>OX381704.1:5226665-5826665 GCA_947462335.1 Harmothoe impar
GTCCGTATGTGACATATGGCGTTTTTCCATGTCACCACATAATATGTGGAGATCCGTATTCAAATGTTGGGGGTCCGTATTCAAATGTGGCGTTTTTCCATTTCACCACATAATGTGGAGATAAAAAAATCCGTATATGGTCCGTATATTTCCCCTTGAATGTGGCAGGTCTAGGAGCAGCATTTATTGAGAAAATGGAGGAAAAAGGGCCGTATGTAGGGCCGCACGTTGTAAAAGGGGTCCGCATGTTGTTTTTTGGTCTAGAGGATAGGTCGGGGAAGGGACAGGAGAAGTAGGGGATTGGGACAGGAAAAGTTGGAGAAGGGACAGGAGAGGTCGGGTAGGGGACAGGGAAAGTGGGGAGGGCACTGGGAATGTTGGGGAAGAGACAGGGGAGGTCGGATCTGGGACAGGGAAGGTCGGGGAAAACACCGGGTAATCCTCTGACCGATCCAACAGCCTACCTGCATGTTTACAGCAGTACCATAATGTACCACCAGGTGGTGCATGTCATCCAGTCTTCCCCTTAAATAGTAAGGGTCATATAATCATATAGAGCTAACAATCAGAACTGTACCCGCCGTTGTATCACCAGGGCACCCACACCTTTAGATTTAGGCCAAAAAAGATAAATTGTGTTTCAGGCAACATGATCTTGGGTGAATAGGTAGGATGTTTTATAATCATTTTCATGTTTTTACTATTTGAGGTACACGGGATGAGTTGCGGAATCCGCACATCGACTTGCAGACATTAGGATGACTCAATGATTCATTGAGTAAGCAAGAATATCATAACATTTTCATTTTATTTTAAAAATCAATTTCCTGAAGTCAGACAATAAATTAGGCCTTTGAAATAGGTAGGAGCTCGAAATCTAGGAAAATAAGAAGGTTAAAAAAAGTTGAATAATAATCATGATTCCAAATATGCTCCATTTTGAATCTAAGGTTGGGTTGCCTGAAACACACCTTTTTTTTGGCCTCAGGTAAGATAGATTTCCTCGAAAACAGGTCTTTAGAAATGATCACAGCTGCCTCCCCCTATGACATCACAACTACCACAATGACTGACAGCTCTCTGCTCTGTTCTGTTACAGCCTCTGCATCTACTGTACCTTACAGTAGCATTCTCACCAAGGAGCTACAGGAGAGTTTTTCTTGTGCTCCTCTTGTCAAGTAACAAGGGAATCCTTAGCCCAAAGACCGCAGCTTGCTTGCTGCCCCTCCAGTAACAGTCAGAGTCAAGTGAGGCACTCACCAAGGAGACACAGCGGACTTCTCCTGTGCTGTTCTAGTCAACAAACAGGGGACCCTTAGCCCGGAGACCACAGCTTCAAAGGTAGCCCTTGACCTGGAGCGAACGCCCCAAGAAGGTCCTTACAGTTCGATTAACCGCTCCACGGTTGCGATTACCGGGCTGGCGGTAAATCTTACCACCACCACAAAATGCTTGCTGCCCCTTCAGTAACAGTGACTAACACACATATATGACGAACCTAGGATAGTCTGTACCGATTAACCCTTTCAACTTATGGATTTTCAGTGTGGGGGTTTAACTGGATGGCTGGAGTACTAAGGAGGATGGATGGGAAGCAGGTCCTTCTGCTGGCCGTGTTGATGGTCGTCTACCTAACAGCAGGGGCCTACATGTTCCACACCCTGGAGGGGCGAGGGACCCCGGAGGAGGAGCAGGAGGGGGGAGGGGCACGGCAGGGGGATGTGAGTGTAGCAGCACCTGGATTACCTGAGAACTTCACACAGGCTCTACGAGGTAGGTATATGGCACGCACGGGAGAGCTCTCCCAGGTGAGAGGACAAACGTTTAGAGCATTATCTTAATCGGACTACTAAGACGATCTTATTTGTCTTAACTTTAGTACCTGAAGTTGAGCTTAGAGGTAGCCACCTTACTTTAAAAATATTACTTTTACTATCTAGTATGTAATGGGGGGCTCTGCCCACCGACCCCTGTTTTTCTTCTTCTTTTTCTTCTATTTCAATCCCATCTTTAACTATCTTCATTCTTTTTCTTCTATTTCAATCCTATCTTAAACTATCTTTTCTTGTAAGCCGAGGGAATATATACAAAACACCGTTTCCCTAAAATAAGACACTGAATTCAGATTTCAAGATTTAAGATTAAGATAACGCTCTAAATGCTTGTCCTCTCACCTGGGAGAGCTATCCCGTATTTGCAAGTATATGGCTCTTTCTCACCAAATTGATACAAGTTGATAATCTATGACTGGGTGACGTCTAAGGGTTGTCTATGACCAGGTGATCTGGTGATATCTATGACACCAAATAGTTTAAACACAAAATAATTTGCTAGCCGGTCATAGAGGTCACCCGGTCATTGACTAACAAATTGTATGGATCTGGTGAGACACAGTCATATGTAGAATGCGGTAGTGTATGAGTACCTAATTGTCACGATAATGCGCCTAGTCTTAAAAGAGCGCCGGTGGCTGTGTCTCATGAAATTGGGCCAAGTTGAAAGTCTATGACCGGGTGCAATCTATGACCGCCTTGAAACAGTTTATATAGGGCAGATGTAGATAGAGATTGGAATTAAATGAGTCATATAAAGTCTTAAAACACCCATTAACATTTTCCACCATTTATATCTTCATCTGCACCCAGTCATAAATTGCACCCAGTCATAGATTGCACCCGGTCATAGATTGCACCCGGTCATAGACTATCAACTTGGCCCGATTTCATGAGACACAGCCTTGAGTTAATGGTTGTCCATCTGAGAACCTACCAGGTTACCATCCCACATAACGACACTAGGCCCGTCTGATTGACAATGTAAGAAACAGGTCAGAAACGTGACATTTCAAGCTGGGCTGAAATGCATGTGTAGCTCAGTGGTGAGACATAGCCATGGCCATGTATGTAAAATACAGTACACCACAGTTGGCTGAGAGAACAATGGAAATGGCCTGCCTGTATTTTACATACATGGCTGTATGTTGATGAAGTCCACTAAGCGTAAAGTTGAGGGTGTAAGTCAGATATGATATGTGTCACTAACTGCATGAGTGTTATAAGCCATGGACAATGGTAATCATCCATGGATGACGCCTTGGATAATTACCCTGTCCTACCAGCAAGTCCCTTGTATCATATCTTCCACGTAAGGTAGTTTCTTTTGTTCTCTCAGCCAACTGTGTGCCTCTACATGGGTACCCAATATTTTGACCATGTCGGCGTGTCGATTTTTAGCAAAAGGAGCGTGTCGCCGTGTCGATTTTTAGCTACATAAGAACTTAGAGAAAAATTCCTGTGGGTCGATTTTTATCCCCTTTTTCCCTGTGTCCGTTGATTCTTAAAAGGGCCGTGTCGCACGTGTCGATTTTTACCCGTGTAGAGGCACAACTGTTGTGTAATCAGCATGGTACTACCAGTATGTCAACATGCTGGTAGTGTCAGGTAGCCGGTCCTTACCAGCATATACCTAGCGGTCATTCACCTAGTTACTAGTCGTCATTAGTTACCTAATACTACGTGAATTTAAACCCTTTATGTACAACGTATTGCATCAGGGCTTCATGTTGATTTGCCATCATAATGTACCTACACAGTTGTGAGGCAGTGTTTTGTATATAGGACGGCTAAGGGAGTGTTCATTTATTAGTTACAGGAGTGGGTGGTGGGTTTGGGCAGGCGTAAAAATTTCCGACCCCTCTGGAGGGGGGGGGGGGGCGTAAAAAAATCTGACCCCTCTCAAGGGGGGGGGGGCGTACAAATTTAAGCCCCTTTTTAGCAAAAAATCCAGCGCGTTACAATAGTTCAAAGGGGAGTGCGAAAATTTTTCGGCGCCTTCGGTGAGGGGGGGGGGGGCGCAAAACGTTCCACGTGTTCTCGAGGGGGGGGGCGTAAAAATATTTCGCCCCTCCGCGTGAAATCTCCCCCCCCCCTGTAATTAATAAATGAACACTCCCTAAGTCTCGTCACATGATCACCAACTTACGGTCCCTTACGGGCTCCCCCCCATAATCGCCCACAGGCCTGAAGGATGGGCGAAAATTTTTTTTGTCCCCCAATATCCCCACTAATATAGAGGTTTGGGGTATAAATTTCCAGATCTGGGGACTTTTTAGGCTAGCTTAGATGTGGCGAAAATATTGTGAAATCAATTTATCGCGGGACTTAAGTTCCCTATGTCCCAGTGGGCACACAATTCAGTTTAATGTTGAATCAACATTGCATCAACAGTGAATCAACATTGACAACCCTTTACCAATGTTGATTCAATGTTCTGTGCCCACTGGGGTGATAGTAGTAGCGAGGAGCTCATTTGAAGCCCCTGACATGTGTTTATATAATCAATATCTTAACACTTTATATTACTAATTTTGTTTAGATTTGGTTAAAATCATAGGCTGCCACAATAAGGTATGGCAACACATAATATATGTTCATTTGCCATTATTACCATCATTTTGTTACGACGTCTTTAACCATTCAGTAAAACATTATTTCAACATAGTAAAACTATATTAAACCCTTTAAGATTTAAGGGTGAGTAACTGGCTGATGCTGCATAGGCGCATCATGCCAACACTTTGGGAGTGTCTCAACTCCATAGCGTCAGCATGATGCTCAAATGCAGCACTGGCGAGTTGCTCACCAGAGCTGCATTCATGCATTATGAAGGCCAAGGAAATGCTGCATCAAGGCATTATGCCATCCTTAAAGGGTAAACACTCAGTGACAGGTTGGACACACACTGATATTCCTAGGCTCCCTATACGCCCAACCTCTCAGTCACTAGTGCCTAACCTAGTTAGTCATTTTTTGGCTCCCTATACAACCAACCTAGGTCAGTGATTATTGTCAGGTTGGTCAGTACTGACCAACCCACCTTAGTCTTTTTATTTCCAGGGGGAGCCACTGAGTGGTCATCACAGGTGGTACCAACTAGTGGTATACAAATGCAACACACAATGATGAACCTAGGTTAGCCACTACTGACTGACCCCTTGGTCATTTTTGAATATAACTTTGCCATTATGACTAACACACATATATGATCAACCTAGGGTAGTCTGAACTGACTAACCCTTTCAATCTATGGATTTTCAGTGCAGCAGCAAACGGCTGGAGTGGACAGGGCGCAATGAAACGCTGGTATTCACACTGTACTGTTGGAGGCATTGGTTTAAATACAATTTGTGATCCAAGGTAGCCATGCATCCTCCTCAATAATGAACAGTTAGCGCCTGGGCAGACTCACTCAACCAGTACCCATTTCCACCATAAGGGCTGCAAATGGGACTGGTGGAACTGCTATATTAAGATTGTTACTTCCTGTCAGGCTATGCACAGGAATTGGTGTACAGGATTTGCTTGGTCAACTTCTGAGGACAATTTAGTGAAACAATTTTTTTTATATGAGTTTGCCCAGACTCTACTATTATAGAGTCTGGGCCTGAGACTGGGGCCTGGGTGGCCGAGGCAGGACATGGCAGGACTGGGTACTGGAGACTCTACCTTGTCCCTATCCGCCCTCCTGTGTACTATGTACACTGTATGGAGTACTGGCACCAATCGGTGAGTGTTACATGATCTGTATGTAAGCATGGGTATCTGTAGGTATGTAGATACTTAGGCAGACAGAAGACAGGTGGGGTTACCAGTCCATATAACAGCTCGGAGCGTCGGTGTGACTTGGGTGTCTCTGTGTGTCTCTCTCCCTCTCCCTTCCCCTTTCTCTCAATCTCAACTTCTGCCTCACACTGCCCCCCTCTCTCCCTCTCCCACCCCTCTCTCTCTCCCTCTTTCTCTCTCTCTCTCTCTCTCTCTCTCTCTCTCTCTCTCTCCCTCTTTCTCTCTCTCTCTCTCTCTCTCTCTCTCTCTCTCCCCCCTCTCTGTCTGTCTGTCTGTCTGTCTCTGTCTCTCTCAATCCCTGCCTCAGACCGCCTCTGTCTCTGTCTCTGTCTCTGTCTGTCTGTCTCTGTCTCTTTCTGTCTCTGTCTCTCTTGGTGCCTTCCCCCTCTGTCACTCTGCCCGCTGCATATATCTCCCTACAGTCTCTCTCTCTCTCTCCCTCCCTTTCTCTCTCTCTCTCTCTCTCTCTCTCCCTCTCTCTCTCCCTCTCTCTCTCCCTCTCTCTCTCCCTCTCTCTCTCTTTCCCCCTCGCTCTCTGTCTGCCTCTCTCTCTCTCTGTCTCTCCCTCTGTCTCTCTGTCTCTCCTTGTCTCTCAGTCTCTCTCTCTATCTCTCTCTCTGTCTCCCTCCCCCTCTCTGTCCGTCTGTCTGTCTGTCTATCTCTGTCTGTCTGTCTGTCTCCCTCCCTCTCTCTCTCTCTCTCTCTCTCTCTCTCTCTCTCTCTCTCTCGGCCTTTTCCCATCACCCTCTTTTGATCTGCCTCTCTCTCTCCACCTCTACCTTTTTCTCGCTGCCCCTCTGTCAGACTGTCTATATGCTGACCAATGTCTACACCATATTCGGCATGGTTGCTATGATGTTTACGTGTATAACAATAACAATTGAGTAATATATCACTGAGCCCCTAGGTCACATGTGTAGTTGAAGCTACCAGTACACCCAGCAGTGCTGAATACATTCTGTAGGGTCAGCCGAATCTCTAAAGCTGAAACCCATTAAGGTACATGCCGCCATTGTACTGAAAGCTTTTTGTTTTGTTTTCGATCCATGCTGCATTGGCAAGTAGACTTAGCGGAGCTGCGTGTATCTGAATCATAACGACACAGGCTATATCAGGCTAAACCACCATGCTGCCCTTAACACCTTAACAATGCCATCAGGGCATGAAGCATTAATGCATCATTAATGCATTAATGCATCATGCCCTTGGTCGTCACGATGCTTGAATGCATGTAACTTGCCAGTGCCGCATACAAGCATCAGACCAACCCTACGGCTTGATACACCCCCGGTTGACATGATGCACCAATGCAGCATCATTGCTGCATTGGTGCATTATGATGACTTATGTCTAAAGTGCACTGTCAGAAGTTAATGTAGCTGCACAGTGAGTTATAGTGTAGATTTACAGTATAAGGATGGATTTTTGGTTAATAACCAAAAATAGGTCTTTTTATACTGTACATGTAAGTCACTGTGCAGCTGTACTAACTACTGACGGTGTGCAATCCTTAAAGGGTTAAAGGGTCAATAAAGTGAATATCAAATGTAATACGCTGTCACTATACCTGGAGGCTCTTCCCGAACAGATTCATCAGTTGTCATAATAAGATTTTCGTCAATATTACAAGATTTGTTTACAATTGGGCCAAAAAAAGTGCGTTTTGGGTCACCAAACCTACCTAGCAAAGCAAGGTTGACCCTAAAAATCCAATTTTGAAAAAAAAAATTTACATTTTAAGTAAACACCATTGTCGGCGAGTCAGCACTGGAGTTTGCGAGTCAAATTGTGGGTGCTTTTCAGACCAATGATTAAAAAAATAAGAAATCTGACCCCACATAGATTTTTAGACCTCGAACCTAAAACACAATTTTTATTATTCTTGCCTTGCGTCAATCGTTCTGAAAGCCCACCCAGGCCTGTTACTGGTGCTACGGCTCAACGTGTTCATGGTATACATTGTGTGCATGGAGTAATTCAATTTCAATTCAATTCAAATCAATTCAAAACTCTTTATTTAAATTGCAACCACTGGATAGCAGTGATCCGCATTGTCCGATTACAATACATTCATATATACTCCTTTGTCATTGACGGTTGTCGGAATGTTCAGATAGACCATTATTTCTTGATCATAGACTTTGTTCACTCTTATTCCCTTTGGTTTTGCACATTTTTTGGTGCAATTGTGAGATTTTGGCCCATGGTGCGACTTTTGGCGTGCCTT
The DNA here is from genome assembly GCA_947462335.1 of Harmothoe impar. Classification (NCBI taxonomy): domain Eukaryota; kingdom Metazoa; phylum Annelida; class Polychaeta; order Phyllodocida; family Polynoidae; genus Harmothoe; species Harmothoe impar. The sequence continues at coordinate 5,234,514 of OX381704.1, forward strand.
GATTAAGTTGCACCCATTAGAAATGCACTGAATAGACCTATAGCTATATACTATGACACCCCCTATCTGAACCTATACTGTCCATAGAATGTGTCTGATTATCCCCTTTCTGTTCAATGTGATATTGTCCCTTTGTCTGCCTCGTGTTATACCTGTCTACAGACTCCCACCTCAAGGATCAATTAGACACATACCCGCTACAGACCTGGCCATGCCGAACCGAATATTGCAGCCATAATGGTTCAATGGCATTTGTCGTCATGATGCATGGATGCATCCCAGGCGAGTAACTCATGCCTGACCTAAAGCATTGATATACTTTGAGGGGTTGGCATTACACACTCGGTGCACTTGTAATGCAACCCCTGTAACGCACTAGAAATAGTGGCACTGAGTTATTCTCTTGGCTTGAATTCATGCATCATGATGCCAATTGTGCATCGCAAAGCTGGTACCATGCTGTCCTCAACGGGTTAGGATGCATTATGCAGATATTGTAATAAGTGTATTTGTCCATTGTCTGCTTCAACAAAGGGCAAATTGCTATAGACCATTAGCCATTCACAAAATCTATCCGGAATACATTGCACTGGTCTCCCGAGTTCTACCATACCACTGGGAACTGCTAACCTGCTGGCGCACTGGGCTCCTGCGGTGGTACAGTACCTCTGGTAACTGCTGACATGCTGGTACACTGGGCTCCTGTGGTGGTACATTACCACCGGTAACTCCTGACCTGTTAGTACACTGGGCTCCTGTGGTGACAAACTGCGCTGGTGATGGTACAGTACCACTGGTAACTTCTGACCTGCTGGTACAAAGAAGGAAATAACCTTAGCCCAACCAACTTGCCAGTTATTTAACTTTGACAATTTACTGAGCCCTTGAATATCACTCAACCTAGGGAACCAGTGTACGAATACAACCGCTGCAGCCAATCAAATATGAATAGATATAGAATGCAAAACAACATTCTCTACATGAGGCCACTAAAGTCAAAAACAAAAGATGGTGCTGTGTTGTCTTTCTATGCATAATTCAAAAATTGATGTGGGCTCTAAGCACAACTCTTTATGTTAGGGATATGCAGGGAAGGAGGAAAGGAGGGAGGGAGGGAAAGAGGAGAGACAAAGTTTTGGAGGGAGGTAGGGAGGGAGGGAGGGAGGGAGGGAGGGAGGGAGAGAGGTAGATGGGGAGGATAGGAGGGAAACTGGGGGAGTATTGTCAGCACGCTGGGACGAGGTGCCTTGTCAAATCGTACCTCACTTAATCTCAAAGAGCATATCTTCGGTAGTCTAATAGCTATATCCCTCAAGATGGTACTTATCCAAAACTGCACGGAAAAGCAGACAGACCTCGTACGCCTTGAGTGTATGCCTGGTCGTACGGGATCGAGTGCAGAGCACGAGAGTCCCGTACGACCAGGCATACACGAAAGGGCGTACAAAGGTCTGCCTGCTTTTCAGTGTGGTTTTGGCTTTATTATACCTGGCCAACCCTCGTAAATGCACTGCAGTTTAACAAGAGAACTTGCCAATTTAACAAGAGAACTCACTGATCTAACGAGAGAACTTGCCGGACAAAACGCGTTAGTAGGCCTAGTCTTGTTCAACTGCCGGTTTTGTTGTTAAACTAAATCATGTCTAGACCAATCAATGATCCATCATGTGCCATCAGACAGCCGTTTAGTAGGCCTATAGGCCTACCATTAGTCTGTATATAGGCCTACCTGCATGTTTACAGCAGTACCATAATGAACCACCAGGTGGTGCATGTCATCTGGTCGTCCCCTTATATAGCTAGCAGTAAGGGTTATACAATCTTATGGAGCTAACAATAAGGACTATACCCATATACGCCGTTGTATTACCAGGGCACCCTCACCTTAAGATTTAGGCCAAAATTGATAAACTGTGTTTCAGGCAACATTGTCTTTAGAACTTGGGTAAATAGGTAGGATTTTTTATAATCATTTCAATTTTCTTTTTCTGCGAAATCGACACATTGACTCGCGGTCATAAGGATGACTCAATGATTCATTGAGTAAGTAAGAATATCATAACATTTTTATCCTATTTTAAAAATCAATTTCCTGAAGTCAGACAATTAATTAGGCCTTTGAAATAAGTAGGAGCTCGTTCTTTTGGACCAAAAATTTGCTAAAATCTAGAAAAATAAGAATATCAAAGAAATTGAATAATAATAATTCCAAAAATGCTAGGGTCAGCTTCATTTTGAATCCAGGGTCGTTTTGCCTGAAACACCTTTTTTTGGCCTCAGGTAAGATAGATTTCCTCGAAAACAGGTCTTTAGAAATGATCACAGCTGTCCCCTGTGTGACGTCACAACTACCACAAAGGCTGACAGCTCTCTGCTCTGTTCTGTTACAGCCTCTGCATCTACTGGACCTTACAGCAGCATTCTCACCAAGGAGACACAGGAGACTTTTCTTGTGCTCCTCTTGTCAAGTAACCAGGGAATCCTTAGCCGAAAGACCTCAGCTTTCTTGCTGCCCCTCCAGTAACAGTCAGAGTCAAGCGAGGCACTCACTAAGGAGACACAGCGGACTTCTCCTGTGCTGTTCTAGTCAACAAACAGGGGACCCTTAGCCCGGAGACCACAGCTTCAAAGGTAGCCCTTGACCTGGAGCGAACGCCCCAAGAAGGTCCTTCCAGTTTGATTAACCGCTCCACGGTTGCGATTACCGGGCTGGCAGTAAATCTTACCACCACCACCATGGAGAGATACTTGCTGCCCCTCCAATAACAGTCCGAGTCAAGCGCACCAAGGAGGAGGAACACAACTTGGAGGTAGGAGGATGGACCACAGCTTAAGGCTCAGTCTCATGAGTTTGTAACAGTTGAAACGTCTTTGACCGGCGTCGTCTTTGACCGGCGTCATCTTTGACCGGCGTCATCTTTGACCGGCGTCATCTTTGACCGGCGTCGTCTTTGACCGGCGTCGTCTTTGACCGGCGTCGTCTTTGACCGGCGTCGTCTTTGACCGGCGTCGTCTTTGACCGGCGTCGTCTTTGACCGGCGTCGTCTTTGACCGGCGTCGTCTTTAACCGGCGTCGTCTTTGACCGGGTATGTGATTAAAATGAAGAAAAAAGTAGTATATAGTAAAGAAATTTAAGCTTCAACTTCTTCATGTAATAAACAGTCTATGGTTGTTTTACCCAATTAAAGAAAATAATTTTAATGCACATATTAAGGGTCCCTTTTGGGCTTTTTTTCTTCAGCCGGTCAAAGACGCCGCCGGTCAAAGACGCCGCCGGTCAAAGACGTTTCAAACTCATGAGACTGAGCCTTAAAGGCACAGATCTCAGTATCCCTTCAGCGACAGTCAGAGTGGAGACGGGACAGGTACTCAACCCTAATTATAAGGGTGCTGCACTGATATTCCTAGGCTCCCTATTCGACCAATCTCTCAGTCACTAGTACCTAACCTAGTTAGTCATTTTTTTGGCTCCCTATACCACCAACCTAGGTAAGTTATCACTGTCAGGTTGGTCAGTACTGACCAACCCACCTTAGTCTTTTAATTTCCAGGGCGAGCCACTGCATGGTCATCATAGTATCTTACAGGTGGCACCAACTAGTGGTATACAAATACAACACACAAATGATGAACCTAGGTTAGCCACTACAGACTGACCCCTCAGTAATTTTGGAAAATAACTTTGCAGTTGTGACTAACACACATATATGACGAACATAGAATAGTCTGTACCGATTAACCCTTTCAACTTATGGATTTTCAGTGTGGGGGTTTAACTGGATGGTGGGAGTACTGAGGAGGATGGATGGGAAGCAGGTCCTTCTGCTGGCCGTGTTGATGGTCGTCTACCTAACAGCAGGGGCCTACATGTTCCACACCCTGGAGGGGCGAGGGACCCCGGAGGAGGGTCGAGGGGCACGGCAGGGGGGTGTGAGTGTAGGAACACCTGGATTACCTGAGAACTTCACACAGGCTCTACGAGGTAGGTATATGACACGCACGGGAGAGCTCTCCCAGGTGAGAGGACAAATGTTTAGAGCATTATCTTAATCGGACTACTAAAATGATCTTATTTGTCTTAACTTTAGTACCTGAAGTTGAACTTAGAGGTAGCCACCTTACTTTAAAAGTATTACTTTTACTATCTAGTATGTAATGGGGGGCTCTGCCCACCGACCCTTGTTTTTCTTCTTCTTTTTCTTCTATTTCAATCCCATCTTAAACTATCTTAATTCTTTTTCTTCTATTTCAATCCAACTATCTTTTCTTGTAAGCTGAGGGAATATACTGACGGTGTCTCAATACAAAACACCGCTGCCCCAAAATAAGACACTGAATTAAGATTTCAAGATTTAAGATTAAGATAACGCTCTAAATAAAATGCTTGTCCTGTCACCTGGGAGAGCTATCCCGTATTTGCAGGTATATGGCTATTTCTCACCAAATTGATACAAGTTGATAATCTATGACTGGGTGACGTCTATGACCAGGTTGTCTATTACCAGGTGATCCGGTGATATTCATGACACCAAATAGTTTAAACACCAAATCATTTAAAAGTTAAGGTTTATCGATTTCTAAAACTTGGTGAAATAAATTGTTTAAATTTCTGTGAACATGTGCCCGATCTTAGGCATTGCCTTGCTTGCCGGTCATAGAGGTCACCCGGTCATTGACTAACAAATTGTATGGATCTGGTCAGAGGTAGAATGCGGTAGTGTATGAGTAGCTAATTGTCACGATAATGTGCCTAGTCTTAAAAGAGCGCCGGCGTTGTATAAGGCTCAAGGTGGGGCTCCACTACCCGATTTTAGGCCAAATAAAAAGAAAGTTTTGTTTCAGGTAAAATACATTACACCACAGTTGGCTTAGAGAACAAAAGAAATGGCCTGCCAGTATTTTACATACATGGCTGTATGTTGATGGCTGTGTCTGACGACCTTGGGCCAATGTTTTTGTCTCTGACCGGGTGCCAGCTCTGACCGGGTGCCAGCTCTGACTGGGTGCCAGCTCTGACCGGGTGCCAGCTCTGACCGGGTGCCATCTCTGACCGGCCTGAATAAAATCGGGTTATTTAGGGCAGATGGAGATAGAATTTGGCTGAAAAGGTTAATGGATGTTATAACCCTCTAAACTAGTCATTGGTTGTCCATTTTTATCATCATCTGCCCTAAATAACCCGGTTTTATTCAGGCCTGTCAGAGCTGGCACCCGGTCAGAGCTGGCACCCGGTCAGAGACAAAAACATTGGCCCAAGGTCGTGAGACACAGCCTGATGAAGTCCACTGAGCGTAAAGTTGAGGGTGTAAGTCAGGTATGATATGTGTGACTAACTGCATGAGTGTTATAAGCCATGGACAATGGTAATCATCCATGGATGACGCCTTGGACAATTACCCTGTCCTACCAGCAAGTCCCTTGTATCATATCTTCCACGTAAGGTAGTTTCTTTTGTTCTCTCAGCCAACTGTGTGCCTCTACCTGGGTACCCAATATTTTGACCATGTCGGCGTGTCGATTTTTAGCAAAAGGAGCGTGTCGCCGTGTCGATTTTTAGCTACATAAGAACTTAGAGAAAAATCCCTGTGGGTTGATTTTTATTCCCTTTTTCCCTGTGTCCGTTGATTCTTAAAAGGGCCGTGTCGCACGTGTCGATTTTTACCCATGTAGAGGCACAACTGTTGTGTAATCAGCACAGCACTACCAGTATGTCAACATGCTGGTTGTGTCAGGTAGCTGGTCCTTACCAGCATATACCTAGCGGTCATTCACCTAGTTACTAGTTGTCATTAGTTACCTAATACTACGTGAATTTAAACCCTTTATGTACAACGTATTGCATCAGGGCTTCATGTTGATCTGCCATCATGATGTACCTACACAGTTGTGAGGCAGTGTTTTGTATATGGCTGTGTCTCACGACCTTGGGCCAATGTTTTTGTCTCTGACCAGGTGCCAGCTCTGATCGGGTGCCAGCTCTGACCGGATGCCAGCTCTGACCGGCCTGAATAAAAACGGGTTATTTAGAATTTGGCTGAAAAGGTTAATGGATGTTATAACTCTTTAAACTAGTCATTAGTTGCCCATTTTTATCATCATCTGCCCTAAATAACCCGTTGTTATTCAGGCCGGTCAGAGCTGGCACCCGGTCAGAGCTGGCACCCGGTCAGAGCTGGCACCCGTTCAGAGCTGGCACCCGGTCAGAGACAAAAACATTGGCCCAAGGTCGTTAGACACAACCATATAGGACGGCTAAGTCTTGTCACGTGATCACCAACTTCCGGGCCCTTACGGGCTCACCCCATAATCACCTGCAGGCCTGAAGGATGGGCGAAATTCTCTTTTGTCCCCCTATATCTCCACTAATATAGAGAGTTGGGGTATAAATTTCCAGATCTGGGGACTTTTTAGGCTAACTTAGATGTGGCGAAAATATTGCGAAATCAATTTATCGTGAGACTTAGGTTCCTATGTGATAGTAGTAGGGAGGGGCTCATTTGAAGCCCCTGACATGTGTTTACATAATCAATATCTTAACACTATATTACTAATTTTGTTTAGATTTGGTTAAAATCATAGGCTGACACAATTAGGTATGGTAACACATAATATATGTTCATTTACCATTATTACCATTATTTTGTTGAGACGTCTTTGACCAATTAGTAAAACAATATTTCGACATAGTAAAAATATATTTAACTGTTAATTTTTCTTTATGTTTTAGTATGATTATCCCTAATAATTGTCCAGTAAAAAGATTTTTTCCATCCCCCCTTCCTCCTGTAAAAAAATCAAATCATTGTGCATTGGTCAAAGATGTCACATGGTCAAAGATGCCACCCCGTCAAAGATGTCACCTGGTCAAAGACTTTCCAATTGTATTGATTGTATCGAGACTTTGCCATATAAATGAATATTCTGCAACACCAGTACATTGATATCCTGTATTTTCAGCGCGTTACCCGAGTCTAAGTGAGGATGAGTTACCGGGTCTGGTGGAGATGGTGGTAGCGGCGTACACAGACGGTACCCTACCCTCTAACTCCACTAGAACTTCACACTCACACCCAAAATGGGACCTACACATATCCTTCTTCTTCGTCAGCACAGTTGTCACCACCATAGGTGAGTCGGGGTTGATACAATTGTAGAGTTTGTCTTATGGGAGGTGACTCCAAAATAAGAACACAAACCGCAAGATTCTTTGTAGTCCTTTAAATCGGACCATTATTAAGGTTTCCACAGCATAAAACAGATAGCTTGAATATTTTCTGTAGTGTTCTTCAGTAATTTACATACTAAAATGGTTAATATAATTGTGACATATAGGAGAACCTTATTTATTATCATTGTCAGTACAAACACTTGCTTTATATCTTTATTTTCTAATGGCAAGGTTGTACTGCGATATATCCGGGCCGCAAAAATTAAGCCGGGCCTGCAAAGAAAAAGAATCGGAGGACCGATTGTCCTGCATGATGAAAATCTTAACGTACAGACTAACATAGTTGTCTATTTCACCTAGGGACTCCAGAAAAAAATTAGAATTATTAAAAAGTCAATTTCGTTTCTTCTATTATGTAGAACAGAAGACATATTTGGAATGTTCTTTCTATCCATCATAGAACCCAGGCAATCATCAGATATGTGTCAACAAAACCTACCAAGTTCCCCCAGTATATCTTTTATATAAGTGCTATCTAGATTTGGAGTCAATCTGAAAGGTGGTGGTGCCTATTTGTGTCAGGCTGGTGAGTGGGTAGTAGTTATGTAAGGGGTTTGGAGGGCATCTGGAGTACTGGCCAGGCTGGGCCATGATTGACAGACCCTCTTAACATGATCACCCAATACACTGCAAGTCACCTCAGTGGGTGTAAGTATAGAGTAAACAAATTGTCTTAATGACCCAATCATGATCATTTTTATGTTTTGGCATAGGAACAGGTGAGAGCTTCCTCTGTTTGCTTCCATTCTTTAACACCATATAACAACATATTGGACAATATCACATACCAAGTAGCGACCGGTAGCATTTACAACTTCATAGGGTTTCACCGATCTCTTATATCGATAGCTGCACCAAAATACCAGGCTGCTGTGTGCACTGTGCACAGGGGCGCACCTAGCGGATACCTTGGTCCCTACCTTTAGGCTACGGTAACCTGGCCCCTACTACAGCATGTGGATGGGTGGCCACCATATTCTATGGCGTTGTTGGTAGAAAAATGTTGATAGGATAACACCACACCAATATCATAACGTACTTGTCTATTTCACCTTCAGGCTACGGTAACGTGGCGCCTACTACAGCAGGCGGGCGTGTGGCCACCGTATTCTACGGCCTCGTCGGTATCCCACTCTGCCTCATCTTCCTGGCTGGCCTGGGGGAGAAACTGCTGTGGTGCTTTAAGAAGGTGGAGAGTTTGTGTGGACATATGTGTCATAGGTGAGTCATAGAGGCACTTAAACCCTTAAGGATTGTAGTGCTGCAGCACTGGAGATAAAGTTGTATGGGGGATAATTGGCTGACTTTCCAACTAGACTTTTCAACATTATATTTGATTGCAAAAACAGATCAAAATCAACAGCTTTAGACTTAAGCCATACATATGCAGTGGAAGCCAGCTCCTCACCAGTGCTGCATTGATGCATCATGATAAAATGTGTTACATTAGGGCATCATACAATAAACAATTAGAATAGCTGTTGCTAGGCAACCATGTTTCTTAGCAACAAACAAGTAGAACCATTGAATTCCTTGGGGACACACCCAAAGGATCATTATAATTCCCCAATGCAGCACTGGCGAGTTACTTGCCGGGGCTGAATTGGTGCATCATGATGACAAATGTCATCTTTTAGCGACATCCGTTAAAGGTTCCTCTAAACTCCAATTTTATTAAATAGTTTTTCCGATGATTGGGGCTCAAAAAATAAATTTTCTTAAAATTGAGTCAGGATGTTCACAAATAACATATTTCCCCTCCTTAGCTATTCCATTCACCCTTACTCCCTACCATTTTGCTCAAATTTGATTTTATTGCCCAATTTATGGTCATTTTAGAATATAATCGTGCACGATTTTATTGTCCCCATCGGAAAATACACTGAAAATACCATGGTTGGATCAATTGGGACCCTTTTTCTGGGTTGTTACTGCCCATGGATATCATTTTAACGCCCCCTAGCCTATTAATAATATACTTTTACAGTATTTGGAGCAACTACATTAGGAATTTAAAACTTGGTAAAAATCGGATATACCCACTTTAACACTTTATCATTTGTTGCTTCCAACAGTTGCCAGAAGACGTGTCACGTGTTGCGGGTATTCATCATGATATCAGTAAGTCCTTTCTAAGTGTTAATTTCTAAATTTTTTGTCAGCATAAGGCCACTCCAAATAATATCCTTGTTTCTCATCACTATGCATGACAAATATGATGAGGGCACTTTCTTTTTTTTTGCAAAAGAGACCAAATAGCTAGGGGGATCTAGGCTCACAGCAAACTTAGCATTCACATTTTAATAATTAACAAATTAATTATTTACGAACGTTTAAAATAGCTTTATCTCCTTTAGCCCATTGTATTTGCACCACTGTTAGCTCCAATTTGATACCAAATATGCACATATTTGTCTTTTCCACCGCTGTTTGCCAATCCATTATTGTTTCATCAAAAAAAAAAGACTGCAAGGGCAGGATGGAATGGCAATGGGGGATCAGTGACGGATTGAGAAATTGACGGGAGTGGAATCAGCATTGTAGAATAAAACTAAGGCCACTCAAAATGTTGTTTCTCATCACCAAGGTCTGAGAAATCTGACGAGGGAGGCTATTTTTTGTCTCTGCAGGCTGCAAATAACATTGAAAATAAATGGATTTTCTGAGACAATAAATACAATGATTAATTAGAGCTAAGAAACAAACCTAATGATACTGTTGTATATTTTTGTATTTGGCAAATATTTGAGTTGCACTCCCTTTGGCGAAATCTAAGGCCACTCCAAAAAATTAAATCATTTCTCATCACCGCGTGCATCATAAAAATCAGGTTTTGAGGAAAAACCTGATAAAAATTGACAAAATTGGTCATATTTGGTATCAAATTAAAGCTAATTATTCCAGCAAAGCTTTGGTATAGAAATGATTTACATTGTCTCGTTATTTAAAGCTCAATTAATTCCTAACCAATAAAATGTGAATTTTGGCCACAAAAAAACTTAAATTATCCCATACATTTTGGCCTGTGAGAAAAAAAGAGAAAAAAAAGCCTCCCTCGTCAGATTTCTCAGACCTTGGTGATGAGAAAACAGTTTTCTTTTGAGTGTCCTAACATTGACAATCTCTTGGATGCAACACTAGTAGTATAGTATGTATCGGAACGGGACTATAGTTAAGTACTGTTTATTACTCAATCGACCTGCAGCCAATCAGAGGCCTCCATTTGACCGGAAGTGACGTCACATGTCCATATAAGGGCATACCGGAAGTGACGTCACGTGACCTTGACCTAGTTAGAGGTCAAGGTCATGACTCAGCCAATCAGAGGCTTCCATTTGACCGGAAGTGACGTCACACACCCATATAAGGGCATACCGGAAGTGACGTCATGTGACGTCACACGCCCATATAAGGGCATACCGGAAGTGACGTCATGTGACCTTCACATGTACATATAAGGGCATACCGGAAGTGACGTCAAGTGACCTTGACTTAGTTAGAGGCTTCTGATTGGCTGGTATACCGGAAGTGACCCATTTATGCAAATGAGGGGCCTACTTCTGGTCAAATGGAGACCTCTGATTGGTTGGGTCATGAAGAAATGTGTCTCTTAATTTAATTTTGTTTAGGAAGTGATCGATTTTAGGATCACGCGACCGGAAGTGACCTGATGAGTCACGTGACTAGAAGTGACGACGACACATGCCTTAATTAGACGATTCAGCAGCGACCGGAGGAAGTGTCACTTTAAGAGGACACGCTAGTTAATTGTTATAATTGTTTTACTTACTAATAAAAGAAGACGTATGAAAATAAACACAACAATAATTTTATTTATTTTTATATTTTATTTTTTTCAATTCTAATAACACTCTATTTTTGAAAAGATGCGCTCAATCAATCAATAACACACTTTTTTTCATATTTTAAAGGACTCGTTGTCACACCGTTAGAATGCACGCGACGCTTATAATACAAGTAGCGCACGTCATCTTTCTCTATGGTGTAAGTGTCCATTTTTGGTTCGTACCACTTTTGAAATTTATATTTACCGCAAGGAGAGTTTTTCGTTTTCGAAAACATTTAAGAAGACGACTGTTTCTTAGGGTTTTGTTACTTCTGTACACTTTTTTTGAGATTTTCTTTCACCGGTGCCGCTGATTTGATCGTAGCAAATGTAAGTCTTAGGGTTGACACTTAGGATCCCGTCACCTTCTCACACCGCTTTCTTTTCTTTCTGAAGTATGTCTCTCTCAGGCGAGGTTTGACTACACACAGGCAAACATCAGAGGCACCCAATAGCGCTAATTCTACCTTCAGACAAAGGTCAGGCACTGCTGGACTATAATAGATGGGTCAAGGGCTATTCTAGTGAGGGTCAGGCTACGCCGGACATTCAATAAAAAGCTGGAGTTTGGCAAACTTGCTTTTGAAAGTCTGACCATGCGGGATCCTCATGCCATAGTCTGGCAATGCTGAACTCTTGGGAGAGTATGCCGGACTCTTGCTGGCCAGACTTTCAAGCAAATTTGCCAAAGTCCAGCTTGTTATTGAATTTCCGGCGTAGCCTGACCCTCAGTAGAATAGTCCTTGACTCATCTATTATAGGCCAGCAGCGCCTGACCCTTGTATGAGAGTAGTATTGGCGACATTGGCTGACTCTGATATTTACCCGTGTGTACGGCGGGAGGAGAGGGTTCACAGCCACTGCTTGCGCTTATAGAGCGCTACTAGCGGAGGTCTGGATGAGGAGACTACGGCGTTTGTCTTTTTAAAAAAATGACCATGGTACATGTCGATGTCGCTTAATTATGCTCATATCTCATGCTGATTTTAAGAATTGCTCATGTCACCGGTCACTATGTTTTTCAAGCTTCATGTCAAATGTCACTAGGTCTCATGTCGAATGTCGATGCTAAGAAACAGACATGACGTCATCTCGAATTCAGCGGTCTACACTACCGCTACTGCTGCTGCTTGTGCAGCTCGTGCAGCTGTTGCAGCTGCTGACAGCTGCAGCTGCTGTAGTTGCTGACGCTGTCACTGGTTGCTGTTGACAGATGCTGCTGCTTGTGCTGCTCGTGCAGCCGCTGCTGCGGCTGCTGACGTTATCACGGATTCCGCTGACAGATGTTTCTGCTTGTGCTGCTTGCGCTGCTCGTGCAGCTGCTGCAGCTGCTGACGATGTCACGGATACTGTTGACAGATGTGGTTGCTTGTTCTGCTTGTGCTGCTGCTGACGATGTCACGGATGCCGCTGACAGATACTGCTGCTTGTGCTGCACGAGACTGAGTAGCCGCTATTACTAATGCTACTAATACTAGTATGAGAAAATACATTTAGTCAATTGATTAAATCAAGGAGGTTTTCTGACTTCAGTGGATCGTTTAGCCATCGGCCACGGGCAAAACTTGAAACCATTTTATACATGGGACAATTGGCAGAGTCGAAACGTGTTGGTACCATAGGGTCGATCATGTTCATCATCAGTTCAGGCAAAGGAAGTGTGTCGACAGCACGCAAAAACTTCATGTCTGAATGTTTCAACACAAGACTTTTTATCACACTCACACAGCTGCTTTGAAGAGTGAATCCTTGACCAAACTTGTGCTTTTCCAACACAGCTTTGGCCTCTTTCTGTGCAGTAAGGGATCTCTCTTTCGGGTTCATCTCAGTGCTGTCTAGCATGTCCTCAAAGTCTTTAACATAATGTTCCAACGGACTACAAATGATGGACTCCAGATCATCGTCCGCATATGTCGTCTCCTCGCACCATATTGTGTCTTCGCCTGTTTCGAATTCCGTCATTTTCTTGACAATCTCCTCCTGAGTGCCTTGCATATATCGAAGCTCCTTCAAGGAGTTGATAACTTGTATGGCGAAGACTGACAAACTTGAAGGAATTTCACCACAGTCAGGCCAAGTATACGGAGCTAAGAAAAATAGCTCTAACAAAATCTTCTCCCTCTGTCCAAATGAAACTACTGTTCCGATGAAGTTGAAGCATGCTTCTATCCATTGCTCCTTGGTGACATCCTTCCAATGTTTCTTTACCTCACATGCATCATAGGGCACCGTTTCTCTTCTTGCTTCAAGTGGGAGTTGCTTTTTCTTTCTTGGACTCATTTCGAGAGGGTTTCGATGCTCTGTAGCGTCAACACTTTCATAAATAAAGAAAATAGCAGAACTAACCATCGTAACGTGCTGAGCGAGCGTAGAATGGACGATGCTACGAAGATGAAGGGCGGGTGGAGAAAGTGTGACTGGTGACAGCGGCGTTTCACTCCTTATGCACCCTGTCCTAGATAAGCCTCTTAAACGGCTGAAAAGACTCTCTAAGTACAGAGCTTCTACCGCAGGTGGGTTTAGACTTAAGCAGCTTAGTTCACACACATGTCTGTTAGAAAAAGCTACTTGCACACGTGCCTTCCTTTTTTCACTAGTATTCACCCTCTGCCGACTTATAAGACACCTATACACTCTTTCTCGTGAAATCTATGGAAGATGATGGAAGGACCACTGACTACATTTTCTTTGATCAGAGCGTGGAGGACGGCGTCGAACGGAGGGAACGTTGTGAACACAGCTTATAGGTTTTTTGGAAGAGGCCTTGTAAAGTCAAACTGGCGAGAGAGATGGCGTCTTTCAACATGACAATGCTGCTATGTTGGAAAAAAATAGCGTGATTTTTTCAAAAAGCTCCTATGAAAGATTTGACGTCTTCGTTGTTGTAGTGGATCAAGTAATCTGTCATAGTTTGCTTCTTCTTGTCATACTAAACTTTCTGACATGTGGCGTAGTCGGATTTCGGTCATTTTGACGCCCGTCAGTTCGCTGTCAAAAGTCGATCTCGGTGGCAGGGGTTTTTTGTTTACTAGTTTCTTGGTATACGTCATCCATTCGTAAGTAAAGCAACCTTTCTCTTCGTTTGTAGTGAAAGCTCGCAAATAATTCGCGTAGCTGTAACCAAGTGCTAAAAAAGTTGACTACTACGTCCAAGAAAACTGTGTGTAAACCGTCAACTATTGATTGCTTCTCTTTATGACGCTGAATTGTTGGTTTCTTCGGTCTCCGGAGGCAAATAACGAGTGAAGGCGTATTTTTTGATCAGGTTCAAGTCGTAACTCTCCGAGTTGAAGCGTACGACTGGAGCTTGACGGATGTATCTCAGAAGCCGCTTCTTCAGTTGAACTAACGGTTGTCTGGTGTGAGCTGCAGCGAAGCCGCCTGGAGAAGGGGTGAATGTCGCTTCCTCTAGCAGGAGAGCTTCACCTATCGCTACATGTAACTTCGCTAAGGTTGGTCGGTAAACTTCTAGCACAGCTTTCTCGATGACTTTGGCGTTCTCGTTTATGTGATTTTAAACTCGGTCTAACAAGGGGTCGGAATCTGCGTCGGATTCTCTGACGTACGCTGCCCCTCCTACCCCGGAAAGTCGTATGCGACGCTAGCCGACATCGCTGCATAGAGGGCAAAACTTAGGTATTGTTCTTCATTTTTCTACGGGTCACTCGTGATTGTACGGTCTTTTAAAAATTTTGAAACACTTTTCGCAAACGTCCTGCGGCATGTTTTTCTTTTTTTTGTTTTTTCACTTATTTACCAAATATTAAAAAAATAAACGTTATTTATCACTTCGAATACTAGACGCCTCTTACCACAAGATGCTATTAGCATAGTGAAAGACGCCTGTAGTGTAGGATCGAATTCAACCGATGTCCATCTTACTGCAGGGATCAGACGAGAGTGGTCAACACTGGAGTGTCACAGCTCACTTTTATTTCTTTGGGTACAGCTGCATACAACCCTTGAACATACATTGCGACGTCGCCGCGTCCCATGTCGTCTTCTAACACTTTCATCAGAGCCATAGGCTCAGACGTCTCGTTGTACTTCCAAGCTTTCAGCACTTCATAGACAGGGTTCTTCACAGTCCTGTCAGAAGGCACAGGTTGAGAGATGGAAGCTACTTCATGAGAAGTCAACCCTAAGTAGATCCCTATGGTCTTCCAGTCTCTAGGGCAGAGCTCAGCTAAAAGAGAGAAATATTTCTGCACTTTCCACTCCATGTCTCCACTCTCTAAGCCATCCCACATGTCATGCTTGTCCATGTACTCACGTGAGAATTTGATGAGGTCCATACGGTAAGATTCTTCCAAGGCGGTGGCTAGGTCCTTCCACCTACTAGTACAACTTTTCTGGTACCAAGTAGTGAACATTTCTCTAGCTTGAGTTATGACGCTTGTCTCACAACTGAGATATCCCATATCCTTCAAGTTCACTTCAAGGTATGAACCTAACCGTATGTAATCTGATGTCGGCAACTTACTACTTATTTTCAGTAGCATAGCGTCTGACAAGTATCCTAACGGCTCTGCTTTGAAGTATGATGATACAGGTACTACTGCAGCAGAACCAATAACAGGAGTAGCGTCTGCGCTGGTATCAGACGACTCGTTGTCGGAACAGGGCAACCACACGAGTTCGTAAGGTGGTGGTGAGGGCAGTCGCCACGGACCGGACGCGCTACCAGTGGAAATGAGGTCGAAAAACGGACTGTGCGCCCGTGACCCTTCGGGTTCCTCGTACGCCTCGTCGTCAGCGTCGTTCTCTGTTTCACCCTGTTGCTTTAGGACATGCATGTCTACTACGCGCTGCTGGGGCTGAGTGTCCGAATAGCTGTAAGTCTCAGCGCGAGCAGCGTTGATGGCGTCGGTTGATGAAGCGGTGGAGAGGTTCTGTGCAACGTGCTGCGTGTCAGTACTAGTAGCGGTAGTCGCAGCAAGAGGTGTAGCAGCAGCAGCAGCAGCAGCAGCAGCAGCAGCAGCAGCAGCAGCAGGAGCAAGCGCAGCGCTAGCAGGTGCAGCAGTAGCAGGCGCAGCAGTAGCAGGCACAGCAGCAGCAGGCACAGCAGCCTCAGCAAGCGCAGCAGTAACAGGCACAGCAGTAACAGGCGCGGCAGCAGCAGCAGCAGCAGCAGGCACAGCAGTAACAGGCGCGGCAGCAGCAGCAGCAGCAGCAGCAGTAGCAGCAGCACTAGCAGCACGAGGATCACTAGCAGCAGCAGCAGGCGCAGCAGTAGCAGCAGCAGCGTGCTCAGCAGCAACAACCGTCGCGAGTGTAACAACGTCGCTACTACGACAACTACTACTACCACTACTACTGCTGTGTGCGCTCGCTACAGCGGGAGGGTGATAAGACCAAGCGGTTGCGGCGGTAGTCTCAATTTCAGTAGCAAGAGGAGACGCTGACAGTAAACGATCACCGTTCTGCGTATTCTTCTTGTTCTTGAACTCGATTAGATCCTTGGACGACAGTAGTTGTTGTGTTTTGCTCATGGTGGTGCCTGTAGAGAGCAGCAAAAGACTGAGTGAGTGAACGGATGTTTCCAGGCCCCTTATATACTCCTTCTCGCTTCTAGAGCTAAGCTACTTACAGCTCTCTTCAGCTGCCGCCGGCTGACCGGTGACCATTCACAAAGAGAAACAAAAAGTCATAAGGCATGACGTTTTCAGCTGGATCCCTTTCCCCCTCCCCTTTGAGAGATCGACTGACACGAGCTAAGCTACTTACTGCCTTGTTCAGCAATTCAACGTGCGTTAGCTGTATAAAGGATTAAGCAGTTGCTGCCGCCAGCTGACCGGCGGACATTCCCAAAGAGAAACAAAAGACATAAGTCATGACGTTTTCAGCTGGATCTCTTTCCCCCCTCCCTCCTTTTTTTTTTGAGAGATGGACTGCCATGAGCGGGCGGTGTACCGACTGTACTAATTCAACGCGCATTAGCTGTATAAAGGATTAAGCAGTCATGAGCTTAGAGTGTGTATACAAAAAAACTACAGGAGGCGTGTAGTGTGAAGCAGGACCCCCTAAGACGGGAGTGTCTGTCTGTGAGTACAGTCGTGTGCATGTGGTGAGCGACTTAAGTGTAAAACAAAAAAAAATCACCGCCTCCTGCCGTGGTGAGTAGACTGGCCGGCGGCGGCCGGCTAGTTCAATAGGGGTGACAGCTGACTAAGGCTGTGCATGAAAATCCGATTTTCACCTGACCTCTGACGTTTGTTACAATGAATGCCAAAGGGGGAGAGAGTTGTCCTCAGGTAGGGGGTAGGAGGTAAGGCTAATGGATAAGGAAAAAAAACACCATTTTCAGCTGGCCACCACAGATGGCGATGACATACCCCTCGTCATCTAAGCTCTTAAGAAGCTCTTACGGAGCGGAGCGGCTGCTGGACAGCTGGGGTGAGTAGACCGGCCGGCGGCGGCTAGCTAGTTCAATAGGCGTGACAGCTGACTAAGGCTGTGCATGAAAATCCGATTTTCACCTGACCTCTGACGTTTGTTACAATGAATGCTAAAGGGGGAGAGAGTCGTCCTCAGGTAGGGAGTAGGAGGTAAGGCTAATGGATAAAGAAAAAACACCATTTTCAGCTGGCCACCAAAGATGGTGATGACATCCCCCTCGTCATCTAAGCTCTTAAGAAGCTCTTACGGAGCGGAGCGGCTGCTGGACAGCTGGGGTGCTGTTGGAAATAGGATTAAACTCCCTCTGTATAAAAGCTCTGATTTCTGTTGGAAAAAAACCATATCACCTCTGACCACAGTAACGTCTACTACCACCACCACCAGCACCACCGCCGCTGCCACCGCCGCCGCCGCCGCCAGTCACAGCTGATCGCCTCATTAAAGCATGTGACGTCGTCGCTTCTAGTCACTTGCTTCATCAAGTCGCTTCCAGGCACGTGATCTTAAAGACCCTCACTTCTTAAACAAAAAAAAAACGAAGAGACACGCTTCTTCCTCTCGAGAGGAAGAATGACGTATATAAGGAGGCTGACACGTGTATAGGCGCCTTATTAGTCGGCAAGGGGTAAATACTAGTGAAAAAGGAAGGCAGGTGTGCAGGTAGCTTTCTAACAGACACGTGTGTGCACTAAGCTGCTTAAGTCTAAACCCACCTGCAGTAGTCAAGTAGCATGTGAAAACTTACTTAACAGATCACTTAATTGAGTAGAGACTCTGTACTGAGAGAGTCTTTTCAGCTGTTTAAGAGGATTATCTAGGACAGGGTACATAAGGAGTGAAACGTTGCTCTCACCCATCACACTTTCTCGACTCGCCCTTCATCATCGTAGCATCGTCCACTCCACGCTCGCTCAGCATGTTATGAGGGTTATTTCTACCTTTACAGCTTCTTTTCTTATCGAAGTGTCGACGCTACAGAGCATCGAAACTCTCCAAATGAGTCCAAGAAAGAAAAAGCAACTCCCACTAGAAGCAAGAAGAGAAACAGTGCCCTATGATGCATGTGAGGTAAAGAAACATTGGAAGGACGTCACCAAGGAGCAATGGATAGAAGCATGCTTCAACTTCATCGGAACGGAAGTAGTTTCATTTGGACAGAGGGAGAAAATTTTGTTGGAGCTATTTTTCTTAGCTCCGTATAGTTGGCGTGACTGTAGTGGTGAAATTCCTTCAGGTTTTTCAGGGTTCGGCATACAAGTTATCTGGTCTTTGAAGGAGCTTCGATATATGCAACGCACTCACGAGGAGATTGTTCAGAAAATGACGGAATTCGAAACAGGAGAAGACACAATATGGTGCGAGGAGACGACATATGCGGACGATGATCTGGAGTACATCATTTGTAGCCCGTTGGAACATTATGTTAAAGACTTTGAGGACATGCTAGCCAGCACTGCGATGACCCCGAAAGAGAGATCCCTTACTGCACAGA
Source organism: Harmothoe impar (assembly GCA_947462335.1). Classification (NCBI taxonomy): domain Eukaryota; kingdom Metazoa; phylum Annelida; class Polychaeta; order Phyllodocida; family Polynoidae; genus Harmothoe; species Harmothoe impar. The sequence continues at coordinate 5,253,481 of OX381704.1, forward strand.
AGGAGGCCAAAGCTGTGTTGGAAAAGCTCAAGTTTGGTCAAGGATTCACTCTTCAAAGCAGCTGTGTGAGTGTGATAAAAAGTGTTGTGTTGAAACATCCGGACATGAAGTTTTCGCGTGCTGTCGACACACTTCCTTTGCCTGAACTGATGATGAACATGATCGACCCCATCGTACCAACATGTTTCGACTCTGCCAATTGCCCCATGTATAAAATGGTTTCAAGTTTTGCCTGTGGCCGATGGCTAAACGATCCACTGAAGTCAGAAAACCTCCTTGATTTAGTCGACTGACTAAATGTATTTTCTCATACTAGTATTAGTAGCATTAGTAATAGCGGCTACTCGGTCTCGTGCAGCACAAGCAGCAGCATCTGTCAGCAGCATCCGTGACATCGTCAGCAGCAGCAGCACGATCAGCACAAGCAGCAGCTGCTGCAGCAGCTGCACAAGCAGCACAAGCAGCAGCATCTGTCAGCAGCATCCGTGACATCGTCAGCAGCAGCAGCAGCAGCAGCAGCAGCTGCACGAGTAGCACAAGCAGCAGCATCTGTCAACTGCATCCGTGACATCGTCAGCAACTGCAGCAGCTGCACGAGCAGCACAACCAGCAGCAGCTGTCAGCAGCTGCAGCAGCTGCACGAGCAGCACAAGCAGCAGCACCGACAGCAGCAGCAACAGCAAATCAGCAACAGCAACAGCAGCAGCAGCAGCAGCAGCAGCAGCAGCAGCAGCAGCAGCGGCAATGTGGACCGCTAAATTCGAGATGGTGACATACCTGTTTCTTAGAATCGACATTCGACATGAGGTCTAGTGACATTTGACATGAAGCTTGAAAAACATAGTGACAGGTGACATGAGCAATTCTTAAAATCGACATGAGATATGAGCATAATTAAGCGACATCGACATGCGCCATGGCTATTTTTTATTTTTTTTGAAGACAACCGCCATAGCTTCCTTATTCAGACTTCCACTAGTAGTGCTCTATAAGCGCAAGCTTTGCCTTAAGAGAGCTGTGGCTGTGAACCCTCTCCTCTCTCCGTACACACAGGTAAATATCAGAGTCAGCCAATGTCGCCAATACTACTCTCATACAAGGGTCAGGCGCTGCTGGACTATAATAGATGGGTCAAGGACTGTTCTACTGAGGGGTCAGGCTAGGCCGGACATTCAATAACGGGCTGGACTTTGGCAAATTTGCTTGAAAGTCTAGCCAGCAAGAGATGCACATCATCATAAACGCAATCATGATACCTTTCATTGTAAGTAGACTCGCCTCTCTGCCCTCTAAAAGAGAGGGCAGAGAAGCGAGTCTCACTCTTAAAAAACCCTTCCCCTCCCCCCCTCCCCCCCTCCCCCCCCATGCATCTTAAAGAGTGCCCCCCAGAGTGCCCCTCCCCCCCCCTCCCTCCTAGAAAAAAAGAGCCGCATTTTTAAATTATTTTTTAGCAAGCTTTCAGCTTGCTTTTTTTCTTTTTTAAAATTTATTTATCCATAAAAATCTCAAGTGACTTATTTTGAAATTCGCGCCAACCTAGTAGTCACGTGACCCCCTTAAGTAGGTCACTTCCAGTCACGTGACCTATTTGAATTTCCCGCCAACATGGTGGTCACGTGACCCTCTTAAGTAGGTCACTTCCGGTCACGTGACCTATTTGAATTTCCCGCCCAAAGGTCACGTGACCGGAAGTAGGTCACTTCCGGTCACGTGACCTATTTGAATTTCCCGCCAAAAGGGAGGCCTCTCATTGGCTGCTTTTGAATTTCCCGCCAAAAGGGAGGCCTCTGATTGGCTGCAGGTCGATTGAGTAATAAACAGTACTTAACTATAGTCCCGTTCCGATACATACTATACTACTAACACTTATCCTGATGATACATTTTATCTCACAGATAGGCTGGATTCTTGTGGTGATGATTCCGGCTGAGATCTTTAGCTATCTGGAGGAGTGGGATTACTCTGAATCAGTCTACTTTTGTTTCGTGACTTTGTCGACGATCGGCTTCGGTGACCTGGTTGTAGGTAAGTGAACAGTTTCACCTATGATAGGGACTCCAGAAAAAAAAGAGAAATTTCAAATTATCAATTCTAATTCTTCAATGATGTAGAATGTGAGAGGTACATTTCCTATATAATTGTTATCCAGCTTTGGAGTCCCAGTGAACCTGTGGGGGAGGGTGACAGGGTCTGCCAGGTGAGTGGGGTATGTGGGAGGTAGTTATATAAGGGGTTTGGAGGGTATTTGAAGTACTGGCCAGGCTGGGCCATGATTGACAGACCCTCTCAACATGATCACACATTATACTAGTATAGAGTAAACCAATTGTCTTAATGACCCAATCATAAGTATTATATTGTTTTGGTCTAGGAACAGGTGAGAGGATCCTCTGATTGCTTCCATTTCTTAACATCATATATATCAACATATTGGATGAGATTACAAACTGAAAAGCAACCAAAAGCATTCATAAATTCATAGGGTTTTGACATTATCTATTTTATCACCCCAAAAATAGGCAACTTCTCTTAGCTGCAGTCACTTATTATAGTGACGGCTGGATAGGCCTTTCTCTTGACTGCATTTCTGGGTGATAACCTAAAAGTAACAGATAAAATGTCACTCCCTAAAAGGGGAGTTTTATAACAGTGTCTGTGAGACACAGCTGCACCAAAATACTCTACTGCTGTGTGCACTGTGCATAGGGGCTCACCTAGTGGATTCTTGACTCCCTACCTATGAAATGTTGTTATTCATTCTTTGGAAATACAAGATTTATTATGCTTAACTATAGGAAGGGCCGTATTCTATGCCCCCCATTGAATACAATGTGGCTGTATTCTATGGACTATGAAAAAGCTTCATTAAATCCTTCAAATAAAAAAATAATGCAAATGCCAACTACATTGATAACTCTCTGTCGTATTTCAATTGTGGGGGCTGGGCATATCCCACTCAGCCTGGGTCTGCATGGATATGGCCCCGGCTAACAGGTTATTTAGGGCAAATGATGATAAAAAATGGACAACTAATGACAAGTTTAAAGAGTTATAACATCCATTAACCTTTTCAGCCAAATTCTATCTCCATCTGCCCTAAATAACCCGTTTTAATTCAGGCCGGTCAGAGCTGGCACCCGGTCAGAGCTGGCACCCGGTCAGAGCTGGCACCCGGTCAGAGCTGGCACCCGGTCAGAGACAAAAACATTGGCCCAAGGTCGTGAGACACAGCCTAATGGTTCTGCTTTACCAACAGCAAGTCCAGGCAGTGCTTTGCACCAGGATGGCTTCTACGTGGTGATGACAGTAGTGTGGGTGTACGTAGGCCTGGCCTGGCTCTCCTCCCTCATCGCCCTCATTGCAGACATACTAAAAGGCCAGATTAAAGACGGGGTAAGTTGTAATTGTTTACACTTCAATTCGTTTCTGAAACTAATACTTCCGTAAATTCCGATAGGTTGTACGTAAACTAAACCTCCAGTGGGGGTTAAACAATAGTCTAGGTGCTGGTTTTTATAAGTATAGTACAGTACTAAATCGGCGATTTTCAGACCCCCAGATGCGGGTTATATGATTCTCCGAAAAGCCCAAAATCCACGGTGGTGGGAACCTGCATTAAAACGGCATCGCCCCACTGCCGCAGCTATTTTCCCACTATTTGGCTCTGCCGCGCCAATTTCACTCTCTAACGCCTTGGACTTTTGACTTTTGGACAAATGCAGGTTCTTGTCGCCGTGGATTTAGGGCTAAAGGCGGGGTGTGGGTTTTATGAGAGGTGTGCGTTATATGCGGGATTTTTTCTGCAATCATGAAAAATATAAAAGAACATACAACTACGTATTAGTTTCAATCAAATTACAGGGATGGTTGATACTAGTTGTGCCACAGCCACAGCTTTGTATTCATTATTTACACTTGGGTTCAGGATTAGTTTGGAAGGATTACAAGACGTGTAATGCTACCACCATAAGTGGAGAGAACCAAATGGGAAAGCTTCTTGAACGCCTCAGAGACGGCGAGTTGACAGAGGACTCAGACTCAGACAGCGGCAGTGACAGTGGTTCTGACGGCGAGGATCGTGGTACTGACACTCGCCCGGCTGAGTTGAGCTATCATGGCGATGACGAAGACGAAATCCCCTCCACAGGTGCTGCTCTTCAACCCACAGCAGTAGATACTACACGAGACGGATAAAAAGGGACACTGGTACTTACATGAATTAAAGTGACACTGACACGTGGGTCTCAAGTCGACTTCAACCTAGGATAACATGGCTGTCAATATGTCTCATACGGTAGCCATATACGGTGACAGTAGACTTGGTCCTAGAGGGTCAAAATTCCTACAGGCTGAGGTGGATCGATTGAATACTACAGGCTGGTCAATACATGTCAATCCAATGAGCGGTGCTAAATTCCATACGGTATGTAATGCTGCCAGCAATTTCATGAAGATGAACCCTGAGTCAATAACATATATTTCTGCTGGAATTAATAATATGACGATATGACACCCAGCACTACCATGGCAATCAAGAGATTACTATACATTCGACTGGGCGACATGTGATCAATTTGTGACTGTTATGTCTCATTACATTGAAGACTGGATGGAATACCTGTACAACAAGCACCCTGATCAGCGTATCATTTTGTGTCCCCTTGTAGGAGCTCAATTAGATAAAACTGTGGTAAATGCTAACGCTGATAGACAGTTTATTATGAACAATGGCATACGTGAGATCAATCAGTGTATTTATCAATTGAATAGAAAAGCAAAGACATCCACGCCCTGGATATGCAGGCCTGTACACCAGACACATTCCAAGTCGAAAAACAAGGACACATACAAAGAAATGTCTGACGGGCTTCATCCAGATGAGAGTCTCCTCACCAAGTGGGCGATCACGTTCACAAATCATGTTGAATCCATCAAAAAAAAGGTTTCCACTACCGGGTATATTCCAAATTAAATGTATCTCTAGCCAAAATTGATTACATAATATTCCCAGGTACTTACCAAAGCATTGCTTGTTTTGTATGATAAGTTTGCTACAGTAAGATACTATATTTCCCAAGTTTAATAACATTAAATACACTATATTTTTCTAATAGCTAATGGCCTGGTACCTACTAAAGCATTACTTGTTTTGTACGATAAGTTTGCTACGGTGGGGAACTAAGGATGATGGTAGAGCAAGTTGAAGTAAAAAATCTTGTAAAACTACCTGATTCCACAGCCACTTAACCCGTGTATATGTGATTACCGTTTAAACATATGTCAAGCTGTCACTGCTCCCGCACAAAGGTAGCCTAGTTCATGAGAGAAATGAACAACATCTTGTTTATTTTTAATTTTTTTAATAGATTAAGTACTAACTTAAATAAGAAAAGGTTCACTAAAAAGGGGGGGCGGGGGGACGGGGAGGGTGGGGGGGGGATTAATCATTAATGTCTAGTAAAAAAGTGTCTGACTTTATCAGGGAAAATTCTCTTAATGTTACACATATAAATATTAGGAGTGTCAGAAATAAGCAAACTGATTTTTCCATATTATATGACGATTCCAATATAGACTTTTTGACTTGCTCTGACTCCTGGTTAACTGCAAATGATTTAAGTAATACCTACATGTTATCAGGGTATAATATGTACCGTAATGATAGATCCTGGCTCGAAAATGGAAAAATTAAAAAAGCAGGTGGTTTGATAACATACATTAAGAAGGAATTTACTGTTCTTTGTGATTATGACCATTTAAATACTTCCTGTAAAGACCTTGAATTATTGTGTACAACAATCAATAGAGATAATAAAAGAAACATTCTTTTATTAAACGTGTATAGGCCTCCTAGTGGCAATTTCACTGTTTTTTGGGATACTTTAAAAGATACTTTAAGCAAAATTGATAATCGTGAAAATAAGGATATATTTGTTTTAGGAGATATGAATGTAGATTTCTTAGAGTTTGATCACCCTAATACCATAACTTTAAAAGAAGGCATGGCTGGGTATGGATTACTTAGTTATATTGATGTACCAACACGTTATGCTGATAGAAATTCCTGTCTTGATTTAATATTTTCTAATTGTCTCACAGTTGATGAAGCAGGCTGTGTGATATGTAACCTGAGTGATCACGAAATGGTCTTTGTTACATGTAAAGAAACAAGACCCCCCTTTACAGGCAAGGTTGATGTTAAAGGTCGCAAAATGAAAAACTATAATGCGCAAACATTTGTTAGATGTCTTCATGGTTTCAACTGGAGGGAGTTTTATACTGAAACTGATGTAGAAAAACTCTGGTCAATAATTATTAAAAGAATTAATCATGTTCTAGATGTAATGTGCCCATATACCACGTACAAGGCGTATAAGGACAGCAAACCTTGGCTTACCCCTGAATTGATAGGTGAAATGCATCACAAAGATAACGAAATGCAAAGAGCAAAAAGAATGGGAGATACTCAAAGAGTTAAAAAGGCCAGACGGGAAAGAAATCATATTTCTAAAAAGGCACATAAAGCTAAAAAAACTTTTATTTTGGAAAAAGCTGAACAAAATAAGAATAACCAGCGGAATTTTTGGAGAGAATTAAACAAGATAATTCCTCAGAAAAAAGGGGAGAAGAGTTTAATAAAGTTAATTGACCCTGAAACTCAAGAGTTTATGCCTGAAGCTACTGTAGCTAATTTTATAAATGATTTCTTCACCAACACAGGCCCTAATCTCAGCAAAAATAATACAACAAATTGGGTTTTTGAAGATAATGCTTACGACGAAGGCATTATCAATTGGAGTGTTACCCCTGCTGAGGTAATGAAATATATTAAAGATATTCCATTGCATAAAACTACCGCTATTGATGGTCTAAAGGCTAATGTATTAAAGGATGCATTTGTTTGTCTTTTACCACAAGTTACATATATGTTTAATCAATCTCTGGAGTCTGGAAAGATTCCAAAGTCATGGAAATCAGCTTGTATTGTTCCTATCCCAAAAGATGGTAATCCTAACCTTGTAGAAAATTACAGACCTATTTCTTTGCTCTGTACACCCTCCAAAATTTTAGAAAAAATAGTACACTCAAAATTAACGGCATATTTGGATAATATGAATATTTTAACAAATAGACAAGGGGGCTATCGCAAAGGGTTTTCAACAATACAAACTGTTGGGGAGTTAACTGATGATATATTGAGGGATAGAAATGTGGGCATTGAAACAATAGCAGTTTATATTGATCTTAAAAAAGCATTTGATACTGTTGACCATTCTATATTGTTAAATAAGTGTAAATTATACGGTATTCCTCCAAAACCCATGCTTTGGCTTCATAATTATTTAAGTAATAGACAACAATGCACCATCGCTAATAATGTCAAGTCGAGTTATTTGGACATGGTCTGTGGAGTGCCACAAGGTTCGACTTTAGGACCCCTTCTCTTTCTTATATATATGTGAATGATGTGATTAATGTAATCAAAAATGGCAAAATATTACTATATGCTGACGACACTGTGATATATATGTCGGGTAGTGACAAACATACTGTAAATAGATTATTACAGGAAGATTTAAATACATATTATATGTGGTGTCAAGGTAATAAGTTAACGGTAAATTGTAAAAAAACCAAATTTATGTGTTTTGGTTTGAGTTTCCGCTGGAAAAACCGTAAATTTAAGATTGGGACTGACAATATATATGGTGTATCAAACTATAAATACCTAGGAGTTATTCTTGATCAGGCAATAAATTATGAGAAATTTTTGAATAACCAGCTGAGAACGGTAAATTTTAGAACTTATCAGCTCACTAGAATGAGTGAGTATCTGAGTATATCCACTGGTGTACTAATCTATAAAAGCTATATACTGCCTATTCTCGAATATGGGGATATTTTAATAGTAGAGTCTAATAAGGATTTGCTCAAAAGAAGACAGCGAGCCCAAAATAGAGCCCTAAAAATAGCCTTGAAACTAAATTATAGAGCCCATACCGAAGACATTCATGCCCTAGCTTCTATAAATTTATTAGAAACCAGATTACAAGCCCATCAATATCTAGCTGCTTATAAAAGACAACAAAACCCCAAATTTAGAGATAATAGAAGACTTAATACAAGAGCCTGGGATGGTCCTATTCTTAAGTGTTATACCCCCCATGCAAAATCATATACACGTAGTTTAGAGTGGACACTAGCTTTTGCCTGGAACAACCTCGAACCAGAGGATAGAAATATTCAAACCTTTATACTATTCAAAAAGGATGTAAAAAAGTTTTTGCTAAATAATGTCCCAGATAAAGTCACAATTTAGAAATTCGGTTCTCATCCCCCTCCTTGTCTCCCCCCGTTTCCCCCCCCCCCCCCTTATCATCAAGGTCTTCTTTTGTTCATGAAATATTTGACCCTACTAACCCTAGTTTTAAGTTTCTATGGGTCTGCGTTTTGCACGATGCAGCCCTAGATATGGTGCATTAAATATTGAAACATGGTTTAATCCTTTCTCTGTTTACTGAAAACATACGGTATATACACTGAATATTGATATTCTTATCTGATGCTATTTGGCTCGCCAACCCTACTTATCACTACTTAGATGTCACATGTAACGGTCGCTGACCTAAATATTAGCCTTTAATTAGGCTAAGATGCGACCCGTCTTTTGCTAAGCCATAAGATAAAAATGTATCTGTTATTAAAAATGTACAACTCAGTAATAAAGACAAATTCAAACTCATTATATTGGCACGAGTATACTCAGCCTCGACGGACTGAAAATATTAATGGCTTATACCACAAATTACATTGATTGCTTTGTACCTACTATATGACTATAGCCACATTTCCTTTGTCTTCTTGGTCAAGTGTGGTACAGTTGGCTGAGAGAACAAAGAAATGGCCTGGCTGTATTTTACATACATGGCTCTATGTGGATGCAGTCCATTAAGCACACTCTCCTAATGTGGGTGTAAGTCAGATATTTTATGCATGACTAGCTGCATAAGTGTTATAAGCCTTGGACAATATGGTTATTATCCATGGCTGACGCCTTGCACAATTACCTTGTCCTTGGCTTATATCACTCATGCAGCAAGTCACTTGTATCATATAGATCTACCACACAGAAATCCTCATGTATAAATGCCGCGGCTTGTACACACAGGCACATGTATATGAGCGTCAGCCAATGTCGCCATTAGCACTCTCATACAACAGTCAGGCACTGCTGGACTGTAACAAGAAGGGTCAAGGGCGATTCTAGTGAGGATCAGGCTATGCTGGACCTTCAATAACAGGCTGAATTGACCTTGGCAAAATAGCTTGAAAGTCTGGCCATGCTGGATTTTCATGCCAAAGTCTGACAGTGTAGGTACCACAGGTATTTTGAAGATAAACGGCCTAAAGATTCGGCAATAGTATCGTTAGAAAGCTTGAAAAGAATTTGAAGGAAGGACATCAGTTATGTTGAGATCCTTTGAATGGGTGATTTATTATGATTTTTTTAAGAAAAAAAGTTTTACCTTATATTTGTCTTTTTTTCCTGATGGGCCAATCGAGCATTTTAGGTTGTTCATACATCAAATATAATACAGCCATATTGTGCTTGATAGCTAATTCATGATAAACCATATGCTCCCTTCGGGAAATGATATTGGTATAACATATATTTGCACACAAATTGACAAAATATGCCCCTCAAAATGCTACTTTGGACAGAAAAGGCTAGTGAAAATAGGCATTCTTCCATTTTCAGGCCATATACAACTTCAAGGGTTTTAGGTTGAGCACCTTTATATTGTGGAAAACATATGTGCAACTGGTATAGAGTGTCTTGAATTTTTTTTCATCACATTCCCATTGAGATTTAGTGACCTACTGATGTTTAAAAATGACAAAATCACTTATTTATAGCATTGTCCCAGTCATAAGCCAGTGGTCACTTGCAGGCCCATCCTATATAAAGAGCAATAGAATCGCAACCAGTGGTCGGATTCTCTTGAAATTCGAAGCGTAGAGCATCTTGAAAAAAGATTTTGGGAGAGGACCCAAGAAAAATTCACCCCCCCCTTAAAAAGAAATTTCCCAAATTTCTCAGAGACAAGCCTATATATTTCTATAGATAAGGGAACACAAATAAATTTTGCATTTTTGGGGGCAGATCCCCCTTTTTGAGGAAGGGGAAGAGTTGCATTGAGACTCTACCATCTGCTCTATTCCCTTACTCTACCATGAAACTCAGCACATATCATATCTTAGGAGTCTATTTTAGATCATAATGAAAGCAGGGTTAGTATCACAATGCTTAAACTATAGAAAATAATGTAGATCACAAAGTGGTGTTTAGCTTGGTTTTATGGTAAACATATATGTACACAGGTAGTGTGAGTGGAGTGGTGGTGGCTGCTAGCCCCACTCACCTGTCCTCTGCCATGCATGAGTACACCTGGCACCAGCTGTAAGTCCAGTAAATAAAGGTACTGCATTCAAACTAATTGCAAAGAAAGCTTGATCATTGGTTATCATCTACTTCAAATGAGTATGCAGCAAGAAAATCATACACCACATTCATCCCTAGGAGTGCCTCCAAAACCAATATGCCCACAACAAAAGTCAAAGTTAGAGAATAATGCATGTATGGGATAAATCATAATCTCCATATAATTCATCTATATAAATATGTATGGAAGGATCTATTCTAACAACATTTTGAGATTCATGTACTAGAGTCAAAACACCTGGTACCAGGAATTTTCAAGCGAAAAGGGGTGTTTGTATGGTCAATGAAGATCCATAGCATGTGAAATAGCAATATTTAAAATATTGATAAGAAATACTTCCATGGAATTCCAACTGAATGGTCATATCATATAATTATAATATAATCCTCAGAGCTAGTGAGTTATTTAATGGGGTCTGCCTTTGGGAGAATAATTAATTCCTTATGCATGCGCTGCCACATTGTTCCTCCAGTCCATGGTAAAGGAACCACAGAAGGTTCATCCATATTTGTATCACTGGTGGCCATGTCATATCTAATCCACCTTCCCAACAGTAATCTGGTGCTGAATTTTTTTTCTTCTGTCAAGCAAAGGTGCGAAACAGTTAAGAAACATATAAGAAACCTTTTCTTGCAATTTTGTTGACTCTAAGCTATATTCTTCCCTTCACTTACTGGAAATAGGGTCTGTATTGAGTGCCTGTACCTAATTGTGCTCCCATACACTTACAGTGCATACACCTACTCAATTTAGGACATGGCCAGGGGGTTATTATACTTATTTTACAAAGATTATTTCCTAGATTTAGTCTAACATTGGCCCCATCCATCGAATTGCATAGCTGTTTCAACACAGGTATTCTAGAGAATTCTAGCTTCATGGCATGGTGCGGCACAATCAATTCTTTTGAGAATTACTTGTCTATTTAAGATGTTTTATTATTGTTAATGCAGCCATAATTTCAAAAAAATAATATTCATAATTGTGCCGGGGATACAAATAAAGGTTTGAATCATAGCTATCCAACGGTGCCTATATTGTATAGGTCCAACCCATGGTGGAATGGCAAGACCACTGGAAAGGAAAGGTAGGAAAATAGCCTGGTAGAAAACAGGTGACAAAGTGTCTAACTGATAGAGAATCAGCCTTCGGTAAAGACCAATTTTTATAGACTAAGGCTGCACAAAATTCAGAGCATTGATAATAGATATCACCAGGAGATCCATATCTTGCTGGTGAGTGGTCTGCTATTCCTGTATGATTATTGGTCTGGCTGTGAAGAGCATGTAAAGATTGCTCTTATGCTCTGGCATTTGGTCCTTTTCACGGGAGCGCAGCGCTCCTCTGGGGTACCTACTGACAGTGCTGGACTCTTGCAGGCTGAAAGAGACTTCCAGCATTGCCAGACTCTGGCATGAGGATCCAGCATAGCCAGACCTTCAAGCAATTTTGAGTGAGTAGAAGCTCTAGATGAAGGTCCAGCATAGCCTGACCCTCACAAAAATAGCCCTTGACCCATCCATCATAGTCCAGCAGTGCCTGACTGTTGTATGTGAGTGCTAATGGCGACATTGGCTGACGCTCATATTTGCCTGGGGGTACGTGGGTCAAATTCAGCTGGGAGTTGATACATCATGTTGGGAGTTGATACATCATGTTGGCAGAAAACAATGGTGCCTTGACTATTAGGACGGTCTAACTTGTGTAGTTTGCAGCACATTTCATGCACAAATGATCATTTTTTAAATAAATTCACTAGGACAATTGAAAAAACAAAACAATCCTTGACCAAACCAAATGAACTCATGAACTTATACTCATTCTCGACAGGTCGATCATATCACACAGAGTATCTCCAAGGGTCCATCTCCTCGAGTCCCGCAGGTGAGATCTAGATTTGTTTGTGAAAAGTCTAATTTTTCCCATATATTTTGGCCCCTCAGTAAAAGAAAAAAAGCCCTCATTGTATTATTCATCATTATTTTTGAGTAGCCTGATTTGATAACATTTTCAACTATTTTTTGAGTAGCCTAATTTGATAATATATTATTCAGAGATCCAAATCTTAATTTCATTCATTACAGGTTCATCAACTTGCGCGGCGTATCTCACAGGCGCTGCCTGAGGGAAGCCTAAAGGAAACTGACAGTAAATATGGGACAATTAATGTACGGCAAATGGAGAGGCACAACGAGGACCCCATAGTACCGGGGCAGGAGCCGTGTGACTTAAACCCACAAACTGATATAGAGAAACCAGAAACCCAGCCACAAATAGAGGAGAAAATAACTGTTCTGGATGTGGGAACAAAAGTCAGTTCTACATTGAATCAGCACTGTCAGCTGGTGAAATAGCCACTGGATGTCCAATGAGACTATATAGGGCACCTGGCTGTTAGAGCAGCACCACTTGTGCTTAGTTAAGAACCTTCAGTACAGGCCCTTAGCCACTAGATAGAGCAGCTAACCAGGGGTTATGACATCACAGGGCAGGCCACTATTGCTTCTGTCTGAAGTGGTTCCCAGGACTTAGCCCTTCAGTGAGTAGGTCTAGTTACTGAGGGCCAATGCTATTCACATGTCCTCAGGGTAACACAGACTGAAGCAATCACTATTCTGACTTAGGCCCCATCTAGAGGCAACCAAAGGAAGCACTGGGGTTTGGACATGGCCTCGCCCATGGTCTAACCCCTAGGAGCCCTATAAAGGATTGCCAATGCATGAGACAGGAGGATTAGTCCTGTTCAGTTGACATTGTGCTTTTTCTGAAATCTGGAAATTAGCCAACTTTAAGCAGTTGATATACAGTGTTGTGTTAAGGTCTACTGGACCTATCATTACTAATAAATATAACAGCTTCTGATTCATAATCCAATCCTATAGAGAATATTGGAGACCCTAGGTTTGTGGTTATAATATATGTTGAACAACTACCAATTTGGAATAGCAACTAGTCATACAGCCTATACGTTGTAGTATAGATGTTTCCGCTAGTATCCACTTGGGGTCTCCACTGTGCCCTTTTCCCCTCATGCTCTAATTGATATTGATGACATCTGCCTGTAGTTCCTGATTCCACCACGAGATGTCCTAAGGTTTCAAATGGAGAAGCACGGGGAGGACCCCATAGGATCAGTGCTGGAGCACTGTGACAAACTGGTGTAGACAAACCAGAAACCCAGCCACAAATAGAGGAGAAAATAACTGTTCTGGATGTGGGCACAAAAGTCAGATCTACATTGAGTCTAATTCGGATACCAAACGCTAGGTGCAATAGTAGCGTTTGGAACAACATAAAGTCGGCCGTTTTGAAATACCAAGGTTTCCTAATATTTCTGCTGGTTCAACTCGCTCCATATAAGGCTATGGAGATTGGCGGAAGTCACGTGATCAAACAGTTAAAGGAGTGAATCTATTTATAGACAGTCACGTGTTAATGACGTAGTATGCCCATATATGGAGTTGAGTTGGGGCCAGCTGGAACAGCAGGTTATAAACCATAGGCCAGACGACGATGGGAGTAACCTATGTTTAGCTCGATAAACTACATTGAGTCATCACTGTCAGCTGGTGAATGAACCACTTGATGTTCAAAGAGACAAATACTTACTCAATGTCAAGCATGTTTGGGGGATCCTTCCACCGCCTGCATACATTTATAATATGAAAAAATTGTTTGCGGAAAGCCGCTCAACTCCATACGAGAGGGCTTAATGCATGGCTTCCCCAGCACCTGGTACCACTAGGGGGAGGACAGACATTAGGCGTGGGAGAGTGAGAACATTTTCACAAAAAATTATACCCAGAATATTACAAAACCCAGCGCACGACAAGTATTTTCACCAATAAGTGTTGGTGCCAGCGATGTCGTTAGGGAACAGAGGTCAGAGTGGGGGCCAGCTTGACTCAATGCTTAATGTTTATTTTGAGACAGCAAGTATCTCTCTCTCACATAACTTTGTCCGATTCAGGAGCCAAATGGGTGTGGAACAATGAGAATCCCATAGAGAGGTGACGCCAGTGGCAGTTATGGGAACTAGCTAATCAGAAACTAGGTTGTTTCTATCAGCAGAGTGCTCATAAGAGACAAGCTAAAACAAGCGCTCATGTCCAATAAGCTCCACTCGTCATTTGTATACACCATATATTGAGCTATTTAATTCCAATTATATGTTCAGAGGAGATGCACCTATTCAAAGACGACCACAATGGTCTGATCTCGTGAGACACAGCCATAATGTGACAGACGTTAGATGATTATGCATCCTTAGATGACCTTGATGTTTACACCATAATACCTTAACCTTATAATGGGCAGCATAGTCAATTGTAATTACTACACTTATTATATCATAATCACTCATGATCATCATCTAGTTTACATACTACCTAGTTTTTTTTCATCTTCTTGTGTTCAATGATTATCATGTCAACTATAGCATTTATTGTATAGCTTATTCATGTGTATCGCTAGGATCCCAACACCGAATAAACGGAAAGCAACCTATGATCACCTCATTTTTTTCTTGTACATTCAGCCTGAGAAGTTTAAGGCTGTGTCTCACAAGATTGGGCCAATGTTAAAGTCTTTGGCGGAGTGCACTCTTTAACCGGCTTGATAGGAAATGGTTATTTAGGACCAATGAGGATATGAATGGATTGAAAATGTTAATGGATGTTATAACAGTTTAGTAATAAGTAGCCCATTTCACTCTTCATCTGCCCATAATAAACCGTTTTCTATCAGGCTGGTCAAAGATTGCACCCAGTTAAAGATTGCACCCCTTAAAATATTGCACCCCTTAAAAGATTGCAGTCCTTCAAAGACGTCCACATTGGCCCGATCTCGTGAGACACAACCTTAATCAGACAATAACACCGAACACCCACCCACCTAGATGTATCTGTAGAGTAGTTCCTGTCTGCATCTGGGCATCACGGGCAGGGTAAAATATTTCAACAGGTAAGAGCACTGCAATGCAAAGAAAAGGATTATTTAGGGCAGATGTTAATAGAAATGTCATAAAAGCATGTCTTAAAGCTGGGCCGTCAGGGAATAAGTTCAGCATTTTCCATACATGGACTAAAATAACAGTTCCCCCAGAGGGCAGCAGTGTTTGGACAGGGGACCATGAACATTGTCCAGCTACAACATATTCACCCTATCTTGTGCCTGTAAGAGCTGAGCTCCCAGCCCTTAAGAGCCCTCTTGTGAATCAAAACGGAACTGTAGCCAAAAGTGCTTTTGGCCTCACTTTAACCATGATGGTCAAGCTTTAAGAAGTCATAAACCTTATTGTTTATTAGTCTCTATACTTCAATACAGATGGCAGCACTGAGGTTCACCTCAGGCAGGGTTTAGTTCTTTGAATTGACACTTGGAGGATTCCCCCTAATATCCTTTTGACAAATAGAGTCACGTTAAAGCTGGGCCGTCAGGGAATGAGTTCAGCATTTTCCATACATGGACTAAAATAACAGTTCCACCAGAGGGTAGCAGTGTTTGGACAGGGGACCATGAGCATTGTCCACCTACAACATATTCACCCTATCTTGTGCCTATAAGAGCTGAGCTCCCAGCCCTCAAGAGTTCTCTTGTGAATGGAATCTGAAATATATCCAAAAGTGCTTTTAGCCTCACTTTAACCATGACGGTCAAGCTTTAACCCTCCCTGTGCTTTATTGCGTAGCCTCTCTTGTTCCCAGGGCTGCAATAATAAAGAGAATTCACATAATTACTAATGGTTAATGATATGCATAGATAGGCCAGCCCCCTTCTCCAAGGAAAGCCACTACCCTCCCTCTTTGGATTCGCTGAATGGTCCCTTTCGGTAACTTACTTGCCATGGTAGACAGTCAAACATCAGGCTGGTTGAGGGTGAGATATTTTCACTAAGAGCATGATACCCTTCCCTAAGTACCATAATGGCATTAGACCGTTAAATTCGACATCGCTATGTGGGCCTTTAATATATTTTTGGGGCTCAGTGACATTGGACAGTAGAAATAAACAGATAGTGATATGGAACATGGGACAGTTCTTAGAACTGACACGGCAACATGGGCATTTATGAAAATCGATATGGTGTCATTTGAGTTTCTTAAAATCAATTAAAAACAGTTGGTTGCCATTTTTGTAGGTATACAGTAGAATCTACTGCAGGTGTACAGTTTATTGTTGGTAAGCAGTAGAATCTACTTTACATCTACAGTAGTTGCTGGAAAACTACAGGCAACACCAATTAGAGCACTATACACTGATATTCCTAGGCTCCCTATAGATACGACCAATCTCTCAGTCACCTAGTTAGTCATTTTTTGGGTCCCTATACAACCAACCTAGATTAGTTATTATTGTCAGGTTGGTCAGTACTGACCAACCCACCTTAGTCTTTTTATTTCCAGGGGGAGCCACTGAGTGGTCATCACAGGTGGCCCCAACTAGTGGTATACAAATACAACACACCAATGATGAACCTAGGTTAGCCACTACTGACTGACCCCTTGGTCATTTTTGAATATAACTTTGCCATTGTGACTAACACACATATGACCAACCTAGGATAGTCTGTACTGACTAACCCATTCAACCTATGGATTTTCAGTGTACATCCTTGCCCCTCTCCTATTCAAGTGACTACATTCAGCTCCAGGGGACTACTGTCAGGATGTCTCTCAGATGGGTTCTCCCGAGTGATCACCATCAACACCTTCAGGATCCTACCAGTGATGCACACACAAAGAGAAAAGAAGTAGAATCATGGTGACTCCCAAATGGGAGTCTGGACTCGATCACTAAGGTAACTCTCCTCAGGACTCTAAAATGAGTCATTATAGAGTTATTATAGAGTCCTGCTAATGTTAGGGAGTCACTTTAGAGTCCTGGGGAGAGTTACCTCAGTGATCCAGTCGGGAGTCACAGTGTCCCATTCTGACGTGATATGCACTATATTTGATCAATTCATAAGTATCAGAATAATCAGAAGCTAGACACACATTTGGGGGTCTAGATGGGGGGTTCCCATGTCACCTGTCGATTTCAAGAAATGCTCATGTCATTTTTCAGTATCTTTGTAATTCTCTTGTCATTCGTCACTAGGCTCCATGTCGCCTGTCGATTTTAGGGGTCCACCCCCATATATTTGTATGGATATTATGAACATAAAGAATCTGCATAACTGAAAAATTAAAATCGACCCAAAATTAGGTCATAACCCATAATGAGTGAATTTACTTAAATGCCAAGTTTCATGCAGTGTCAGCGATAACAGCCCACTTGTTGATCACGTGACAGAGCCAACATAACCCTGCCATTTCTACCCTTGTTTGTGGCCAGGAATAGCTCACACTATAAATAGACCCCTAATACCCCCCCCCCTCCCCCCCCCCCTGGCCTGGTCTCCCCAGGGGCCGGTGATCGGTCATGCCATTACAATCTGGGTCAGCTCACTAGATGGCGCCTCGGTCTGGTGCCACTGGGCGCCATGGTTACAGCGGCCGCCATCTTGTTGTTACTTTGTGTACAGTGTATGGCACATCCGGGGCACATCCATTCACGAGTTAACCCTTTCAGGGCCGCATTCTGCTTTTATCTAATATTGGCTGTACTTAGTTGTCGTGATGCATGAATGCAGCCCCAGTGAGTGACTCACCGGGTAAACATGCAACATGCTGATCCTTTGTGAACGTATCAACTCTATGGGATAGGCATGATACATTTATGCAGCACAAGTTGAATTACTCGCCAAGACTGCATTCATGCATGATGCTGACCATATTAAAGTCCTATGCGGTCCTTAAAGGGTTAAAGGCAGCATGGTGCTTTGATGCAGTATGCCCTTATGTCAGGTAAACTTATATTTTACTGATGCAGGAAAGAAAACAGCTTATTCAGAGCAGATGTATAGAAATGGCTGAAAAAAGTTAATTGATGTTCTAATTCATGTCACCTGGTCATAGATTACACGAAGTCAAAGATTGCAACCAGTCATTGACTTTCAACTTTTATTTCATGTGGAAAAACAGAGTTACTATGCTTAAGTACTGGATTGGCCATTCTCCACACCCCCTTGGAGAAACTGATATGCATTCTCCATGGGCTATTTCTCCATGATGATGTCACAAAATTGCTATGAAACCAATCTTTAAATGTTGTTTTTAGATATAATTTAACAATAATTACATGAAATAAACACAGAGATCCACTCTAATCAGTCTGAATTCCTGGTTTCTCCACTTGTAGTACCTTGGATCATATCACACTCGGCTCCGCCTCGTGTGATATGATCCAAGATACCACTTGTGGAGAAACCTGTTGTTCAGACAGAATTTCGTGGACCTCTGTCTATATGGTGAGGATGAACCTACAAACAGCCACATACTGTACAGGGTGCGGGGATGGAGTGCACCAGTTATGGAGGAGGTACTGACACCTTAACGTCTCCTTATCCTGAGCCTGAAGTGTGCTATTACTCAGGGTTGTGTAACAACAGGCTCGCGCTGTCTTGAGGCTACAAGACCGAGCAACACGTAGTTAGAGACATGCAGAGGCTAGACAGGCCTAGCTCACCAGAGTTTTTGCACAAACGTTTAGAGTCAGCCTTAATCAAATCTTATTGAGTCTTAATCTTAAAGTCTTAATTATACCAACCAAATATAGATGGCGTGATATGTTGATATCATTGGGGCTCTTCCCGTCACCCCGTTTTTCTTTTCCTTTTATTTCTTCTTTAGTAATAGTGAGCACTATTAAGAATTTAAGACTGATACTTATTAAGACGTGATTAAGACGCACTCTAAACGTTTGTCCATACACTCCGGTGAGCTAGGTTCCACCTGCCATACAGAGAGCAAGAAGGAACGATCTGTGACCAAAAGAAATCATCTACATGCAAACTATTTAGTAAGACTACGCACCATATGTATTTAAGACTATGTATGGTTTGTAAATGGTGAGGCACAGGTTGAGAGTTCATCACAACGAGTAGGCAGAGAGGACAATAGAGGAAGGGAGAGTTAGGGAAAGCAAAGGGGGAGGGGGGGGGTAATAGGGGGGGGGGGGTCAGAGGGAGGAGGGATCAAGGGAGGAAGGGAGGGAAGGACGGTGAAGAGGAAAGTGAGAATATTGGAGGGAAGACTGCATGGATGCTGGTATTGATATGCATAATTAATTCGGGTAAATGCCACTTAAGGTGTTACTTTAAGGCATCTTAAATTTGCTTAAATGCAAACATTCATGTAGTGGAAGAACAGGAGGAGGGAAGGATGGAGGAAGTGAGTAAATGAGTCAGTAAGTAAGGAGTGAGTGAAAGAGTGAGTGGATTTAGAGATAATATACATGCATGGATTGAAGCACGTGCATTAGCTAGGTCATTCCAATCTCTAGACAGATGTTCTGATATATTACTAACAGTGTGGGAAACCACCTGCTGTGTAGGGCAGTAAAATAGGCACTAGGTAAAATTAGATGCCCCAAATGGTGCAGACCTTACTTATATCCTGATTCAGTTACACTCTGCTATTCCAGAAACAAAGAAGTACTTTATATTTGAGATTTTAAGCATTTTTCTGTTTGTCTACCACCTCCTATGTCATCTAACAGGGGGCAGTACAAAAAAGTGGCTGACATTCAGAGTGTCCCACACTGTACCCTACTATAGGAAACCTCCGTTGTGAGAGTGTATTGACCCAGTTTATGCACTTGGATTGAAGGGAATGGCAGTGAGGGGAGCAATGGAAATCCCAGTTGACAATCAAAGACAAAATTAAATCAGCCTTTAACCCTACTGCCGGGGCATCTCGCACAATATGGCACCCACTGTAATGGAACTATTGATTATCTAATTGGTTGGTGGGATACATTACAAAACAGTTAACAAAGGCAAGCCATTATACTCTGCCAACAAACACGTCTTTGTCAGCAGCGCTTTGGTCTCCATCTCAAATGGCTGGGAATTCTACCCTCTGCAAAGATATTCTAGCATTGCTTGACCTCCTTTTACAAAGTTGAAATCTGGGGAGGGGGGAGAGGAGAAAGCCTTTTGAGAAAGTCAAACATTGCTTGACATCTTCTTACAAGAATGGAATCTGGGGGGTGAGGCAGAGGAAGCCGTTGGAGACAGACCAGCATAACTTTTACAAGTCTGGAATCTGGAGGGAGGGAGGGGAAAGGCCTTTGCCAGCATTACCTGACTCCCTTTCACAAAGCCGGAATCGTGGGGGGGGGGGGGGGGCAGAGGAAGCCGTTGGAGTGAGACCAGCATTACCAGACTCACTTAAAAAGACTGGAATCTACTGGGAGGGAGGAGAAAGCTTTTGGAAAAAGTCAAGCATTGCCCAACTCCCTTTTGTGAAGCTGGAATCTGAGAAGGGGGAGGAGAACGCCTGTGGGGAAAGTCCAGCATTGACTGGATGACCTTTAGATACCATCATATTCCTGTGTGTGTGGTGTAGCGAACCTCCAAAGTCGAGGCTCTTCTTCCTCTCTCCCTATAGCCTTGAAGTCCTTCAAGATCAGAGGGTTTCTTGCTGCCTTTCCGCCTTCGGTCCTTCATCAGTCGTGACTTCTTAGTTATGGCTGTAAGTCTCAGATGGGGCCACGGGCTGTATGAGAGTTACGGACAGAAGGGTCAGTTTTCCATTGATTGTCATTGTGTCAACCAATCATGTATATTTCTACACCCAATCATGAAGGCTATGAGTGGCTGTTTATGGTACTTAGGGCTTTGATTGGGTGGGGTGAAATGTACAACTAGGTAATCATAGCAATGTCTAGACCAATCAATAGTGGGTTTCAAGGGGTTGAAGCTCCCCTGGTTCTTCACAGACTACCTCCTAAATTTATGAATCAATCATAGTAAATATTTAGAAGATATTACTCATAATCTGTATGTTGCATATTAAACCCAGGGGAATGCAAAGCAGAATCACCTCACAAATGGTACAGATTTCCAAAAGGTTTTCTGACCCCTGTATCCTATACCCAAGACGCTAGTGTTCGTGGGTATTGTGGGCTATACTATGACTTCTTGGCTTACTTCCACTTGTCAGTCTTCCTTCACTTCTGGCTCTATCACAATTTCCGGCCTTTGTAACATGCAAGTAAGGAGCTCTGTCGACAATTTTACTGTTTCAGATTGACTAAGCTGTTCCTAATAACCTCGAGCTCTTAATACAAAGCTGTTCAAATTACCATAGTAACAAACAACAATTCAAAATAGGATCTACCAATTTTCACAACTTGTTTGGTAACTATGGTTATTTGAACAGCTCTGTAGGACGTTATAAAATGACACAAAGATCCCCCTGCAATGACTAAAATGATGATTTCAGTCATGTAGTTTTGCTATCCCATGCTGCCAAATATATACAGTTTGAACACATATCTATGGCAAATAATGGCATGTGAATGTGTTCACTTGAATAAGAGGGAAACAAACTAAAATTTACAACAGTTGACCATAGTAAATGTAATATGCTTAAAGGAATACCCTAAGCACATTTAATTTGGGTAAATGCCCCTTAATCCCAATTTGATGTCATTATGAATTTTCCAAGACATTAACATGGTATTTTTGAACTTAAAGCATGTTAAATGCAAAGATTCATGCAGTGATCAAAACAGTGTTTCATTGACATTGGTGGTATATATTTTAATGCATTTTGAACATTTCATAGTCAAACAAGAACCTAGATGTATGTATGATATATACAAGTGTTATAAGCCTGTTCTATATGTGTACACATAAGTATAAACTAACAATTTTCTATAGTATCTTTGACAAGTAACACCTAGAATGGGTAGATGATGATGGAAAATACAGTCAGCAGTCTGTCCAAGGCATCAGTGGGTCCTTATACAGCTTCAAATATCTGCTAATACATCAAGGACCATGTTGAGACACTAGTACAAGGTCTGTTTTACCAATATATAGTGGCCTAATTATTGTAGAAATAGTACAAGCACAGTTCTGTATGTCTTATATTGGCCTAGGGAAAATATGGCTGATAACACATCAAAGACTAGTGTACTCGGCCATGGCACTGGCCAATTTTTTAAATACAGGGCTTGTGACTGTGCTATATCTGACTTAAACCACTAGTAATTGTTCAGTAGGCAATCAATACCCAGACTTTTTGGTATTTTTGGATCATATTTTATATATGTATTAGTTTGACCTTGTACACATTATATTGGCGACCGTCTAGGCTGATCACGAATCACAGACGAGTGTATTTAGTCATGACTAAGACAATATAATGAATACAAAGCTCTGTGACATAACTGACTTATGCCACACAAGTGATGATTGCTTTGTAAATATTTTTATACCTGGTGGTTTTCCTTTGTCTTCACGGTCAGGTGTAGTATAAGTGTGTATGCAGAGGCTGTTTATCTCCTTTGCCCAGCAAAATGGGGTTCGATTTTAACTGAAATACTATAATTCCTCTGGCTGTTTCCTTCACTCCTCATCCTCATCCTCGTCGCCACAGCAGGCGCGACAAGCCCCCTTACACGTGAGGTACATGCACTTCAAGTTGGCGCGGAACCGTTTACAGAAAGCCACAAAGAGAAGGAACCTGAGCGGGCTAACCACGAAGGTAGACATGTTAGCAAATAGCATGATGGAGGTGAGAGTGTGTGAGGGGAGGATGCTGAACTCCAATACCATCTTATCCTGTATGAGGCCTATGGCATGGAAGGCGGCTAGCGGGGCTTCTATCATTAAGAACAGGAACACCAAGCTGAGCACTAACCCAGTGCTGTATTTAACCTCCGCCATCCGCACCCAGTAGTTTTTAATGCGGGAGCGGTACGTGTGAACCGCAGTTGTAATTTTCCCGCGACAAAACCGGGCTTTGAGTTTAGTGCAGCAGATACAGATGGTAAGGTAGAGGACGAACAGACAGGGTATAAGATGCACTACAAGCGTCTTAAAGCAGAAGTACACTTTGAAGTAAACCTCTGTGAATGCGTTCACGAACGGCGCAAATTCTGATGAACATCCAGTAACATAAACACCAGGGGTTACCCGCGAGGGAAGTTTTCTCGGTGAGAAATCCGACTCAAAGATCCTAGAGAGTTGTGATCCGGCAGCAAGTAGGAAGATCACCAAAGCGCATTGTACAGCTCCCGGCGAGTTACTCACGCACCAGCGCTGAGTCTGTAATGGCCGACACACAGCCAAATACCGCTGACCAATCAGAGCCACTGTCAGCCATATTGAAGTCGCGTGGAATATAGTGGGTAAAAACTCCAGCATCCAAATAGAGGCGTAACACCAAGCATGAGGCACCCACTCCGCATGATTCCCAAGGGTGTAGAAATAGAAGAACGGAGGGATCGGCCATACGGCCATTGACATATCCGATAATGCAATAGCGACCAGGAGGCACCCGGTGGCGCTCCGCATACCCTGCTGGGTGAGAACAGCACAGGTGAGGCAGTTAGTAATGAGGGTCAGTACGGCCAGTAGGGGGAGCACCACCCCATATAAGGTCACTGTGTAGGGGTTAAGGACAACCGCCTCGTCTGTATACACCGGCCGCACATTCTCCAGACTCATGTACCCCCACGCACGCGGCCCCTCCATCAAGACATCATGGCCGCTACCCGCTGCATGAACTACACCACCGGTAGGATGCGACATGACCACATGACCCGCGCTCTGATTGGACACAAGGACAGAACGACTTGATATGATGCCGGACACTGAGTTGTTGAGGATGGCGTGAGACGCCTGCTCCATGGTTGAGTGTTGATGTAATCCTATTTATGTATGTTAACACAATTACAACTTGATTTTTTCATGAAGGTCTTAGCTTGTAATTCTATAGATTGTACTAAGGTACACCACTGTTGCATAATCAGTATGTAGCAATTAACCAAATATAAGTATGATGCTCCAATCTGAGAAAGGCTACATTGAGTGCTCCTACTTGGACAATTACAGTAAATATCCCAATGTAGCTCAAACCAAATGTAGCTCAAACCATATGTATTACAATTAGAAGCAAATTAATGCTCAATATTAATCAACCTGAGCATTTATTTCCCATTTTCAACTATTGAACAAGAATATTTCCCAAGAGTGTCAGCCTTTGACACTTTGTGCACATTGCCAGATTAGTCCTGGAATGGCTGGTTTCTAGACTGACACAGACAAATATGGATAGAGATGTAACACTATCCCTCCTGCTGTTTCCACTCTTGTCTTCTAGTATTGATTGAATAATCCATGAACTAAAATAGAAGTATCTCTTGCATTCCTCTTTGTCTTAGTACCAGCTTTACACTGGAAACCCTCCAGGGTGTATCAAGTATATCTAGATTGTGTCAAGTATATCTAGATTGTGTCAAGTATATCTAGATTGTGTCAAGTATATCTAGATTGTGTCAAGTATATCTAGATTGTGTCAAGTAAATCCAGATTATATCAAGTATATCTAGATTGTGTTAAGAGTATCTAGATTGTGTCAAGTATATCTAGATTGTGTCAAATATATCTAGATTGTGTCAATTATATCTCGATTGTGTCAAGTATATCCAGATTGTGTCAAGTATATCTAGATTGTGTCAACTAAATCCAGAGTGTATCAAGTAGATCCAGATTGTATCAAGTATATCTAGATTGTGTCAAATAAATCTAGATTGTGTCAAATATATCTAGATTGTGTCAAATATATCTAGATTGTGTCATGTAAATCTAGATTGTGTATGATTGTATCAACCTCTACAAACACACAGATTCATTTAAATATTCCACAAATGTCCACAGGAAGGTATAATGCACATTTACACCAATGCTTTTACACATAGGCAGCCATTGGTTGTACATCTATGGTACACGCCTGGAGCATTCTGACCCAGACACAGATGTGCCAAGGTAGTCTCTGATGTTCTCCCTCCTCCACCAACGGCATCACTCTCCTACCACATTCTTAGTAGCAGACTCAGACAGACAGCTGACCTAGATTCTTGTACATTGGCTGCCGCTGGCTAAAAATGGCCACGAGAGTACAGAGAATAATGTTCTCCCTGGCACCACCTACAGTCTCATGATAGAGCTCTCCTTATGGTAATCCTATATGATGTAAGGTGTAATTATACTATCATAGGGAAAAGTCAGCATCATCCAACATGGCGATAATAGATGCAGTACCAGAGATGTTATTATAACATGAATGCAGTGTTGACTGTGCAATACGGCTATAGAGATCCCAGGCCTACCGAGTGTTTATAGCATGTAGTCATGCAACGCACCATTCACATGGGACCCAGTGGGGGATCCAGGCAACTGTTAGTAATAATCCAAATAGGGCAACTAGAAACACCCCCTCTGAGGAGGTGCTGCTTGTCTAGAACCAGGTCAGTTGATGCTGAGGTGTTTTTCATTAGTTTTAGCTTAGACAATTATTATTAGGCCTCTGGTATTTCTGCAGATATATATAATCCTAGTGTACTATTATCAGATATAAAAACACAGGGTATGATTCTGTCCATAGGTTAATATCCTGGCAGAAAAGCATCAATTTCAAGTTAGACAATATTAGTCCAATGGTATTACTGCAGTTGTATAAGGTACTGATCCTATTGTCTCATCATCAGAAATAAAAGGATAGGGTATGAAAAAAATCATGGCTGTAAATGTGGCAGTGCCTGAAGGCAAAGCATTAATTTTTTAGTTAGACAATATTAGTCCATCGGTATTCCTACAGGTGTTTGAAGTATGACATGAAAACACAAGGTATGGTTATGTCCATGTATTAGAATCCTGGCTAATCATACAATAATACTCCTTTAGGTACTGCCTGCACACAAGGCAATAGTTTTGAATTGGGCAATGATAGTCCGCTGGTATTCCTGAAGGTGTTTGAGGTAATGATTCTAGTTTACCATTATCAGACATGAAAACACAGGATATGATTCTGTCCAAATATTAGAATCCTAGCTTAAAGTACAATAGTACTCCTGTAGCGTTGTGTTGAGAGAATATTATTCCACTGGTATTCCTGCAGGTGTATAAGGTACTAATCATCAGGAATAAGGCAACAGGGTATGATTCTGTCCACTAGAGTCCTGGTTGAGGGTACACCATACCTCTTCCTCCAGCCCTGTGGCACTGCCTGTGGGAAAAGCTTTAATTTTAAGTTAGATAATATTAGTCCACTGATATTCCTGCAGGAGTATGAAATACTAATCCTAGTGTAGCATCATCAGAATACTAGAATGTAGAATACTAGCTAAAGGTACAATAATGTTCCTCTAACTCTCTAGCAGTGTCTGCAGGGAAAGCAACACTTTTAAGTTAGACAATATTAGTCCACTGGTATTCTTGCGAATATATGAAATACTAATCCTAGTGTACTACCATCACATAGAAATACAGAGTTCTACAATGATTCTGTCCATTAGAACCCTAGTTGAACGTACACCAGAACTCATCCTCCATCTGTGTGGTTTTACAATATTAGTCCACTGGTATTCCTGTATTAGAGTGTCAATCCTAGTGTCGTATCATCAGGCAAAGTGTTAATCTAAAGTTAAACAATGATAATTCCACTGGTGTTCCTACAGGTTATGAAATACTAATCCTAGTGAACCATCATCAGATATAAAACCACAGGTTATGATTCTGTCCATTAGAGTCCTGGTTGAAGGTGAACCATACCTCTACCTTCAGCCCTGTGGCACTGCCTGCCTCCTACAGCTGATGGTACAGCACCCTAGACACTGTGTAAGACAGACTGTGACCTTTGACCTCTTGGCTATGAGTGGCTCAGTGTGACCTTGACCTCATCATTGCCTACACTGGTTCCCTGTGCGGTGTCCTGCTGGGTTGTGTCTGCTGCAGTACTTAAGGTAGAGACTACACAGGGTGCCTGTTATATGTGTAGGGGTGCACAGTCAACTACACAGCACCTGGCTTATGGCTGTAATGGGAGGGGGGTGTACAGTGAATTACTCAGCAAGCGATTGCACCCTCCGGCACCACCTTCTCAGAGTGTCTCAGACCGGGACGTGGAACCTGACACCCAGAGCACTTGTGGTCACCAGGTCAATGAGAGAAAGAGAGGTACAGGGCCCCAGTGTAGGTTATATAACAGGCTGATATATTAATATATGGGAATGATAGGCCACTGTTGTGCTCTGGACTGACTGATTGCTGTAATGCTCAGGGTACTTCCTCCACTGTCAGGATATTCGACAAAGACTTGTGTGAGGTCGTAGACTTGATAAACATCCAAGCGACTACACGGATAGTCTATGATCTTCTTTCAATACGTTACTTCTAAACGGGATATCCGACAAAGGGCAAGGATTACATTGTGTAGTAGACAAAATGTATACAGCAGTTGGAAATACAAGACTCCATCAGCAGTTTACACCACCTCTGGACGCATTGATTGTAACAGCTGATGTGTGTCTATATGTATTAGTATGTATCACCTCTGAATGGGATACAAAGATGACGCTATGCAATATCCTCGATAAACATCGCAGCGCTGCTTGGCGATCCCAGACTTGACGCATAATCTACTCCGACTCTGGAAGCTCTCTGAGACATTGGCTGTGAAGCTGGTCTGTGTATATTCACATATCTCTCTTTTCTAGAAGATATCTGCCAAATCAAAGATGACACTATCTAGTAGACTCGATATACACCGCAGTGCCCCTTAGCGATACCGAGCTACACGCATAGTCTAGCTCAACTCTGGAAGCACTCTGAAATATTGGCTGGGGAGCTGGGCTGTATCTATGTATAGGAACTACTTAGCAGCCTATAATCATGGGGATGCACCACTAGGGTCTCCCTAGGGGGAGTTAATGGGTGTGTAATCATACAGAGTCTAAATCCATCCACTATGGCATCCACTACAGCCCATTGTAAGGTAACCTTACAGCACTTGTAGAACTGTTTGGCAGGTAGGTGTAGGGCCTATCTCTGTATAGGAAACACCTAGCAATGAATAATTAGGGAAATATACCTTCCAGTTTCCCTGGGGTGCTATGCTGTATTTGTAATCAATTAAAGTTTATATCCATCCACTATGGCCTGTTGTAAGGCTTATAGTATCTGTATTTCAGTTTTACTGCTAATTGTAGGGCATATAACATATGTATAGGAAACACTTAACAATAAACCATTAGGAAGATGTACTATCCTGGTCTCCCTTTGGTGACTTGATGAGTATGTAATCAAATAGAGGCTAAATCCATCCACTGTAGCCTATTGTAAGGCTTATAGTATCTGTATTTCAGTTTGGCAGGTATGTGTAGAGACTATCTATGTTTAGGAAACACTAAACTGTATATAATTGGGGGAAGATACCATCCTGATCCCCGAGGTGAGATACTGTATATTTAGTCAATTAAAGTCTAAATCCATCCACTTTGGCCTATTGTAAGGAAGCCTTGTACTTGTATACATATTTGGCAGGTATGTGTAGGGTCTATCTATGTTTAGAAAAGCCTTAACAATAAACAATTAGGCAGGTGTAGCATCCTAGTCCCCTATAAAGTGTATGTAATGTTACAGAGACTATATCGATCCGCTATGTCTGTTGTAAGACAACCTCATAGTCGCTACAGACCTATGTCCAGCTGGTTCTGCACAACATTCTGTACCTCCATGTTATCCATTGACAAGTCTTATTGACTATCACAAGCTCACAGGTTTGAGTATCCCCAATGCTTTGCTGGTAAATACTCTATAGAAAGCCTTGATTTCTTTTCTATACTGATTTTTGGGTTTGCAGCAATCCCTCTGGTCTTATGCTTGTCCATTACTGTATCCTTGTTTCTCAGGAGCAAGGACTTCCCATTGTTAATAGTAACAAACTAAATCCACATTTTGCAGGGAGCCAGTATCTTCAAGGTCTTAAGTAATACACAGCCACAAGTGCTTGTTTAGATGTAGTAAGTAATGCCTAATACTAGCACCAGCTCCTGGTCATAATGAGTTTGGAGCACAGTACAGCGTTGTGTATGGCTAAAGTAACAGCTTCTGCCTCATCCATACCATCTCAGACACAAGTGTTGAACAGCATTGGTGGTCCAGATCAATAGGCTCTGTATAGGTAATCCTGATAGAGTCCTATGTCCTCAGTGGTAAGAGTGTGTATGAAGCAATCACTACAGATGTCTATTATCCTTGTGATACATGATCAATCCCCCTGGGTGAGGGTGTTCACTTTAAACAGGGAAATCCATGCAGACTACATGGTAAAGTACCATCATGCCAACCCTTATGGCTCTACAGCAGGAAATATCCAAGGAGTGTACCACCGTCCGGGAGAGATCTGTATTCCTTCAAGATATTTCCTTTTTATACGCAGCGTCCCATAGAGACTCTATAGTGTAGCCTTTACTATTGACTCCAATGGCAGATCCCTGTTGCTTCCATATACACATTGATAATACACTGTGCCTCTGCCAGACGCTGGTACTGCTGGTGCCCCTAGTGCCGCTGCTGCTGCTGGTGACTTATTGACGGGAACCAGCACCCACTGTGCTTACACTGGTTCCTGGTAGGGGGCGCTGCGGTGTCCGGGCGCGCTGTTGATGGGGCGCAGGCGCGGCGGTAATGGCTGCCTGGTTACCCCCCTGGTTACCCCCTGTGGCCGGGCGGTCCTGGAGGGTGCCGTGTGTGCTGGGGTGAATCTAGAATATGGAGAAGGGAAAACAACATTACACTATGAAATATGGTGAGATGCGTATGACAAGCCGATCGGGTAAAACTTCGGTAATTAGATTCTAGGCAGTTGACTGTATTATAATCAGGGCTTGCTTAAGTGCCCAAGCGCTTATTTATCTCAATACCACTATACCCCTTGTGCTTATAAAAGACAGGCGCTTATACAAGGCCAGCTTTTAGTACTTATATTTATTCCAATACCACTGCCTTTATTCAAGATTTGAGCTTATTTGAAGAGTGGGTGCTAAGCAATCCTTCAATGTTTCTATTGATGGCTGTGCCTCATAAACTTGGGACAATTTTGTAGTCTTTGACTGGGCGCCATCTTTGACCGGGTGCCATCTTTAATTGGGTGTCATCTTATCCATGGCCTGAAAAGGTTAATGGGTGTTATAACACTTTAAATTAGTAATTGGTAGCTCATTTATATCTTCATCTGCCCTAGATAAAACTTTTCTATCAAGCCAGATGCTGTTTGTGCCTGCTTGTCTAGAGGTATCGCTTTTTTTGGCTTGAAATTTGGCAACATTAAATCTGAGCTTGAAAGGGTAGTGAAGAGTAAAAATACTGATGTTGCCAGATTTTTAATTCCGCTGTAGCAGGAGGTATGGGACAAAATCCAAGATGGCCACCAAATAAGCCTAGATCCATCTCCCATAGCACTAATAGTGCCCTAGAAGAACCAACCATATCCCTCTTAAATCGAGGCCGGGGAAAAAAATCGGTGTTATTGGGTTGTTTGCCAGGTTGAAAGGTCTTTTAGCGACAGTCATACCAAATATCTTTTTTCTTAGAGGTCTTCCGTGAAGTGTGTACGCACCAAGGGGGGGGGGCTATTTTCTGGAAGTTTTTTCGTCCATAAACCCTTTGTTTTAATGCGTACAATAACTTCAGGGGGGGTTGGGGGGTCAATTTCTGGCGAAAATTTGCGTACATACTTTATGGAAGGCCCCCTCGCAACACAAGTTTCATTAGTACTTATTAACTTACTTAATCATTAGCTCAATCAAAATAATCCCTGAACCCACTAAATAAGTAAAACTGACAAAAAGTGTTTGTACATGTCAGAATGAGGAATGCAACTTTCAACAAGAAAATTCGGATTTCTGTCAAGAATTTACTGCTGAATTCATGAGCCTAAACTTTGACATACAAATTTTGTTTGATAAAATGAATTTCTGTGAAAGCCTTATGGTTATTACTTGAAGGAGTAAATATCTGAGGCAATTAAACCCAAGATTATCTCTGAACTACTAAAACATCATCACCATAATGATGTTGAATACGCTATCCATAAGACAGTGTTTTATTAGAATTTCCCGAGCCGCATGCCACGAGACTGGTGGTGTATGGTGTTTGTGTACCAAGCAGACATGCAGGGGCTGCACTAATAAGCTAAATCCTCCGACCCTTAGTCTGTAGTGACTATCCCAGGTTAGCCACTGGGACATTGGTCAGGCCTGACCAAGGGCTATTCAAAAATGACTGAGACAAAATATGTCACTAATGGCTTACTCAAAAGGCCTGATACTCATTGAAATGGAGAAGACCAAGGTAAATTGGTCAACACTGACCATACTGCGAGTATATCAGTGTAGGGGGTGTGTAGGGGTTGTACACTGATAGTCTTTGGCTCCCTATACCAGCTATATACGACCTATCTATCTCAGTCACTATAGCCTTACCAAGTTAGTCATCTTTTAGATCCATACACGACTAACCTAGGTACTGACCAACTCACCTTAGTCTTCTCCATTTCGATGAGCTTTAGGTTAAGTCCTTTTGAGTAAAGCATTAGCCATGTGTTGTTATACTTTTGAATAGCACTGGCTCTATGATTAACCTTAGATAGCCACTTCAGACTAAGGGCCAGGGCATATAGATTTTCTGTGTGGGGTGGAACGGGGTGGGGGTTACAAGGGGGAGGGCGGAGGGTGTTGTGTGTGAGGGGGGCAGGGGCAGGGGGTGAGAAATCTATGCCACAAAATTTACTCAACTTTTGTTTTCAAATTCGGGTTATAGGCAGGGTTCTCAAAAAATATGATCTTATTTTATTTTCATTTCATTTTCACAGAAGCGGAATTTTTTTCTCTCAAAGTCACTTTCGTCCTTTAGGCAGGAATAGGCTTTTAGGTGGGGTTTTGTGGTACTATCACCTGCTTTCTTAAGGCTACCGCATACAGGCCTGATCCGATCAGCGGACTCGATCGGCCGATCGAGTTGGGCAATATAAAACATGTTTGATCGCCCTGATTCGATCGGGAGGACGTCCCCGCAGACAAACCCGATCTCCCTAGATACCGATTGATTATGGCCCGTCTGCGGTGGCCTTTAGCCAGTTCTGACTAAGTTGTGAAGCCTAAAGATTATCAGTGTGGTGTGTGGAGGGGTTGTAGGTTGTGAGGGGTAGGGTGGGGGTAGGTGGGTGGGGGGAGAGAATGGGGGGAAGGGGGGAGAGGTAGCATGTAGCAGGACCAGGTCAGTACCAGCCTGGTGTAGGGCATTGATTTTTGATGCTATTTATGCCTTTAAGTTAATCCTCTCAGGGCAGCATGATGCCTAAAGGTATCATGCCGTCATGATGCACCAATGCAGCATAGGAGAGTGACTCACCGGTGCTGTGTCAGTGCATCATGAAGACACTTTCGGACTCCCTAAATTTCATTTATGCCTTTAAAGCTTGACCGTCATGGTTGAAGTGAGGCCAAAAGCACTTTTGGATATAGTCAGTTTTGATTCAGAAGAGGGCTTGTAAGGGCTGGGAGCTCAGCAAGATAGGGTGAATATGTTGTAGCTGGACAATACTCATGGTCCCCTGTCCAAACATTGCTGCCCTCTGGTGGAACTGTTATTTTAGTCCATGTATGGAAAATGCTGAACTTATTCCCTGACGGCCCAGCTTTAAGTTAAGCCTCTCTGGGCAGCATGATGTCTCCAGGTGTCACCACTATTAATTGCCAATGTACACTGAAAATCCATAGATTGAAAGGGTTAGTCAGTTCAGACTATCCTAGGTTGGTCATATGAGTGTTAGTCACAATGGCAAAGTTATATTCAAAAATGACTAAGGGGTCAGTCAGAAGTGGCTAACCTAGGTCCATCATTGGTGTGTTGTATTTGTATGCCACTAGTTGGTGCCACTTGTGATGACCACTCAGTGGCTCCCCCTGGAACTAAAAAGACTAAGGTGGGTTGGTCAGTAGCGACCAACCTGATAATAAAAACTAATCTATGTTGGTCGTATAGGGAGCCAAAAAATGACTAACTAGGTTAGGCACTAGTGACTGAGAGGTTGGGCGTATAGGGAGCCTAGGAATATCAGTGTAGGTGAGCAGTGGAATCTTCTGTAGTTTTACATCACCTACTGTAATCTTACTAATCTACTGTTCACCTATAATAACCTGTACACCTACAGCAGATTCTACTGTTCACCTACAATAAACTGTACACCTACAGCAGATTCTACTGTTTACTTACAAAAATGGCAATCAACTATTAGCAATGATGTTTACTTGTAGTAGTGATGCACCATTGCAGCACCGGAGAGTAACGCATCAGTGCATCATGACAACTTTTTCGGAGACCATAAAATGTATGGACTCCGAAAGGGTCGTCATAAGTGTGGCTTGGTGAATGAATTCAGCCCTGGCGAGTTACTCACCGGGGCTGAATTCATGCACCATGACGCCAAAATATCCCCTTGCATTAAAGCGCTATGATGTCCTTGGTGAATTAAGGCCTGCTTCACTGCATGATATCACGTTTTTACAACTATTTATTTACGAGGAAAAAACTGGTATTTGACATGAAACCTGGATACATGCGACGCATGGGCTGTTCTGTTACAGAGCGTAAACTGTTGTCACGAGCAGATGAACATGGAAAGTAATTACTGTAAAAGTTTGTGTAGAAGCTGCGGCTAGTACGAGAGTCAGATTGGCGGTGCGGCTTATAGGATTGGCCCAGAGTCAGGGTGTGGCTTATAGGCGAGTTTTTGCCACTATGGTACAGTACTAAAATCGGCACATTCAGATCGCCAGTGCGGCTTATAGGATCGGCCCAAACTTGGGGTGCGGCTTCTATGCGAGTTAGGCTTATAAGCGAGGTTTTACGGTAGTTCATAAACATGGCCATTTGTGATACGAAAATGTCAATAGGGTTTTGTAACAATAGGGTTTTATAACAACCTAGATTGGATGTATAGAGGGACCCCGAGAATGAGCATCAAGCTGACTAGGTTACCCGGCAAACAACATCTCATGCGGAACTTGTGTCATTCTCGTTTCATAACTTGAGAATTTCT
Source organism: Harmothoe impar (assembly GCA_947462335.1). Taxonomy (NCBI): domain Eukaryota; kingdom Metazoa; phylum Annelida; class Polychaeta; order Phyllodocida; family Polynoidae; genus Harmothoe; species Harmothoe impar. The sequence continues at coordinate 5,287,985 of OX381704.1, forward strand.
CAACGTTTTGTGAGCGTAAAACATGGGAAATACACATCTTCATTCTGCTTGCAGAATTTCTAGTCATTTGCATGAGTAAAACACAGGAAATACACATCACCATTTAAGATGTCACTAGGAATGTTCACTATTCCTGAGAATCTCCCATGTCTATCTTGTTTATACAGCTTGTGCATTTCCCGGGAAATACAGACGTTTCTAACTTGAGACATTCTCGAGTTCTGTTTGGAGGTTTATCATGATTGACTGAGTTGTCAGCCAGTACTGACCAAGGTCAAAGTATGATCGTGCACAGTTACCATGGAAACCAGATAAACTGTGCTGATCATGTCATCTGTCTGACTTGCCACTGCATGAATATTGGCATTTAAGTAAATTTGAGATGTCTTAAGGGAATATTTTAATTGGCTTTAAATGCCATGTAAATATCACAAAAATGTCATGAGCTAATAAGAGCGTTTAAGTGGAATTTACTACATATGCTTAAAGTGTTCCTAAAAAGTGTGCTTAAAAAAGTTTAATAATCATAGACGAGTCTGTTTTGAAGTAGTTGCAATGTATTTGGGCTCCCACTGGTGGCAATAATGACCAAAACCCAAATATGGGCAAACTCAGCTTGCCCAAGTAAAACACGTGCGGGCCCCAGGGAATGATGTTGTCTGGGCATTGGAAGGTTGTATGGATGGCATCAATTTCACTCTGTTCCTACTTTCATAAAACTTCATTAAATGCCTGTACAGTGAGGGCCTGTACCGTTACAACTGCTAGTAGTCATTTAGTGGTAATTTATTGCCAACCCCTTTTAATCCTTTAAGGGCCGCACACTGCTTAAAAAGCACTCAGTCCTTGGTCGTCATGCACTGATAATATCAAATCATCTAAAGTTGTCAAATGGTTGTCTTATGAGAAGACTTTAGGGGCATTCTTAGTGATTGTCATAATTAAACCAGTTAATGGTTGTCCATCTGAGTACCTACCAGGTTACCATCCCACTAGACGACACAAGGCTCATCTGACTGACAATGTTAGCCCAGGCAGTGGTCCCCTAAAATTGACTGTCAAGTTCACAATCCTGGATAACCCTTTAATGGCATGATGCCGTCCTTGAAGGGTTAAGCATTATATAATTTACCCTTTATTGTGCACAGAATGGAGGTGACCTGATTTCACATTTGTCCAATTAGAATTAATGCCGGGCGTATTGCTCCCATGCCGTGTTAATGTGTGGTGGATATTGATTTGAGTGGCTGACACAATGGCTGTACGGGGCCTTCTATACATGACAGGCCTCGCAGGTAGCTCACATAGCACTGAAAAAGTAAACCTGTCCAGACTCGTCTAAGTGATTTGTCATAAAATAAATGAGTTAAAGGTTGTCTAACCTATCAGGTTTCCCACAAATAGAATATGGACCTGGTAAATGTTGGCTTTTGGCAAGTGGGTCTTCTATCTGACAACTCCAGCTAGAAGACCCACTTCCTTAATGTCACTTAGAGGAGTCTGGATAAAGGTTTGTTGGATGGTAACCTTATAGGTTAGACAACCTTTAATTTTATGACAGTCACTTAGGAGAGTCTGAAGACAAGTTTATTTCTTCAGTGTAGTGTTGCATGCTCATTATTTGAGCCCTCTTAGCATTAGTGCCCATGGGACATTTGCTACTGGAATAAGAGACCTTTGAACAGGAGCCATGGAAACAAGGGCCCTGGGAATGGGAGCCCTCTGAGCTATGAGCCTTGAAACAGGAGCCTTCTGAACTAGGACCCTTAGAAAAGGAGCCCTCTAAACAGGGTCCCTTGTAATAGGATCCCTCTGACCCCAATCCCTTGAAAGAGGAGCCCTGTGAACCATGACCCTCCAAACAGGGGCCCTCTGGACCAGTGGCTTTGGAATGGTAGAGGAGAGAGGGTGAGGTAGAGGAGGGCGGAATTGCTACTCACCCTGGTGCATACTTTGGTTAAGTTCAAGAGCCAAATGGATATGGAGTAGTGAGATCCCAATACAGTGGCGCCGTCTATGGCAGTTTGAGGAACTAATTACTGTAGGCTTCAATGGGGCAGAGTGCTAATAAGAGACAATCTAAAATATTCTTTTCAACCACAAGCAATGAAGCTCCCCCAATGCTCCATCTGCAAGTTTATACAACACATATCATTCTATTCATTTCTTTTTTTTAAAGATTTAGTGGAACTACCCTTAAAAAGTGTCAGTAACTGTCTAATAGACAACCCAATGTCAGGTCAACTAGCGTAGATTTCTCTATTCTCAAAAAATTCATGCCTCTGTAGCAGGTATACAGTGGGAAGTCTTTTTGATATGGGTGTATCATTGATTAGTTGTTATATGTGGTAGTCCCCCTGTTCCCCAAGAGATGGAGCCCTCGCAGTTGGAACCCCCCCCCCTATGGGTGAGGCACCCTATGAGGGTGCCAGCACACTCCCTATCATTGTGGTGAGACTACAAAGTTTCTTCACACTGACAATGCACTCTGTGCATTGTGGGTAGCTAACCATTAGCGGTTGATGATATGCATAGATCCTTCTTAGGAAATTCCGAGGCTTAGTCAATGCTAGTATATCTTTGTCAAAACCACTGACTTATCAGCATTATTAAATTGAACTAAGATTTTGCTAAACTATGACTTACTTTTTACTAATCAGCTACCGACAGGAATTTCACACCAGGTGACAGCACAAGCAAATTACGAGATATTTATCTCTATGACAAGATTGTAATTGCACCTGTTATAATGCTTAAAGGTAACCTTTTCTAATATTGGGTGTAAATTAATGTATGTATGTATCTGCTTAGCCAGAATTAAGAGTTTGCTAAATCATGACTAACTTTTCTCTAACCAGCTACCCACAGGAATTCCACAACAGGTGACAGAACAAGCAAATCATGAGATATTTATCTATATGACAAGATTGTAATTGCACCTGTTATAATGCTTAAAGGTAACCTTTTCTAATGTTGGGTGTAAATTATTGTATGTATGTATCTACTTAGCCAGATCATTTTGAAAAGATGAATCAACCTATTCAAATGAGGTTTTCTGAATGGGACACCTTTTTATGTTTTTGAAAAATGCATATATCAAAGACAGACTATGGCTTCAATGGATGGAGTTACCATTGCACAGGTAACTCATGCTGTGGTTGTTGCATATTAACCAGGGCCATGCAACTGACTGGTAATAGATGTCCTAATCACTAATAAATGACTACCTGCGTAGGACCAAACCCCTAGTGCAGGTTATACAATTTTCCCAGGTCTAGAGGTGGCTAATGCAAGGGTTTTTGAAAGTATAATGTACTAAAATCACAATTTTCAAGCCCCATGTAGAGCTTATAAGATTCTCTCAAAGTCAGGGTGTGGGTTGTATGTGAGCCACGGGCATACACAGTGTATGGTAGCCTAAAAAGTTAAGGGGACCAGGGCAATGCTAACTTTTAGCTAAGCGTTAGCTGCAAAACGCTAGGATAGGATACCATGACAAACTTTAGATAGGTAAGCAGGTACGACATGCTCATTGATTGTTGTAGAAGCAGGTGTCTACCCATGATGCATAGAGTGGATTGTGAGTGACAACATACAGCATAACGGTCACGTGGGAGTGTGTGGTTCCAGGTGAGTAGGGCAAAGGCCCTCAACATGAGGTCATTATGATGTCATCGTTCCTTATGCAATTCATACTTAGAGTAGGTACTCATATACCTCTCAATCAATATGCTAGGAGTATCTTATCTATATATACTCTGATTTCTCTCTAATAGCCATTCTCTCTACACATATCATAAAATCTACACGTCTAAAACGTCAGGGCTACACGTTATTAAATGGGGCTCTGGATGGGGGGTCGCCATGTGGAATGTCGATCTTAAAAAATGGCCATGTCGCATGTCAATGTCGCTTAATGGCCATATCCTATGTCGATTTTAAGAATGGCTCATGTCGCCTGTCACTATGTTTTTGGGCCTCATGTCACATGTCACTAGGCCTCATGTCGATTGTCGATTGCTAGAAATAGTCATGTCGCCATGACGATTTTAGTGGTCCACAACCATGTTAAAGCGGCATAATCACAGAGCGTGTCCCACTCACAATTCTAGTAGGTAGCTCAATGCAATTTAAAAAAATGGTCGGAATTCACCATATGATATCTCAAAATGACAGGGGGATCAATTGGATTTCAGATATGTAACTCTTATTGATGTAGCATTGATAGATCATTTTCTATGATTTTCTGGAAAAGGAAAGTTGACATATAATCGACCTGTCAGTCCCTACCCCTGTTACTCTCTCTTGGAGTGACGTACCCTGTGCTCCTTCCCTGCTCTGCACTCAAGGCAGGGCTGGGAATGCCCCAACTTTGAAGGGGTCTCAGGCATTTCCTTTCAACGATATCATTATTCTGTTTTTTCTATTGGATTAGTAAAAGTCTTCTCTGTTAGATCCACTAGCTTGATATGATGTGAAGTGCTTGGATAAAATAATATGAGACAATCCACTAAAAGTGTCAATTATTGAGTAATTACCCAATTCCAGGAGAAACCCTTTAGCCAATTTTCGCCAGCATATTTCTACACCAAACTAAAAAAAACACACTCACAAACCTATATTCTGCTTAATGGTTGGGTTTTTCTTGTTTTTTTATGAGGTTCTTGACTATACAAATCACCTGTACAAATGATGGAAATGGGTCACAGGTGGTTCTAATCGTAATTATGGTGATACAAAGTGAAGTAAGATACCTAGAAAATCTGCTCTGACAAGAGAGTCCAAATGTATAATATCTCGCATATACAAACTAAATTTCACATGCTTGACCCCCTTTTCTGGGGAGGTAGCACCAAAGACTGTCCTATAAAAACCGTTCCAATGTACTCATGGGCACTGACATTGTGTTTAATTTACCAATTAATATCTCATTGTTTGTTAATAGGAAATCTACAGGTAGAACATGATGTGAAAGACCGAATCTTTCCCCTTCTCATGATACAACATTTATAATGGCAACATGTTATATGGTAGAGAAACCCATCATTTCATTTTAGGTATTTAGCATTGTGACATATTCTGGCCCGGGATCCCGGCCTCTAATTGTCCTACCTAATTCTAGCACTGTTCTAGTCTACTATGGGGTAGCACCGTGATGATATTGCTCCTAGACTCCTAAACTCGACATGGCGACACTGCATTTTAAAATCGACATGCGACATGAGGCTTACTTATATATAGTCCAACAGAGGGAAATCTGTCACACATTTATCTAGGGTAGATTCACCATAAGTCGGACACATACCCTGAGACAGAGAGGTGGAATTTGAGGTCGTTTTTATAAAATAAAACTGCTGATGTTTGTATTTAGGAAAGAATGACACTCTACCATCATTCACAAATAAAGTGCTCAAAATCCTTGAATGAGCCCAAAATCAAGTGTCCGTCTCAAGGTATGTGTCTGACTTCAGGTGAATCTACCCTCTATCAGTTAGATATGTTGGTTAGCAGTGGGCAAACAAGCCTGGGGCCCTTGATGGGGAGGTCCCCATGTCGCATGTCTGTTTTAAGAAATGACCATGTCGCATGTCTATGTCGCTTAAGATGCTCATGTCCCATGTCAATTTTAAGAAATGTCCATGTCCCCTGTCAATAAGCCCCATGTCGCATGTCACTAGGCCTCATGTCGTATGTCGATTTTAAGAAATGCCCATGTCGCCATATCGAATTCAGGGGTCTAGAGCCATAAGCCTATCCTTCCTAATACTATAAGTGTCACTCATGGACAGTCAGCAGTGACGTAACGTATGCTTTACTCTGGTCACCACCACAAACAACAAGAAATGGCTCAGGTAACCCAACCCTACAGATACACAATGCGTAGGGGGTGGTCTGTTAAAAATCAGGTAACATCAAAATACAGGAACTTTTTTTTGAAGTAGCAGTTTCACACATAATCTTAATCCTCAGTCAATAATTTAAAAAAATCCATTATCTTAAGAATACCTTAAACCCTAATGTAATATCCAAAGATTATGCTTAAGGCTGTGTCTCATGACCTTGGGCCAATGTTTTTGTCTCTGACCGAGTGCCAGCTCTGACCGGGTGCCAGCTCTGACTCTGACCGGGTGCCAGCTCTGACCGGCCTGAATAAAATCGGGTTATTTAGGGCAGATTGAGATAGAATTTGGCAGAAAAGGTTAATGGATGTTACAACTCTCTAAACTAGTAATTAGTTGTCCATTTTTATCACCATCTGCTCTAAATAACCCGTTTTTATTCAGGCCAGTCAGAGCTGGCACTCGGTCAGAGCTGGCACCCGGTCAGAGCTGGCACCCAGTCAGAGACAGAAACATTGGCCCAAGGTCGTTAGACACAAGTAGTATAGTATGTATCGGAACGGGACTATAGTTAACTACTGTTTATTACTCAATCGACATGCAGCCAATCAGAGGCCTCCATTTGGTCACGTGACCCCCTCATTTGCATAATTACGTAATAGGCCACGCCCCCTCATTTGCATAATTACGTAATAGGCCACGCCCCCTTGATCACCAGCCAATCAGAGGCCACCATTTAGTCACGTGACCCCTCATTTGCATAATAGGCCACGCCCTCTTGATCACGTGACCCTCTCATTTGCATAATAGGCCACGCCCTCTTGATCACCAGCCAATCAGAGGTCGCCATTTGGTCACGTGACCCCCTCATTTGCATAATAGGCCGCGCCCCCTTGATCACGTGACACCTTCATTGGCATAATAGGCCACAACAACATCACGTGTCTATCTTTGTTTGTAAACAACACCATGTGGCTCTCTTTGTTTGTAAACAACACCACGCGGCTCTCTTGTTTGTAAATAACACCTACTAAGTTGAGTCATAGGTAGCAGTAGTAGCAGCTCTCTTTTGTTTGTAAATAACTCCTACTAAGTTTAGTCATAGGTGTCTAGAGCAGCAGCAGCAGCAGCAGCATCTTCAGCAGCAGCAGCAGCAGCCGCGTCATAGGTGTCTAGAGCAGCAGCCACGTCATAGATGACTAGTGCAGCAGCAGCAGCAGCATCTTCAGCAGCAGCAGCAGCGTCATAGGTGTCTAGAGCAGCAGCCGCAGTAGCAGCAGCGTCATAGGTGTCTAGAGCAGCAGCCGCAGCAGCAGCAGCATCTTCAGCAGCAGCAGCGGCGGCAGCAGCAGTAGCATCTTCAGCAGCAGTAGCAGCAGCAGCAACATCTTCAGCATCAACAGCATCTTCAGCAAAAGCAGCAGCAGCCGCGTCATAGGTGTCTAGAGCAGCGGCAGCAGCATCTTCAGCAGCAGCAGTAGCAGCAGCGGCAGCAGCATCTTCAGCAGCAGCAGTAGCAGCAGCGGCAGGAGCATCTTCAGCAGCAGCAGTAGCAGCAGCGTCATAGGTGTCTAGAGCAGCAGCCGCAGTAGCAGCAGCGTCATAGGCGTCTAGAGCAGCAGCCGCAGCAGCAGCAGCATCTTCAGCAGCAGCAGCGGCAGCAGCAGTAGCATCTTCAGCAGCAGTAGCAGCAGCAGCAGCAACATCTTCAGCATCAACAGCATCTTCAGCAAAAGCAACAGCCCGTAACTTAGCATCATGTGCATCAGCCATAGCCGCAACAGCGACATTGCGACTAGCATAAGCGAAACAGGCTATTTCTTTAGCAGCTGTACAAGCATTAATAGCATTAGCCCTAGCAGCAGCCGCAACAGCGGCACCTTTAGCAGACGCTGCAGCATCAGTAGCAGCAGCATCGGTAGCAAGAGCGGTAACAGTAGCAAGAACATTAGCAGCACGAGCAGCAGCGGCGAGAGTAACAGCAGCGTTGTTAGCAGCATTGGCGACTTCGTATGCAGCATGTGTAGCACGAACAGCGATACGAGCTTCACGTCTTGCACGAGCAGCAGCAATAGCTGCAGAAGTAGCCCTCACACTTTCCAGCCACCCGTACGAATCTTGATAAAAACGAACGTCCACGTTGCTACTTGTTAACTCATCAGTAAACATGGACGTCTCCTCGTGTGGTGTTGTCGCGGCTCTGTAGTAGTGTTGGGATTGCTCACATTCGGTAGAACGTAGAGTGATTCCTGATGACGCCATGCTGAAGGTGGTAGAAGAAGTGTGTGGGACCCATGTTTCACTCTCGCTTATGTATTAGGCTCCGAGATAAGCTTCTTAACTCAAGAGAAAAACTCTCACTAGGAAGGCGACCAGCTGTCTACCTGTGTAGGTGCGGGTTCGTTACATCTTTAATCCTGTTCGACTCCCCGAGGAAATAGATGAAAAAAACAAAAGACCATCTTTCAAGCACTCGAATCCGCAGTCAGTAGGATGCTATAAGGAGCTTAACTTGTGTTTGATTTAAGCTGCCTACCACACGCACGCGCTTGTAGTCACAGCTAGAGCGGCAGACTTCCGTCCGCCCGCTGGCGCATGACAATCGACCTTAGACACCCCCTGTAGTTTTTTTTTTTTGCATACACAGTTGACTAGCGTGTTAATCTCTTACCCAGCTATAAGCCCATATGCATGTAACGCGCATTACTCCTCTTTATGGCAATTATCAGATTGATTTAAGGGTGGAAAGGGCTTAGGTGATTTAGGTCCCTCTCTAGCTGAAAACAGGCTTAGACCATAACATGTAGGCAGCCGGCCGCGTTTAGTTAAACACCCCCTGTAGTTTTTTTTTTTTGTATACACTCTCGATCCCCTCTCTAGGTGAAAACAAAGCTTAGAAGATGCGGTGATCCCTCCACCGGCTGGCGCGTCACACCTGTCGTTAATCACCCCCTGTAGGCTTTGTATACACTCTCGATCCCCTCTCTAGGTGAAAACAAAAGCTCCGTCCACGGGCTGGCGCGTCACACCTGTTGTTAAAACGCCCCCTGTAGTCTTTGTATACACAGTTGTCCCGCCTTATGTATTCACCAGCTATAAGCCCATATACGTGTACATGTGATTTTTGATACCCTCTCTGGAATAGGGTGGGGCTCAAGGTGAAAACAAGATTAGGCCATTCGCTCTCTCAGCTATATAAAGAGCCTCAATTGTTCTTGCAACAGCACTTCACCACCGGTACACTATCAGTCACGAGGCAGATGTTTGCGGTATGGGTCATACAGGTTACCTACTAATAGCGGTTTGGGTGAGTAGATCACTTTTTTTTCCTAAAAAAAACAACAAATACCCCCCACTTATGACTCGGGTATGTATATGTAGCACTGTTAGTGTAAGTACACAGTAGAATCTACTGTACTATAGACTTAACCCTCTGCAGACGGTAAAGTGCGTTAATGCGCAGGTCTGTGTCGGCGGCACTGTTTTTTTTTGTTTTTTATTCTAACTAAAAAAGAAAAAAAAGTCAGAAGTCAATCTACGACCTATCAAAGACAAATTTGTGATAAGTTCAAACTAAATAAGAGACAGTTTGAGCGTCTCTTAGTCGCTGTCAAAGATGCGAATAACGAACGCGCTAGTATAGTTCCCCGCTCTTTCGTCAGATGGCGCCACAATAGGGGTTTTGTACATTCCTACGATGCTCGCGAACATTTCAACGCATAATGAGCTATATAGGCAACAAAGTGCGCTTCTAATATATTAAAATATAAAAAACAATTCAATATTGTGTATTTCTGATAGAAATGAGGCAGTTTCTTTAAATACCAACTAAACTATAGCGAGATGAAAAATACCACACCATATCTAAGGCTTTATAAAAGATAGACATAGTCAGAAACTCTCGCCGAGTCGGTAATCTGAAAAACGGATCAACTCGTTTTGACTCGTTGTGCCACAAGGGCCCCCATCCAACGGGGGCCCTTTGAGGTCAGTCTGTCAAACCACAGTGATCCATGCTGCTTAACACCAGGCGTAATTAATTACGCCCATGTTGTGCAAGATATAACCAACTGACAGCGTCAGTTGGTTGGCTCCTCTTTAGGGGCCACACAATAAATAAAGAATAGAGGCCTAAGGGAACGTTCACAAGCGTCTCCCCTTCCTACGGGGTGGGTGGGTCTTTGGGTTTAGTGACAAAACAGCGACATGTGAGTAGGAGGGGGGGGGGAGAGTCGGAGTTTGCGTGTCAGCTCTCTTTTTTTTTTTTTTTCTTTTTTTTTCCAAGTCTACATATTATTTATGATTAAAAAATTTAAAAAAAACCACGATAATATAGTGCGCTGATCAAAAAAAACTGAATAGAAAAATAACCAAAATAGGTTGGGGAAATCTCTGCTATCTAGCTGATCGGTCGTTGTCACACGGTGCAGAAAATTTACTTTTTAGAAAATCTATATTAGGACCACAGACGGGGCACATGTGTCACTTGTCGAATATAAGAGATGCCAATGGGCCTTGTCGAATTTAAGAACTAGGTCTTGTCCATTGTCATTGTCTATTTTGAGAAGTAGTCTTGCCCGTCTTGCCCCTTGTCGCCAACTCCCAGCACCCCCTATCTCTTTGTCCATATTGGCTAAAAACAGGACATTGTTGACTTGGCTATTTTACCCCCCGTCTGGGGATCTTATTACTTAATCACCTCGTCTTGACCCTGTGGGGCAGTGGGTATATGGAATAACCGTGTCCAGGTGTACTCTATCTGACACATAACCGAAGGTTACTGAGTTATGTAATAATAACTGACCTATGAGGCCACCAGTCAGTTTGCCGTGATTATTTTGACACACTCTCAGTTACTCGTAGGGAATCTAATACATAATTAGACTCAGCATCATATAAGACAGTCTCGGCCACACCGGCTGCATATCGGACCAGGGGGATAGTCTGGCAGCGACCCGCCATCCCGTCCACAAGCTGTGTACAGCACCCCGTGTCTCTTTGTCCATATTGGCTAAAAACAGGTCATTGTTGACTTGGCTATTTTACCCGTCTGGGTCTTATTATTTAATCACCTCGTCTTGACCCTGTGGGGCAGTGGGTATATGGAATAACCGTGTCCAAGTGTACTCTATCTAACACATAACCGAAGGTTACTGAGTTATGTAATAATAACTGCCCTATGGTCCTATGAAGTCGCCAGTCAGTTTGCCGTAATTATTTTGACATACTCTCAGTTACTCGTAGGGTATCTAATACATAATTAGACTCAGCATCATATAAGACAGTCTCGGCCGCGCCAGCTGCATATCGTACCAGGGGGATAGTCTGGCAGCAACCCGCCATCCCGTCCAAAATCTGTGTACAGCAGTCTGGACCAGACCACCAACTCTGGGTATAGCATTCGGGATGACTGGAGCAAGACTGGATCTAACCCTTTAATAGTCGCATAGCGCTTTAATGTGCAGTGCCCGTTGTCGTCATAAGCCATGAATGCAGCACTCAGAGTTCCTCACCAGGGCTGCATGCATGCATACACTGTCATATCGACAAAGGGCGTAGCGCATTAAAGCACTATGCTACCTTTAGCATTAAAGCGCTGAGTGGTTATTTTTTGATAGTGTAGAACCAATATCTGTCTAATTAAAAACCCTTATCAGTGCTGTTTTTTACATACAAAAGAATTAAGTAATGGCACTCCGCCATGTATTGGATAACCACTGCAGCACGACTCTGAAAAGCGGTGGCGGTGAATTTCCATTAGATCCTGAAAAGGGGGGCGGTCAGATGTCGTCAAGGCCCTGATAAGTAGGGCGGTTAAAATCATATGATTACATTGAGCTAATTTTCTTGCTGAAAGGAATGAATAATTGTATTTGTATAAAATTCACACACACACACACACACACACACACACACAGACAGACACAGACAGACACAGACAGACACAGACAGACAGACAGACAGGCAGACAGCACACAGGACACCTGATGACCTCCACACGATGACCTGATTGCCCTTCCTAAAAAAAAAACCCAACCCGATCTACCTACTCAACAGGGTTTCAGTGTAGAGCCTATTAGGGGTTTTTCTGATGCGTATATTATATTGAGATTGATTTTCAACTTTTGTGATCTGTGGTTGGTCCTTAAAAGGACCGTTTAGTAGAGAGGGTCGCAGGGACCTTGCTGCTGAAGCGGAGGGCGTGGTCATAACGCGTGGTAGTCCTTCAGCAGCTCCTCCAGCACGGCGGGCGGTAGACCTTCCTCCATGCAGATTTGCTGCTTGACTTGTTCCACGCACTGTCGGATGAGTTGATCAGTGACCTTCGTGATCAGCTCATCGGCCACACCCTCTGCTTCAGCAGCAGTCCGCTGTCTCTCCGTCTCCTCTCTCTGTAGCGCGGCTACGAATTCCTTCTCCACGGCCGCATCGATCATAGATCGAGAAACGGCCACGAAGTTCTGTCTCTCCGCCTCCTCTCTCTGTAGCGCGGCTACGAATTCCTTCTCCACGGCCGCATCGATCATAGATCGAGAAACGGGCACGAAGTTAACTCGGTGAGCCATTTTGTCGAACTGACTTCCTAGCCGCCTGAGAGATGCCGACGTCACACTATTTTCGACGACGCTATGACGCGCACGAGGTAGACAGGCGACGTCGTTTCACTTCCTTATTTGGAGTTTGGGGCCTTGTGACACCAAAGTCATACCGTACGGTCGCGATAAAGCAACTAGTGTTGAAAGCGCGCCGGTCTTGTATAAGCGCCGGAGTATAAGAGCCTCCAAATGTTTTTTCTTAAGCACTAAAATCGCGACTTTGAATAAGCACCAGCGCCTGGCTTGTATATAGCTCCTGAGTAAGAACTTCACCGAATTGAAAAGCACTCCCTCAGAGCCCTTAATCGCGACAGTACGGTACAAATCTGATGTCAACCCGCGCCAAAACCAAAAAGGGTGTTCCGGTCACACGTACCTACGACGAGCGACCTTCAGCTATCACCACGTGAAGAGTGGGAAATAAATTTTGTACGGCAAGAAAACTGAAAACTGATAACGATTCCATTAGATAAGTATTTGGTTCCAATCTATGGCGAGATATTTCCGACACTTGTCTCCACCAGAGCGATTGATTTATATGTCTGTAAGGTTCAGCTCTCCAACACTCTCCAATGTCCGCCGGTGCACGATGGTCGCCGCCCATAATTAGTGACAACTAAACTTCTGCTGGAGAGTGAAAGCTACGTTGAGTCTTGAGGTGCACAGAGATACTATCTGCCGCAGCCTGATTTTAGTTCCACGCTATTTAGATAACCGCCCCATTTAAAATCTCTCTCTCGATCCTAGAAAAGAAAAAAAAGGCTAGAGTTTATCATGGACGCGTCTCAGTTTTAGTCAAGCCGTAAAGTGAAGAACCTGAGCTTGTACATATACCCACGTGAGGGGTGACCTCGGGGGGCGTTCAGTTAGTACTGAGTCTATAGTCAAGGTCAAGTTCCACTCTCTAAACAGAGCTTTAGCGACTCCGTTATCTAGACCGCGCGCGCGCGATTTTTTTTGCTGAAGCAGCTAATCGATGGAAACGTAGAAAAGACGTACTCGATCAAAAACTGCCTCAGAGGCTTGTTATCAGGTATTATCAGTTAAATCAAAATATTTCAAAACATCCAGAAAAGCAGAATGACATGTCCTACGGACTACAGCCGGGCACTGACGAGCAGACGCCGCTGACGTCATTTCAATCAGGTCACAGCGCTTTTTAGACACCTTTTCTGTAGGACCTGTCTCGTACCTTAGTATATAATACCGTAAACGCCGGGTGATTAGTATATGATCACATTGGCAGTCGCGGATCCAAGGAGAGGCTGGATAAGCCACGAGCGGACCCGCGACTGCAATGTGACATAATCTTACCATGGGTGCGCTTTGTTTTGTTTTTGTTTCTATTTACAACAGCAAACATTTCAACAGCCTATTGTTTTTTTAAAATGATGAAAAATCAGCCCAAAAAATGTAAACATTTTAGAGCTAAATTTGTGGAGGATAGCCGGACATGCTGATGTCACTAGACCCCTAAATTCGATATGGTGACATGGTCATTTTCTTAAAATTCGATACGACGACACGGGCACGGACATCTAAGTGACATGGGACATGTGGCATTTCTTGAGTCCGACATGTGACATGGACCATAGTGACATGAGGAAAAAAAAAAGTACCATTTCGAGCCTAAACATTTCGCCAAATTTATTATTTTTTTTCTTGGATGGTACTCGGCTTTGCAGTGTCTGGGTCCTTAAAAATGTACCAGAATGCTCAAATTCGGGTTCTAAATATTTTCAAAAAACGTTTTCTCCCTAAATGACGTGTGACATGGGCATTTCTTAAATTCGACATACGGCTGCATGGGGAGGACTCACCCGTCAAGGGCCCCATGATGACTCATACCCGCCGCGTTCAAACTAGCGTGGTGGTTATAGGTAGACCTTCTTTCAGTATCCACGTGACCAGATCCATCGCCGTCTCTTGAGCGACCGCAACGTAACCTGCTCCGGTCATTTTGACAAAAAAAAACTGTCTGGCTAGCCGACCGCTGACGTCAGCTTAATTTTGACGATGTTGCTCATTACGCGTCATCAACAGTAACCAAGGTAACTAGGGTTATTGTTATCCGGTCCGTAAGACGACAGGCTAAGACGGCGTGTAGTCGCGTTTTGCTCTCCCTACAACTCTAATTCAAGTCGAGTTACTGCTAACCCCTACAAAAAGAGGGTAGTCACATTTGTGTAATTCAAAAGTCGTTCCTTTGTTAGCAATAAGGGGGTCGTTCTATTCATTGATTTTCATTGATTCAACAACAAGTCAAAGTACAGTCAATCAACCGAGATCCTTTCTACTCCGTGGGGGTGTAGAAGGATCTCCCCCCTGAGGTTACAAAGTCACCTCTTTATTTAAAGGGCTACGGGTCGCAAAGTCGCTTTCGCTTTCGCTTACAAGTCACAAAGTCGCAAGAAATATTCAAGTCAAAAAGTCAAATTTATCAACTATCAGTACGGTCGTTTGAAAGTCATCAAGTCACCGAAAAACTCCTCTACAGTCACCTCCGACTCGCCTCCTCCCTACCCCCCTAAAGGGGGGTAGGGAGGAGGCGATTCCCTAGAGATCAGATTTTTTTTTTTTTTCTCTCGAGCAGACCCCAAAAGCCCCCCCCAAGTGCCCGCCCACCCCATAAATAGTGCCCCCCTCCCCCCCTCCCCTCCCCATGCATCTTAAAGTGCCCCCCTCCCCCCCCCCCTGCCCCTCCCCCCCCCCCCATAGAAGCCTCCCATTGGCTAGTCCAAGTCATGTGACCAAAAGGGAAGCATGGTCTGTCTATTATCTATATTATGCAAATGAGGGAGGGGTTCAGGTCACGTGACCAAGGGGGTGTGGTCTATTTTCCAAATAAAGAGCGCTTCCGGTCACGTGACCAAGGGGGTGTGGTCCTATTATGCAAATGAGGGGGTCACGTGATCCATTATTATGCAAATGAGGGAGTCACGTGACCAAATGGAAGCCTCTGATTGGCTGGTGATCAAAGGGGCGTAGTCTATTATGCAAATGAGGGGGTCACGTGATCAGGGGGGCGTAGCCTATTATGCAAATGAGGGGGTCACGTGACCAAATGGCGGCCTCTGATTGGCTGGTGATCAAGGGGGCGTGGCCTATTACGTAATTATGCAAATGAGGGGGCGTGGCCTATTACGTAATTATGCAAATGAGGGGGTCACGTGACCAAATGGAGGCCTCTGATTGGCTGCAGGTCGATTGAGTAATAAACAGTAGTTAACTATAGTCCCGTTCCGATACATATAATACTACTGACACAGCCTTAAAACGTTTGTCGTGCATTCCTGTGAGATATACCATATCAACATATATATGTCATATATGGCAGCACACACTCCCGGAGTGACCATACAAGTCCATGGCCGGTATGCTGCACTCACAATTCACTATATGCATCATGGGTAGACACCTGAAAGTAGTGCCTTGAATTTTAATAGGGTATTTGATTGGAGAGGAGGAAGGGTGTTTTGAGCAGCAGGCAATCAGGCCTGACCTAGTAATAACCTTCAGTTTCAGAGTAGTACTCAGCAGTGATACAGCCCAGTGAACAGGGTGACGGGTCAGGTAGAGTAGAGTGGCTATTGATAACCTGTACATATGTGTCAGGTATTGGAAATAAATGGAGGGAAAGTTGTAATTAGGGGGAGGGGGTTGGCCAAGGGATCTATGCATATCATTAACCACTAGCAGTTTAATAGCTACCCACAATGCACAGAGTGAATTGTCAGTGTGAAGAAACAACGCCGTTTCTACACACTGATAGGGAATATGATGACAGCACAGTGATCCCTCGGGGGGGGGGGCACTCCCTCAGCACTACTGACTATGTGTGAACATGATTCCAAGGGAAAGGGTCTGTTTTTGGGTCCTAGGCACGGACCCCCGAGGGTCCTTGATGAGGGGTGCTTTTTAAGCAAATTTGGGGGGAAAGGGGTGCATTTTTAGACCTTCATGGCTTTTTAAAAGGTATTTTTTTTACTTTATTATCCTACAATATTTCTTGGTCACCCTTGGTTCAGATATTTCCTCAGGGTCATTCGTGATTAGGGTCCGTTTTTCTGGTAAGTTTACCTTGAAAAGGGTATGCTTTTTAAAAATTTCGCCCCTTGATAAGGGTAGGAAATTTGGGGTGATGTTCGCCCATAGTGACTATAGAAAAGATGGGGAGTGGCCCCGCCGGGTGGCAGCACAGTGATCCCGCGTACCACCGCGGGACAACAACATGGGTGTCCCACTATTTGACCTCTGTACTAGTGACCTTTGTACGGGGGTATACTGCAGACTCTGCACTCACAAGGGGGGGGGGGCACTCCTGACCTTTTCTCCAGGGGGGGAGGGCACTCCCTCAGATTTGAATACCATGTGTGAACACGATTCCAAGGGAAAGGGTCCGTTTTTGGGTCCTAGGCGAGGGCCCGCGAGGGCCCTCGATAAGGAGTGCTTTTTAGGCAAATTTTGGGAGAAAGGGGTACATTTTCAGAGCTTTAAAGGGTAATTTTTACTTTTTTCCCCTATGATATTTCTCGGTTTTCAGGGTCACCCATAATTAGGGTATATTTTTCAGGGTCATCTGTGATTTAGGTCTGTTTTCTTGCTAATTTCCCCTTGAAAAGGGTATGATTTTTGAAAATATTCCCCCTTGATAAGGGTACCAGATTTGAGGTGATGTTCACACATAGTGACTATAGAAAAGATAGTGAGTGGCCCCCCCGGGCCTTTTCTATATCAAATATGTGTGAACACCACTTTAGAATTGGTACCCTTATCACGGGAGGCATATCAACAAAATAGCACCATTTTAACGGTAAATTGAAGAAACAAATATTTGCCGTATCCAAAGGACACCAGGGAGAATAATGTCCTTATCAATTGTTAGAAAGACCCTACAAAAGCCCATGCCTAAATCGTACCTTTCATTGTATCATTATTGTTATGCAATGAAGTAATAAAACGTATCTTTAATGTTTATAAAATACCTATAAACGTGTAGCAAGAGGATTATCTGAGCTCTTTTTCAAGCACTCAGAATCACCCACTGTTTTGCCAGTCTTCAAAAAAGCACTGGCCTCATGCAGGCACTGGGGTTATGGGAGCTTCCAATTTATAAGCGCTGGGGCCCAACTCAATGGTTACGCAGTTTAACCTCTTGTAAACTGATCAAATAGTGGTGGCTGGCTGAGGATCGCCTGTCCATCATCGGCTTGACACCTGACTGAACGGTAGCCTATGTAAGTCGAAAAACAGTGATTGAGTGTCTGAAGTATAAAGGTTTGACTAGAGAGGCAGGTGGTCTCTCCCAGGTGCTCACTGGGTTCACTACACAGGACAACCTGTCTAGGGTTTGACTATTATCAGTCACCGGAAAGTATCACGAGACTTTTACATTAAAACACCTTACAAATGTATTATTTATTGCAAGGTAGTAAATTGTAAATAAAAAAGTGCCCAAGATTACATGCATTATTATATGCCAATGTTGTTTTTGTAATAAAGTTTAAAATGATCTAGAGTTGGGAGGGAGCAACATTTTTTCAGCCTATTCCAAGGGCGGGGACCTTTTTTTCAACCTATTCCGAAGGGGGGGGGGGCAATTCTTTTTGACGTATTCGACTTGTCAAACGCTCACCCCCACCCCTGCCATAACTAATGAATCCTCCCTAAAAGGCAAATCAAGCCCAGGACGCTTTACTTTGGCATGATGCTCACACATAGCGTAAAGTAAAAGCTGGGGGAGTGCCCTCCCCGGTACTCATCCCTAGCCCTCACCCCCCCCCCCCCCCCATCTGACAGCTGTGAGGGCCCTTCCCCTTGCTATATATAGTGCTGCGTCACTGTTTACCACTAGGGTAGACTGACCTAAAGGTAACCACGTACCATGAGATCTCCACCCTAGTTATGCAGCTATTCATGTATGATATTGTCTTGATTTGTCCCTTGCTGGAAAGAGTATCTCTTAAAGTGTACTGTGATACAAAAAAGAGGGATTATCATGCATGAATGATTACCAGATTGAGGTGGACATCTCACGGTACATGGTTATCTTTGGGTCAGTCTACCCTACAGCTTACTACACCACTACCAGCCTTACACCAGCTGAGGGGCTGCACCCATATACACTGGTGTTGCATCAGCACAGGAGCCCAGTGTACCAGCACCCAGATCAATAACAGGACTACTCCCTGGGGGGGGGGGGGGGGGGGGGGCACTTGCATTCTTTTTGACATGGGTGTGCGGCTGGCCCTTGGCCACCCCTTACTCCTAGGTTTTGGGGGAAAAGTACGATGTTTAGAAAAATCTCGCAGAGAAATTTACTCTTGTGCAATTTTTTTTTGCAAGAATGTGACGGACATTTTCTTTAAAATAGACCCTTGTTATGGGGATTTTGTAGAAAAAGTACCCTTGCCAGCCGCACACATTTGTATACAAAATCTACTAAGTGACCCCCTCGGGGCTTACTCCCAGGTCCCAAGGTCCACACACACACCCTACACATATACCTCCACATACAGCCCTACACACACTGTGTATTATCAGACCCACAGCAGTAGACCACAACAACACACACACCTGTATAGTAGTGTATACCGTGGTATTACATCAGCACAGGAGCCCAGTGTACCAGATCAATATACTCCCAGGTCCCAAAGTCCACCACACACTGCCTACACACACTACACATAGCTCTACACACACCCACACAGCTTACAGACCCTACACACACTGTGTCTTATCACACACGGCAGGTGTGACTCGGTGTACCTGGTAGATTCTACCACCACAACACACCTGTATAGTGTACTCCTTGTAGGTTACAGTGCTGTACACCCCTACACCATGGTGAACCTCAAGGTGGTGGGTCTGGACGTGGAGGTGCCTGCCTGGGTCATCCTGCTCCCCTCCAGTGTCATCCTACTGTATATGTAAGTACATAGTGTTGTAGCATATATACCCTGGTTCTATTACTGGTGCTGTCCTGGGAGACAGCTGGGGCCCTTGATGGGGGGGTCCCCATGTCGCATGTCGATTTTAAGACATGACAATGTCGCATGTCTATGTCGCTTGATGATGCTCATGTTCCATGTCGATTTTAAGAGCTGTCACTGTCCCATGTCACTATCATTTTAAGCCTCATGTCACATGTCACTAGGCCCTATGTCGCATGTCGATTTTAAGAAATACCCATGTTGCCATATCGAATTTAGGGGTCTAGAGCCACATAGCTAGGACGCATTGGCATGCAATATATCATTGAATAGATCAAGGGAATTGACACAGGGAGAGAGAGGGAGACAGACAGAGACAGAAACAGAGTGAGAAAGAGACAGACAGAGGCAGAGACAGACAGAGACAAAGACAGAGACAGAGACAGAGAGACAGAGACAGAGAGACAGAGAGACAGACAGAGACAGACAGAGTTTTGATAGGGTCAGTCGGGTAACCTGAAACAAACATTTTTCTTGGCCTTAAGGACATGAGTAACCGATAGGAGATAACGGCAGGTGACATTGACCCTGGCACTTTGGACGTAGATATGTCATGTCAGCATTTACTGTGCCACAGTGCTAGATCCTCCTCACGCGCACCAACTGACCTTTGTCTCCAAGCAGAGTCCTAGTCCTACCGTCAGGTAGGATAGTGTGGGCCAGTCTGGCTGCTACACTTGGCTACCTGTGCTAACTGTGTACAGACCCCTGTCCTTTCCTTGCTCCCCACAGTGTTGTAGGTATGCAGGCCATGTGCTTTAAGGACCGCAGCAATGTTGACACAAAGCAGAGGGGGGACTTTGCTAAATGTGGGTATATCTCCAGATTAATGCAAAATTGTGTGTTCTGCATCCCAGTAATATCATTTATTATTCAAATTCATGAGATTATGCCATTTTAATGCATCCAAATGCATGCATTTTCACCAGAATGCGATGCTCAAAGCAGAGGGGGAACTTGGAGTTGACTACCCTGTTTCTGTTACCAGAAACATCTGACCTCCCCCCCTAGGTTTAGCTCAGTGGTGGCCCGTGATCCTCCTACAATACAGTGTTTGTTTGTTAATTCCTAGTATGCCGCAATTACATAGTCCGACACATCTGGCGCTACTGGGGGCCCTTGATGGGGGGGTCCCCATGTCACATGTTGATTTTAAGAAATGCCCATGTCCCATGTCACTAATGAAAAACCCATGTCGCTTGTGTCACTAGGGGGGTGTTTGGGGATGCAGGCCCCCAGAAAATTTAGGAATTTTCCTATGAAATTGGCGCATTCAGAGTGGTTTGAATCTGGTTTGAATCTGTATCTTCAGAAAATTTTGGATTTACACTTAAATTGGTGTGTTCTGAGGGAGTTTGAGCTTGTCATTTGAGAAAAATTTGGGAATTTTACTATGAGATTAGTGAATTTTAGGACTTTCTGAGGTTGTGAGGCTATTCACATCCATGTCACTAAGGCCAATGTCGCACGTCAGACTTAAGAAATGCTCCATGTCCCATGTCACTAGTATGACCATGTCCCATGTCGATTTTAAGAAATGACCATGTCGCCATGTCGGATTTAAGAAATGGACATGTCACCATGTCGAATTTAGGGGTCTAGGGCCATCTACTGCGCCAGACTGCAGCTACATAGAGATCCTGTAGTGGGAGTAAATAGGGTGTTTTTCTCATAAATGTACTCACTGTCAATCCCTCAAAATAGTCAATCCTGTTCCCCAAAAGGTACTCCACATGTCCAGCAAACTTATACTGCTGCAAACATGTCAATGTTAGTGTATGTCACACATTTTGATATCAACAGCAGGGAGAAGTGGTGGGAGGGGTGCCCCAGAGGAGTGGAGTTGACATCAAACAAAGCCAGGATTACAGATCTATTTATGTATTAGGAATACCTTGTGGATGGTGAACAGGTTGGAATACATTGAGGGACATGTGGCTGGAAGCATTAGACTGAAGAGTGAATACTTCCATCAAAATAGCTACTCTGCCAGATTGGCAGAGTGACTTGGTTAGCCCAAAGGGAACATGGTTTCTACCACTGTTACAGGGGTAGAAGTGTCGAACTACAATTACATGGTGCCAGGCGCTGTCTATATATGTAATGCAGCTCATGCATACATATTATAGCTGTATTTCATGATAAATATACAGTCAATGCCTTTAAATTGGTTTAATCTGATGATTAGGGTTCATAAATCAATTATTGCTAAAAACTAACCAGAATGTTCAATATGACCATACTTCATGTCCCACCTACATTATTCCCCAGAATTCAGCTTGGATTTCAGCTAATTATTAGTTTCATGCTCAATTTGAGACTTTTGGAGTGCACGCTACAAGTCCACCCATTAGAAATACACTGTAAAGGGTTATGTATCTGTGTCCATGGGACCTACTATATTGCCTCTCATTGCCCATCAATGATATGTTATTGTACCCCACCCTCCAAATATGATATGATAATGACATTTTGATCTCATTTAAGTACAATTTAATATATGGAAAAGAAATCGGACCATGCCACTTTAAGGTTACCTTATGTTTCTTTACTCGATGTTATAAGGGGGGGCAGAGGGATCCGATCCATGTCCCTGCCCTTTAATCTTGACCCAAGGTGTATATAGGATTAGAAGAAGGTTTGTTTTTTTACATTGTTACTTTAAGAAGAAACGTGTTGCTTTATAGAATGCATGGATCTTTGAACAGGTAAAAGATGATATGTTGTACTCACAGAACAGAAACTTTAGGTTTAGGAAGCGGTCATTTACCCTGGGCATTTACCTAATATGCGGGTTAATTCACCTATGTGACCTTACTTCCAGATACGGCACCCGTAACCATGGCTACTACAAGAAACAAGGCATCAAGGGGCCCAAGCCGCTCCCTTTCGTGGGCAACATGTTCGACTTTGCTAATTTCGAGGTAAGACTCAATATTACCCTTACAGAAAAGGTAATTGATACAACAAAATATAATTTCTATAATTTAACTTGTTCAGACAATACTAACTCGACCCCATCGGCTGGGCATGGTATAAACCATGAGAAGTGCCCTAGGGGGCACAAGGAAATTAATCAAAGCATAAACACTGATCTATATTATTCAACTCGTTAAAGGAGAATACATTTTATTTCTATGGATTTTTAGAAAGTTGGTGAGCGCGACATTGAGTTACGGGAGAAATACGGAGATCTTGTCGCGTGAGTACAATTTTATTTGACCTTCGTTAACTAGGAGGAATCTTTTATTGTGTTAGCGACTTGATATAATATAACCTCAGGTCATCAATCTTGCTATGCTCATGAAATCAAATACCATCGTTACTTATATCAAAAATTCTGAAATTGTCAAAGATATTGTTCCAGATTGTGTCCGATGCTACGTTTTGGGATTTCTGGATCTAACATGGTTGTGTCATAATATGGGTCATATATTAACATGTTTAAGGCTAGCATAAAAATTTGGCAAAGGCCGATATATTAACATGATATCGTGTTCATGTTATTGAAATACATAAAAAAGAAATGAAAGTATAGTTATTCTTTTAAGGGTCACTATGCTGTAATGGATGCCCTTTATCGTGATGTATAAATGCAGTCATGGCGACTAATTCGCCAAGGCTGCATTTATACATCATGGTGACCCGTTATTGTTGATTAAAGGGTTTAACACTATGTGGTCCTAAAAGGATTTAACACTATGTGGTCCTTAAAGGGTTAAAATAAGTTTTTTGCTAAAAATGACAATTTCGTGTGTATTTAAATTTGTGATTTTTGGAATATTTTAGCAGTGTGACTATACATGATAAATATTCACGCTGTACATATTTTGGCGGATTTTTCATTTCAGTGAAAATTGCAAAAATATGTCCAGCGCAAAAATTTCTATATTTACAGTACACACCAGTCTTTGCGAAAACTTTTTCACCATTCGGTCCTGCAGATTGTAAATTTCACAGGACGAGACAGATTTCCACAGGACCGGATACCGAAAAAAAAAAAAAGCTATTTCATAATAGAAGATAAAATATAAAAATAGGTTTATTTGACTTAAAATGTTTGTATGTACTCTCGGACTTGTACCTTCAGTTCTAGTTGGAATATCTGAAAAATTCGTTCAGTTTCGGAAAGCCCATGACCAGCAGGACATCCGGTCCTGCAATACCAGTCATTCTGCCGGACCAGAGCCATTTTAGGCGGACATTGCCACTGTCCGGCACGTTTTGGCAAAGACTGACACACTATGTGGTTGTTAAAGGGTTATATTCCTCTTTATGGCAGGTCCTACATAGAACAGATAGGAAGTCAAATATAGATATTATTTGTGAACATTCTGACTCAATTTTAGTGGAAATCTAGTATTTTTGTCCTACACATGGGATGTACTAACTTTGAGAGTTATATGTTGGTACAGAACCTACATGGGACAGCGCCCAAACCTGTTGGTGCACGACCAGGAGCTCCTGTCTCAGGTCATGGTCAAGAAGTTCAGCAGCTTCCAGAACAGACAAGTAAGCATTTTCATTCCTGTATTTAAAACTAATTCATTCATCATCATCTTATCATAATTATATCCAACAAATTTGTATTTTGAAATATCTGCATCTACATTGCAGCACAAATTTTGCCTTACTGGAACATTAAATTTATGAGAACTAGTAGATTTTTATTGCAATATTTCATTTGTAAAACACATGTAGGGTCCCATTATCTCAGTGTAGGGGACAAAGGCACAAAACAAAATTTACATTATGGAAATTAATTTACGTTAGTCTTTAAAAACTTACGTTAATATCAGCATGAATTTGTAATTTTTGCTGTGGTCTTCAAATTTAGGCGAATTTAGGCGAATTTACACAATTTTTGCACACCAGCTGAAAAGTGGTGTGAAAAATAAGTGCAGCCCTGTCTCACCTTAGGAGTAACAATCCAAAATGACCTTCTCCATAAGCTTTTGCATTTATTTCATGTTTTTTCCTTTTTCTAAATATGCTAAAAATCTTTAATGGCCATGGCAAATTAAATGAAGGATGGCTTCACAGGTCATGTTATACCGGAACCCTGCATTTCATGGGCGGAATGAGATATAAAATTTCTAGTACTTTTTTGAGCTTATAACTGTATGTATTGCACAAAGTGATTTTCAAATACACTTACTGTTGAAATACAGAAGCTATGGTTTACTCAGTATATATACTGATATCAATGGTAGAAATCATGTAGACTGCAGCCGTATACCCAGACACTACAGGTAGTATTCATCTATATCAGTCCTTTCTCTCTTTGTTTGGCCTCATAGAGAGTGTGTACATGTGTATTTACCATGAAATAAGTTCATGTCTAATTTGTTGATTCAGAATTTCAGAAATGGAGACAAGATTATGGAGTCAATGTTGACACAGATGGAAGATGAACCCTGGAAGCACGCCCGGTCCACCATGTCTCCCACCTTCACAACGGGGAAACTCAGACAGGTATGTCACTATGAAACGACCCCCTGGTCCCACTTTCACAAACTCAGACAGTTACATCATTATGAAACGCCCCCCTGGTCTCCCACCTTTACAAAGTGGGTAACTTGCCAGTGCTGCATTAAAGCACCCTGCCACCCCTACCACTGTGATGATCATAAATGACAGGAATGATAGTAAAATCCCTGCATTCATTCCGAAATGACTGAAGCGCCTTACAATAATGTTAATTATTGCACCTAGGGGAGGGGGCGTAAAAATGTAAGCCCCTTTTTAGTTATAGTTCAAAGGGGGATGGGCGAAAAACTCACAACTGGGGGGAGGGGGTAAAAACTGTTCGCGCCTACTCGTGAAATCTCACCACCCCCTCCTGTAATTATTAAATTTATGAACACTCCCTAAGCCGGATCTGGGGTTTGATTATAGTTGCTTTAGTACTGTAGTATACTACTAAAAACCCATGTATTTATAAGCCGCACCCTATATGGTTAGGTTTGGTATCATTGACGTACAAGCTGGTTCTCATTGGCGTACAAGATGTGGCTTCTATTTGAGACTTAACAGTGCTTCTTTTTTTACAGATGGCAGAAGAAATTAACAGATGTGCCAAGCAACTGGCAAAGAGGTTGACGAGCTGTGAAGAACCTTTCGAGACCCGAGAGTAAGTCAGAACCTGCTTTGGCTATACTATCCCTTAATTGAATGCATAATGCATTGATTCAACAAGCCTTTGGTCGTCATAATGCATGAATGCAGCCCTGGTGAGTAACTTGCAAGTGCTGCATTCAAGCTTTATGCTGAACCTTTGGAGTTGATAAACTCCAAGAGGGTCGGCATGATGCACCAATGCAGTCCTGGCTTAACTCGCCAGGGCTGGATTTATGCATCATAACAATGTTAACAAATGTCATCACTTAGCAACATGCCTTCTTTCAAAGTTTGTAGACTTATTGTAAAACCACAGCTATGGGATGACTACAAAGTTTGACAACGCAAAGTAACCTATGAAATTGAAAAGTGACTTTGAAAAATTATTTCAAAACCTGAAATTATATTTTGAAAACTTAAAGAAAATCAAGTGAAAAGTAATTTTGATGATTGATGCTGTCAATCTGTCAATGTAACAACAGTTGTATTTTTACTGGACATCGATTCTCTTTGTAGCTCTATAGTGATCGATGCCCAGTTTTATACTTCAGACCAGTGGCTCATTTTGGCTGTTTTTTGCCTCACAGATTGCTTCTAGGGCAAAACCCTGACTAGGTGCCAATATATTCTCTATGCCAATGTGTAATATGAGGGTAGAAAACACTGGAACCTCAGTTAGAAAAAATCCTACTGAACAGTTTTTGAGAAAATTAGGGTTTTGTTGCATATTTTTGTTGTTTTTAGTACATTTCCTACATAAACCGTGAACGCCAGCATTTCTCACTTTTCAGGTGTTTAGAATCAGAATTTGACTTTTTTTTATTCGCAGTAGGATTTCTGAGTATCGAGCCATTCTGGAAAAGCTATTCTTTGGAAAAAATACTTAGTATTTCTTGATGATTTTCATTGCACAAATTTAGGGTTGTAATATAAAAACTGCATTGTCATCCAATCAAAGTGTTTATGCACTGTTGATGGTCACCCCCTCCCACCCACTTCACTCTGCATTGAAGGAGAACAGGCAGGGGAGGTTCATGTGTCCATATATATATAGCTGTTGACCTGGGTGCTGGGTGCATTTTTCATTTATGGGGTGCCAACTGTTCATGAAAGAAAAATCAAATAGAATATTTTATTTTTTGTAGTATCAGATTAATGCAACTACAATTCGTAATAGCACTTAAAACATTGTATTTGCATTAAAGGGAATTGCTGGTTCCTACACAGAAGCCACCTGGCGGCAAAAATCGAAGCTCATGAAAAGTATCCTTTAAGCTATATTCATATTCCTACATATACCACTCTACCTAAATCAACTATTTGTATTTGCTATTTGGACAGTATACCTCCATTGTTCACATATATTCACTGCTAGAACACCCATAGGATTGTATAGTTAAGGCAAAAGAAATATTTTTCCAAAATTCATGCCTTTCTCATTTTATCCGTGACCCCCTGTTTTATTGGTGATAAAATGTTTGTATAGGTGTCCATTATACATTCCCAAGGTTTGGTTGCAATATCAATAGAAGAAGGGGATTATCCATGACAGATAATGTGAAGATGCTGTTTTCCCATTCATTTCTATAGTTAAAGTACTCCTTTGCTCAAATGGCTGTATCATGAAAGTTAGTACCGTGACATGGCAATTTCTCTTGATTTTCTATTAGATAATAAATCAAACTAACATAATCCTGAGTTATATGCAAAAGTCAATAGAACATCAGTAATCCTGCGACAAGTAGCGAGTCCCTTTAATATGAATAGTAGCCACCTTATGGGGTGCCAACTATTCATGAAAGAAAAATCTATAAGAATTTGTTTTTTATTAGCATTAAATTGATGCAACTACAATTCGAGATTGCATTTTAAGCATCTTAAATCAATGGTAGTCATCTTAAATATATGGAGTGCCAACTGTTCATGAATTAAAAAAAAAAAAGAATAGAATTAGTTTTTTTATTAGTATCAGATTAATGCAACTACAATTTGTGATTGCACTTAAAGCATTGTGGCATGCAATGACTGGTAGCCACCTTGAATGTATGGGGTGCCAGCTGTTCATGAAAGAAAGTAAAGAAAGTATTTTTTTAAGAATCAAATTAATGCAACTGCAATTCAAGATTGCATTTAAGCATTATGGCATTCAATGACTGGTGGCCATCTTGAACCTATGGGGTGCCAACTCTTCATGAAAAGAACAACTAAATTGGATTTTTTTAACAGTATAAAATTTATGCAACTACATTTCAAGATTGCATTTAAAGCATTGTGGCATTCAATGAATGGTGGCCATCCTAAACCTATGGGGTGCCAACTGTGTTTGAAAAAGGTATCAAATAGAAATTTTCTTATATGGATTATACAAATTAATGCAACTATAATTCTTCATTGCACTGAAAGCATTGTGGCATTTAGTAAATGGTAGCCATCTTGAATGGGTTGAATGAAGGAAAAATCAAATAGGATTTGTTTTTTTGATAGTATCAAATTAATGCAACTACAAGTCAAGATTGCATTTCAAGCATCGGGACATTCAATGAGTGATAGCCATCTTGAATCTATGGGATGCCAACTGTTCATGAAAGAAAAATGGAACAGATTTTTTTTTATTAGTATCAAATTACTGCAACTGCAATTCGAGATTACATTGAAAGCATGGTGGCATTCAATGAATGGTTGCAATCTTGAATTATTAAATGAACATACACACAGACATATTCATAGGCATGAACATGGTGTTCTCCTTCATATAAATATTCATGGATTTCTACTTCTACTAAATATAGATTTCTGTTGGAAGGATTCTGTTACATGGATGTCGATGTCCAGTTTTAGATATATATCCATATAGTGCATTGGAGTGCTATAATGTTGGACTGCTGTATATTCAAAATATAGCATCCAGAAGTGTTTTTACTTGATGTAGGTTTGCCGGGAACTACAGTATGGATGTCATATTGAGTACAGCGTTTGGGCTTCGGGTCGACTCTCAGAGTGGAGAAGACAACCCCTTTGTAAACCATGGCAGAAAGATGACAGACATCTCAATCAGGAATCCAATCCTGATCTTAGGCTGTGAATACTTTAAATATATAACATCAGTTAAAACGCTCCAAAAATAAGTAGTAAAATAACATTACAATTGCAGGCTAAATCTAATTGTGTTATGATACACCCCTAACAGGTAACATGTCTTGATTTCTGCAAGCCGACAGCTATTCATTTGTGTATAATTCTCTCATTGTGTATAAATCTCTAATTGACCATAATAAATACATTAGTATTGCCTCTTGATAAAGATGTTTTACTGCTGCTAACTGTATGAACTTTTCCACCTTTCAGTTATATTCCCTACACTTGGCAAATTGTTCTACAAACTAGGATTTCGAGTACTGGATAAAAAAGGCACAAATTTCTTCATCAATATCATCAGACAAACCATGGAGAGCAGAAAAGAAGGAGACACGGTAAATTCCTCTTTTATGACCGACAACTAGATTTTCATTCATTTTATCTTCGGCAAATCTTCTTCCAAATGTGCTCTCAGGAATTAGTATTCAGGTATTGCTGATTTAAGAAAAAAAACCAATAAGTTCCTGGTGAAATTGATATATACTGTTGTCAAAGCAAAAATTGATATTTACATTTTTAACAACAGTTGCTCATGGGGGAGGGGGTGGTGAGTTGATTGTGAGTCCCCACTAGAGCGACTCAATTCCAGTCAATGATTAAATACAATAAGAGTCAAACAAAGTCTGAACTAGTTCATTATGTTTTCTGATATCTATATATCAAATTAACAGGCTATTACGCTACTGGTATATGATATATTGTACCAATCACGACTGTGAACTTGTATTGCAGCAAATGACTACATCTATGAAATTGTCCAAACTTATTCTTGAATAAAGAAAATCTTGTACTTGAAAAATCTTGTTCTTAAAATTACAGAGTCGCGCTGACTTTGTCCAACTGATGTGTAACGCCCGAGGTGGAGAGTCAAACTACAGCAAAGAAGATGAGCATGAAGTGGAGAAACTTATTACAACAGGCAAACAACAAGGTACTTACACATTTTTATATGTAACAACAGATCTTTTGAACCCAGACAATATATCCAGATTGTTTGAATAAAGTATAGTTGATACTACCACTTGAACCTTATGATTTTACTTAATTTATTCTTTCTTGAAAATATTTTTTCCCTGTTAACATAAAGGTGAAAGGATCAAATTTAAAGGTACTTGATGTATTTCTAAGATAAAACCTCATCTATTTCACCCACACTGTTTAAAACTGGATCAGTTCAAATCAGCTGAATTGCATAAGATATAAAATCAAATTGACACTTCATGTGGACATATTGGTAAGTCAGCCTAGCAGGCAATACCCTACTTCATCTTCACCCTTACTTTCTAGGTTTAACAGAAGATGAGATCTTGGGGAACGCGCTCATCTTTTTCTTCGCTGGTTATGACACAACATCGATCGGTATCACCATGTTACTCTATAACCTGGCGATGAACCAAGACTGCCAGACCAAGCTGCACCAGGAGATAGACGACATCTTTGGTGACAAGGTATGGGAGCGATTATTTTTTAAGAACAGGTTGGAGGTGAGGGGGTTGGGGGTTAAGTATAGGATAGGGATTTATCTCCTCTGGTGAGGAGTCTAAATCATATAGAAACTCTCAAGTAAGTTTCTAATCCAGCCATTGGCCAATTCAACATACCATGTTCTAAGAAACCCTTAACCAGAGGGGAATCCAACCCCACAAAAAAATGTCACCTATTTTTATATAAAAATGTATACATGTGTGGTACTGTAGATAAAAACAAAATTTCATCAACCCCCCTGCTGTTAAAATATTAGCGCTCACTCAAGTAAAAATTAGCTAACCACCATAGTACTGCATGCTGATTCCATCAATATGAAAAATAAAAGATAGAGATAGCCAGCATTTAGTTTTTAGAAAATTGCAGCATACATACATGTCCAATGTCTATATGAAAAATGTATCAGTCTATACGAAAACCTGCCGGACACCGGCTATAGCCTGCAAAAAGTCTGCCGGTCCAGCAGAGAGAGGGCTACTGCCAGCCCAAATGGCCGGCTGTATTCTAGAGATTCCTGGATACATCGGACCATATAGATAAAAAATTCTAACTATCTGTCTTATGCTGTAGAAATATTAAATTTAATGTTTCTACAGCATAAAACAGATAGCTAGAATTTTTTTCTGTAATTTCCTTCAGTAATTTACATATTAAAGAAAGAAAGAAAAAGATCTACAGGACCAAATGTCCTACGTGGTGAAAAAGTTTTCATACAGACTGATGTATTTCAAGTTCCTCATCAGTCAAACTCTCGCTGTTTTATCAGAGAAATATTGTGGACATTATTTTCCATTTAATTTATTTTTGACAGGAGGACGTGACGTATGATGACGTCATGAAGATGCATTACTTGGACAAGTGTATGCACGAGAGCCTGCGCCTCTTCCCAGGGGCACCCAGGTAGGGCTGTGTCTCACGAAATCGGGCCAAGTTGATACTCTATGACCCGGTGCAATCTATAACCGGATGCAATCTATGACCGGGTGCAATCTATGACCGGCTTGAAAAAATAAACAGTCATAGATTGCACCCAGTCAGACATTGCACCCGGTCATAGACTTCAACTTGGCCCAATTTCGTGAGACACAGCCATATGATTTAGCCTTCAAAGCCAATGAAGTTCTCATGTCAAACTGTGTAGTTCACAAGGGTAACCTTTTAAACATAGACATTATAATGAAGAACTGTAAACATAGATTATTTTGCGCTGTACTTTTTTTTTTTGAATCTTGCAAAAATAAAAATCCGCGAAAATGTGCACAGCCAAAATATTAACTATTTCAGTTATATTACCACCATATTGCAAAATTTGTGAGCTTAAATGCAGAGGAAACTGTATTTTCTAGCAAATTCATGAAAATCTACATGTGCAAAAATTAGGCTTCCCTGACATATGGAATTTAAACATGCATTATTTAATAAAGGTGTATTACACCTGACTTGGCTCTTTTGAAGATAATTCACCTTTTCTGGCCTTTTTCTTCCTGCAATAATACATGAACTTTACTTTCATTTGTTTTTGGCTTTAGGATGATTTAGATGCCTGTGAATTCGACATTAGAATCATATCTGTAAAATCAGCATGACAAAACTATATAAGGGCATTAATCAGTTGTTAATTTTCAGGCTTGACCGCGTGGCAGGTGAAGATGTGGATCTGAATGGTATCAAGGTACCTAAAGGGTCGGCCGTGGTGATCCCGGTATATGCCATACACCACGACCCTCGAGTCTGGGAGCAACCAGAGAAATTTGACCCTGAAAGGTTGGTGCCTAGAATTTCTAACAGTGCTTTATTGATTTGGTCTACAATTTGAGTATGAGACCTGTGTTAGTACTGGTTGCTTGCAAAGATCATAGGTTCATTTAGATGCCTAGGATGATCCTTGCGTAATTTTACTAAGCTAATATAACATTGAGAATTTAGCTGCATGCTCTGTTTGATGTTGTGGTCAAAAAAGATAGAGTGGATTTAAAACTTTTTCTAAATATGATAAAAAATATGACTGGCTTTTTATGATATTGTAATATTCTTAACAAAATGGGCTATTATCATTTCTCTTAAATTTGGCACCAGTTTTGACTCTCATCATTATCTTATACATACTTTGGTACTTTATGTATATCAGATTTTTAGCAGAGGACAAGACCCAACAACATCATATGACCAGCTTGTGCCTTCCATATGTATAATTAGACATAAGTGATATTCTTAAAGCTTGACCGTCATGGTTGAAGTGAGGCCAAAAGCACTTTTGGATATAGTTCAGTTTTGATTCACAAGAGGGCTCTTAAGGGCTAGGAGCTCAGCTCCTACAGGCACAAGATAGGGTGAATATGTTGTAGCTGGACAATGCTCATGGTCCCCTGTCCAAACACTGCTGCCCTCTGGTGGAACTGTTATTTTAGTCCATGTATGGAAAATGCTGAACTTATTCCCTGACGGCCCAGCTTTAACTAAATATATATTTCTTTATTGATATTTATTCTGAGTTCTAATAATTTCCTAATTTTATATCATTTTATTAATCAGGTTTTCGCCAGAAGGCAGGGCTAAGCGTAACCCCATTATGTGGCTGCCATTTGGGTTTGGGCCGCGCAACTGCATCGGCATGCGACTCGCCATCTACGAACTAAAGGTTGCCATGGTGCATACCCTAAGGAACCACCGCCTCATACCTACCCCCAAAACTGAGGTACTGTTAAACTTTATGTATAAGCCTAACTCGGGTATAAGCTCCCCACTGATTTAGGAGAATCATATAAGCCTATAAGAGCATCTCAATATGGTGACTTTAGTATTTAGTAAGATGGTATATGCATCTTAAAACTTTCGTATAAACCGCACCCACTCTTAGGACCGTTGCTATAAGCTGCACTGGCAATCTAACTGGCATACTACATGTGCCCTACACGTGAGGTTCTTTGATAGATTCAAGTAATCTAAATTGAATCAAATTAACCTAACTAATTCATAAAAATCTTGTAGTGTTAGAAATGCACTTAGAAGCTCTGAAATTGACTATCTTATGTACTAACAAAGTATTTTATTCATCTTTTCCTCATCGAAAAACCAATTTTGTAATTTTACTACACTGAGGAAGGATATCTCCACTAACAACTTATTACAAATCTTTTCTTCAACCAAACAGAAGAAGATCGTGTGGAGGAAGGGAATGTGGCTCAAGGCCCAAAATGGCATCTGGCTCGCCGTCGAGAAGAGGAAATGAACGCACTGATTTCAGAGACAGATTTCAGCCCTGGGAAGTAACTCACCAGTGCTACCCTGGTGTATTCATGCCAAAACTCCAAGAGTGTATCAAACCCTTTATAGTAGGGAAGGGAGTGGCATGCAGTCCATAAATGATTAACCATGGACTTCATGCATTTTTTCAAATTATCCCAATAAACCTCAGCAATGGCCCGCTGGTTAGGGCCCTACTGTACAATGTTACATGTAATATTGCCAATTTTGATATGGGCACCAATGTATATAGCAATTAATGTTATTGCACAATGTTAAAAAAAGATAATGACTTATGTAATATGCAGCATCCCCAGAACAATGTGTTGTAAATAAAAGCGTCGATCATCTAGGATATGAGATTCTCTACAAAGAGTTATAGCATAGACACTGCACCAACTTTGGGTTTTACGACAGGTAAATGTGAAGTAAAGAGGTGTAAATCTCTTTGGGATCCCGTGCAAAGATGGTGCTTGAGATTTACACCAATTTACCTAGCCTTTACATGGATTGATATTTACTTGTATTTACCTTTCCTGTAATTCCCAAGCAAAAATCGTGTAAATCTAAGTAATTCTCATTGTAAATGTGTGCACAGATAGTGCTTCAAATTTACACCAATTTACCTTGCTTTACATCGATTGATATTTACATACATTTACACTTTCTGTAATTCTCACTACTATCACAACAGGTGCCGTGGTGGCTGGGACCTGGCTCTGCTCAGACAGCCCTGACGCCACTAATGGGTTAGGGAGGGGGGGGGGTGGGCAGACAACTGTTGGACCTTTTCCTTTACTACGATATCAATTCTTTCTCCACGGCCCCTGTGGCCTCTGAGGGCCGTGATGGCTTGGCAGCACAGCCCATACATCGTGTGTTGTTTTTGGCAAAAGGGTGGTTGATCTAAATATGTCTCTATTATGCTTTCTACTAGTTTGTCCCGGAGTTTGCCAGGGAGTTTGTCACACTTGGTGCTCACTGCTTCAAAGTGAAGGCTTTGCTATTGACTACGACACCACCCAACCCCCTGCCCACCTGGTGTAGTTTGTACCAAGATAAAGCCGCGGAAAAGCTACTATGTCTATAAGGGGGTGGCTGAGGAACTTTAGGGGGATGTGGTTGCCCGGAGCGGGGCTGTGGATGTGTCAAAAGTGACCTGGGTTATTCTTGAGGCCACTTTCAAACTAAGGTACATGTAATAACATAAGCGACCTGGCAACTTTTAGACAAAATTAACAATTGACTAAGGGGTCCACTTTTTGACCTGGAGCCCTTAACTTCAATTAGTTTCTGAGCTCAGGGGCAGACCCCTCTGCACCCCACGGAGCCTGTTTGCGTATTGGGGTCGGGGGGGTTGGATATTAACCCGGATACTGACTAAACCCCAACGGGAGGTACTTTGCCACACCAGAGCCACCCCCCCCCCCCCCCTCACCACCACACACACACCGCTACACGTGCATAGACACGTGCCCCCACCTCTCACTGGGCAGACTACAGGTGGTAACCAAGGTGACACCGCCACATGCTGCTGGAAAGACAATAGGTGAGCAGCCAGGCATGACAACCTCTGACCCACATACCTCTTCACTCAGCTACTGGACACATGCATAGCATGTTGTACTGTAGGACCTGCCTTGTTCATGATAGAATCTGCAGCAACATGTGAGTATCATGTACCTTATTAGTTTATATAAATATGGTTTATGTAAAAATAATTGTGTTATAAAACCTGAAAAGGTATTAAAAACAGTAATATATATTGCTTTTGAATCAGACATACATGTACTAGTATTGTAGTGTATAAATATTATTTACAGCCATTCAGTATCATACTGAGCTCAATGTTTATCTACCAGTAACACCTACTATATTTGTTCCTAATGTATGATGTCTCATGGAAACAATGAATCTAAATGTAATGTTTTAATATGACCTTTCAGGTGAAGATGGCATGCAGTCTACAACACCCTGGATAACATAGAACCATTGCCTAAATCCGCTCCTCACTCCCTCAGACCGACCCTCACTCCCCCTGAACCACCTCACTCTCCCCTCACCCACCTAACTCCCTCCTCATTCTCCCCTCATATACCTCACTCTCCCCTCCTGTACCTAACTCCCTCCTCACTCTCCCCTCACGTACCTCACTCTCCCCTCACGTACCTCACTCCCTCCTCACTCTCCCCTCACGTACCTCACTCCCTCCTCACTCCCTCCTCACCTACCTTACTCCCTCCTCACGCACCTCACTCCCTCCTAACTGACCTCACTCCTTCACTCCATGTCCTCATTCCTCAAGCCTATCCCCGATTATGCATAGGATGACTTTTGGAACACTGAATGTACCAACCCCTAGAGGTAAACCCAGAACCCTGAAGGTGGACCCAGGGCTTTGGAGGCAGACCCTGGACTCTGGAGGAGGACACAGGGCTCTGGAGGAGGACCAATTACCCTAAGATCCAGTGTCTTGGAGGCCCATAAATGTCCCCCAAAAGATGTTCTAATTGATGAAAAATGAATAAATGTTCTCTTAACGGTTGTATGTCCATTCTCTAAACACTAGGGTTTCCAAGGGTTTTACAATGAATTTACCTCAGGGTTACTCAAATTTACAGAGCTTTGTACAAGGTGTAATGGTCGAAATTACTCACATTTACAGAGCTTTGTACAAGGTGTAATGGTCGAAATTACTCACATTTACAGACCTTTGTACAAGGTGTTATGGTCGAAATTACTCACATTTACAGAGCTTTGTTGAAGGTGTATAATGGTCGAAATTACTCACATTTACAGACCTTTGTAGAAGGTGTAATGGTCGAAATTACTCACATTTACAGACCTTTGTAGAAGGTGTAATGGTCGAAATTACTCACATTTACAGAGCATTGTACAAGGTGTAATGGTCGAAATTACTCACATTTACAGACCTTTGTAGAAGGTGTAATGGTCGAAATTACTCACATTTACAGACCTTTGTAGAAGGTGTAATGGTCGAAATTACTCACATTTACAGAGCATTGTACAAGGTGTAATGGTCGAAATTACTCACATTTACAGCTCTTTACACACAGTGTAAATACAGCCATTACGACCTTTGATCGAGGTAGTAAAGCCAAGCAAAGTTCAATTTTGATCAGTTTTACATTTGTGGTAAATTTTATTGTAAATGTCTGTAATTGTCTGTAATGGTCTGTAAAATCGGCCTT
This sequence comes from Harmothoe impar, assembly GCA_947462335.1. Taxonomy (NCBI): domain Eukaryota; kingdom Metazoa; phylum Annelida; class Polychaeta; order Phyllodocida; family Polynoidae; genus Harmothoe; species Harmothoe impar. Next base: position 5,324,608 of record OX381704.1, read on the forward strand.
TACACCAAATGTAAATCCAATGTAAAAGGCAAAGTTCGTGCAGTGAGACCACTGAATGGGGCCGCTGTATTAGGGTTAGCGCTATGTCAAACCACTTTTGTAGATATTCAATGGCGTACATAATATGAGATTCGACCAACAAATATCCATATCGCCTTTGTCCCCTAAATAATGGTGTCTGAAGGATTAAATGCATAATTGCTGTTTTTTCTATGTCATAAACAATAAATGATAGTGATTCTAAATCAGACTGAGTGATTTTACTTATTTCATGATGCATGCATTCTGCTCATTTAATACTAACATTGGCCTGATTTCATGAGACACAACCTTCTACAGTACCATAGGTTCCAAGCTAGCTGAAAAGCTTCAATTGGATGTGGGTTTACCCCCTGGGGGGCTTCTATACCATTTATCATACCTAGCATATGACATTGCTATTCCTACAACATAGAATCGCCGGACAAGCTACGTGTGTGATACACACCTCTGTATTTCCAAATATGCGATATGGGAAAACGGGTGCGTAAACACATGGGGTGGTGCGTGACTCGCAAATGTGTATTCCGGGATCTATCATAATCTATCGTAATCTTCCCAATGTCTAGGTATAATAAAACAAAAAAAAACTCGTACAGATACAACTGGATGTACGAGGACTTGTTTGGGTTGCCGCATCGCAGGGTGCGCACTCCTGCTGCCCAGTCGTGCGCACTGTACGATACGGCAACCCAAACTCATCGTCGTACATCCGGTTGTATCTTTACTCGTTCATTTTTATGTTTGTATTAGATAGCTACTGCAGCATGACTCTGATAAGCGGTGGTGGTGCAGTGCCATTAGATACTGAAAAGGGGGTTGGTGGCATCAAGGTTCCTGTTACGTAGGGTGGTTAGAATCATATCAGTAAATTAAGCAAGTTCTCTTGCTCAAAGGGATAAATAAAAAAGGAATGTGTACAAATTCAGAGAGACCTAAACTCGTAATAGCTCATCAGATGTCTCAACCTCTGAGAAGTAGGGCAGTCAAATTACCCAACTTCAGAGAAGAGGGGCTGTAGGGCGGCAGTTGCTATCTGCCCTCAAGGACTCTTGACCAGCTAGTAAATCTAATCAACATTTAAAAAAAGTCAATGGCCATCAAGCATGTACGTGCATGTGTCATCAAAGACGCGCTCTTGAGTCTGCCGTCCGTGATTAGGATCCATACGTCTATACAAACTGATGACCTCCATACTCCAAACAGTCAATATGATAGGAGAGAAAAACTATGGTTAGGGGATTGGGGAGTGGGACTTTGCCTGAAGACTTTGGTAAGACCAATCAATATAAACGTGTGTTTCAGTCAACATGGTCCAAAAAATTAGGTTGGATTTTTCTTCTTTTTTTCTTTTTTTTGAATGTTGGAGGTACCTGGAATGAGTCGCGAACCGCCACATCGACTCACGGGTCATCAGGACGACTCACTGATTCTCACAATAACTAGGAATATCATGAAATTGTTGGACATTCTTGCTAAAAAGCAATTTCCTGAGGTCGGACAATTAATTAGGCATGGGATCTATTCTTCTTGACCAAAATATTGCTTAAATTTCCGAAAAAGAAAAAATGAATATTTTGAAAAAACAAAAACTCCAAAATCAAAAAAAAAGCTAGGATCGGCCCTTTTTTGAAACTAGGGTCAGGTTGTCTGAAACACACCTTTTTCCTTGGCCTAAGACAGTCACAGACATACAAAAAGCCTGCGTGCACTGTGTATTGCTATCAGTGCGTCCACAATAGGGGTGAGTCAGAGTACCACGTAGACTCTACAACCACTATAAGACACACCTGTCTACTAGTACCTCCACACAGTACTACTACACCATGGTGAACCTCATACTGGTCGGTCTGGACGTAGAGGTGCCTGCCTGGGTCATCCTCCTCATCTCCAGTGTCATCTTACTCTACATGTAAGTATATACACAGATTCTATCATTGGTACTCTCCTGGGAATAGGAGACAGCTAGCAGACTGTCACAGCGGTGGCAGCACGGTTTGGCATGAAGTGGTCGGTGAATAGATCTAGGGAAGAGGGAGAGAGACAGACCGACAGAGAGACAGACAGAGAGAGATAGAGAGACAAAGAGAGACAAAGACTCACAGATAGACAGAGCAAGGAGCCAGAGAGAGAGAGAGAGAGAGAGAGAGAGAGAGAGAGAGAGAGAGAGAGAGAGAGAGAGAGAAAGAGACACACAGGGAGAGAGTGAGAGAAAGGCAGAAAGAGGGAGGCAGAGAGAAAGAGTGAGACAGAAGCAGAAAAACAGGCAGACAGACATATTGTCAGAGAGAGGGGAAGGGATTGAGAGAAGGGCTGAAGGAAAGACAGATAGGGAGAGGCAGTGAGACAGAGACAGGGGGACAGACAAGCCTCATGCCAACCCTACAGGGTTGAGTCACTCCCGAAGGTCTCTGCACCAATGCAACACTGGCGAGTTTCTCGCGGGGGATGCATTGGTGCGTAGTGATGACAAATCTAATTTTTTAGCGACATCGGTCCTTAAAGGGGCCGATCTCTGAGACTGGAGGAGAGTGGATCATGTAGTTCCTATCTGTGCCACTGGCAGTCTCTCAGATCGATTTGCACATTTGTAGTTTACAAACCCTACTGACTGCACCCAGCACAGGGCACTGCGTTTGTTTGATCTCCAATCAGCCATAAATAGCACAACTGGACAACTCTACTACCTTGAACCAGTTGACCCGGCCTGGTCAGGTGAAATTGGTAGGGGGACCATGAATCAGGCTTAGGGAGTGCTCATCTTTTAACAACAGGGGGGGGTGGTGGATTTGGGGGGGGGGGGGTAAAAAATTTGGACCCCTTGACCGGGGGGGGTAAAAATTTTAGACCCCTCTTGGGGGGGGGGGTGAAACAAATTCAACCTGTTTTGAGGGAAAAAGCCCGCCCGTTACTATGCTACAAAGGGGCGCGAACGCGCGCGATTTTCGGCCTGCCGGGGGGGGGGGTAAAAAATTTCGACCCCTCTAGCGGGGGGGTGAAAAAATTTCGCGCGCGGAGCGCGAAATCTCACCGCCCCCCCCCTGTTGTTAAAAAATGAGCACTCCCTTAGCTTGGTATGAAACATTCTATAAAACCAAGATAAAGCTATCATAACCTCCTTAAATTAATCATTGAACTAGGCTTCTAGGGATACACAATGCAGAAAGGATTCCTTGTGTATTTAAGTGTTTATTTTTAACCGAATCCATGGGATGTGGTCTATTCAAGGGGTAGTTTACTGTTTTCTGTGGACACACAAGTGGTAGTCTAGACAGTTAGTACACTGGTGGGTATCAATAGTATTGTATACTACCACTGGCATAGTCTAACTGCTAGTCACACCAGTGCAACTTATGTAGAGCAGTGAATTGCTGGAAGGGAACAACCATCATCCTTTTTCTTGGTTGCCTAAGCCATTATTTTTGGGGTACTTTGCTTGGAAAAATGATCCTACAGGACTAGGACATGTCTGGATCTCAGGGATTGTGCTTGGGCGATTCTAAATTTAACTGAGGGGTTATATAAACTCAACGACCCTGGCAAAGGATTTTACGATTTGGTTTGAGAAGTCTTAGCCTTTAAAGGGTTAATAGATAGGTATGAGTACATCTTATGTACACTATGTAAAGACATGAGTAGCTGGTAGGAGATAGTGGCAGGTGAGATTGACGCGAGTACTTTGGACGTAGATATGCAAGTCAGCATTTACTTTTTTTAAATGTCCTCCTCAAATAAAGACTGATGCAAGGTACTCACAACTTGCAAAAGAAAAACAACTTGATAGTAGTTGTTTAGGGAGTGGTTATTGACATAGTGGAAGGTTCTCGGGGCTGTGACTCACCAGGGCCATGGCTGTGTCTCACGACCTTGGGCCAATGTCTTTGTCTCTGACCGGGTGCCAGCTCTGACTGGGTGCCAGCTCTGACCGGGTGCCAGCTCTGACCGGCCTGAATAAAAATAGGTTATTTAGGGAAGATGACGATTAAAATGGGCAACTAATTACTAGTCTAAATGGTTATAACATCAATTAACCTTTTCAGCCAAATTCTATCTATATCTGCCCTAAATAACTCGTTTTTATCCAGGCCGGTCAGAGCTGGCACCCAGTCAGAGCTGGCACCCAGTCAGAGACGAAAACATTGGCCCAAGGTCGTGAGACACAGCCCTATACAAGTTGATACTCTATGACCTGGTGACATCTACGACCTGGTGTCGTCCATGGCCTGGTGACCCCTATGACTGGCTATGACCCAAATGGGTACCAATTAATAAAACGGTTTAAAAGTTAAGGTTTATTCATTTCTAAAGTTTGGTGAAATAAATTCATTAAATTTCTGTGTATTTTTTTTCCACTTTGAATTGAATCATGTAGCCCGTGCCTCATAGGGGCAATATCGCACATCTAAAAAAACCTATTTGGTTAGAGTGGGTCCTTGACTGTCCACCTTGCTTCCAGCTACGGCACCCGTAACCATGGCTACTACAGGAAACAGGGCATCAAGGGGCCCAAGCCGCTCCCTTTCTTGGGCAATTCGTTGGACAATGCTAATATAGAGGTAAGACTCAACATCAACAGGTTGATGCTATCAGCAAGAGGAGCGACCCCTATTTGCATGAGGAGCTCGTGCGAAAAGTGGCTGTTATTTGCACTAGGAATTAACGAGATAGCCACGAAAAAAGAGGTAACCTAAACAAGGGCCTCTATCGTCATGTTCGCCCTTCTCATTCTCATGTCGCCTCTCTCGTCCTCATGCATGTCGCTTCTCTCATCCTCATGTCGCCTCTCTCATTCTCATGTCGCTTCTCTCATCCTCATGTCGCCTCTCTCATCCTCATGTCGCCTCTCTCATCCTCATGTCGCCTCTCTCATCCTCATGTCGCCTCTCTCATCCTCATGTCGCCTCTCTCGTCCTCATGTCGCCTCTCTCATCCTCATGTCGCCTCTCTCATCCTCAGTTTGCCTCTCTCGTCATCACTTGTATAGAGATTAACCCCTGCAGTGAATCAAATCCTGGTCCCAACCATGGAGGCGAACATGCTCACCACTAGACCATGCTGTTATTTGCTTAGATGACTAAGTAATGTTTAGCATATCCATATGCATGGTCCATCTCTTGCTGCTCGCCTCACTTGCTATTCCCTCGTATCATGAAAAATATCATCGTTGTAATAGAATCTATAACTTGTTCAGACAATACCAACCCAATCCTATTGACTGAAGGGGCAGAAGGAAATTGATTAAAACATACTACAATGGCCATATGTGGCAATCTACGTGAATATGAAAATAATTGAGCATGTTTATGGAGAAAATTAATCATGTCTGTTATTTGTAGAAAGTTGGTGAGCGCGACATTGAATACAAGGAGAAATACGGAGACCTTGTTGCGTGAGTACAATTTTCTTTGACTTTGCTTCGGGGAGTAATCTTTTATTGTGTTACCAACTGGATTTGACTGGGCCCCAGTTCACGAAATATGATCTGCAAGCTGCAAGATCAAGCAGAGCCCATCTGCTAAGTTAAGTTCAGGCTCAGCTTTTTGAAAATTATGCTTCACAAAACAGCTTATAAATACATGAAAGAACCCAAACTGCTTGGGCTGATACCCCTAAACATGTACTTCTCTTCTGAAATTGGTATATAATTACTGTTACCAAGGGTCTCAATGTAAGGATAATGTAATAAAACACATATCCACAGCTTTGTTTGAGAAACCCCAGCCATGGGTCACCATCTGAGAGATGCTGCCACCTGTATAAAATCTGAAACACTATTTGTGTGCATGAATGGGAAAGAGCTATTGTGTCTGCAGTTGGGGTCATGTAAATACTACTCACTGGTGACACCTTGTGAGTAGTGAGAGAAGCATGTTAATTACTCTACTTTTGACTGATCAGTCAATAATAATTTTCTTATTGAACTGGGATTCCTGTATAGAAATATTGCTCACAGAGATTTAATACTTTCACACATGACTTACAACACCACCATGCTTTTCCTCATGATTAAAGCGGAAATTGGTCACCGCAACAGTTGGGATACTAACTTTAAGGTCCGCACTATGCTTTAAAGTGCACCTTTTATAATGTTGAAGGACTATTGAGTAACTCGCCAGGGCTGCATTCATGCATCATGCTGACCCTACTGGGTTGAAACATTCCCATGTAGGTGAGATGCATGAAATAAGGAAAGTTTTTTTGTCCCACGCATCGGATGTACTAACTTTAAGGGTTATATGTTCGTACAGAACTTACATGGGACAGTGCCCAAACCTGTTGGTGCACGACCAGGAGCTCCTTTCTCAGGTCATGGTCAAGAAGTTCAGCAGCTTCACAAACAGACAAGTAAGCTTTTGTCATATTTTAAACTCTTATCTAAAACTAATTCTCGCAATATGGGGCAGGCAGCTCAAATGCAGTAACCACTGACAAGGACGAGTGATACTCTCTATTTATTTTAGGGTTTCCAACAAAAAATAGACAAAAACTACCTATAAATACATGAAAACACATGGAATTTAACTTACCCGGGTCAAGTGACCCTCACAGTGTGCGATATGGCAACAGCATGCAATCCGGCCTTGGGCTATTTCACGTTCCCCTGGGGAACGGGCCTCCCATTGCTATAGCATCGATAGACCGTATTCACCATGAAATGAAGAATGGCTTTACAGGTGATGTGATACAGGAAGCCTATATTTCATTGGCGGATTGGGATATAAAATTTCTAGTGTATCTACCATGAGATAAAGAATTCATGTCTCATTTGTTGATTCAGGTTCAAAAAAATGGAGACAAGATCATGGAGTCAATGCTGCTTCAGATGGAGGATGAACAGTGGAAGCACGCCCGGTCCACCATGTCCCCCACCTTCACAACGGGGAAACTCAGACAGGTAAGTCACTATGAAACAACCCCCTGGTACCACCTTCACAAACTCAGACAGGTACATCATTATGAAACAACCCCCTGGTCCCACCTTGGCAACAGGGAAACTCAGAGCCCCCTGGTCTTCGACCTTCACAACGGGGAAACTCAAATGGGTACGTGATAATGAAACAACCTCTGGTCTCTCCTCCACAAACACAGAGCTTCACTTTAAAGTGACTTAGATGTTGACTAACCATACAAATTTTTTCACAGATGGCAGGAGAAATTAACCGATGTGCCAAGCAGCTTGCAAAGAGGTTGACAAGCTGTGAAGAACCTTTCGAGACCAGGGAGTAAGTCAGAACCTGCTTATGCTATACTGTCCCTTTCCCGATGGCATAATGCATGAAGCCTAAATGAATGCAGCCTTGGTGAGTAACTTGCCAGTTCTGCCTTTGAGCATCATGCTGGCCCTTTGGGGTTGATACACTCCCAAAGTGTCGTCATGATGCACTAATGTGGCCCCTGCGAGAAACTTACCAGGCTGCATTTGTAGACTGTGATGACAAATTTATCTTTTAATGATGTGCTCTCCTTAAAGACCTATAGATTTTCTGTAAAACCCAAATGATAGGATAACTACAGAGACCCATAACGACCACCGAACAAAATTTAAAAAAAAAGCTATTTAAAGAATGAAAAGTAAAATTTAATTTTGAAAACTATAAATGTGGTTTGAAAACGTTAAAAGAAGTAAAATAAATCAAAAGTTTAAAGTGATTTTGATTTTTGATGCTGTCAATCTGTTAATCTGTTCATCCCCATTAAATAAACCTTTCCCATATTTCACAGCCTTTTGAGTCATTAAAATCACTATGATAGCTTTTTCAAGTTTAATTTTGTTAATGATGACATGAAGTAAACACAAAGGAGCGCTTGAACAGTTCCCCAGTGAGGAACTTTACCCATGAACCTTTGTCTATTTATTTCATGTCAAGAAACGAAGTTACTATGATTAAGTACTAGAAACTGATGGGGTTTTTCTAAATGATGATATCACTAAAATAGGTATGAAGCAAATCTCTAAGTGTCACTTTTTGGAATAATTTATCAATAATTACATGAAATAAACACAGAGATCCACTCTAATCAGTCTGAATTCCTGGTTTCTCCACTTGAGGTACCTTGGGTCATATCACACTCGGCTCTGCCTCGTGTGACATGACCCAAGGTAGCACTCGTGGCGAAACCTGTCATTCAGACAGATCATCGTGGACCTCTGTGTATGTATTATCACAAAAGGTAATTGAGATGTGTTTGTACTTGATGTAGGTTTGCCGGGAACTACAGTATGGATGTCATATTGAGTACAGCGTTTGGGCTTCGGGTCGACTCACAGAGCGGAGAAGACAACCCATTTGTAAACCATGGCAGGCAGATCGCTGACCTCAATGTCAGGAACCCAATCCTTTTATTAGGCTGTGAGTTTATTTACCTTTAAGGATGTATGTCGCTAAAAGATGACATTAGCTGTCATGATGTAGCAATGCAGTAACTTGCATCATGCATCATGCCGACCCTTTGGGAGTGTCTAAACATCATAGGGTTGGCATGATGCTTGAATGCAGCCCTGGCAAGTTACTTGCCAGATATCCATTCATGCATCATGAGGACCAAGGGCATGATACATTATTGCATTATGCCATCCACAAAGGGTTAAACAGGGTGGGGGGTTGCATTTTCGTACACTGCAAAAAGTTTTGACGAGCAAGCTATAAGCGTCCTACCCCTGAGGCCCGAGAAGCATGAATGCCCCTTGGCAACCTGACAACAGACCTAGTACCACTCATACCCACCAGGTGGCCTATGTGTGCCTGATGCACCACAATAGTTCCTGAGTATAATCCAGGGGGCGTCTGGGTGAATCACTCCTTGTATCAATACGTCCAACAATGGACATTGTTATACCCCATAAACATGTAGTGTTTAGATCATAGTATATCAAACACATACCAGATGGCAGCTCTGTTGTTGGCTGTAGTTTCTACAACCACTTTAATGATATTGTGGATCTAAAGGTACTTAAATCTGAGTTAATTAATTTAGATAAGTTTTGGTTATAAAAGACATGTAAAAAGTCTCATGAAATTTCCATCTAATTTTAAGATACTTCTTTTAATCACTAATTGACTCTAATAAATATCTTTCAGTTCTATTCCCTACACTTGGCAGACTTTTCTACAAACTAGGATTTCAAATTTTGGATAAAAAAAGTATGGATTTCTTCATCAATATCATCAAACAGACCATGGAAAGCAGAAAACAAGGCGAAACGGTGAACCAGATTTTCATTCATTTTATCTTTAGCAAATCTTCTTGTGAATTTATGTTCAGGTTTTGGTGCTTCAAGAAGAAGACTAAAAATTATTTCTGGTAAATTTAGGTCAGAAAAATATACTGTTACAAAATAAAACATCAAAAATTTCAAGTTCAACAAGAGGGCTAGTGGGGTGGGGAGGGGTAATCAGTCAATTTTGCAGGAGCGACGACATTTTCTCTGTACCCCCTCCCCCACCAGAGGAATTCAACGACGCCTCCCTTATTTTAAACAATATTAAACCAAGGTTTGAACTATTTCATTATATTTTCTGATACATATATATAAAATTTTCCTAAATAATCATATATTAGCTTCACATTCCCATATACATACTGATTATCTGTTTCTTTATTCTAGAGTCGTGTTGACTTTGTCCAGTTGATGTGTAACGCCCGAGGTGGAGAGTCAAACTACAGCAAAGAAGACGAGCATGAAGTGGACAAACTGATTGCAACAGGCAAACAACAAGGTGGTGACATACTGGAAATGTACATATTTTTGCTGGTATAAATTCTCGCGGATTTGCTAAGAAGTACAATTTTGCTGAGACTTAAATTCGCGGATATTTAAAGGTGGTAGTCAAAGGGCTATATTGGATAAATTTCAGCACTGTACATATTTATTGCGAAAATATATACAGCAGGAAAATATTTATGTTTACTGTAGTCAATAGTTGGGCCCCTAGTGAAACCCCTTAAAGCTGGGCTGTCAGGGAATAAGATCAGCATTTTCCATAAGTAGTATAGTATGTATCGGAACGGGACTATAGTTAAGTACTGTTTATTACTCAATCGACATGCAGCCAATCAGAGGCCTCCATTTGGTCACGTGACCGGAAGTGACCTACTTAGGGGATTAGTGGTGCATTCTGGGTAACCCTGCAGCCAATCAGAGGCCACCATTTGGTCACGTGACCGGAAGTGACCTACTTAGGGGATTAGTGGTGCATTCTGGGTAACCTACTGACCTACTTAGGGGACCGGAAGTGACGTCATATGACCTAATTTAGGATCACGTGAGCGGAAGTGACCTGATGAGTCACGTGAGCGGAAGTGACGTCACATGACCTAATGGCCGACCGGAAGTGAGTGACCTCATTGAGGATCACGTGACCGGAAGTGACTTGATTGATCACGTGAGCGGAAGAAGAAGTTTTTTGTTTAGGAAGTGAGGGTCTTTAGGATCACGTGACTGGAAGCGACGTCGTCACATGAGTGACGCTTTAAGAGACTGCGCGACTTACTAGTAAAAGAAGACGTATGAAAATAAAAACACAACAATATTTTATTTTATTTTTTTTATTTCTTTTTTTTTCAATCTTGATAAACACTCTATTTTTGAAAAGATGCACACGCTTATTTTTTTTTTTTTCATATCTCTAAAGGACTCGTTGTCACACCGTCAGAATGCACGCGACGCTTATAATACAAGTAGCGCACGCCGTCTTTCTCTATGGTGTAGGTGACCATTTTGTTTCGCACCACTTTGAAGTTTCTATTTACAGCAATGAGAGTTTTTCGTTGGCGAAGAACATCCAAGAAGTCGTCTGGTTCCTGAGGGTTTTGTTTCTTCTGTACGCCTTTTGCACTCCATTTTTTGGATTTTCTTTCACCGGTGTCGCTGACTCGATCGTAGCAAATGTAAGTCTTAGGGTTGAGACTTAGGATCCCGTCACCTTCCCACTCCGCTTTCATAAGCCCCGAAGTTCTCAGATCGTGAAGGTACCGTCTCTCACAACATCCGCCGGGCGGCGGACACCATTCTCGCACTCTTTCCGTTTTTGTCTTCACGAAAAGCTCTAAGTGATCGTCGCACACCGCTGTCGGAAGCCACTTTCGTTTCTCTCTGAAGTACGTCTCTCTCAGGCGAGGTTTGACTAGGTCATCCAACGTGTCACCGCTGAGAGCCATGTAAAGACTGTCGGTGTCCATTTGACAAAGGGCATAATCGCGCCGATCGACGAATCTATCCAAGAAGTCGTATGTGAACTCTAACATTTTCAACTTCGCGTACTGGTATACCATGAACCCTATTTGAATAGGGAGGTTGTTGTTGACTGTTTTCGGTTGTAGTTCGACTTCAAACAGATCGGAACTCAACTCGGACGCCTTTTTGAAGCGCCACGAATTGGCCAATAGTTCGAACTTCCGACTGTCAGTGTATCTCACCGCCGTGTGTTTTTCTTTGTTGCAGATTGTTTTACCGTACGGAGCGTTTCCCATTAACTTGTAACAGTCTGACAGAATTTTCTCGTTCTCGTTCACGTCGCCACGTCTTCGCGCCGCCGTTACTTCGTCCGCGAAACCGGCAAAGGAGCGTTTAGGTAGGTATTCTACCACCAGCTGCACTTTGGTGACTATCAAACCGTGCTCTAAATACCACTTGAGAAGCGGCGTTCCCAAGAGAATATTTTTTCCGTGGTAACTCCCTATCAGACATCTCTGAGGCGTGTTCAACAGCTTTTCTTCCTGCGCAAAGTCTGACATGTGAGGTCCTATGTCCGATTTTGAAACGGTCGCGTTCTTGAAAACGGGGGTCATTTCTTCAAAGTAGTCTCGTAGGTGAGGCGGCGTAGTGATGTCCACTTGAACTAAACCGAACATTTTCTCCTCTTTCACAGCGGAAAGGATGTCGCTCTCGCTCATCGCGTTTCGAGACACTTTCAAAGCGTCAACCTTCCAGCGTTGTTGGGAGGCCTTGACCCGCTCATCTCGACGCTTCATCTCTCGCCATTCGCACTCCCACACGACGACCAGCTTGTGACCTAGCGCTTTCAAGTAAGCGCTTACTCTGGTCGTTCTGTCGCGTCTCTCCTCTCTCAGTGAAGCGCACTGATATCGGTGCGACGGTATGCACTCGTGAGCGTGGAACCAACACCCGTGAAACTGGAAAACCGTATTAGAGGCCGCGTGAAACCCGTCCACGCGAATTCTCCGACAGCCTACAACCATCTCGCCGCCGTTCAAAGCGTGGCGCAGTTTCACGTCGCGGTCGTGCTCTACGAAGCGTAACCACTCCAAAGCGCTGTGAGAGTTTCTTTGCCTAATTTCGGGCTTGAACTCGGTCTCGGGCCGTCTCACCGCGTAATAGCCCGTGCAGTGCGCTTCACTCATGCAGCGCAAGTACAGAGAGTTAGCGTCTAGTCCTAGGATGTGTTGGCACGGTCTCGCTTCTTCGCCGTACTTGTGCTCCCTTATCCGCGTGGTGCCCTTCTCGTGAAATCTATGGAAGATGATGGAAGGACCGCCGACTAGATTTTCTTTGATCAGAGCGTGGAGGACGGCGTCGAACTGGGGGAACGTTGTGAACGCGTCTTCTAGGTTTTGGAAGAGGAACCGTAAAGTCAAACCGGCGAGAGAAACTCCGTCTTTCAACATGTCAATGCCGCTATCTTGGAAAAATTTAGCGTGATTTTTCAGAGCTTTTATGAAAGGTTTGACGTCTTTGTTGTTGTAGTGGATCAAGTAGTCTTCCATAGTTTGCATCTTCTCGTCGGACCAAACTTTCTGACATGCGGCGTAGTCGGATTCGGACATTTTGACGCCCGTCAGCTCGCTGTCGAAAGCCGATCTCGGTGGCAGCGTTCTGTTTGCCAGTTTCCTGGTAGACGTCATCCATTCGTAAGGAAAGTGACCTTTCTCTTCGTTCCTGGTGAAAGCTCGCAAATAGGTCGCGTAGTTGTAACCGGGTGCCAAATAGTTGACTACGTCCAAGAAAACCGTGTGCTGTGTGTAAACCGCCAAGTATTGATTGCTTCTCTTTATGACGCTGAATTCTTGGTTTCTTCGGTCTCCGGAGGCGAAGAACGAGTGAAGGCGTATTTTGATCAGGTTCAAGTCGTAACGCCCCGAGTTGAAGCCCACGACTGGAGCTTGACGGATGTATCTCAGAAGACGCTTCTTCAGTTGAACTAACGGGTGTCTGGTCTGAGCCGCAGCGAAGCCGCCTGGAGAAGGGGTGAACGTCGCCTCCTCCAGCAGGAGAGCTTCACCTATCGCCGCATCTAACTTCGCTAAGGTCGGTCGGTAAAGTTCTAGCACAGCTTCCCCGATGACTTTGGCGTTCTCGTTTATGTGATTTAAAACTCGGTCCAACAAGGGGTCGGAATCTGCGTCGGATTCTCTGACGAAGCAGACGGGCCCCTCCCACCCCGGAAAGTCGGATGCGACGCTAGCCGACAAAGGGACGTGATCCCACAGCAGGGACACGTGTTCCGTCGACGGTTCTTTGCACGGTCTGAAGAAAGCCTCGAAATCGAAGGCGATCTTGTAAGGGTAGATTCCGGAATGTCCGTCGGGGGGAAAAATGGAGAAGTCTGCTAGCGCTTCGAAAATCGTTCTCGAATTTTGGTAGATGCCACCTACGTAGCGCAACTTGACTTGTCGGCAAGAGGAAAGCTGGTTCCTGTGTCTCTTCAGCAAGAACTCTGTGGTGAACGCCGCCTTACACTTGCAACATTCGTATATGCCCGCGTACGCGTTGAAGTCCGTGACGAGAGAGACGTGCAAACCGCCTTTCGCCGTCAGGTGTAGGTTGACTTTACCTCGGGCGGCCAGAGTTCTGGAAGGCGGTCTGATCAGAGTAACGCGTCTTCTCAACTTCCGCCCCGGCACTTGACGCGACGCGGTGTAAACCGCTATCTGTACGTCAAACAAGTTCTCTAACGCGGGTAAGTCGCGGATGTTCAGACCCGGAAAGGATTCAGGTGTGGCAGCGGGACAGAACTGACGTAACAAATCTGAAGCGCGCTTGCTGGTGTTGTATAAGTGAAAGGAAATGCAGCGGAAGATGCAGAGGTTGTCCTTGTTGGGAAAATCTAACACGCCGCTTCTCTTTCCAACTCGACCGGCCTGAGTGATCCTACCGCCTATGGGGAATTCCCCCGGTCCCATGTAAACGCAAATGTTCAAATTGGTAGGAAAAAGAACGTGCCACTTGGTGTCAGCGTCGCAAAGTTTCCGTACTTCCTCGCAAGCGACGGTGTTTTCCATCTTTGAGAGGAGCTCTTCCAAAGTTTCTGAATTAGTTATAGTAGGGAGCGGTTGTATGAGAGTTGCGTTGTTCTGGGAGGCGTGAAAGTAGCGCAGTTTGCTCTTGTCTTCTCTGTGTTGTAAGAGTAAGCCTACCGAGAAACCCACTTTGTATCTGAATCTTTGTGTCAAGTGAATGCAACGCATAGTATCTACAGCGTCACTCAACTCGCCGGTTGGTAGCCTGAAGTTTGTTACACTCACGCGAGTCCCGTGCATCCTGACGCCCGTTTGTATCGCAGGCCAATTCGCCGTGAACGTTTCCTCCCCGTTCGGTACAGCACATATGTGCGGAGGGACGGTCACCCCGTCCAGAGATTCGCGTCGACAGGCGATCTTTCGGCAATCGCCTTCGCCGCATAGAGGGCAAAACTTAGGTACTACTCTACAATTTTCTACGTGTCTCTCGTGGTTGTACGGTCTTTTAAACATTTTGAAACACTTTTCACATACGTACTGTGTCATGTTTTTTTTCACTCAGTTACCAACTACTTAGCCGTCTAACTATCTATCTATCTATCAATCTATCTGTCTATCTATCTATCTATTTATCTTTCTGTCTGCTGTCTGTGTATCCGTCTGTCTGTCTCATACAGCGTACGTCAAACGCTGTGTGTGTGTGTGTGTGTGTGTGCGCGCGTGAGCGTTGAGCGTCTCTCATTCCGAATCTATGCCGAGATATTTCAGAATGATCTCTGTTTTGTCATCCAACTCTTTGAGCGCTCTGGCGGACAGCGTCACTCCCTGCTGTGTGGGTTTTTTTTTCAGGACCTTCGTACTTGCGCACGTGGACGAGGTTCTTACCGCTGTAGTAGCTCACAGCTGCGTACACTTCGCCCTCCTCATCCAGCACTGCGAACCAGGGGGTGTGATTAGGTTTTCCTTGCGCGGCCGCTGTGTCGCGTATGCGCACCACTGCGCGGATATCGGCGATGCGTGCTATTAGCTCGCGCAGCGCGTCGGCCGTGAAGTGCACTCGCTTGCTTCTGGTCAGAGACGCCTCTTTCACCTGGCCGTCTTTTGTGTAGCGCGGCCTCCTAGACAGTCTAGCCACGTCCTCCCAGATCTCCAGCGTCAAAGCTCCGTCTAAGCAGAACTCTAACCCGAGAAGACGGGAGAAGGTTTTCTCTGCTTCTTCTCGTCCATCTCGTTCTTTTTCTTGTATTTTTCTCTTCTTACTAGGCCTTGTTGTTCTGGAACTCACCTTAGAACGTTTCACACCCGCAGGATGAGTAACACCATCAGCGTGAGCTGAATCAGCAGCAGAACCGATAGCAGGAGCAGCGTCAGCGCTGGTGGTATCCGAGGCCTCGTTGTTGGAACAGCGCAGCCACACGCCGTCGGTGCTGAGTGTAGCGGTAGAAGATGAAGCGCCGCCGCCCTCGTAAGGTGGCGGTGAGGGCAGTCGCCACGGACCGGACGGGATGCTACTAGTGGAGGAAGTGAGGTCGAAAGGTCGAAGAGGGAAGCCGAAAAACGTACCGCCCACCCCTTTCCCTTCGGGTTGTTCGTACGCCTCGTCGTCAGCGTCGTTCTCTGTCTCACCCTGTTGCTGCTGCTCCTCCTCCTCCTCCTCTTCTTCTCGGTTTAGGGGCTGAGTGTCCGAATAGCTGTCACTCTCAGCGCGAGCGGCGTCGAGGGCGTCGGTCGATGTAGTGGTGGAGGAGAGGGGCTGTGCAACGTGCGGCAGGTCATCAAAGTCATCAACAGTAGTGGGGAGGTAAAAACCCGGTTGCCAGTACTGCGCTGTGCCAGGAGCGTTGTCGTCAGTAGTAGTAGCGGTAGCAGCAGGTGCAGCAGAAGCAGCAGCAGCAGCAGCAGCAGCAGCAGCAGCAGCAGCAGACGCAACAGTAGCAGGCGCAGCAGCCTCAGGAGGCGCAGCAGTAGCAGGCGCAGCGGTAGCAGGTGCAGCAGCAGCAGCAGCCGCAGCAGGCGGGGCGGCAGTAGCAGCGGCAGCGCGCTTAGCAGCAACGTGTACCGTCGCGAGTGTAACAACGTCGCTAGCACGACGACTACTACCAGTAGTACTACTACTACTACTACTACTACTAGTACTACTACTGCTACTACTACTGCTACTACTACTACTACTGCCGCGAGCGCTCGCTACAGCGGGAGGGTGATAAGACCAAGCGGCTGCGGCGGTAGTCTCATTTTCAGTAGCAAGAGGAGGCACTGACGCTAAACGAGCGCTGTTCCGCGTAGTCTTCTTGTTCTTGGACGGCGCTAGGTGTTGTCTTTTGCTCATGGTGGTGACTGTAGAGAGCAGCAAAAGAATGAGTGAGTGAATGGAGGTTTCCAGACCCCTTATATACGCCTTCTCGCTTCTAGAGCTAAGCTACTTACTGACCCTGTTCAGCTGCCGCCGGCTGGCCGGCGGCCATTCACAAAGAGAAACAAAAGACATAAGGCATGACGTTTTCAGCTGGATCCCTTTCCCCCCTTTTGAGAGATCGACTGTCATGAGCTAAGCCGCTTACCACCCTGTTCAGCAATTCAACGCGCATTAGCTGTATAAAGGATTAAGCGGTTGCTGCCGTCGACTGACCGGCGGCCATTCACAAAGACATAAGGTATGACGTTTTCAGCTGGATCCCTTTCCCCTCTTTTTTTTTGAGGGATCCACTGTCATGAGCTAAGCCACTTACCACCCTGTTCAGCCATTCAGCGCGCGTTAGCTGTATAAAGGATTAACGGTGATGAGCTTAGAGTGTGTATACAAAAAAAAACTACAGGAGGCGTGTGGCGTGAAGCAGGACCCCCCTTAGACGAACGTGTCTGTCTGTGAGTAGAGGCGTGTGCATGTGGTGAGCGACTTAAGTGTAAGACAAAAAAAAAATCACCACCTCCTGCCGTGGTGAGTAGACCGGGCCGGCCAGGCGGCGGCCGGCTAGTTCAATAGGGAGGGGTGACAGCTGACTAAGGCTGTGCATGAAAAAAATCCGATTTTCACCTGACCTCTGACGTTTGTTACAATGAATGTCAGAGGGAGGGAGACGTCCTCAGGTAGGGGGTAGGAGGTAAGGCTATGGATGAGGAAGAAACACCGTTTTCAGCTGGTCTCCACGGATAGCGATGACACACCCCTCGTCATCTAAGCTCTTAAGGAGCGGAGCGGTTGAAAAAGCGTCATGCGGACAGGTCGCTACACCGCTGGAGTGCTGTTGGAAATGGGATTAAACTCCCTCTGTATAAAAAGCTCTGATTTCTGTTGGAAAAAAACCATATCGCCTCTGACCACAGTAACGTCTACTACCACCACCGCCGCCACCACCGCCGCCGCCGCCGCCGCCGCCGCCAAGACGAGACGAGATGGCTCAAGCTATTCCACTTTCAAGCTCGCCTTCACCGCCTTGTCCACCTGAAAAAAAGTTGGCCACCTGAAAAAATGCGGCTTGACGACGTGAGACGCGCGAGGCAGACCGATGGGGAGAACAGAGAGGTAGGACAGCGGCGGTTAGCCTATAGCGACGCCTTGCTTCGTCAACTAGGTAAAGAGTTGAGCGGCTGTTGGAGAGAGTTGGGCAGTAGCTTAAAAGTTACCGCCGCCCGTATGGATGCTCTAGTAGAGCGCAGTGTCAAGACACCGGAGGAGCTGTGTATGGCGATGTTCCGAGTCTGGTGGGGTGAAACCCCGCATCGTCATAGATGGGGAGAGCTCGGTCGCGTCTTCACCCGCATTAGACGCGTGGAACTGTTGGCTCAGTGGATGTCCCTTCTCCACAGACAGGAAACAACGAGAACGACGGACATGTGAATTGTTGTGTTTTATTTTCATACGTCTTCTTTATTAGTAAGTAAAAAAAAAAAAAAAAATATCATAACAATTAAGACGCGCGCCCTCTTAAAGTGTCACTTCCTCCAGTCGCAGCTGATCGCCTCATCGAAGCACGTGATAAACAAAAAAAAACGATTGAAATCTTTTTCTTTTCTTTTTTTCTTAAAAGAGACAAACGCCCCTTAGAGTGCCCCCCCACCCCCCTAGAGTGCCCCCCTCCCCCCTCCCCCCCTCCCCCCCCACCACTCGCCCCATGCATCCTAAAAGCGCCCCCCTCCCCATGCATCTTAAAGGGGCCCCCCTCCCCTTCCCTCCCCTCCCCTCCCCTCCCCCCCTTTATACACTCTAAAGAACGCTTCTACCTAGTTCAATAAGTCACTTCCAGTCGCTCGTAAAACAATAAAAAATGAAAAAAAAAAACAAACTTATATCGTAGTGTTTTTTATTAGTTTACCGAAAAAAATAAGAGACTCGCCTCCTTCTCCTCCTCCTCCTCCTCCTCCTCCTCCTCCTCCTCCTCCTCCAAAAAAAAAGATATCACATTTTAAAGCGCGTGACCCCTTAAAGACGCTCATCTCTTCATTAAGTCGCGTGACGTCACTTCTTCTTCTTCTTCCGGTCACGTGATCAATCAGGTCACTTCCGGTCACGTGATCCTCAATCAGGTCACTCACTTCCGGTTGGCCATTAGGTCATGTGACGTCACTTCCGGTCACGTGACTCATCAGGTCACTTCCGGTCACGTGATCCTAAAGTAGGTCATATGACCTCACTTCCGGTCCCCTAAGTAGGTCATATGACGTCACTTCCGGTCCATAAGTAGGTCATATGACCTCACTTCCGGTCACGTGACCAAATGGCGGCCTCTGATTGGCTAACTAGGTCACGTGACGTCACCACTAATCCCCTAAGTAGGTCACTTCCGGTCACGTGACCAAATGGAGGCCTCTGATTGGCTGCAGGTCGATTGAGTAATAAACAGTACTTAACTATAGTCCCGTTCCGATACATACTATACTACTTCCATACATGGACTAAAATAACAGTTCCACCAGAGGGCAGCAGTGTTTGGACAGGGGGCCATGAGCATTGTCCAGCTACAGCATTTTCATCCTATCTTGTGCCTGTAAGAGCTGAGCTCCCAGCCCTCAAGAGCCGTCTTGTGAATGAAATCTGAACTATATCCAAAAGTGCTTTTGGCCTCACTTCAACCATGACGGTCAAGCTTTAACCTTTTAAGGACATGTGTCGCTAAAAGATGACATTTGTTGTCATGATCCACCAATGCAGCCTCAGCAAGTAACTTGCAAGTGCTGCATTGGTGCATCATTCCAACTTTTTGGGAGTGTCTCAATCATGTAGGGTCTGCATGATACTTGAATGTAGCAGTGGCGAGTTACTAGCCAGGGCTACATTTGTACAGACGGATTGGCACAGTAGTTTGTGGCCTGTGTCACAGCGCTAAGATCTGAAGATCGAGGGTTCTAATCCGAGTGAGACCCTTTCCCAACTCACTACCATGTGATGGTCTAAGACAGGTGCCCTCTAGTGGTGTGTTGCTGAACTGCAAAGGGATCGAGTCACCTGAAATTGACAATAAGTTGTGAAGGTTTCATTGTGAACATATTAGTATGTCAGCCTAGAAGTAGAAGGCAATTGCCTACTCCTCTTTTACCCTTACTTTCTAGGTTTGACTGATGATGAGATTCTGGGGAACGCGCTCATCTTTTTCTTAGCCGGTTATGACACAACATCGATCGGTCTGACCATGCTGATGTACAACCTAGCCATGAACCAAGACTGCCAGACCAAACTACACCAGGAGATAGACGACATCTTTGGTGACAAGGTAAGAGGGTGCACTGTCAGACCAAACTACACGAGGAGATAGAGGACATCTTTGGTGACAAGGTAAGAGGGTGCACTGTCAGACCAAGAGATGGATGACATCTTTGGTGACAAGGTAAGAGTATGCACTGTCAGACCAAACTACACCAGGAGATAGACGACATCTTTGGTGACAAGGTAAGAGGGTGCACTGTCAGACCAAACTACACGAGGAGATAGATGACATCTTTGGTGACAAGGTAAGAGGGTGCACTGTCAGACCAAGAGATGGATGACATCTTTGGTGACAAGGTAAGAGTATGCACTGTCAGACCAAACTACACCAGGAGATAGACGACATCTTTTGTGATAAGGTAAGAGGGTGCACTGTCAGACCAAACTACACCAGGAGATAGACGACATCTTTGGTGACAAGGTAAGAGGGTGCACTGTCAGACCAAACTACACCAGGAGATAGACGACATCTTTGGTGACAAGGTAAGAGGGTGCACTGTCAGACCAAACTACACCAGGAGATAGACAACATCTTTGGTGACAAGGTAAGAGGGTGCACTGTCAGACCAAACTACACCAGGAGATAGACGACATCTTTGGTGACAAGGTAAGAGGGTGCACTGTCAGACCAAACTACACCAGGAGATAGACGACATCTTTGGTGACAAGGTAAGAGGGTGCACTGTCAGACCAAGCTGCACCAAGAGGTGGACCAGGTCTTTGGTGTCAAGGTAAGAGGGTGCACTGCCAGACCAAGCTACACCAGGAGATAGACGACATCTTTGGTGACAAGGTAAGAGGGTGCACTGCCAGACCAAACTACACCAGGAGATAGACGACATCTTTGCTGTCAAGGTAAGAGGGTGCACTTTCAGACCAAGAGATGGAGGAGGTCTTTGGTGTCAAGGTAAGAGGGTGCACTATCTTTCTTTTACCCTTTAAGGACAGATATTGCTAAAAATTGACATTTGTCTTGACGTTGCACCAATAATTTGCCCGTGCTGCTTTGGTGCATTGAATCCAGCCCTGGTGAGTAACTCGCCAGGGCAGCATTTATGTATCATGATGATGTAATGATGCAATCATGATGCGATAAGGCATAAGGCCGTCCTTAAATGGTGAACAACAGGGGGACATGGGATGGGGGGTTAAAAATGTCAGTGAAAAAGCCTCTGTATTACTATCGATGAAAGGGTGCGATTTGCTCTTAGTTTCACCAGTTTTTTGGGCCACTCCAGATAATGTGCTTGTTTCTCATCACCATGCGCGTCCCCAAAATCGCGGTTTGGAGGTTGTTTTTTTTTTGTGATTTTTTGCAAATTTTAAGTTGAAAAAAAATAGACAATAATGGTAATATTTGGTATAAAAAAGAAGCTTACAGTGGCACAAATACAATTGGATAAAAGAAATATACCTATTCAAAACGTTTGTTGCCTGTTAATTTCTTAATCATGAAAATGTGAATGTGAAGTTTTGCTGAGAGCATATATCCCCCTACCTATTTGGTCTTCAGCAACAAAAAAAAAGAAAAAAAAAGCGCCCTTATATTTGTCATGGCTTAGTAATGAGATACAGGGATATTATTTGGAGTGGCCTTAGAGCACAGATTTAGCCATTGGAGGTGCTGGAATTGTGTTTGTATCAGAGAACACGGCAGGCATTTTTGATTTCAACGTGAATACATTATTTTCTGTTTATTTTCTTTTTGACAGGAGGACGTGACGTATGATGACGTCATGAAAATGCATTACTTAGACAAGTGTATGCACGAGAGTCTGCGCCTCTTCCCTGCTACACCCAGGTAGGGCTTAATAATAATCAAAAGGTCATCTACATAAATATAAACATAAACTAAATCGAAATACCTTAAAAATAGATTATTCCGCACTGTATATATTTTTGAAGAATTTCTAGGGAATGGAAATCAGCAGAAATACGTACAGCACAAATGATTATCCAGTATGATTATAGTACTACCATATGGCAAAATGTGATAATTTTAATACAATAACTAGTTCAGTCCGTTTGTGCACAGCAGGAATGATTTAGCTGCCTGTGAATTTGACACTAGAATCATATGTGTAAAATTAGCATGACAAAAATATATTGATAGGTAACATTAATCAGTTATCAAATTATGTATATCCAATGATTAGAGCTCAAAAATCAATTTTTTCAAGATCCTGCATTCTAATATATATATTATCTGAAAAATAATGCGAATCATTTGATATGAGATGTTTGCAAATATAACTATTACAAAATATGTTATAAGTCACCCATTCTTGCTGTATTGGTCTATAGCGACATACTATTCCTAATGAATTTTCAGGCTTGACCGAGTGGCCGGTGAAGATGTGGATCTGAACGGTATCAAGGTACCTAAAGGGTCGGCCGTGGTGATCCCGGTATATGCTATACACCATGACCCTCGGGTCTGGGAACAACCTGAGAAGTTTGATCCTGAAAGGTTGGTGTGGACAATTTCTAACATTGCTTTGTTTTAGATATTGGGTCTACACTTTGATAGTGTTACAAATACACTCACAAACTTGGAAATTGGCAGTCATTTGCACTAGCAACCTATTAATTTATTCTGTCCTCATTTAGAATGGTGATTCATCTGTCTGTGCATAGAATTGATTGGGTCTTCACTTTGATAGGGGCTATCTCATACTTCCGGCAAACAGGGTCTCAACACACTTTACATTCTCTTAAGGATAAATCTAACATACTAGGGGCAGGACCCTGTGGAGATGTACAGAACATCACTAACCCCACCTGGTGGACGTTCTCAGAATCTTTAGTAATTCACAGCCTTCCGTTGGTGGGTTTTGGTTCAGAGCTAATTTTAGAAAACATTTTAGTACGTTTCTCCAAGAGAATTTCGAACCTTACACCCTAGGATCCAGAGGAAGGCACCCTACTGACTGAGCTATCCAGGCCGCATGAGTAGTATAGTATGTATCGGAACGGGACTATAGTTAAGTACTGTTTATTACTCAATCGACATGCAGCCAATCAGAGGCCTCCATTTGGTCACGTGACCGGAAGTGACCTACTTAGGGGATTAGTGGTGCATTCTGGGTAACCCTGCAGCCAATCAGAGGCCACCATTTGGTCACGTGACCGGAAGTGACCTACTTAGGGGATTAGTGGTGCATTCTGGGTAACTTACTGACCTACTTAGGGGACCGGAAGTGACGTCATATGACCTAATTTAGGATCACGTGACCGGAAGTGACCTGATGAGTCACGTGAGCGGAAGTGACGTCACATGACCTAATGGCCGACCGGAAGTGAGTGACCTCATTGAGGATCACGTGACCGGAAGTGACTTGATTGATCACGTGAGCGGAAGAAGAAGTTTTTTGTTTAGGAAGTGAGGGTCTTTAGGATCACGTGACTGGAAGCGACGTCGTCACATGAGTGACGCTTTAAGAGACTGCGCGACTTACTAGTAAAAGAAGACGTATGAAAATAAAAACACAACAATATTTTATTTTATTTTTTTTATTTATTTTTTTTCAATCTTGATAAACACTCTATTTTTGAAAAGATGCACACGCTTATTTTTTTTTTTTTTCATATCTCTAAAGGACTTGTTGTCACACCGTCAGAATGCACGCGACGCTTATAATACAAGTAGCGCACGCCGTCTTTCTCTATGGTGTAGGTGACCATTTTGTTTCGCACCACTTTGAAGTTTCTATTTACAGCAATGAGAGTTTTTCGTTGGCGAAGAACATCCAAGAAGTCGTCTGGTTCCTGAGGGTTTTGTTTTCTTCTGTACGCCTTTTGCACTCCATTTTTTGGATTTTCTTTCACCGGTGTCGCTGACTCGATCGTAGCAAATGTAAGTCTTAGGGTTGAGACTTAGGATCCCGTCACCTTCCCACTCCGCTTTCATAAGCCCCGAAGTTCTCAGATCGTGAAGGTACCGTCTCTCACAACATCCGCCGGGCGGCGGACACCATTCTCGCACTCTTTCCGTTTTTGTCTTCACGAAAAGCTCTAAGTGATCGTCGCACACCGCTGTCGGAAGCCACTTTCGTTTCTCTCTGAAGTACGTCTCTCTCAGGCGAGGTTTGACTAGGTCATCCAACGTGTCACCGCTGAGAGCCATGTAAAGACTGTCGGTGTCCATTTGACAAAGGGCATAATCGCGCCGATCGACGAATCTATCCAAGAAGTCGTATGTGAACTCTAACATTTTCAACTTCGCGTACTGGTATACCATGAACCCTATTTGAATAGGGAGGTTGTTGTTGACTGTTTTCGGTTGTAGTTCGACTTCAAACAGATCGGAACTCAACTCGGACGCCTTTTTGAAGCGCCACGAATTGGCCAATAGTTCGAACTTCCGACTGTCAGTGTATCTCACCGCCGTGTGTTTTTCTTTGTTGCAGATTGTTTTACCGTACGTAGCGTTTCCCATTAACTTGTAACAGTCTGACAGAATTTTCTCGTTCTCGTTCACGTCGCCACGTCTTCGCGCCGCCGTTACTTCGTCCGCGAAACCGGCAAAGGAGCGTTTAGGTAGGTATTCTACCACCAGCTGCACTTTGGTGACTATCAAACCGTGCTCTAAATACCACTTGAGAAGCGGCGTTCCCAAGAGAATATTTTTTCCGTGGTAACTCCCTATCAGACATCTCTGTTCAAATTGGTAGGAAAAAGAACGTGCCACTTGGTGTCAGCGTCGCAAAGTTTCCGTACTTCCTCGCAAGCGACGGTGTTTTCCATCTTTGAGAGGAGCTCTTCCAAAGTTTCTGAATTAGTTATAGTAGGGAGCGGTTGTATGAGAGTTGCGTTGTTCTGGGAGGCGTGAAAGTAGCGCAGTTTGCTCTTGTCTTCTCTGTGTTGTAAGAGTAAGCCTACCGAGAAACCCACTTTGTATCTGAATCTTTGTGTCAAGTGAATGCGACGCATAGTATCTACAGCGTCACTCAACTCGCCGGTTGGTAGCCTGAAGTTTGTTACACTCACGCGAGTCCCGTGCATCCTGATGCCCGTTTGTATCGCAGGCCAATTCGCCGTGAACGTTTCCTCCCCGTTCGGTACAGCACATATGCGCGGAGGGACGGTCACCCCGTCCAGAGATTCGCGTCGACAGGCGATCTTTCGGCAATCGCCTTCGCCGCATAGAGGGCAAAACTTAGGTACTACTCTACAATTTTCTACGTGTCTCTCGTGGTTGTACGGTCTTTTAAACATTTTGAAACACTTTTCGCATACGTACTGTGTCATGTTTTTTTTCACTCAGTTACCAACTACTTAGCCGTCTAACTATCTATCTATCTATCAATCTATCTGTCTATCTATCTATCTATTTATCTTTCTGTCTGCTGTCTGTGTATCCGTCTGTCTGTCTCATACAGCGTACGTCAAACGCTGTGTGTGTGTGTGTGTGTGCGCGCGTGAGCGTTGAGCGTCTCTCATTCCGAATCTATGCCGAGATATTTCAGAATGATCTCTGTTTTGTCATCCAACTCTTTGAGCGCTCTGGCGGACAGCGTCACTCCCTGCTGTGTGGGTTTTTTGTCAGGACCTTCGTACTTGCGCACGTGGACGAGGTTCTTACCGCTGTAGTAGCTCACAGCTGCGTACACTTCGCCCTCCTCATCCAGCACTGCGAACCAGGGGGTGTGATTAGGTTTTCCTTGCGCGGCCGCTGTGTCGCGTATGCGCACCACTGCGCGGATATCGGCGATGCGTGCTATTAGCTCGCGCAGCGCGTCGGCCGTGAAGTGCACTCGCTTGCTTCTGGTCAGAGATGCCTCTTTCACCTGGCCGTCTTTTGTGTAGCGCGGCCTCCTAGACAGTCTAGCCACGTCCTCCCAGATCTCCAGCGTCAAAGCTCCGTCTAAGCAGAACTCTAACCCGAGAAGACGGGAGAAGGTTTTCTCTGCTTCTTCTCGTCCATCTCGTTCTTTTTCTTGTATTTTTCTCTTCTTACTAGGCCTTGTTGTTCTGGAACTCACCTTAGAACGTTTCACACCCGCAGGATGAGTAACACCATCAGCGTGAGCTGAATCAGCAGCAGAACCGATAGCAGGAGCAGTGTCAGCGCTGGTGGTATCCGAGGCCTCGTTGTTGGAACAGCGCAGCCACACGCCGTCGGTGCTGAGTGTAGCGGTAGAAGATGAAGCGCCGCCGCCCTCGTAAGGTGGCGGTGAGGGCAGTCGCCACGGACCGGACGGGACGCTACTAGTGGAGGAAGTGAGGTCGAAAGGTCGAAGAGGGAAGCCGAAAAACGTACCGCCCACCCCTTTCCCTTCGGGTTGTTCGTACGCCTCGTCGTCAGCGTCGTTCTCTGTCTCACCCTGTTGCTGCTGCTCCTCCTCCTCCTCCTCCTCTTCTTCTCGGTTTAGGGGCTGAGTGTCCGAATAGCTGTCACTCTCAGCGCGAGCGGCGTCGAGGGCGTCGGTCGATGTAGTGGTGGAGGAGAGGGGCTGTGCAACGTGCGGCAGGTCATCAAAGTCATCAACAGTAGTGGGGAGGTAAAAACCCGGTTGCCAGTACTGCGCTGTGCCAGGAGCGTTGTCGTCAGTAGTAGTAGCGGTAGCAGCAGGTGCAGCAGAAGCAGCAGCAGCAGCAGCAGCAGCAGCAGCAGCAGCAGACGCAACAGTAGCAGGCGCAGCAGCCTCAGCAGGCGCAGCAGTAGCAGGCGCAGCGGTAGCAGGTGCAGCAGCAGCAGCAGCCGCAGCAGGCGGGGCGGCAGTAGCAGCGGCAGCGCGCTTAGCAGCAACGTGTACCGTCGCGAGTGTAACAACGTCGCTAGCACGACGACTACTACCAGTAGTACTACTACTACTACTACTACTACTACTAGTACTACTACTGCTACTACTACTGCTACTACTACTAGTACTGCCGCGAGCGCTCGCTACAGCGGGAGGGTGATAAGACCAAGCGGCTGCGGCGGTAGTCTCATTTTCAGTAGCAAGAGGAGGCACTGACGCTAAACGAGCGCTGTTCCGCGTAGTCTTCTTGTTCTTGGACGGCGCTAGGTGTTGTCTTTTGCTCATGGTGGTGACTGTAGAGAGCAGCAAAAGAATGAGTGAGTGAATGGAGGTTTCCAGACCCCTTATATACGCCTTCTCGCTTCTAGAGCTAAGCTACTTACTGACCCTGTTCAGCTGCCGCCGGCTGGCCGGCGGCCATTCACAAAGAGAAACAAAAGACATAAGGCATGACGTTTTCAGCTGGATCCCTTTCCCCCCTTTTGAGAGATCGACTGTCATGAGCTAAGCCGCTTACCACCCTGTTCAGCAATTCAACGCGCATTAGCTGTATAAAGGATTAACCGGTTGCTGCCGTCGACTGACCGGCGGCCATTCACAAAGACATAAGGTATGACGTTTTCAGCTGGATCCCTTTCCCCTCTTTTTTTTTTGAGGGATCCACTGTCATGAGCTAAGCCACTTACCACCCTGTTCAGCCATTCAGCGCGCGTTAGCTGTATAAAGGATTAACGGTGATGAGCTTAGAGTGTGTATACAAAAAAAAAAAGCAGGACCCCCCTAAGACGAACGTGTCTGTCTGTGAGTAGAGGCGTGTGCATGTGGTGAGCGACTTAAGTGTAAGACAAAAAAAAAATCACCACCTCCTGCCGTGGTGAGTAGACCGGGCCGGCCAGGCGGCGGCCGGCTAGTTCAATAGGGAGGGGTGACAGCTGACTAAGGCTGTGCATGAAAAAAATCCGATTTTCACCTGACCTCTGACGTTTGTTACAATGAATGTCAGAGGGAGGGAGACGTCCTCAGGTAGGGGGTAGGAGGTAAGGCTATGGATGAGGAAGAAACACCGTTTTCAGCTGGTCTCCACGGATAGCGATGACACACCCCTCGTCATCTAAGCTCTTAAGGAGCGGAGCGGTTGAAAAAGCGTCATGCGGACAGGTCGCTACACAGCTGGAGTGCTGTTGGAAATGGGATTAAACTCCCTCTGTATAAAAAGCTCTGATTTCTGTTGGAAAAAAAACATATCGCCTCTGACCACAGTAACGTCTACTACCACCACCGCCGCCACCACCGCCGCCGCCGCCACCGCCGCCGCCGCCGCCGCCGCCGCCACCGCCAAGACGAGACAAGATGGCTCAAGCTATTCCACTTTCAAGCTCGCCTTCACCGCCTTGTCCACCTGAAAAAAAGTTAATGCAGCTTGACGACGTGAGACGCGCGAGGCAGACCGATGGGGAGAACAGAGAGGTAGGACAGCGGCGGTTAGCCTATAGCGACGCCTTGCTTCGTCAACTAGGTAAAGAGTTGAGCGGCTGTTGGAGAGAGTTGGGCAGTAGCTTAAAAGTTACCGCCGCCCGTATGGATGCTCTAGTAGAGCGCAGTGTCAAGACACCGGAGGAGCTGTGTACGGCGATGTTCCGAGTCTGGTGGGGTGAAACCCCGCATCGTCATAGATGGGGAGAGCTCGGTCGCGTCTTCACCCGCATTAGACGCGTGGAACTGTTGGCTCAGTGGATGTCCCTTCTCCACAGACAGGGGTTGGATTTCGAAAACCCCGACTCGCGCGCGATGCATAAGCACTTGGGCACCCTCGGCAGACGTCTAGGTAGCAGGTGGAAAGAGGTGGGGGACCATTTAAAATTGTCGCCTGAGAGGTTAGATAAGATCGCTGAAGAATGCGAATACGGAGGAAGTCCCGCTGAGTGGGCCTTCCGAGTGTTGAAAATGTGGCAAGATGAAGCTGACGGTGCCGGCGGTACACCTTTTGAACTCCTTCGAGTGTTGACTGAGGACATGGGAAAGTTTGACCTCGGCATCGCGATATTACTTGACTTTATCAAGCCAGAAACAACGAGAACGACGGACATGTGAATTGTTGTGTTTTATTTTCATACGTCTTCTTTATTAGTAAGTAAAAAAAAAAATATCATAACAATTAAGACGCGCGCCCTCTTAAAGTGTCACTTCCTCCAGTCGCAGCTGATCGCCTCATCGAAGCACGTGATAAACAAAAAAAAACGAAGAGACACGCTTCTTCCTCTCGAGAGGAAGAAGCGTGTCTCTCGATTGAAATCTTTTTCTTTTCTTTTTTTCTTAAAAGAGACAAACGCCCCTTAGAGTGCCCCCCCACCCCCCTAGAGTGCCCCCCTCCCCCCTCCCCCCCTCCCCCCCCACCACTCGCCCCATGCATCCTAAAAGCGCCCCCCTCCCCATGCATCTTAAAAAGACCCCCCTCCCCTTCCCTCCCCTCCCCTCCCCTCCCCTCCCCCCCCCTCCCCCCCCTTTATACACTCTAAAGAACGCTTCTACCTAGTTCAATAAGTCACTTCCAGTCGCTCGTAAAACAATAAAAAATGAAAAAAAAAAAAAACTTATATCGTAGTGTTTTTTATTAGTTTACCGAAAAAAATAAGAGACTCGCCTCCTCCTCCTCCTCCTCCTCCTCCTCCTCCAAAAAAAAAGATATCACATTTTAAAGCGCGTGACCCCTTAAAGACGCTCATCTCTTCATTAAGTCGCGTGACGTCACTTCTTCTTCTTCTTCTTCTTCCGGTCACGTGATCAATCAGGTCACTTTCGGTCACGTGATCCTCAATCAGGTCACTCACTTCCGGTTGGCCATTAGGTCATGTGACGTCACTTCCGGTCACGTGACTCATCAGGTCACTTCCGGTCACGTGATCCTAAAGTAGGTCACTTCCGGTCCCCTAAGTAGGTCATATGACGTCACTTCCGGTCCATAAGTAGGTCATATGACCTCACTTCCGGTCACGTGACCAAATGGCGGCCTCTGATTGGCTAACGAGGTCACGTGACCTCACCACTAATCCCCTAAGTAGGTCACTTCCGGTCACGTGACCAAATGGAGGCCTCTGATTGGCTGCAGGTCGATTGAGTAATAAACAGTACTTAACTATAGTCCCGTTCCGATACATACTATACTACTCGCATGGTCTATTGATGAGATAGTCAATGGTTCAAGTTATCATAAAAATTATAATGATAACCCCTTGATATTTTGATATGTTAGAATATGGATATGTCAACCTATGATTAAGTCTGGTGAGGAGTCCATAGATCATTCTGAACAAATGTCATGTCATTCGGACCGACCTCTGTCATTTTCAATGTAAAGATGCCCATTCTGTAGAAAGCTGTAGTATCAATATGGCTTGGACAATCCTTTCCATATTTGGGTTGAGCATTGTTTGGATATTGTAAATGACCTGTGAGAAGTCGCAAGGGGTTTATACATGTATACGATTTTGAGTAACTAGGATATAAGCTTCATTGCAGTTGCTCCTGGACCGGCGTCAGTTTTGACTCCTTCATTATCTTATACATACTTTTGTACATTAATATATATGGCTGTGTCTCACGACCTTGAGCCAATGTTTTTGTCTCTGATCGGGTGCCGTCTCTGACCGGGTGCCGTGTCTGACCAGGTGCCGTCTCTGACCAGGTGTCAGAAAAAAGGTGTTTCAAAAAGAATTATACTCATATATATAAGGATTTGTTAAAACGTTATGGCGGTTGTTATATAATTATAATTATAATAACAGTTAGCCTCCTGCTGTTGGTAGTTTGACCTTATCAAGCCAAGCCGGTCAGAGACGGCACCCGGTCAGAGACGGCACCCAGTCAGAGAAGGCACCCACTCAGAGACAAAAACATTGGCCCAAGGTCGTGAGACACAGTCATATCAGATATTCTAGCGGAGGGCAAGGCCCAACCCAACATTATGTGACCATCTGTTGACTGCCATTTGCATGATGAAAAATACTGTATTCGACGTAATAAGCGCCCTCCCCCTAATAAGTGCCATTCAAACTCTTAAGTACTAAAATGCCATGAAAATAATCTTATAAGCGCCCAGGGTGCTTATTACGTTGAATATGGTAAGTGATTTCTTAACTGTAAATATCAATATTATTGTTTATTCTTATTTTTTTTAAATTTTCTAATGTTTATATCATTTTATTGATCAGGTTTTCTCCAGAAGGCAGGGCTAAGCGTAACCCCATTATGTGGCTGCCGTTTGGGTTTGGGCCCCGTAACTGCATCGGGATGCGACTCGCTACCTACGAACTAAAGGTTGCCATGGCGCATACCCTAAGGAACCACCGCATTGTACCCACCCCCAAAACTGAGGTAATCTAAAATACTATAAAACCTTATACATAAATCTTACTCATGTATAAGCCATCCCCAAACTGCGAAAAATCCTATAAGCCTCAGATATGCAGATCGCATAACCCAGTGTCTTAAAACCTGATCTTATATGCAGAGTTACTCTAGTTTCTTAATGATGGGGGGGCTCTGCCCCCCCACCCCCCCCCCCTTTTTGTCTTTTCCTTTTTTCTCTTTCTTTTGTAACAGTGGAACCTATTATTAAGACTTTAAGATCAGGTTGTAAGACATTTGTAAGATTGGGTTGAGAATCACTGTAAACGTTTGTCTATGCACTTATGTGAGCTAGGTCCGTCGTGTCTCAGATAGGGTCTAAAAATTGCTAATGTATTGCTAAAGAATACATATAAAAACTTGGGTATAAGCTGCACCCTGACTTTATCCTGATCCTATAAGCCATTCTGCCAATCTGGCTTGCGTACCAGCAACCCATAACTATTTCAAACTGGACTTTACTAAAGCAGTCAAGCCTATACACACCAGTATAGCATTTGAGCATGCCTATACGCACTGACTGTATAGAGTGATATGTATGTACAGTGTGGTGAAAAGTTGAGAGCATAGCATGATCTCTCAGCCTCAAGAAGGAACACCTGTCTATATATGTACACATGAGGTTTTAAGATAGACTAAAGTAATCTAAATTGAATTAAAAGAAAAGACCAGCTTATTTCATGTGACCTTCTATCAGTAGTGTTAGGCTTGTTCAACATTGTTCTAACATACACCCTATCGAAATGACAAAATTGAGCACTTCCTAAAATTGTGATTGTTTTGCAAAATCTTTTCTTTTATACTAGTCTGAGGCAGGATATCCTCACTAATAACTTATTACATAAAGTTTCTTCACCTTAACAGAAGAAGATCGTGTGGAAGAAGGGAATGTGGCTCAAGGCCCAAAATGGCATCTGGCTCGCTGCCGAGAAGAGGAAGTAACCGCACTGATTTCAGAGACGCTCCTTCGGCTGGGAATTAGCTCTTTTAACCCTTTAAGGGTGGCATGATACATAATGCATCATGCCCTTGCTCATCAAGTGACATAAATGCTGCCATAATGCACACGGTGATGAGAAACCAGTTAATTTTTTTTGGTGGTCTTAATGAAAATACCGCTAGTAATGTGACAGTCATAATTGCCAATTCTGCTTACAAGACTTGTTGTATGATATTGAATGAGTTTCATAATATAGGCATACAGAAT
Organism: Harmothoe impar; assembly: GCA_947462335.1. Taxonomy (NCBI): domain Eukaryota; kingdom Metazoa; phylum Annelida; class Polychaeta; order Phyllodocida; family Polynoidae; genus Harmothoe; species Harmothoe impar. The sequence continues at coordinate 5,356,904 of OX381704.1, forward strand.
CCACTGTACAAATTTCCTGAATGATGTCCATGAGGGTCAACCAGATTGGATATAAGGTAAGGAGGTTGAGTACACTGAAATATTAAACTTGTCTCCAGACTCGTCAGAGTGACTATCATTAAATAAACGAGTCAAAAGTTGTCTAACCTATCAGGTTACCATCCCACAAATAGAATCTGGAGCTAGCAAATGTTGGGTTTTGGGCTGGCACATACCAAGCACGTCTTCTCTCCTTTGACTCGCTTATTCTATGATAGTCACTTCGACGAGTCTGGAGACGAGTTTATTTTTTCAGTGTACCATGAGTTATCTTGCCGACCACTGAGAAGCACCTTCACATTGCACAAGTGGATGAACTCACATAGGAGCAATCTTTCCAATCTTAAAATCAAAATATAATCTTAAAATCGATATATAATCTTAAAATCGATAATAGTAAAGGTCACGTGGAAGTTAATGGCGCCATCTACCGAGTCATATGGTATTCTGGTTTGCATTGAAGGGAGTTCTGGCTGCTGATTGGGTTATATTTCAGATGAAACAAAAATAGCTAAAACTGTGAAAAAAATCACAGGTGTTCCCAAGTACCCTTTAGATAGAATAGTACATGTAGTTGTATGCTATGTAAAGGGTTGTGGAATTTCTGAGGCATGCAAAAGCTGATGTGGCCAAAGGTTGATTTTAGGCCCAAAACAGGGCAAAATGGGACTACCTGTACATAAAAGTGACGTTCTTGAGATTTTCACGGTCAACTCTTTTATTGAGTCTTAAACATTGTGTGTGAGGGATTGTTTAACTAGACTAGGGCTAAGACTATGGCCAACAAATTTTGTAGATTTTGTGTATTATGCTATATAGAAACATAGAGGAATAATAATTGCTTCCTCGTGACCTAAAATTGATAATATTAAAATCAATAATTTCAACACCAGAGTGCACCATCGTCTTGGGTAGAAGACAACAATATTACTAGTGCTAGTATAGTATAATACCAGTATAGTGGCGCCACCTTACCAGTATTTAAGGCAATGGTAAGCAGTGATAATCTTAAACGATGTTATAATCTTAAATGTTATCAACTTTAAGTTTGTCAAGTTTTTAAGATTATTGATTTTAAGATTGGAAAGGTTTTCTTGTCCATACACGACATGAGTATGTCCCGATGAGCCTTTGTATTGGGGTTTGATGCAGGATTTGATGGCGTGTGTCAATCCTGTCTCAGGGCTATTCAGTCGTGTTTACATCGTATTATTCAACCAACAAAGAGCCGTAGCATTTTTGCTTTCCACAGATGTATGCTAAATGACATGCATAATTGCTGCTTTTACTGTCATAACCAATAAATGATAGTAACTCCTGAGTTGTCTTCATGTGTACATTAATTCTATAATGCTTGAATTCATTGATAATCCTAGGCCTTTGATCAGGTGACGTCTTTGATCAGACCAGCAGCTTCGCCGCTGTCGATAGGCTAATATGTACTAATATGAACACTTGGTGCCGTCAGAAGAAAGTTGCAGTAGCAACATGGCGGCGGGCAGGAGCGTGACTGCTGACCAGGATCCAACAAAATCGCCTCAGGTGAAATGCATTATGGGAGCAACATCGATTTTAATATGGTCCTAATATCGTCTTTGACCAATGCACAATTACTTGATTTTTTAGCAGGGGGAAGGAGGGGGTTGGGTTGGGGAGAAATCTTTTTACAGGATAATTATTCGGTATAAACATATTAAAACATAATGAAGAAATGAACCATTAAATACACTTTTACCATAATAAAACAATGTTTGACTACAATGGTCAAAGACGTCACAACAAAATAATGGTAATAATGGTAAATGAACATATATTATGTGTTACCATACCTAATAGGGTCAGCCTATAATCATTACCTAATCGAAATAAGATTAGTAATATATAGTGTCAAAATATTGATTAAATGGTCAAAGACGGTACCTGGTCAAAGACGTCACCCAGTCAAAGACTATCCAGCTGTATCGATCTCATGGGACACAGCCATACTCTCTCTCTATATATATATATATACATCCTAGTTTTGTTCTAATTAAATATTATTATTTGCCTACCCAAGACATGCCATCAAATACAACAGCTTTTATATTATTTCCGGGAATGGCTGGGAAATGAGCTAAATAGATCTCCTATTGTCAGATGTGCCCAGTGTAGGTTAATTTTGATTAATAAGCAACCAACAGTGTGATTGACAATTATATCAATAGAGTATCTGCAAGACAATTAAACCATCAAAGCTATGACTGATAGACAATGCAACCCCTAAGTCATGTTGTTGATGGACAATCACTTGAGGCAATAATTGATTGGCAATCAAAGCTCTAAAACAAAAACATATTGAAGAATCAAGCTCTAACTAATTAAGAATCAAACTCTAACAATCAAACTCTCGCATTATTGATGGTCAATCGACCTCCATGTCAACCATTATACTCTCCGCTCCCTCAACACTATCAACCTGAGTATGTCATTGTCCATTAGGGAGTGCTCATTTTTGAACCGCAGGGTCGGGGGGTCGGGTACGGTGGATGGAGGTGTGTAAAAAATTGTCAACTTTTTTGGGTTTGGGGGGGGGGGGGGCAAATAATTGCCCCCTGTTTTTAGTGAAAAAGCCCACGGCCACTACCACGGGCATCCACTGAGCTAAACCTCCGGGTGGAGACAAGGTGTTTCTGTTTACAGAAACAGGGTAGTCAACTCAAAGTACCCCCCTCCTTTGAACATGGCATTCTGGTGAGAATACATACATTTTGTGGCATTGTTATGCATAATAAATAATATCAGTGGGTCCCAGAACACATATTTATGCATTAAACTGGAGATATACCCACATTGCAGTCTCCCCCTTTGTGTCAACAACGCTGCCAACATTGTGGGGAGTAGGGGAGGGCAGGGGTTGATGCACAGGTATCCAGTGTAGCAGCTAGAGTGACGCATCCCTGTCCTACCTTCACGGCAGGATAAGGGTTCTGCTTGGAGTTGTCGCGCGTGGGCACTACACCCACTATGCAACAAAGTGACACACAGTTTTCAACTGGCCAGGCATGATCAAAAGATTTTGTGTGCTCAGCTCAAAATCTCAACACCCCCTGATTTTAGAAAATAAGCACCCTCTTATCTGCATAGTATAATATATGATATCCGGGAGACATCACCTCACAACCTATTTAGGGAGTGTTCATTTATCATTTACAGGGTGGTGGTGGGTTTGGGGGGGGGCTTAAAAATATCCGACCCCTCCTGAGGGGGGAGGGGGCGTAAAAAATTCTGACCCCTCTTAAGGGGGGTGGGGCGTAAAAATTTAAGCCGCTTTTTAGCAAAAAAAACTGCGCGCTACTAAAGTTCAAAGGGAGGGGCGTAATTTTTTCGGCCCCTTCGGCGAGGGGGGGGGGCAAAACGTTACACCCACTCTTGAGGTGGGGCGTAAACTTTTTTCGCGCGAAATCTCACCACCTCCCCCTGTTATTAATGAAAGAACACTCCCTTATCAATGACCCTTTTACTGCCCCTGGTTATCTATGATGATCTATGGTCCACTGTATCTCCATGACATACTTCTCAGGTCATGGTTAACCCTTTAAGGATGGCATGTCACTAAAAGATGACATTTGTCATCATCATGATGCAGCAATGCAGCCCCGGCGAGTTACTCGCCGGTGCTCCATTGGCGCATCATGCCAACTCTTAGGGAGTGTCTCAATCTCATGAGCTCGGCATGGTGCTTGAATTCAGCACTGGTAAGTTACTCACTAGGGCTGCATTCATGCATCATGACGACCAGGGCATGATGCATTAAAGCATTTTGCCGTCCTTAAAGGGTTAAACAAGAGGGGGCTGAATGGTGCATGATGTGGTTAAATATATATACAGCCTGCTCCCATAGGACCAGTGTTGTAGGGTGGGACTAGAGTCAGACTGCTGCTCCCATAGGACCAGTGTTGTAGGGTGAGACTAGAGTCAGACTGCTGCTCCCTTAGGACCAGTGTTGTAGGGTGAGACTAGAGTCAGACTGCTCCTCCCATAGGACCAGTGTTGTAGGGTGGGACTAGAGTCAGACTGCTACTCCCATAGGACCAGTGTTGTAGGGTGGGACTAGAGTCAGACTGCTACTCCCATAGGACCAGTGTTGTAGGGTGGGACTAGAGTCAGACTGCTACTCCCATAGGACCAGTGTTGTAGGGTGGGACTAGAGTCAGACTGCTGCTATAGGACCAGTGTTGTAGGGTGGGACTAGAGTCAGACGGCTACTCCCATAGGACCAGTGTTGTAGGGTGGGACTAGAGTCAGGCTGCTGTTCCCATAGGACTAGTGTTGTAGGGTGAGACTAGAGTCAGACTGCTGTTCCCATAGGACCAGTGTTGTAGGGTGAGACTGAAGTCTGTCTGCTACTCCCATAGGACCAGTGTTGTAGGGTGAGACTGAAGTCAGACTGCTGCTCCCATAGGACCAGTGTTGTAGGGTGAGACTGAAGTCAGGCTGCTACTCCCATAGGACCAGTGTTGTAGGGTGAGACTGAAGTCTGTCTGCTACTCCCATAGGACCAGTGTTGTAGGGTGGGACTAGAGTCAGACTGCTACTCCCATAGGACCAGTGTTGTAGGGTGGGACTAGAGTCAGACTGCTACTCCCATAGGACCAGTGTTGTAGGGTGGGACTAGAGTCAGACTGCTACTCCCATAGGACCAGTGTTGTAGGGTGAGACTAGAGTCAGACTGCTGCTCCCATAGGACCAGTGTTGTAGGGTGGGACTAGAGTCAGACTGCTACTCCCATAGGACCAGTGTTGTGGGGTGGGACTAGAGTCAGCCTGCTGCTATAGGATCAATGTCGTAGGGTGAGACTGAAGTCAAGTTGCTACTCCCATAGGACCAGTGTTGTAGGGTGGGACTAGATTCATCATGTTGGTGCTGGGGCTGCTGGACCTCCCACTGTGGTTGATCCTCATACCTACCTGTGCCATCCTACTCTACCTGTAAGTACATCTTAATCTTTAATATATTAAGTCAATATGCTGCCCCCATAGGACCAGTGTTGTAGGGTGAGACTAGAGTCAGGCTGCTACTCCTATAGGACCAGTGTTGTAGGGTGGGACTAGAGTCAGACTGCTACTCCCATAGGACCAGTGTTGTAGGGTGGGACTAGAGTCAGACTGCTGCTCCCATAGGACCAGTGTTGTAGGGTGAGACTAGAGTCAGGCTGCTGTTCCCATAGGACCAGTGTTGTAGGGTGAGACTAGAGTCATCATGTTGGTGCTCCCATAGGACCAGTGTTGTAGGGTGAGACTAGAGTCATCATGTTGGTGCTCCCATAGGACCAGTGTTGTAGGGTGAGACTAGAGTCATCATGTTGGTGCTCCCATAGGATCAGTGTTGTAGGGTGAGACTAGAGTCAGACTGAAGTCAGTCTGCTACTCCCATAGGACCAGTGTTGTAGGGTGGGACTAGAGTCAGGCTGCTGCTCCCATAGGACCAGTGTTGTGGGGTGAGACTAGAGTCATCATGTTGGTGCTGGGGCTGCTGGACCTCCCACTGTGGCTGATCCTGGTATCTACCTGTGTTATCCTACTCTACCTGTAAGTACACCTTAATCTTTGATATATTAATGTACACAGACTCCCTTAACAGGTGGACTCTCAGCTGATATTACCACTACAGCCTGTGCCGGAACCCTATTGTGTTTAAACAGACCAGCCTCTTACCCCATCACAGTGCATATTGGCAGCTTCTTAAATTGTTCTCCATTGTGACTCCTGTTATAACACCCCACCACTGGTAAACCCCCTATGGTGTCTAAACAAGCTAATAAAACACACTCCCATAATTTTTACAATGTAATGCTAAACCTAAGAATGTAATAGAGAGTGTGATTCAAATATAATGTTAACTGTAAGTATCTCATAAATACAATACACTGATATAGGGGATTTTGATCTGAATGGCCAATATGCATTTACTCTTAACAAATTCGACAGGAAAATCGCAAATGAGTTAATATAAATGTTACAGTAAACCCATGGCATATGTAACAGGATGGGTAAAGCTAACAGCTTAAAATCGTGGTGTTTAAACAGACTGGGGTATTTGAACAGCCTGTACTAGAACACAAGGTAGTCCTCCACCAGCCAGGCAGTCATCTAGACTGACTCCTTAATAGACAGCTGCATTGTGTACAAACACAAGGAATCCTCTCAGAATGATAAATATAGTTTCTCTAAATGTGTTTTGTTGACACCTGTTGTGTAAAGGTATGGGTGCCGTAACCATGGTTTCCACAAGAACCAGGGCATCCCCGGCCCGAAGCCACGCCCCTTTTTTGGCAACATGCTGGACCTAGCTAAAGTGGTAAGCAACTCTATTTCTATTACCCGCCAAATATGCAGAATCACAGGGAGAACCTCACAGGTTTCAGGTCCAGAAAGGGCCATATCTCTCGGTTTACATATATTATCAATCTCTAGATTTACACAACTCTATAAGCACAAAATGAAATTCATTAGATAGCCTGAAGCATAGTTAATCAACTTAAATTCTCCCTTTTTTGACTGACACTGCTTAATCTTCCCATTAATCAAATGATAACTGAAATTGCCTAAATCCAAAGGGTCATGTCGGAATGGTCTAGCTTTTAAGTTCTTTGCTGACTCAGTTTCTAAAGCTTTGTTGACGCCTCATTATTATGTCCTGATTAAGCTAACTCCCAACCGCATGATTCATAACATTACATCACTTTCATACAATGTAACTGTACGTTTCAGCCCAAGGATGAATATGATGTAAATCTAAGGAAGAAATATGGAGATATTATTGGGTAAGTTAAATTTGTCACCAGATTCTGACCCGATTTTGGGATTTGAGGCTCGATTTCATTCACAGCATTTGCTCAGTAGTGGACCGGCTTTATCTATATAAATAGTTTTTTGTCCCAGTGTATATAGTTTAATGTAGTTTAGCTCAGTCAAATTGGAGTATAAATGCGTTTCAAAGTAAACAGTAGACTTATTAAGTAGGTTGGCTTATTAGTATTCTGTTTCTTTTGAGTCTTCAATTGTCTACAAAGCACTCACATGGCAATACTGGACTTTTAATAAGGAACCTCTCTTTAATCTTCCCAGAGACAAGCTTTGTCAGACTCTGAGAAAAGGGTCCAGCATTGCCATACTCTTAAGCGATTTTGGGTGAGTCCAGACCCTAAATGAAGGTCTAGAATAGCCTGACTCTCATTAAAGTGCTTGACATAATTATGTGAGTGATTTTGGCAACAAAGCCAGCATCAAGTTTACTCTCATATTTCGTGCCTAAATATGTCAAGGAACAAAAGTATTCACTTCTGTTGAGCAAAGACTAATTCAGGAGAATTCTCTCCCTAATTTCCTCCTTTAGCACCTTTTCCGGCTCCACTCCCCAACTGGTGACCTTTGACCAGGAGATGATTTCACAAGTGATGGTGAAGCGCTTCCATGACTTTGCTAACAGAACGGTAAGCGGTTATTTCTTTATCAACAAACAAATATTGATAAATTTCCCCCCACCCCCCCCCCCAACCACAGAGCAGGTTTCCAATTTATCGCTGCAACAGCATTTAGCATCAGTATATTGCAGACTACCTCGCTAAAAAACGAATCCTTCAATTACACTGCTATACAGCTCCATCTAATGTTAACTTGAAGGTTAAAGGCAGACTGCTTTAAAGTTTATGAAACCTTTTTTGGCAGGAACCTAAGTGTCATGTTCTAAAGTAGTTTCAGCACTGCTTGTATAAGAATATTAGTACCAAAACTTAAAGACTACGCAGAATATGTCTTTTGTCAAGGCTCGCTTTTCGGTTTATGACTTTTTGCATCTTTTTCAGTCCTTCAGGAATGGAAACAAGATCTGGGACTCGATGTTGACCCAGCTGGAGGGGGACCAGTGGAAACACGTCCGTTCTAACGTGTCACCCACCTTCACGACGGGAAAACTCAAACAGGTCAGATTCAACCCTTAAACTGACATGGTCCGATTTTTTCCATATTTTAAATCCTACTTAAATATATTACAAATGTTAGCACAATGTCATATTAGGAGGATAGGGAACAAAACAATGCTTTAAATGGACGATAGAAGCCCATTTAGAGGGCCAAACGTTGCCCAGGCACAGTATTTTACAGTGTATTTCCAATAGGGGAATTATAGCGTGCACTCCAAAAGTCTTAAATTGGGCATAAAACTGAAGATTGATTGAATTCTAAGCTGAATTGTGGGGAATATTGGGTTTAAAAAATAGGTAGGACATGTAGTATGGCCATATTGAACATTCTTGTTCATTTTTAAGAAAAATTATTTTTGAGCCCAAATGATCGGACCATGTCACTTTAAAGGATTGATGGCATGTCGCTGACGTTTCTCATAAGGCCAAAAAAAAAGGTTTGTTTCAGGTCACCCGACCGACCCTATCAAAATTGGGTCGACCCTTTGTTTTTTTTATGCAATTTTGAAGAAATTTCTGTATTTTTACCCATTTTTGGTCAATTTTAGGGTCTTCGGATCGGCCGGCTAGTACTTTCATGTTAAAAAAAAGAAAATATCCGACCTACCGACCCTACTTTTTCTGGCCATTTTACCTGAAACAAACCTTTCTTTTTTGGCCTAATGATACACCAATGCAGCCCGGCGAGTAACCCAATCCTACACTGGTGCATCATGCCGACCCTTCAGCTCTGAGGAGTGTCTCATCGACGTAGGGTTGGCGTGATGCTTGAATGCACACTGAAAACCCAGAGGAAGGTCCCTAGTCATTATGACGACCTAGGTTGTCATAATGACTAATGGAAAGTGCTCTGGAGAATGGTGTATGTATATAGTCTACAATATTATTTCACCTCCTAACGAGAGGCATCCCTTTCACATATTTCATTTACTCTTGATTAAACTATTTAGCTTTACTTATTATAAATAGGTTGTGTATGGGTGAGAATGATGGCCTTGAAGGTATAGAGACTACTTTGCTCCCTGTCACCAGTTTATATCTCAAGGCTAAAAATTTACTTCAATCAATTTACCCTCAATCAACTTACTTCAATCAATTTACACCCAGATATACCCTCGGTTGTCCAGATGACTACCCAATGGTGTTGAGACTTGTCATTGCTGATGACTTTAGGTCTTCAAATTTACAATACCTAAAACAACAACCTTAAGGTAGTCATTCTGACTACCCAATCCATGTGACTACCTGTTTTAGTGCTTAATGTCTTTTAGGGTTATGATACATTAATGCTGTTTTAATTTGAAAATCTCATATCTAAACATTGTCTATCCTATTTTAAAGCTATCTGGAGAACTTAACCGCTGTGCCAAACAACTCACAGACAAAATGACGAGCTGTGAAGGACCTTTTGAGACCAGAGAGTAAGTCAGAACTGCTGCTGCTGTTTTTACTTTTGTTTCGGAATTACTATAATTCCTTGATGTAGTCACATAGCCTAGAAGCCGCGGCTTGTACGCGGGTCAGACTCAGCTTTCCTTTGATACAAACATGCTTATACAGGGTGCGACTGGTAACAAATTATCAATTTTCAGATACCTTCTGCAGCTTATGGCTGTGTCTCACGAACTTTGGCCAATGTGTTTGTCTATGACCGGGTGCCGTGACTGCCGTCTATGACCGGGTGCCGTCTATGACCGGGTATCGTCTATGATCTGGTGTCGTCTATTACCAGCTATCTAAAAAAATAGCTTTTTGTGTTGTTTTTTTATACTGTAATATGTTAGGGGATGAAAAAAGAATATGGCAGTTGTTATGTACTCCCCATGCAGTTTGTGGGGTTGTTTGAATGTTAACCTTTGCCTTTTCCTTTGCTAGCCGGTCATAGACCACACTGTGTCATAGACAAAAACATTGGCCCAAGTTCGTGAGACCCAGCCTTATGTAATTTGTCAGAGTTGAGGGTGTGGCATATATATATAGGTGTACGAGAGTTAGACTTGGACAATAGAATTCATTTCTGTCATATCAGGTGAAGGAATAAATGATGGCATGGTAAAATGGCGTGGGAATTATTACACTTTATTATTAATCCTATTGATTTCTTGATTGTAGGCTTGCGGGAGGTTTTGCTATGGACGCTATAGCGAGTACAGCGTTCGGCCTGCGGGTGGATTCACAGAGTGGACCTGACAACCCATTTGTCGTACACGGCAAGAGGTTCACTAACCTGTCGTTCAGAAACCCCATCACTATGTTAACACGTGAGTTATGTACACTGATCCTCTCACCTTAGTCAGTATTAGCTAACAACTCAGTCATTTTAGTGATTAACCTACTCAAAGTGGGTATATCCGATTTTTCTTCAAATTCTAAATTTTACATAAATGTATTCCAAACACTGTAAAAGTATAATATTCAGAGAATAGAGCTTAATTAAATGTCATCAATGGCTGTTAAAAAGTCACAACAGGATTCGATGTCTTTTCTAGTGTATTTTCAAGGGGAGAGGGAATAAAAGCGTACTGTCTTTGATATATATTTGTTTACTTGAAGTCATTTTGAAATGAAGTACTTTTTTCTCAGCCCATTGAATACAGCCACACTACAGCCACACTGTATTCATAGGGGGGCGGGGCTTGAATAGGGCACTTCCAGCACTTAAGTATAGTAAATCTTGTATCTCAAAAAAATTATGTCCTGTCCTTGCAGTACTATTCCCCCGAGTCGGCCGGCTTCTGACGGCACTCGGACATTCCTTCGTGAACAAGGAGTCTATGGACTTCTTCGTTGACATCGTTAGACAGTCGCTCGATGGACGGACAGAAGGAGACACGGTTTGTAAACTTTTAGTTATCTAAACAATCAATTATAAAATTGATTGATTATTGTTTAACATCTTAGAAGACAGCCTGCTTTCAGCTGTTTTGTGATCAAAGAACTGAGCTTGAGCTAGGGTATACAGATGGGCTTTGCTTGAGTTTAACTTCATGATCAGGCCTCTTAACTCTTTAGGGTCGGAATGATACTTTAATGCCTCATGCCCTTGGTAGGCATGATGCCTCATGCCCTTGGTAGGCATGATGCATGAATGTAGCCCTGACTAGTAACTCGTCGGTGCTGTATTCAAGCATCATGTCAACCCTATAGGGTCCCCCCCCCAAAAAAAAAAGAGGTTTCCGGTAACATGGGCAAAATATGGAGGGTAGGTAGGTCGGATTTCTTTTAAAAAAATTAAAAAATTTTAACATGAAAATACCGACCGGCCGGTCGGAGGACCTAAAATTGACCAAAAACGGGTAAAAATATGGAAACTGCATAAAAAAACGTGCGGTCGGCCCTGTTTTGATAGGGTCGGTCGGGTGACCTGAAACAAACCTTTTTTTTATGGCCTAGGGTTGAGACCCTGCAGCATGATAACAAAAATATATATACTTTTAGCGACATGCCATCCTTAAATGGTTTAACTGACGCCTAAGCTTGTGATTATTGATTGCCTACATTGGAAGTTACGAGCAATTTTTAACTATTTTGTAATTTTTTATTATTAAGTAGTGATTTCTCTTGGGAGTGAAAACATATGTTTTGCCTCTATTTCAGAGTCGGTCAGACTTTGTGCAGTTGATGTGTAACATGCGGCGGGGGGAGTCGAGTCACAACAAGGAGGACGAACACGAGGTGGAGAAACTCAGCTCTACTGAGAAGAGACTCGGTAGGTACAACACAAAGTTAGATCTCATTATTAGTCATGTGGAAGTAATCACTATTCCTCTGTGTTTCTATAAAGCATAATGCACAAAATCAGCCATCCACAAGGTTTGTTGATCATAGTCTTAACCCTAGCCTGATTTAACAATACCTCACACAAAATGTATCAGCTTCTATGATGAGTATGACTCAAGAAAGCTACTTTTATTCACAGGTAATCTCGATTTGCCCTGTTTTGGGCCTAAAATTGACCTTGGTCCACATCACTTTCTGCATGCCTTAGAAATTCCCCAACCCTTTACATAGCATAAACCACATGTGCTATTCTGTCCAGCAGGCTTGTGGGAACATCTGTAATTTCTTTATCACAATTTTAGCCATTTTTGTTGCAAGTACCCCTTGTTACCATATATCTCACTCTAGTTCTGGCCTTGTCACCAGCACTCCTGTCACCTGTTGATTTCAAGTGAACGACATGTTGTATCGTTGACTTTATTAGGGATCTAGACCTACGATGCACTTACATCGCAGAAAGCTTGTGGCTGCAATAACTACTTTTATCATTTTTGTCTCTAGGATTGTCAGAGGAGGAGATCCTGGGTAACGCTCTCATCTTCTTCTTCGCTGGTTACCACACCATGGCTGGGGCCCTCAGCACCCAGCTCTACTGCCTCGCCAGGAGCCAGTGCTGTCAGACCAAACTACACCAAGAGGTGGACCAGGTCTTTGGTGTCAAGGTAAGAGGTTGCACTGTCAGACCAAACTACACCAAGAGGTGGACAGGGTCTTTGTTGTCAAGGTAAGAGGGTGCACTGTCAGACCAAGAGGTGGACCAGGTCTTTGGTGTCAAGGTAAGAGAGTGCACTGTCAGACCAAGAGATGGATGAGGTCTTTGGTGTCAAGGTAAGATCGTGCACTGTCAGACCAAACTACACCAAGAGCTGGACAAGGTCTTTGGTGTCAAGGTAAGAGGGTGCACTGTCAGACCAAACTACACCAAGAGATGGACCAGGTCTTTGGTGCCATGGTAAGAGAGTGCACTGTCAGACCAAGAGATGGATGAGGTCTTTGGTGTCAAGGTAAGATCGTGCACTGTCAGACCAAACTACACCAAGAGCTGGACCAGGTCTTTGGTGTCAAGGTAAGAGGGTGCACTGTCACACCAAGGGGTGGACGAGGTCTTTGGTGTCAAGGTAAGAGGGTGCACTGTCAGACCAAACTACACCAAGAGGTGGACAGGGTCTTTGGTGTCAAGGTAAGAGGTTGCACTGTCAGACCAAACTACACCAAGAGGTGGACAGGGTCTTTGGTGTCAAGGTAAGAGGTTGCACTGTCAGACCAAACTACACCAAGAGGTGGACAGGGTCTTTGGTGTCAAGGTAAGAGGTTGCACTGTCAGACCAAACTACACCAAGAGGTGGACAGGGTCTTTGGTGTCAAGGTAAGAGGTTGCACTGTCAGACCAAACTACACCAAGAGGTGGACAGGGTCTTTGGTGTCAAAGTAAGAGGTTGCACTGTCAGACCAAACTACACCAAGAGCTGGACAGGGTCTTTGGTGTCAAGGTAAGAGGTTGCACTGTCAGACCAAACTACACCAAGAGGTGGACAGGGTCTTTGTTGTCAAGGTAAGAGGGTGCACTGTCAGACCAAGAGGTGGACCAGGTCTTTGGTGTCAAGGTAAGAGGGTGCACTGTCAGACCAAACTACACGAAGAGGTGGACCAGGTCTTTGGTGTCAAGGTAAGAGGTTGCACTGTCAGACCAAACTACACCAAGAGGTGGACAGGGTCTTTGGTGTCAAGGTAAGAGGGTGCACTGTCAGACCAAACTACACCAAGAGGTGGACAGGGTCTTTGGTGTCAAGGTAAGAGGTTGCACTGTCAGACCAAACTACACCAAGAGGTGGACAGGGTCTTTGGTGTCAAGGTAAGAGGTTGCACTGTCAGACCAAACTACACCAAGAGGTGGACAGGGTCTTTGGTGTCAAGGTAAGAGGGCGCACTGTCAGACCAAACTACACCAAGAGGTGGAGCAGGTCTTTGGTGTCAAGGTAAGAGGTTGCACTGTCAGACCAAACTACACCAAGAGGTGGACAGGGTCTTTGTTGTCAAGGTAAGAGGGTGCACTGTCAGACCAAGAGGTGGACCAGGTCTTTGGTGTCAAGGTAAGAGGGTGCACTGTCAGACCAAGAGGTGGACCAGGTCTTTGGTGTCAAGGTAAGAGGGTGCACTGTCACACCAAGGGGTGGAGCAGGTCTTTGGTGTCAAGGTAAGAGGGTGCACTGTCAGACCAAACTACACCGAGAGGTGGACCAGGTCTTTGGTGTCAAGGTAAGAGGTTGCACTGTCAGACCAAACTACACCAAGAGATGGACCAGGTCTTTGGTGTCAAGGTAAGAGGGTGCACTGTCACACCAAGAGGTGCACGAGGTCTTCGGTGTCAAGGTAAGAGGGTGCACTGTCAGACCAAACTACACCAAGAGGTGGATGAGGTCTTTAGTGTCAAGGTAAGAGGGTGCACTGTCACACCAAGACATGGACGACATCTTTGGTGTCAAGGTAAGAGGGTGCACTGTCAGACCAAGAGGTGGACCAGGTCTTTCTTTGGTGTCAAGGTAAGAGGGTGCACTGTCACACCAAGATATGGGTGAGGTCTTTGGTGCCATGGTAAGAGGGTGCACTGTCAGACCAAGAGGTGGACCAGGTCTTTCTTTGGTGTAAAGGTAAGAGGGTGCACTGTCACACCAAGATATGGGTGAGGTATTTGGCGCCATGGTAAGAGGGTGCACTGTCACACCAAGATATGGGTGAGGTCTTTGGTGCCATGGTAAGAGGGTGCACTGTCAGACCAAGAGGTGGACCAGGTCTTTCTTTGGTGTCAAGGTAAGAGGGTGCACTGTCACACCAAGATATGGGTGAGGTATTTGGCGCCATGGTAAGAGGGTGCACTGTCAGACCAAGAGATGGAGGAGGTCTTTGTTGTCAAGGTAAGAGGGTGCACTGTCAGACCAAGAGGTGGACCAGGTCTTTGGTGTCAAGGTAAGAGGGTGCACTGTCAGACCAAGAGGTGGACCAGGTCTTTGGTGTCAAGGTAAGAGGGTGCACTGTCAGACCAAGAGGTGGACTAGGTCTTTGTTGTCAAGGTCAGAGGGTGCACTGTCACACCAAGAGGTGGAGGAGGTCTTTGGTGTCAAGGTAAGAGGGTGCACTGTCACACAAAGAGGTGGAGGAGGTCTTTGGTGTCAAGGTAAGAGGGTGCACTGTCAGACCAAACTACACCAAGAGGTGGACCAGGTCTTTGGTGTCAAGGTAAGAGGGTGCACTGTCAGACCAAGCTACACCAAGAGGTGGACCAAGTCTGTGGTGTCAAAGTAAGAGGGTGCACTGTCAGACCAAGAGATTGATGAGGTCTTTGGTGTCAAGGTAAGAGGGTGCACTTTGAATAGCCTTTGGTGGCAACATAATGGGGTACACCTGAATCTGAAATTTAATTCATTGCACCCTACATTTAGCAACATAGTAGAACAGTACTTGAAATGTGAATGGGACACGCTTCGAATTTATGCCACTTTAACGCCATGACACTTTGGTATTGGCAGTCAGTTGTAGAGCTTTGATCATACACATGAGAGGTCCTGGGTTCTATCTCAAATACGAATTGGCAAATTCAATGCCAGATCTCTACACATGGTTACCATCTCATCCCCACTAGGAGGACCTGACCTATGATGACGTCATGAAGTTGGAGTACCTAGATAAATGTGTGATGGAGGCTTTCCGCCTCTTCCCGGCTGTTGCCAGGTAGGGTTGGTTTTTTGTTGAAATACTTTCCAGACTCTTCCCCAAAGGCCATATTCTCACTTTACTGTTTATTCTATACATGCTCATCACCTAACATTTTGCTGAAATTTGATCTAATTACCATTTATGATCAATGGATGGACTAATAGCATACACTATTTTTATTCTGCCTATTGAAAATACACTGTAAAAAGGCTGGGCCCCATAGGATCCACTTTATGAGCTGTTACTGCCCATTTATAACATTGAATGTCTCCTATCCAATAAACAATGAACTTTTACAGTATCTGAAACTTCTTTAGGTAGGATTAAGAATCTGGTAAAACTCAGACGTACCCAGTTTAAATGATTAGCTCACTCATCACAGCATTTGTTCTTCAAGAAATTTTCTCCCCTTTGTTGAGATGTGGTGTAAAATAATACATCAATAAATGCTAAAAGCTGACTGATTAATTGCAGGATTGACCGTCGAGTGACCCATGACACAGAACTTAACGGTATCAAGCTGCTGAAGAACTCAGTAGTCATTGTCCCGGTGTATGCCCTGCACCACGACCCTCAGCTCTGGGACGACCCCGAGGAGTACGATCCTGAAAGGTGCAGTTTGTGCTGCAATATCCTAACCAGTCTTTGCCAAATCCTGCTGGACTATGGCAATGTCCTCCTAAAATGGCTCTGGTCCGACAGAATGACTGCTGTTGCAGGATCTGATGTCCTTCGCATTCTGGGCTTTCTAAAACTGAAAGAATTTTTCAAATATTCCAACTAGAACTGAAGTTACAAGTTCTAGAGTGCACTCTAATATTCTAGGCAAACTAGAGTACATTTTTGCTATTATTTTCTTTTACAAATGCTGTTCTATTTTAAATATTATGCAAAACTTTGATTTTGGTATCCGGTCCTGCAGAAATCTATCCAATCCTGCAAAATTGGCTAACTGCAGCTGGTTAGTTTTGACCAAAATCCCCAAGGGGACCCAGTTGGCACAAAATTCAGTTCAACGTTGAATCAATGTTGAATCAACATTGAATCAACATTGACAACCATCTGTCAATGTTGATTCAATGTTCCTTGCCCACTGGGTAAGGGTTGTTGAAGGTCGAGCCGCACAACCCCTGTAAAAATAAAATTGAGTGCCCCCCAGTTATCTGAAAGTATCTCACTAGTGCTGCACTGAAGTCCTGAAACTATTTAAGCGTTTTTTTCTCTGCAGGTTCTCCCCAGAAGGGAAGGCCCAGCGTGACCCAATCCTGCACCAGCCATTTGGCTACGGACCCCGGAACTGTGTGGGGCAGCGCCTTGCTTTGTACGAGCTCAAGGTGGCCATCGTACATGTCCTCCGTAACCACCGCGTCGTACCCTGCTCCAAAACTGAGGTACTATTTATTATTGTAAATTAACTAATGTAAAATGTAACTAAAGTAACTTCGAGTAACTAATGTTAACTAAAGCAAACTGAAGGTGGCCATCGTACATGTCCTCCGCAACCACCGGACAAATATAAGACAGATATAAATCAAAGTCATGAAAGTAAACTGAATGTCGCCCCTGTAAACATCCTCAACATTATTTCCTATTAATCCTTTAACCCTTTGAGGATGGACGCTGCTAAAAGAAGACATTCGTTGTCATGATACGCGAATCCAGCCCCGGCGAGTAATTCGCCAATGCTGCATTGGAGCATCATGCCGACCAAGACAGCAAGGGCATGATTTATAAAGGCATCATGCCGTCCTTAAAGGGTTAAGGTTTCTCTTCTATCAATCCTTTAATAACCAGTCTATACGAAAACCTGCCGGACATCGGCTATAGCCGGCAAAAAGACTGCTGGTCCGGCAGAAAAATGGCTACTGCCAGCCTGAATAGCTGGCTGTATTC
The DNA here is from genome assembly GCA_947462335.1 of Harmothoe impar. Lineage (NCBI taxonomy): Eukaryota > Metazoa > Annelida > Polychaeta > Phyllodocida > Polynoidae > Harmothoe > Harmothoe impar. The sequence goes on from OX381704.1 coordinate 5,374,287, forward strand.
TAGAGATTTATGCCTACATGCCATTTTTAACGGCTTGTAAATCGGACCATTATTAAGGTTTCTACAACATAAAACAGATAGCTTGAATATATTATGACATAAAGGGAACACTATTTATTATCATTATCAGTACAAGCACTTGCTTTGTATTTTATTTTTTAATAGCAAGTTGTACTGCGATATATCTTGGCCTGCAAAAATTGAGCTGGGCCTGCAAAGAAAAAGTATTGCAGGACTGAATGTCCTGCATGATGAAAATCTTTTCGTATAGACTGAATAACCATTTAATGCTGCAATACACAATGCTCTTTGACAGGACAAAATCAAGTGGAAGAAGGGCAGCACTCAAGTGGCGGAAAACGGGATCTGGCTGGCCATAGAAAAGAGGAAGTAACTAGAACTGAGAAAACTAATTATGCTAACAACAACTAGATAACAATGCTCAAAGATGAATGTAAGGTTTCATGAATGGTGGGCTGTGCATGCATAAAATACTTGTGATGTATGGTCCAAGGGCCAGTGTGACACCAACGATATTGTAATAATGTGTCAATTGTCATGTATCAATGTTAACAAAATTTGCATCAGTTCGAATAAAACAAAATAAATGTTGATAAAAGATGCATCCACACAGGAGTTCTTATTATATATACGCCACATCTATCTTGATTATTTCCTGATGCAGCCACTCATGGTACAGGTATTTCTTTATGCAGTCACTCATGGTACACATATTTTCTAATGCAGCCATTTATGGTGCAAGTATTTCCCAATGCAGCCACTCATGGTACAAGTATCTCCTAATGCAGCCACTCATGGTAAAAGTATTTCCCAATGCAGCCACTCATGGCACAGGTATTTCCTAATGCAGCCACTCATGGTACAAGTACCTCCTAATGCAGCCACTCATGGTAAAAGTATTTCCCAATGCAGCCACTCATGGTACAAGTATCTCCTAATGCAGCCACTCATGGTAAAAGTATTTCCCAATGCAGCCACTCATGGCACAGGTATTTCCTAATGCAGCCACTCATGGTACAAGTATCTCCTAATGCAGCCACTCATGGTAAAAGTATTTCCCAATGCAGCCACTCATGGCACAGGTATTTCCTAATGCAGCCACTCATGGTACAAGTAGTTTCTAATGCAGCCACCCATGGTAAAAGTATTTCCCAATGCAGCCACTCAAAGTACAAGTATTTCCCTAATGCAGTCACTCATTTTACAAGTATTTCCTAATGCAGCCACTAATGGTTCAAGTAAATCCTAATGCAGCCACTCATGGTACGAGTATTTCCTAATGCAGCCACTCATGGTACGAGTATTTCCTAATGCAGCCATGGCACTCACAGTAGGTAAGGTTGCCAAAATTGGACCGGCTGGCAAATTGGACCATCCCTGTTTCCCTTAGTTACACTCTAGAATTGGAACAAAATTTCAGTTATGCAACATTTTTGGTAATTCCGAGTATATTCTCAACAAGTAATTTTTTTTTGTGAAGGGGTCAGTAAAATGGTTCTTTTTAGGTTAATTGATTTTGGGACCTCCTGATCTTATTTTTCCATTTGTTTACTTAAGCCCTCCCTGTTTCTAGGAAACAGTTTTTGGAACAAAAATCCCTTTTTTTGTTATCGGGTAAAAATTCAAAAAATTAAAATTCACCGAGAGGCTTTGGGAGACAGAAAGTTGATGTTAAATGTGACAAGGCCCCTAAATTGGACCACAAGAAGTTTCCATAATTGGACCAGGTCCAATTATGGAAACTGGCAATTTTTGACTGGCGGGAGTTACAAAAGATTTGACCCCAAAAATAATTCTCCCCAGAATATCTTGCCATCTGTTGTTAAAAGATGAGCACTCCCTGAGGGCATTTGAGTCACATACAAGCTGTTGCTGTAATTAACAGGATGTATCTATGAATCTAGGGAGGAAAATAACAAAACAAAAACAACAAAATTAATTTATTTTTTAAATGTCCCAAATTATTTTTCTACAGGGGTATTCTACCCATAATATGTAGGTTATTGGAAAGATATAACGAGGAACTACACATCTGAACATAAACCTGAAAAAAAAAGATTTAGACACTAAGAATTTGTAAGAAAACTGACTGAATTAAACATTGGTCCAATTTTGGATACCCAGTGGTCCGATTTAGGCACCCGTTTTTTTACGATTAGAAGGCCTTTGACTAGGCTTACCCTTCGTATGATTTTCATATTCAAATTACTAGAAATAAACGCTACACAGCGAAGTGTTCTTAGGGGGTCCAATTTTGGCCACCTTCCCCTACTCATGCCAAATGAGGCGCTGTTCAACTAAAGAAGCACCAGACAGGATTTTTTACCATTTCCCTATATGCTCCAACTAACTTAAGTATTTCCTAATGCAGACACTCATGCTATAAGTATTTCCTAATGCAACCACTCATGTCTTAGGTATCATATCCTAAAGACTGTATTTTGAGCCCAGTCTATACAAAAACATTTTCACCATGCAGGACATTCTGTCCTTTTCCTTTTTTGCAGGCCCAGATACTGGAGTGCAATCTTCTTATTTAAAAATGAAATATAGAGCAAGTGTTTATACTAACAATGATAATGAATAGGGTTTCCCTATATATTACGATCATGTTAAACATTTTAATATGTAAATTACTGAAGAAAATTACAGAAAATATTCAAGCTTTCTGTTTATGCTATAGAAAACTTAATTTGGGCCAGCAGTGGCCATCTTTCTGCCGGACCGGCAGAGATTTTGCCAGCTATAGCCGGTGTCCGGCAGGTTTCGGTATAAGTAGTATAGTATGTATCGGAACGGGACTATAGTTAAGTACTGTTTATTACTCAATTGACCTGCAGCCAATCAGAGGGCTCCATTTGGTCACGTGACCGGAAGTGACCTACTTAGGGGATTAGTGGTGACGTCACGTGACCTAGTTAGCCAATCAGAGGCCGCCATTGGGTCACGTGACCGGAAGTGAGGTCATATGACCTACTAATGGACCGGAAGTGATGTCATATGACCTACTTAGGGGACCGGAAGTGACCTACTTTAGGATCACGTGACCGGAAGTGACCTGATGAGTCACGTGACCGGAAGTGACGTCACATGACCTAATGGCCAACCGGAAGTGACCTGATTGAGGATCACGTGACCGGAAGTGACCTGATTGATCACGTGACCGGAAGAAGAAGAAGAAGAAGAAGAAGTGACGTCACGCGACTTAATGAAGAGATGAGCGTCTTTAAGGGGTCACGGGCTTTAAAATGTGATATCTTTTTTTTTTGGAGGAGGAGGTGAGTCTCTTATTTTTTTTCGGTAAACTAATAAAAAACACCACGATATAAGTTTTTTTTTCATTTTTTATTGTTTTACGAGCGACTGGAAGTGACTTATTGAACTAGGTAGAAGCGTTCTTTAGAGTGTATAAGGGGGAAGGAGGGGAGGGGGGGAGGGGGGCCTTTTTAAGATGCATGGGGAGGGGGGCGCTTTTAGGATGCATGGGGCGAGTGGTGGGGGGGGGGAGGGGGGGAGGGGGGCACTCTAGGGGGGGGGCACTCTAAGGGGTGCGTTTGTCTCTTTTAAGAAAGAAAAAGAAAAGAAAAGAAAAGAAAAAAAGATTTTCAATCGAGAGACACGCTTCTTCCTCTCGAGAGGAAGAAGCGTGTCTCTTCGTGTTTTTTTTTGTTTATCACGTGCTTCGATGAGGCGATCAGCTGCGACTGGAGGAAGAAGTGACACTTTAAGAGATCGCGCGTCTTAATTGTTATGATATTTTTTTTTTTACTTACTAATAAAGAAGACGTATGAAAATAAAACACAACAATTCACATGTCCGTCGTTCTCGTTGTTTCTTGCTTGATAAAGTCAAGTAATATCGCGATGCCGAGGCCAAACTTTCCCATGTCCTCAGTCAACACTCGAAGGAGTTCAAAAGGCGTACCGCCGGCGCCGTCAGCTTCATCTTGCCACATTTTCAACACTCGGAAGGCCCACTCAGCGGGACTTCCTCCGTATTCGCATTCTTCAGCGATCTTATCTAACCTCTCAGGCGACAATTTTAAATGGTCCCCCACCTCTTTCCACCTGCTACCCAGACGTCTGCCGAGGGTGCCCAAGTGCTTATGCATCGCGCGCGAGTCGGGGTTTTCGAAATCCAACCCCTGTCTGTGGAGAAGGGCCATCCACTGAGCCAACAGTTCCATGCGTCTAATGCGGGTGAAGACGCGACCGAGCTCGCCCCATCTATGACGATGCGGGGTTTCACCCCACCACACTCGGAACATCGCCGTACACAGCTCCTCCGGTGTCTTGACACTGCGCTCTACTAGAGCATCCATACGGGCGGCGCTGACTTTTAAGCTACTGCCCAACTCTCTCCAACAGCCGCTCAACTCTTTACCTAGTTGACGAAGCAAGGCGTCGCTATAGGCTAACCGCCGCTGTCCTACCTGTCGGGTCTCCCCATCATCGGTCTGCCTCGCGCCGCGTCTCACGTCGTCAAGCCGCATTAACTTTTTTTCAGGCGCACCGGGCGGTGAAGGCGAGCTTGAAAGTGGAATAGCTTGAGCCATCTCGTCTCGTCTTGGCGGCGGCGGCAGCGGCGGCGGCGGCGGCGGCGGCGGCGGTGGTGGTGGTGGCGGTGGTGGTGGTAGTAGCCGTTACTGGGGTCAGAGGCGATATGTTTTTTTTCCAACAGAAATCAGAGCTTTTTATACAGAGGGAGTTTAATCCCATTTCCAACAGCGCTCCAGCTGTCTAGCGCCCTGTCCGCATGACGCTTTTTCAGCCGCTCCGCTCCTTAAGAGCTTAGATGACGAGGGGGTGTGGCATCGCTATCCGTGGAGACCAGCTGAAAACGGTGTTTTTTCCTCACTCATAGCCTTACCTCCTACCCCCTACCCGAGGACGTCTCCCTCCCTCTGACATTCATTGTAACAAACGTCAGAGGTCAGGTGAAAATCGGATTTTTTTTCATGCACAGCCTTAGGCAGCTGTCGCCCCCCCCCCTCCCTATTGAACTAGCCGGCCGCCCGCCTGCCTGGCCGGCCCGGTCTACTCACCACGGCAGGAGGTGGCGATTTTTGTCTTACACTTAAGTCGCTCACCACATGCACACGCCTCTACTCACAGACAGACACGTTCGTCTTAGGGGGGTCCTGCTTCACGCCACACGCCTCCTGTAGTTTTTTTTTGTATACACACTGTAAGCTCATCACCGTTACCGTTAATCCTTTATACAGCTAACGCGCGCTGAATGGCTGAACAGGGTGGTAAGCGGCTTAGCTCACCACAGTGGATCCCTCAAAAAGGGATCCAGCTGAAAACGTCATACCTTATGTCTTTGTGAATGGCCGCCGCCGGTCAGTCGAGGGCAGGCAGCAACCGCTTAACCCTTTATACAGCTAATGCGCGTTGAATTGCTGAACAGGGTGGTAAGCGGCTTAGCTCATCATCACAGTCGATCTCTCAAAAAAAGGGGGGGGGGAAAGGGATCCAGCTGAAAACGTCATGCCTTATGTCTTTTTGTTTCTCTTTGTGAATGGCCGCCGGCCAGCCGGCGGCAGCTGAACAGGGTCGGTAAGTAGCTTAGCTCTAGAAGCGAGAAGGCATATATAAGGGGCTTGGAAACCTCCATTCACTCACTCATTCTTTTGCTGCTCTCTACAGTCACCACCATGAGCAAAAGACAACATCTAGCGTCGTTCAAGAACAAGAAGACTACGCGGAACAGCGTTCGTTTAGCGTCAGTGCCTGCTCTTGCTACTGAACATGAGACTACCGCCGCAGCCGGTTGGTCTTATCACCCTCCTGCTGTAGCGAGCGCTCGCGGCAGTAGTAGTAGTAGTAGTAGTAGTAGTAGTACTAGTAGTAGCAGTAGTAGTAGTAGTGGTAGTAGTAGTAGTAGTACTACTGGTAGCAGTCGTCGTGCTAGCGACGTTGTTACACTCGCGACGGTACACGTTGCTGCTAAGCGCGCTGCCGCTGCTACCGCCGTCCCGCCTGCCGCTGCTGCTGCTGCTGCTGCTGCTGCTGCGCCTGCTACTGCTGCGCCTGCTACGGCTGCGCCTGCTGAGGCTGCTGCTGCGCCTGCTACTGTTGCGTCTGCTGCGGCTGCTGCTGCGACTGCTTCTGCTGCACCTGCTGCTACTGCTACTACTACTGACGACAACGCTCCTGGCACAGCGCAGTACTGGCAACCGGGTTTTTACCTCCCCACTACTGTTGATGACTTTGATGACCTGCCGCACGTTGCACAGCCCCTCTCCTCCACCACTACATCGACGGACGCCCTCGACGCCGCTCGCGCTGAGAGTTACAGCTATTCGGACACTCAGCCCCTAAACCGAGAAGAAGAGGAGGAGGAGGAGGAGCAGCAGCAGCAGCAGCAACAGGGTGAGACAGAGAACGACGCTGACGACGAGGCGTACGAAGAACCCGAAGGGCAAGGGGTGAGCGGTACGTTTTTCGGCTTCCCTCTTCGACCTTTCGACCTCACTTCCTCCACTGCTAGCGCCCCCCCGGCGGGTCCGTGGCGACTGCCCTCACCGCCACCTTACGAGGGCGGCGGCGCTTCACCTTCTACCGCTACACTCAGCACGGACGGCGTGTGGCTGCGCTGTTCCAACAACGAGACCTCCGATACCACCAGCGCTGACGCTGCTCCTGCTATCGGTTCTGCTGCTGATTCAGCTCACGCTGATGGTGTTACTCATCCTGCGGGTGTGAAACGTTCTAAGGTGAGTTCCAGAACAACAAGGCCCACTAAGAAGAGAAAAATACAAGAAAAAGAAGGAGATGGACGAGAAGAAGCAGAGAAAACACTCGGGTTAGAGTTCTGCTTAGACGGAGCTTTGACGCTGGAGATCTGGGAGGACGTGGCTAGACTGTCTAGGAGGCCGCGCTACACAAAAGACGGCCAGGTGAAAGAGGCGTCTCTGACCAGAAGCAAGCGAGTGCACTTCACGGCCGACGCGCTGCGCGAGCTCATAGCACGCATCGCCGATATCCGCGCAGTGGTGCGCATACGCGACACAGCGGCCGCGCAAGGAAAACCTAATCACACCCCCTGGTTCGCAGTGCTGGATGAGGCGGGCGAAGTGTACGCAGCTGTGAGCTACTACAGCGGTAAGAACCTCGTCCACGTGCGCAAGTACGAAGGTCCTGACAAAAAACCCACACAGCAGGGGGTGACGCTGTCCGCCAGAGCGCTCAAAGAGTTGGATGACAAAACAGAGATCATTCTGAAATATCTCGGCATAGATTCGGAATGAGAGACGCTCAACGCTCACGCGCGCACACACACAGCGTTTGACGTACGCTGTATGAGACAGACAGACAGACGGATACACAGACAGCAGACAGAAAGATAGTTACATAGACGACAGATTGATAGATAGCTAGATAGATAGATAGATAGTTAGACGGCTAAGTAGTTGGTAACCGAGTGAAAAAAAACATGACACAGTACGTATGCGAAAAGTGTTTCAAAATGTTTAAAAGAGCGTACAACCACGAGAGACACGTAGAAAATTGTAGAGTAGTAGCTAAGTTTTGCCCTCTATGCGGCGAAGGGGATTGCCGAAAGAGCGCTTGTCGACGCGAATCTCTGGACGGGGTGACCGTCCCTCCGCGCATATGTGCTGTACCGAACGGGGAGGAAACGTTCACGGCGAATTGGCCTGCGATACAAACGGGCGTCAGGATGCACGGGACTCGCGTGAGTGTAACAAACTTCAGGCTACCAACCGGCGAGTTGAGTGACGCTGTAGATACTATGCGTCGCATTCACTTGACACAAAGATTCAGATACAAAGTGGGTTTCTCGGTAGGCTTACTGTTACAACACAGAGAAGACAAGAGCAAACTGCGCTACTTCCACGCCTCCCAGAACAACGCAACTCTCATACAACCGCTCCCTACTGTAACTAATTCAGAAACTTTGGAAGAGCTCCTCTCAAAGATGCAAAACACCGTCGCTTGCGAGGAGGTACGGAAACTTTGCGACGCTGACACCAAGTGGCACGTTCTTTTTCCTACCAATTTGAACATCTGCGTTTACATGGGACCGGGGGAATTCCCCATAGGCGGTAGGATCACTCAGGCCGGTCGAGTTGGAAAGAGAAGCGGCGTGTTAGATTTTCCCAACAAGGACAACCTCTGCATCTTCCGCTGCATTTCCTTTCACTTATACAACACCAGCAAGCGCGCTTCAGATTTGTTACGTCAGTTCTGTCCCGCTGCCACACCTGAATGCTTTCCGGGTCTGAACATCCGCGACTTACCCGCGTTAGAGACCTTGTTTGACGTACAAATAGCGGTTTACACCGCGTCGCGTCAAGTGCCGGGGCGGAAGTTGAGAAGACGCGTTACTCTGATCAGACCGCCTTCCAGAACTGTGGCCGCCCGAGGTAAAGTCAACCTACACCTGACGGCGAAAGGCGGTTTGCACGTCTCTCTCGTCACGGACTTCAACGCGTACGCGGGCATATACGAATGTTGCAAGTGTAAGGCGGCGTTCACCACCGAGTTCTTGCTGAAGAGACACAGGAACCAGCTTTCCTCTTGCCGACAAGTCAAGTTGCGCTACGTAGGTGGCATCTACCAAAATTCGAGAACGATTTTCGAAGCGCTAGCAGACTTCTCCATTTTTCCCCCCGACGGACATTCCGGAATCTACCCTTACAAGATCGCCTTCGATTTCGAGGCTTTCTTCAGACCGTGCAAAGAACCGTCGACGGAGCACGTGTCCCTGCTGTGGGATCACGTCCCTTTGTCGGCTAGCGTCGCATCCGACTTTCCGGGGTGGGAGGGGCCCGTGTGCTTCGTCAGAGCATCCGACGCAGATTCCGACCCCTTGTTGGACCGAGTTTTAAATCACATAAACGAGAACGCCAAAGCGATCGGGGAAGCTGTGCTAGAACTTTACCGACCGACCTTAGCGAAGTTAGATGCGGCGATAGGTGAAGCTCTCCTGCTGGAGGAGGCGACGTTCACCACCCCTTCTCCAGGCGGCTTCGCTGCGGCTCAGACCAGACACCCGTTAGTTCAACTGAAGAAGCGTCTTCTGAGATACATCCGTCAAGCTCCAGTGGTGGGCTTCAACTCGGGGCGTTACGACTTGAACCTGATCAAAATACGCCTTCACTCCTTCTTCGCCTCCGGAGACCGAAGAAACCAAGAATTCAGCGTCATAAAGAGAAGCAATCAATACTTGGCGGTTTACACACAGCACACGGTTTTCTTGGACGTAGTCAACTACTTGGCACCCGGTTACAACTACGCGACCTATTTGCGAGCTTTCACCAGGAACGAAGAGAAAGGTCACTTTCCTTACGAATGGATGACGTCTACCAGGAAACTGGCAAACAGAACGCTGCCGCCGAGATCGGCTTTCGACAGCGAGCTGACGGGCGTCAAAATGTCCGAATCCGACTACGCCGCATGTCAGAAAGTTTGGTCCGACGAGAAGATGCAAACTATGGAAGACTACTTGATCCACTACAACAACAAAGACGTGAAACCTTTCATAGAAGCTCTGAAAAATCACGCTAAATTTTTCCAAGATCGCGGCATCGACATGTTGAAAGACGGAGTTTCTCTCGCCGGTTTGACTTTACGGTTCCTCTTCCAAAACCTAGAAGACGCGTTCACAACGTTTCCCCAGTTCGACGCCGTCCTCCACGCTCTGATCAAAGAGAATCTAGTCGGCGGTCCTTCCATCATCTTCCATAGATTTCATGAGAAGGGCACCACGCGGATAAGGGAGCACAAGTACGGCGAAGAAGCGAGACCGTGCCAACACATCCTAGGACTAGACGCTAACTCTCTGTACTTGCGCTGCATGAGCGAAGCGCACTGCACGGGCTATTACGCGGTGAGACGGCCCGAGACCGAGTTCAAGCCCGAAATCAGGCAAAGAAACTCTCACAGCGCTTTGGAGTGGTTACGCTTCGTAGAGCACGACCGCGACGTGAAACTGCGCCACGCTCTGAACGGCGGCGAGATGGCGGTAGGCTGTCGGAGAATTCGCGTGGACGGATTTCACGCGGCCTCTAATACGGTTTTCCAGTTTCACGGGTGTTGGTTCCACGCTCACGAGTGCATACCGTCGCACCGATATCAGTGCGCTTCACTGAGAGAGGAGAGACGCGACAGAACGACCAGAGTAAGCGCTTACTTGAAAGCGCTAGGTTACAAGCTGGTCGTCGTGTGGGAGTGCGAATGGCGAGAGATGAAGCGTCGAGATGAGCGGGTCAAGGCCTCCCAACAACGCTGGAAGGTTGACGCTTTGAAAGTGTCTCGAAACGCAATGAGCGAGAGCGACATCCTTTCCGCTGTGAAAGAGGAGAAAATGTTCGGTTTAGTTCAAGTGGACATCACTACGCCGCCTCACCTACGAGAGTACTTCGAAGAAATGACCCCCGTTTTCAAGAACGCGACCGTTTCAAAATCGGACATAGGCCCTCACATGTCAGACTTTGCGCAGGAAGAAAAGCTGTTGAACACGCCTCAGAGATGTCTGATAGGGAGTTACCACGGAAAAAATATTCTCTTGGGAACGCCGCTTCTCAAGTGGTATTTAGAGCACGGTTTGATAGTCACCAAAGTGCAGCTGGTGGTAGAATACCTACCTAAACGCTCCTTTGCCGGTTTCGCGGACGAAGTGACGGCGGCGCGAAGACGTGGCGACGTGAACGAGAACGAGAAAATTCTGTCAGACTGTTACAAGTTAATGGGAAACGCTACGTACGGTAAAACAATCTGCAACAAAGAAAAACACACGGCGGTGAGATACACTGACAGTCGGAAGTTCGAACTATTGGCCAATTCGTGGCGCTTCAAAAAGGCGTCCGAGTTGACTTCCGATCTGTTTGAAGTCGAACTACAACCGAAAACGGTCAAGAACAACCTCCCTATTCAGATAGGGTTCATGGTGTACCAGTACGCGAAGTTGAAAATGTTAGAGTTCACATACGACTTCTTGGATAGATTCGTCGATCGGCGCGATTATGCCCTTTGTCAAATGGACACCGACAGTCTTTACATGGCTCTCAGCGGTGACACGTTGGATGACCTAGTGAAACCTCGCCTGAGAGAGACGTACTTCAGAGAGAAACGAAAGTGGCTTCCGACAGCGGTGTGCGACGAGCACTTAGAGCTTTTCGTGAAGACAAAAACGGAAAGAGTGCGAGAATGGTGTGCGCCGCCCGGCAGATGTTGTGAGAGACGGTACCTTCACGATCTGAGAACTTCGGGGCTCATGAAAGCGGAGTGGGAAGGTGACGGGATCCTAAGTCTCAACCCTAAGACTTACATTTGCTACGATCGAGTCAGCGACACCGGTGAAAGAAAATCCAAAAAATGGAGTGCAAAAGGCGTACAGAAGAAACAAAACCCCCAGGAACCAGACGCCTTCTTGGATGTTCTTCGCCAACGAAAAACTCTCATTGCTGTAAATAGAAATTTCAAAGTGGTGCGAAACAAAATGGTCACCTACACCATAGAGAAAGACGGCGTGCGCTACTTGTATTATAAGCGTCGCGTGCATTCTGACGGTGTGACAACGAGTCCTTTAGAGATATGAAAAAAAAAAAAAAAAAATAAGCGTGTGCATCTTTTCAAAAATAGAGTGTTTATCAAGATTGAAAAAAAAATAAATAAAAAAAAATTAAAAGAAAATATTGTTGTGTTTTTATTATCATACGGCTCCTTTTACTAGTAAGTCGCGCAGTCTCTTAAAGCGTCGCTCATGTGACGACGTCGCTTCCAGTCACGGGATCCTAAACAAAAAAAAACTTCTTCTTCTTCCGGTCACGTGATCAATCAGGTCGCTTCCGGTTGGCCATTAAGTCGTGTGACGTCACTTCCGGTCACGTGACTCATCAGGTCACTTCCGATCACGTGATCCTAAATTAGGTCATATGACGTCACTTCCGGTCCCCTAAGTAGGTCAGTAGGTTACCCAGAATGCACCATCCCCTAAGTAGGTCACTTCCGGTCACCCAATGGAGGCCTCTGATTGGCTGCAGGGTTACCCAGAATGCACCACTAATCCCCTAAGTAGGTCACTTCCGGTCACGTGACCAAATGGAGGCCTCTGATTGGCTAACTAGGTCACGTGACGTCACCACTAATCCCCTAAGTAGGTCACTTCCGGTCACGTGACCAAATGGAGGCCTCTGATTGGCTGCATGTCGATTAAGTAATAAACAGTACTTAACTATAGTCCCGTTCCGATACATACTATACTACTGGTATAGACTGTGAGCCCAGGGTTTAACCATCGGATTAACACATGGAAATGATCTATATTCACATATCGTCATGATGCATTAAAGGGGCATTCTCACCACTCACAATTAACCACATAGTAGACAAGAACAGTACTAGAATTGTGAGTGGGATACGCTCAGTGATTATGCCATTTTAATACAATGCCAGTGAATAACTCACTGGTTAATTGATGGATTTGTGCATCATACCGACCTAGTGGGAGTGCATCAGCTGTGTGTATCATGTGCATACAAATCCCTATGTGTATCATGTGAGGGGTACATCCGTGAGTTGTTTACCCGCTGAGAGTCCTGTTACACTTACTGTGGGCCCCATCCCCATGTCCAGGCACCCCAACTAAGGAAGGGATTAGGGAGTAATCAATTTTTTTATCAACAGGGGGGATGGTGGGTTGGGGGGGGGGAGAGGATTTGGACCCCTTGACCAGGGGGGGGGGTAAACAAGTTGGACCCCTCTTGGGGGGGGGGGATAAAAAAATCGAACCTGTTTTGTGTAAAAAACTTGCCTGTTACTACACGTGTTATATGCATGTTACTCAACCCGTGCGCGAGCTGATTTTCGGTCATAAGGGAGGAGGGTAAAAAATGTTGACCCATCGATTGGCTGAGGAGTAAAAAAATTTGCGTGTTCTGCGTGAAAACATACCACCCCCCCACTTGTTAAAAAAAGATCACTCCCTAAACATCATGGAGTCATCCTGCTCAACACTGTGCCGCATAATGTTTTAATGTGCTCTGCCCTCGGTCGGCATGATGCATGAATGCAGCCCTGAGCGTTTAACTCGGGAGTGTATCAACCTTGTAGGGTTGGCATGATGCTTGAATCTTGGCGAGTTAGGGAGTGTTCATTTATTAATTACAGGGGGGGTGGTGAGATTTCGCGCGGAGGGGCGAAATTTTTTTATGCCCCCCCCCCCTCAAGAGTGCGTGGAATGTTTCGCGCCCCCCCCCTCTCCGAACGTGGCGAAAAGTTCTCCCCCCCCTTTGAACTATAGTAACGATGGGCTTTTTTGCTAAAAAGGGGCTTAAATTTTCAGGAGGGATCGGAAATTTTTACGCCTCCCCCCAAACCCACCACACCCCCCCCTGTAAATAATAAATGAACACTCCCTTAGTCTGCAGGCCTATATTCATACAGAGCATGAAGGGTACATGGTATTTCCCCGTTTATAAGCCGGGCTTCGAATATCAGCCTGCCCCGTTTATAAGCCGGGTCAATAGCCTATTTGGAATCAGTATAAGCCGGGCCTGAATATAAACCTGGTCAATAAGGGAAACGCCAATACAATTTCCTCAGGGGCATAATTTCACTTCTAATTGGAGTATTTCCACATGTCTTTCATATACATGATGCTAATGTACAACCCCTTAAGTTGAGTATATTTAAGAGAAAGAAAACGGATGAATTCATGAATTCGTCATGATATTATATTATTAAAGTGTCCAAAAAAAGGTGTAAATATGATGAACATATCTGAGAATTTTACTCAGACTGCTAGGTCGAGTAGCTCTTTAAATCTAAAAATAAGAGTAGATGACAATAATATAAGCCTACCTCGATCATATACAGTCAAGAGAGAGTCCCACAAGCCTGAAGCTGTCCCAAAGCCCAAGATGGCAAATTTTGCGAATCTTCATGGAAGAAGAAGCGTTAGCCGATTTGAAGTTTCATTTGACATTGGCAAGTAGCTAGCACAAACTTTTTGTGTGATTTACCAAAAGCCTTCTTATCATAATTGCATGGTGCACAATCTTGATTTACCAGAGAATAAAAACTAGATTCACACATAGATGCATGTCTTATATGATATTCTAAATAATTAGCAATATGTTCTGTCCTATGAAAAAAACAAAAAATCTCCCAGCACTCCGCTGAGACCCAGACGTCCCCACCTCCATGTCACTGTCAAATTTTTCCAAAGCATCTCAGGTTCAGCGCTATTTTGTGAGATAGGTTTTGGTTATTGGAAACGAACAGATTTCTTTTTGAGGCCGCACAAAGTTGAGTTGGAGTATGAGCAGATAGAGAAAGCGGACAGGACGTGACGACGATTGCCTCACCACGTCCAGGGCCTTTGTACAGGCTGAGCTCATCACAGGCTTAAACTGGACAGCCTGGCTATACTGGGAGTAGATGACTGTATATACCACAAGGTCTGACACAGCTAGACGCCCATCATCTTTATACCCTAGATGGCCCTGCTGTACCATGTATTGAGCAATAGACATATGGCTCCACCTGAAGTATTAAGATGATGGTGGACTAACCAGTTTGTATATTACTAACTAGATGGCGCTACCCTCTATGTCCAAATACATGGTACAGTGTGGCCATGTAGGGTATGAAGATGATGGGCGTCTAGCTCTGTCATACCTTGTCTTATATACAGTCATCTACTTAGAGCATAGGCGTGCTACTCAGTTTAAACCTGTCATAATCTGCACGGGGACGAACTGAAAACGAGGCCTGGACAAAAGGCTTAATACTGCTTAGTCTTAAGGTGGCATCCCAGCTAACAAAATAAAAACGTTATTTTACGTCAAAATAACGTTCTAAATTTTACATAACGTTATTTCATATTAAAGAGCCTGAGAAAAACGTTGACACATAACGTTATATAACGTTATGAAATTGTGTATAACGTTATTTGTTTACTGGGATGGTCCGATCATTAGGGCTCACAAATAAATTTTGCTAAACATGAACCAGAATGTTCAATATGGTCATACTTCATGTCCTACCTACTTTTTTAAACATTATTCTCCAGAATTCACCTTAAATTTCATTTAATTATCAGTTCTATGCTCAGTTTTAGACTTTTGGAGTGCACGCTATAATTCCACCCATTGAAAATATACTGTGATTGGGCCACTACTGAAGCTCTAATTGTGCTCTTTCTGCGCATCTATTGTGCCCTTTCCTCCAAAATTTAATATGATATTGTACTGACATTTGGAACACTTTTAAGCAGGGTTTAGAATGTGGGAAAAAAATCGGACCATGCCACTTTAAAAGACATATCTCGCATAGTTTTAGGTATAACTCACATAATCTTAGGCATATTTCGCGCCCCAAAACCTATTTACAGCTGTATTTCTCTAGATGGGGCCTTTAATTAATTAACTTTATATACTTATGTAAAAGGTAAGAACCAATTTGTATCCTCAAAGATACAAATCTATATCACAACTACAATAAACAACAACCCTGATGATACTGTCCTTAGCCATACATCATGTAGATATTAAAGATGGTATATCAGCTAATAGACTTCCCAAACCTTTTTTTCGAAATGGATATAATTTTAATGTCAAGGGTTTGTTATTATTTTAGCTGATATGCAGTGCTCAATGTTAGATATATTTGTCTATAAATGCATGATTTGAGATAGAAAACAATGTTGCTTATTCACCTCACCGACTCAGTGTCCCCCCTATGTGAGCATACCGTGAACTAAGCTAATAGAGAAAGCACTGAGCCATGCATACAGAGTTTTAGTGTCAACTTACAGTAAAAAAATATTGCACTGCATGTGCTCATCTTATAGACTTTAGACACTGCCGATAATTTTAAAAGTTAGGGAAGACGTATGGGGTAGAATATACAATAGGAATATGATAACTCTAAAAAATCTCCAAACATTTAGCTGAGCTGACACACCATCTTTAAGCCTATATATGCAATAAATGTCTTTTAAGACTACCGTAAAGACTCACGTATAAGCTGCAGCTAATACGTGAGTCAGCTTTCTGTTTATACCAAACATGCCTATGAGGCGGAGTCTCACGAATTTGGGCCAAGTTGAAAGTCTATGACCGGGTGCAATCTATGACCGGGTGCAATCTATGACTGGGTGCAATCTATGACCGGCTTGAAAGAAAACGGTTTATTTAGGGCAGATGTAGATTGAAATAAAATGAGTGATATAAAGTCTTAAAACACCCATTAACATTATCCACCATTTACATCTTTATCTCCCCTAAACAAAACAGTTTTTTTCAAGCCGGTCAGAGATAGCACCCAGTGATAGATTGCACCTGGTCATAGATTGCACCCAGTGATAGATTGCACCTGGTCATAGATTGCACCCGGACATAGACGAAAACATGGCCCAAGCTCGTGAGACACAGCCATAAAGTTAAACAAGAGTACCAAATTAGCAAATTGTTATCCCCTCTGCAGCTTAGAGGATAATCTGTAAAAAGTTAGGGGTGCGGCTTATATACGAGTTAGGCTTATACGTGAGGTTTTTAGGTAAGCAGGGTTTTGCCTGTTGTCAAGGCTTACTTTTCAGTTTTCAGTCCTACCTCCCATACACATATATCCCTGTATGAGGAATTTGTGGGCACACCGACGCTGAGATCTGCCCGGAGCGGACGGAGCCCAACAAGCCGAGAAGACCTACACGGTGGGTACATGTTGTTACAGTGTTAAAATAGCACTTATAAATATAACTTTTGTAGGGCAGTGTTCATTTCTTAGTGAGAAGAGGGGTGTTGGATTTGGGGGAGGGGGGCATTTATTACTACATGTGAGTCATTTATTACTACAGGGGTAGACACTAACGCTGACCTGGACAAATGCATGAATCTAATCTTAAACTCCTGCTTCATCTTTAGCTATTTGAAAGACGAATTTCCTGATATAGATATAGCTATACAGACAACGTTATGTACATTCTGCTGAAACCAACGTAAAGACAACTTTATCATAAAGCCACTCAAAAAGCTGTTTCTCATCACCGGGCAGTGAGAAATGTGATGAGGACGTTTTTTATTTCTATTTTTTATTTTTTACTGGGGGCTGTAATATATAGGAAATTAAGACTTTTCGCGGACAATTTTCCCATTTTAGTAGTTAAGCGTTTGGTCATATGAAAAATTCTTATAATGCAAGTTGTTCCCAGCCCTATGCATTACTGACACTATAAGCTTTAATTTGATACCAAATATGCCAATATCTGTCGACTTTTGTACAGATATTCCATGAAAAATCTAAAAGAAAACAATAAAAGTTTTTATCAAGTCACGATTGTCATGATGCGCGAAGTGATGAGAAATAAGGCCAAAAAGAAAAAGGTTTGTTTCAGGTCACCCGAACTAAACAGGGCAGGCCCTGCGTTCATTTATGTAATTTTGAAGACATTTTTATATTTTTACACTTTTTTGGGGTCAATTTTAGGTTTACAACAATTTTGAAAAACTCTTCCTATTTTTACACTTTTTTGGGTCAATTTTAGGGTAAGTAGAGGGGCTGTAAAAAATAAGTTTAAAAAAAAGAAAAATCCGACCTACCGACCCTAGAGTTCTTTCCCACGTTACCTGAAACAAAGCTTTTTTTAAATTTTTTAACTTTTTTTTGGAGTGCCATAATAGAGTCACCTCCTGCATCAGTCGATAGAGGATATATCTAAAGCAGACAGGACATGACCCACCATGCATCCCTCACCACATCCTGTGTATCTGCACAAGCTGAGCTCATTTCTGTATTCTGTTATATCCAGAAAACCACTATTATAACCTGAGGGCCCTGACGCGACGTGAGGGCCGCCACATGAACAGAGGGCTTCAACGTGACCAGAGGGCTTCAACTTGACCAGAGGGCTTCAACTTGACCAGAGGGCTGCAACCTGACCAGAGAGCTGCAACCTGACCAGAGGGCTGCGACGTGACCAGAGGGCCATGACGTGACCAGAGGGCCGTGACGCGACCAGAGGGCCGCGACGCGACCAGAGGGCCGCGACGCGACCAGAGGGCCGCGACGCGACCAGAGGGCTGCGACGCGACCAGAGGGCCGCGACGCGACCAGAGGGCCGCGACGCGACCAGAGGGCCGCGACGCGACCAGAGGGCCGTGACGCGACCAGAGGGCCGTGACGCGACCAGAGGGCCGTGACGTGACCAGAGGGCCGCGAGGGGAGCAGAGGGCCGTGACGTGACCAGAGGGCCGTGACATGACCAGAGGGCAGACACGTGATCAGAGATGATGAGGGATAACGGGAGGAGAAGGCCAAACAGGGTGAGTGATTTGTATATGGCTCATTTGTTTTCATACAGGTATATGGCCGTGTCTTATGAGTTTGTAACAATTGAAACGTCTTTGACCTGGTGTCGTCTTTGACCGGGTGTCGTCTTTGACCGGTGTAGTCTTTGACCAGCAAGTTTTAAAATGGCTGAAATGGGAGCTATGTACACAGAAATGGGGGGAAAAGGGTTAATGGATATTTTAACACTATATACTACAAACTTCCGGGCATTTCAGCCATTTTAAAACTTGCTGGTCAAAGACTACACCGGACAAAGACGACACAGGTCAAAGACGCCACCCGGTCAGAGACGTTTCAGGTGTTACTCATGAGACACAGCCATATGCTTTCCTCGGTGTAGAAAATATTCTCCCTCGGTGTAGAAAATATTTGCCCTCCCCCTTTCCCCCCTCCTTTGTTCCCCATCCCCTCCCCAATCTCGATTCCCCTCCACTGTCTCCCTCCCCTCCCTTCCCCTCCTGGGTCCCCCGCCCCTGTCCCCTCCCCTGTCCCCTCCCCTGTCCCCTCCCCTGTCCCCTCCCCTACCCTGTCCCATTTCCCTGTGCCATTCGGTAATGATGAATAATTTCACATTGCAGATTTCATATCTATTTTTTCTAAGTACAAGATCTCCTATGCTTAAGCACTGGAAGGCCGTATTCAATGCCCCCCATTGAACACAATGTGGCTGGATTTAATGGGCTAAGAACAAGTAGTTCCTTCATTAAATGGCTTCAAATAAAAAGATAAACACAAATACCAACTGCATTGATACCGCTCTGATGTATTTCACTTGTGGGGGCTGGGGCATATCCCACTCAGCCTGCAGCTTTTTGGGATACTGCCACATTCCCCACTAGTGAAATACAACAGAGACGGTATCAGTGGGCGTTAAGTGTTCCAAAATATCCGGGAAATGTCCTGAAGGTCGTTTGGAAGTTACCATGACATATGTGCACCTATCTGATAATAAAACTGAGGAGATATATATTGTTTCACACAGTATATTGACAAACATTTTTTAGGAGCCCAACTGAATTCGTCTAATTCAGAAAAGTCCAACATCGGACTGGACATTCTGTCTTGCTACACTTGTGAATCTGCTGGACCGGTGGTATTTTATGTGGACATAGCCACTGTCCTGCATGTTTTCACAAAGACTGTCTTCTCTCTTCTCTTTCTGGCATACCCTCCTCTACTCTCTCCCCCGTTTTAGCCTTGTTTAGCCCTGGTTTTAGTCTACTTTTCGCATTCATCACCAGGAAACCATTACTTTACAGATGGCGCGGTTAAGGGTTGTCTTCTACGTGGTGTTGGTGCTCTCTGAACACGTCAACGTTAGCAACTCCATGATGCAGGAACGTCGACCAAAGAGACAAGAAGAAAGGAGAGAAGTACAAGTTTTACCTTCAGAGGTACACAGCAAAGTGGGGGTCTCGCATCCAGAGGTACAAAACAGCGTAGGGGTCCCACATCCAGAGGTACTTAAGAACGTAGGGGTCCCGCAACCAGAGGTACACAGCAAAGTGGGGGTCCCACGTCCAGAGGTACACGGCAAAGTGGGGGTCCCACGTCCAGAGGTACACAGCAAAGTGGGAGGCCCCCGTCCAGAGGTACACAGCAAAGTGGGGGTCCCACGTCCAGAGGTACACAGCAAAGTGGGGGTCCCACGTCCAGAGGTACACAGCAAAGTGGGGGTCTCACGTCCAGAGGTACACAGCAAAGTGGGGGTCCCACGTCCAGAGGTACACAGCAAAGTGGGGGTCCCCGTCCAGAGGTACACAGCAAAGTGGGGGTCTCACGTCCAGAGGTACACAGCAAAGTGGGGGTCCCACGTCCAGAGGTACACAGCAAAGTGGGGGTCCCACGTCCAGAGGTACACAGCAAAGTGGGGGTCCCACGTCCAGAGGTACACAGCAAAGTGGGGGTCCCACGTCCAGAGGTACACGGCAAAGTGGGGGTCTCACGTCCAGAGGTAAACAGCAAAGTGGGAGGCCCCCGTCCAGAGGTACACAGCAAAGTGGGAGACTCAAGTCCAGAGTTACACGGCAAAGTGGGGGTCTCACGTCCAGAGGTACACAGCAAAGTGGGGGTCTCACGTCCAGAGGTACACAGCAAAGTGGGGGTCTCACGTCCAGAGGTACACAGCAAAGTGGGGGTCCCACGTCCAGAGGTACACAGCAAAGTGGGGGTCCCACGTCCAGAGGTACACAGCAAAGTGGGGGTCCCACGTCCAGAGGTACACAGCAAAGTGGGAGGCCCCCGTCCAGAGGTACACAGCAAAGTGGGGGTCACACGTCCAGAGGTACACGGCAAAGTGGGGGTCTCGCGTCCAGAGGTACACGGCAAAGTGGGGGTCTCACGTCCAGAGGTAAACAGCAAAGTGGGGGTCTCACGTCCAGAGGTACAAAACAATGAGCTGCCATCACATTTGATGGTTGACAGCAAAGCAAGGTTTTCAAGTCTAAAGATGAATGAGAAAATGCTTAGATTACATCCTCAACCACAACAAATAGAGCAGACTGGTAAGGGGCCTAAGGTTAAAGACTGCCCATCTGATTGTGAGTGTGTGCTAAGCTATGGAGGTGGTCAAATATTTTTACGTGTTGCAAACTGTGAATCTGACCCGATTGATGCTCTGCCCAAGTTGTTTAATTCACACAAAAACGTGACTTGGCTGGAATTATACAATTGCCATCTGACTAGATTGCCACCTGAGATTGTTAATTACCCATTGAATAGGGTTAATCTGGCTATGAATGACTTTACCAAATTACCACAGGAGCTATTAGAGTTACCGCTGTTAGGAGCTCTATGTATGAGTTATAATAAACTAACAAGTCTCCCAGAAGAAGTCTCAAAATGGTCCGCGATGGAATGGTTGAAACTTGACTTTAATATGATATCAGAACTGCCTACTGAGATGGGCAATTTACAGATGCTAAACCTAACTCATAATGCACTAAGCGAATTACCTGAGACTATATCTGCTTTGGCACAGCTTCAGTTTCTGGGTGTTGCTCATAATGACATACAGGTATTATCTTGGAATATCGGAGCATTATCAAAGCTTTATATGCTTGATCTGAGCCACAACAAACTAAGGTATTTACCTACTGAAATAGGAAATCTGACACAATTATGGGAAATGCACTTAGGTAATAATCAACTGAAAACTCTTCCACATGAGATTGGAAGGATGAGGGCACTGTCCTCGTTAGATCTACATAGTAATCTAATAGTAGCACTGCCTTATGAAATGTCCAAGTTGAAAAACCTGAATTTTATAGATCTAAGTGACAATCCGGTTAACGAGGCACCTGACTTCCGATTCAGAAGTCTGGCTGTATTCAAATGTGACAACTGCTTAATTCAATTATTTCCCTGTATACTGGTTATGAAAGCTCCCATAAAGAGTTTATCCTTGGCCTACAATGATATATATGAAGCTTCATGTGTAGCACCATTTTATATTGCCGTAGCTGAGTTGATAATGAGTCATAATTCTTTGAAAGATATGTCAGCGATTTGTGACACCACTCTTCCTAAAGTGACATACCTTGACTTGAGCTACAATTATTTCTCAACTTTTCCCAAAGAGGGTTGCCATCTTTTTCGGGAGGCTCCCATACAGGAATTGCATTTTCATCATAATAAACTAAATGCTCTTCCTTTTAGCAGTTTCTGTACCAAGTATTTTCATAAAGAATTAAGATATTTTGGATTTAAATATAATAGAATTATTTCAATAGATACTAGTGATTCGGCGCTACAGCAATGTTTCAGTCCAGGTGCAGTTATAGACCTACAAGGTAACCTACTATCTGCTCTTGACTCTTGGCCCATGTCAGTGAATCAAGACCTAAGTACAACGATTGATGTAGGTTTCAATAACTTGTCACGATTTACAAGTTCTAACGGAAGCTTCTTCTATGCAATTCACTATGGAAGTGTTTTCAATATGACGGGGAACCAGATCAAACATTTCATGGACATTTTCAATGGATGGAAAGTTATTGTCAATACAACTGAAAAATTAAATATCTTGCTGACAAATGCATATTTTGATCTTAGCTCTAATCCACTAACATGTGACTGTGTTGATTATGAGGTTTACAGATACATTCAGGCATTGGCAACTGGGCAATACAACAACCTTGTGTGTGAGAAGCCTCTGTCTCTGAGAGGACAGAACCCTCATAACATTCCTCTTACTAAGTTTGTGTGTGATGTTTATGTGAAATGTCCAGAAGGTTGTACTTGTATCAAAGTCCCACATTCTCAGTCTATAAATGTCACCTGTCAAAATTACCATCAGCCTGATATCCCTCAAGTTGTGCCAGATCTGCCGAACCAGAACTATGCATATCGGATTGAGATTTGCAATCAATATCTTAATAAAATTAACCCCTGGCCATATTTGCAAAGAGCCACTGAAATTATCTTGAGTAATAACTCCATCACGTCTATCAATGTCAAACTTTGTTATACCTTTCAGAGGGCTAGAATTCTTCATCTTAACAATAACAATTTACGTAAACTTCCCGTTAGTATATCATTTATGACGAATTACACTGCTGTGGATATAAGACTTGGTGGTAATCCTTGGGTGTGTGATTGTGAAGCCTTTGCAATGAAAAAATGGATTATGTTGAACCTGGATATTGTTAAAGACCATGATAAGATCTTTTGTCATTCCCCACCCATTATGAGAGGTGCGAAAGTGATTGATATTGAAAGGACCACGGTTTGTGGAAAGGAAAATACGATTCTTGTCTATGTTGTTGCTGTTATCAGCAGTATTGCTTTCATTATCGTAGTTTATATATACATAACTGACAGACTCAAGTATGCTCGCTGGCGCTTCATAGGTAGTGATGAATGTGAGGGGGAGTTTAAAGAGTTTGACGTCTTTATGTGTGCTTGTTCTGATGATGAAGATGCAGACTATGTAGAAAACTATCTGATTCCTGAACTAGAAAAACGTGACTTTAGGGTGCTCTACCACCGTGAACACTTCCACCCTGGAAAACCAATCCATGTCAATATGAGTGAGGCTTTTCAGAAGAGCAAAAGAACTTTAGTATTTTTCTCCAATAGGTTTAAAGAGAGTGGATACAGCATGTTTGAATTTCATTCTGCCTATGACTTAGATATTCGGAACAGAACAAGACGCCTTATTACAATCAAGGACACAGGTTTAGACATGAGTAAGCTTGAGATCTCTGAGATTCATTACTTTCAGAAACACACATATTTAGATCGTAATGATGTTAAGTTCTGGCGGCTCTTGGAGAATGCACTACCAAGAAAACGTCTTGGTGCTCAAGCGCGACTTCCTGGTTATTAGACTGATGCCCATATTGCAAACCAAGCTGCTTAAACCTATATATACCCAGTAAACAAATAACGTTATACACCATTTTATAACGTTATATAACGTTATATGTCAACGTTTTTCTAGGGCTCTTTAATATGACATAACGTTATGTAAAATTTAAAACGTTATTTTGACGTAAAATAACGTTTTTTTGTTAGCTGGGTATTATATATGGCTGTTTCTCACAAAATCAACAGGGCTAATTTTTGAAAATATTTTAGTAAGTTTCCCCAAGAGAGCCTTGAACCCTTGACCCTCGGATTTACAGGCAGACACTTTACTGATTTAGCTAACCTGGCAAGTGTCAGCATGGTCTACTGGTGAGATAGTCACTGGTTTATGATTATAGTTTAGAATCTTCCATTTGGATAATATGTTGGGTATTCATTTCCTAAGTTATCAAAGAAGTTATAATGATACCCCCGACCTATGACTAAGTCTGGTGAGGAGTCCATACACCAGTTTTACTAAATGTCATGTCATTTTCAATGTAGAGATACCCATTCTGTAGAAGGCTGTTGTATCAATATGGTGTGGTCATTCAATTCCATATTTGGGTTGAGCATTGATCATATGTTGTAAATGACCTATAAGAAGTCTCAAGGGGTTTACATGTTATTTGGAGACAGTCCGATAAGGGGAAAAGATAAGATGAGGTCACTCAAAAAAGGTGGTTTCTCATCACTGTGTGCATTTGGTGAAAACATCTCTTTTTGTTTTACTTTTTTGATGAAAAATATGTTTAAAATGGACTAATATTGGCACATTCGGTATCAAATTAAAGCTTAAACTGTCCGTATATGCAGTGGGCTAGGAATAACAAACATTTTCCGAATTTTGTTCATGTGAAATTTGATTTTAGCCCAAAGTTCATTACTTGTAGGACATTGTTAAATGAAGTTATAACATTTCTATATAGATATGCTCTTAATATGGTATTCGGTGTAATAAGCTCATCGTGCACTTTAAAAGTAGTTTTAAACTAAAGAAACAGAAAGAGATTTTAATTCTATTAAGTGTATACATTTCACCAATCTTTACTAGGGGGGGGTGTAAAGAATTTTGAAGTAAGTAAATCCCCCCCCCCCCCCCCTGTTGTTAAAAAATGATCACTCCCTAATATTTAGAGAAAAGACGTCAATTGAATGTCATCAATTGGTGTTAATATGTCCATTGACTTTTCCGGTGTATTTTCAATGGGGGGAACGAAAGTGGGCATGCTTTTATTCTAAAATGACCATATATTAATTGCAATTAAATGTCATCAATGTGTGTTAATAGGTCTATAACGGGTGATTATGAATACAATCATGGTTTAGGTATAACATATGTGAAAATTAATATCATGGTAGAAACTGCAGATAAGATTTCTGTAAACAAGTTTATTAAAACACTGTATGTTACAGACATCATGTCACTATCGATAATATTCATGTGTGGTACCGACGTTACCATCTACGGTTTACTACCGGGCGTATAATACCGACATCAAGTTGTTACCAACCGTTCATATTGCCATTTCATACTGTTGTTATGCTGGTACGTGACTACTGACCACTAGAAGTCTCTAGTGGGGATGGTCACGTGACCCATACTATATCATATATAAACAGGTCTGGTCTGCAACCAAGGCCGTCAAGCTTAGACGTTGCTTCGGCATACTAACTAGAGCTCAAGTTGTGAAACGTATTGATTACGCTGTTACCTATATATCACACGGTATTTACGTATTGCATGTCCTGTGTTATACCTTGGGTTACTGAGCTGGTTGTGAGTTTTAATGCAGATACAATAAAGTCGCCGTCTATCACATACTACCTCACTTTCTTGTAGACGTTGTCTCTTGGGAATTAACCAGATTCACACACAGAAAAGTGAGAGTCATTGTCGCTAAAACTACCCTCACCTGCCTTACTCTCAGGTGAGGGTAGTTTTAGCGACAATGACTCCTACTTTTCTGAGGGTGTTGCTAACCTTCTACAGGACAAAAAGTGATCCAATTGCCCCCACCCATGGGCTTTTCTTGTGTATTTTCTGAATAAGGCCTTAAATCTCCTAAGGGATACAGTATATGGCTCAGTCTCATGAGTGTGTAACAAATCAAACGTCTTTGACCAGGTGTCATCTTTGACCGGGTGTCATCTTTGACCGGGTGAGGTCTTTGACCGGGGAGTGATAAGATGGGATAAATGAGGCCTAAACTGTAAGGAAATCGGTGAAATACTGCAAAAATATGTTAATAGACCTTTATTGGAAACATAAGTAAAATCTTACATATTCATATACTAAGATTGCTATGCACAGTGCAGCTATTTAAACTCAAAGTTATATATAAAGTGACGTCTTTGACCGGGCAGAGGAAAATAATAATATAATGTTCTATTATGCATAGTATGGTCAGTATATGAATATAACAAAATTCACTCATGTTTTCTAAAAACGTGTATCAATATATGGATGCACTATTTCCCCGCTTTTCCTATTACATAGGCCTTATTTTTGCCATTGTAATGCTGCCTGGTCAAAGACTTCACCCGGTCAAAGACTACACCAGGTCAAAGACTACACCCGGTCAAAGACGTTTGAATTGTTACAAAGTCATGAGACTGAGCCATATATTTGTAGATGAGAGACACAATACCTAGTAATTAATTTCTAGTACCTTCACATACAAACCAGTTCCTATACCTGTCACAAGTTGGCACCTCTGTGTTGTGACTGGCCCATCCTTTACTAATCTGTGCTAGGGGGGAGGACGAGCCTTGGTACAGTCGCCCCTGACTTCCTCAAATTAGAAAAATGTCTAAGGAAGCAAATTATCCGAGGAATTAAGTCTTAATATAATGGAATATAGAAAAAGTTCCTAGGCAACTGTCTTGGTAAGGCCAAAAGAAAAAGAGGTTTGTTTCAGATAACTCGACCGAGGAAGTTAATGTTTGAGGAAATGAGGGTCGACTGTATTATCCGTTCATCTGTTTGCTCTTCAACTGTCTGAGAAGTTGGTTAGACTCTATATTTCAAAGAAGGTGCGATGGCCGGAAGTGGGCCCCGGAAGTTCACAAACGGACGTTGATTTGAGTGACGAGTTCAATATTAATTTCTGACATATTTTTTCATAAACTCTATCCCCCGCTCTATCCCCTTCACTATCACTTCATTTCACGCTGGCCCTTGGTATTCCATCGTCTAATGTATGATCAACAATATTCGTGGCTTAACACTCTCTTTCAATTCTACAATTTGAAAACTTTATGAAAACGTTTGAATTAATAGAAATCACGTTTTTCGCTAGATCTTCTAGGAACCAGCTACACTGTCTAGCCCCTGCACGCCTTCCTTGATTAAAACGGGAACTAAAAGTTGGTCAGATTTTCGTATGAATCAAAGTTTCAAACTGTTGTCATACCCACGGTCCTACCATTATTCTGCAATGAACTCAGGCCAGAATCATCCAGCAAATCAGGAAGATCTCCCATGGTGATTCAAAGTAATTTTAACCTCAATCCGATCATCGTACGTACCAACATTGTCGGGGGTGATGTAACCATGGCAGCAAAGTTGGCGTATGACGGAAATGGGTCAACAGAACGCTGTTGATGGCACTGTCTGTTCCCGCCCAAACCCTGACCTGCCTGTGTGCAGCAATTTAGAACTCTGTCTCACCGGCTCATCCAGATTGATCCCCACCCGGTGCACAATTCTTTTGTCAACATAGGCCTAGGCCTACATACAAATTCTAGATTGCTTGCTGAGATAATAACTGCCTTTTACTGCCTCACATGTGACAACCATCCCGGGCTCAAGTAAGCCAGGTAGGCCTATCACCGGGTCCTATCAGTATCTGGGGCAGATGAACGCTGTCTGCATGACTTTGACGATGTCACCAATTTTGCCACGACATTTTCCATGCCTTTCTGTGTCGGGGGGGGGGGTGGGGGGTGGCGTTTACGCGGTAGATAAAAGGGGGTGCAGAGGGGTCCCCCCCTCAGATCGGAAAGTCGAAATTAAGAGGTCCAGGTGGCAAAGTCGTTTTTTAGACCATCTTTATTATAGCAATATAAATCCAAAAGTCGCCAGGTCACTTATTGTAGCAGGTCGCCAGGTTGCCTGGAAAACAGCCCAGGTTGCCAGGTCGCTTTTGACCCATCTGGACTCACATAAAGGTGATGCTATTAAAGTTGGGGTACAAGAGAGTGGCTCATATCACCCCTCTTTTCCCAAATTCCTTTATATGCCCCTGCTATGACTAAAAGAGTTTTTCCCTGATTCGCCGGCAGCGAAGCTGCTGGTATAGTACTATAATACTACTGGATATGACCATGTGTCCATCTCTTTACTCCCCGGCCTGACTTTGGGTAGAGTCAACCACTAGCCTCGCACCTATACCTCTCTACAGTATACATGTATACATACAAACCACTCAAAGATTCAACTCACATACTAGTAATCCAAATGATTTATGTGGCTATAGAGCCTAACTGTATATACTCTCGTTCCCAAATCCTTCCGAAGGAAGGCTCTGGTAACTGCCAAATGACCTAGAACTTTGGATTTTGCTGGTTCTGGCTAACCCCTGCTTGTAGGCTGGAACTAGCGAACAGGAACAGGAAATGGAACCAGAATGTATGATGGTAGTTTTAGGTAGTTTTACCATCAGCCTTTCTGGTTCCCTTTCCTGTTCCTGTTCGCTGGTTCCAAGCTACCAGCAGGGGTTGCCCAGACCCAGCAAAATCCCAGCATTTGGCAGTTACCAGAGCCTTCCTTCGGAAGGATTTGGGAACGAGAGTAGACTGTATAGGGCTCCTAGGGGTTAGGCCATGGGCGCGGCCATGTCCAACCCCCGGTGCTTCCTTTGGTTGCCTCTAGATGGGGCCTAAGTCAGGATATTGATTGCTTCAGTCTGTGTTACCCTTTAGACATGTGAATAGCATTGGCCCTCAGTAACTAGGCCTACTCACTGAAGGGCTAAGTCCCGGGAACCACTTCAGACAGAACCAATAGTGGCTTGCAGTGTGATGTCATAACCCCCGGTTAGATGCTCTACCTAGTGGCCAAGGGCCTGTACTGAAGGTTCTCAACTTAGCACAGGTGGTGCTGCTATCAACGGCCAGGTGCCCTATAGATAGAGTCAACCCGGCCCCTCCCGCCCATACCTCTCACATTATATACATGTTTATAAACAACTCAAAGATTCAACTCTGGGTCCCTTGATGGGAGGGGGGGTGTCCTCATATCCCATGTCGATGACCCTGTTTCTGTGGCTGCAGAGGGGCACTTTCCGACCTAGCGACCCATGCTCTTTTCCATGCGATTTTGCGATCGAACAAGGTGGTTTTAGTGATTTTCAACTGTTGGCCAAAGTCGTCTGCATAAATACAGGGTGTACATCGACTTCTTTGTTTTCTTTTTCTTTTTTGAAACTGTAATAGTTCGTACTATAACGAAACCCATATACCTCTAAAGGATGGGACGATTAAACCCAAAGGAAAGGATATTCAGACTTGCAGACTTACAGTGGCACTATCTAGAGAAGAGGGGGGAATCGTTAAGCTCATCGGAAAAATGGGTTTTGAAGATTACAGGTAGAATGGGTGTGTTCTAGTTGGTAGGTCCCTTAATTGCTGCGTCCCAGGTCTCCAACCAACCTGAGTTGTCTCAGTCTGATTCACCATCTCTGGCTGAGGCCAAATTAAAAAAATGTTTTGTTTCAGGTAACATGGGAAGAAACTCTAGGGTCGGTAGGTCGGATTTTTTTTTTTTTTTTTAACCTTTTTTTAAAAATTCCCCTCTAAAATTGACCCAGAAAAAGTGTAAAAATGGAGAGATTTTTTTCCAAAATTTTGTAAACCTAAAAGTGACCCCGAAAAAGTCTAAAAATATAATAATTTCTTCAAAATTGCATAAAAAAACGTAGGGTCGGCCCTGTTTAGATAGGGTCAGTCGGGTGACCTGAAACAAACCTTTTTTTTTTTTTTGGCCTGAGTGTGCTCTCCCCTCCCTTCCTTTATCTGTGAGTACCTGCCGTGTTAGGACACTTATCTCATCCCCTCCTAGCCCCCCCCCCCACCCCACCTCCCACCCAACCTCCCACCTCCCTGCGGCTATCACTCAAAAAATTGACTTGTCTCCAGGCTCTTCAAAGTGACGGTCATGAAAAAAACGAGTCGAAAACTTGTTTAAGTGACAAGGAAGCGGGTCTTCTAGCTGGAGATAAAAGACCCACTTGGCATTTGCCAGCCCAAAACCCAACATTTGCCAGCTCTAGATTCTATTTGTGGAATGGTAACCTGATAGGTTGGACAACTTTTGACTTGTTTATTTTATGATAGTCACTTTAATGAGACTGAAGACAAGTTTACTTTTTCAGTGTACACATATCCCACACAACTGCCAAGTATTCCCACACGACGCAAGACTAAATTGGCTAAGGCCAAAAAAAAGAGGTTTGTTTCAGGTCACCCGACTGACCCTATCTAAACAGGGCCGACCCTACGTTTTCATATTTTTATATTTTTTTGGGGTCAATTTTAGGTTTACAAAATTTTGGAAAAAAATCTTCCCATTCTACCGACCCTAGAGTTTCTTCCCCATGTTACCCGAAACAAACCTTTTTTTTATTTGGCCTAAACTAACCGACTCATACTGACCCTTTTAGGGCTGAATGCCCGACACAAACATCACTGTATTGTGTTTCAGAAAATGAAAACATAAAAAAAAAACTCATACATCTTACAAAACTTACCACCCCCGATGACACCATGTGCAGTCCAGTGTTAGTATAGGGCCAGTATACAGACAAGGATATTTGACATTTTTTTTTCAAGAGAATAAGATACAGTGGCGGATCCAGGATTTTCCAGAGTGGGGCGCCCAAACCTGGCCAACCATGGAGTGACTGCTTGTTCCTGCACACAGCGCAAGTGAAGTGCAGCGCAGGAAAATCACAAAAGCCATACTAGGGGGGTTTGGGGGGCATGCCCTCCCCCCCCCCCCCCCCCCCCAAAGAAAATGCTGATGGTTTGTGTCTATATGGTATTGGCCCCTTATAAGGAAATACTTGTTGGGAAAGCGGTATACAATCACCGAGCGATTTACATTTCTAGTGCTGTCCAAATCTACTCTGTGGTTAAGTGTAAGAGGTTATCTTGCCCCTGTGCCCCTTTAATTGTTTTATAGATACTGTTCATGATGTTGTACAACTGACCTACCTACTAGATAATACAGGTGTCCCGTGACATACGTTACCACGCAGTGCCTTACGGCATGCAGCATGGTCATTAAGGGAGTGCTCATTCTTTAACAAGAGTGTGGGGGGAGGGCAATTGCGAGTAAACGCTTAAACCCTTCTTGGGACAAATAAATTTAACTTGGTATGATTGAAAAAACTGCGTTGCTATGCTCCAAAGGGGGCGCATGCACCCCAATTATTAGCCCACCAGTCAAAGGATTTCCCCCAAAACACGACTGCCCCCCCCCCCCCTATTGTTAAAAAATAAGCACTTCCTAATGAGTAGGAAAGGTTTTAATGTACTTTGCCCTTAGTCATCACGATGCATGAATACAGCCCTGGCGAGTAACTCACCAGAGCTGCAATCAAGCATCATGCCGCCCCTATAGGGTTGATACACTCCCAAACGTCGGCATGATGCACCAACCACTCACCGGGGTTGCAACACAGCGACAAATTTGTCTTTTGATTTTCAGTTGAGTTTGACGAGTGTTTATTCTGGTATTTCAATCAATATAAAAATAAACAGGTGCATTTACATTGAATCTTTTAGCGACATGCCGTCCTTAAATGGTTACATTATAATAAAGTTATTTTAGCGACATACCGCCCTTAAAGGGTTGCATTATAATAAAGTTCTTTTAGCGACATGCCGCCCTAAAAGGGTTACATTATAATAAAGTTCTTTTAGCGACATGCCGCCCTTAAAGGGTTACATTATAATAAAGTTCTTTTAGCGACATGCCGCCGTTAAAGGCTTACATTATAATAAAGTTCTTTTAGCGACATGCCGCCCTAAAAGAGTTACATTATAATAAAGTTTTTTTAGCGACATGCCGTCCTTAAAGGCTTACATTATTTATAGAGTTATGTATTGGTATGGTACAGGTCATGTTATATAACTAACATACAGAGAGAGGCATCCATTGTAAGATAAATGTGTATATAATAACTCGTGTGGTGAAATGGAGGTAGGAGCGGAAGTGAAGAAGGCGCTGCGTAGAAAATGACATGGTCGGTAGTCGCGGACAAAGGCAGGGTTCTGCCCCACCTACCCCCTAGAGGGCCCATCACATACATTATAAATGGCAAATAATAGGGTTGAAGATATGGGAGAGTTGGGGTCCCAGCCTGCACTCACCACCCAAAAATGGGACGTCACCTGCGTCACCATTTTAGAAAACACCCCCTATTCCACGGATTCTCGGATGAAAAAAGTACCCCTTTTCTCCCGAAAACATGGGTATTCAGGTGTACAAAGAGACCCCCTTTCTCTAAAAAGCATGGCGAGTTTTGCAACATATTTTTTTCTATGAATGACAGATATGTATGACAACCAATTTGACATTGCCATCAAATTATACCCCTTTTCTTGAAAAGCACGGGGATTTATTTAGTAAAATACAACCCTTTTTTTAAATCCACAGAAATTATTTGAGAAAAGCACCCCTTTTTCTAGAATTCAGGCACATTGGAAATGCTGGGAAAATGATTCTTTTTCCGTGTTTTTAGAACGCAGGTGCCGTACATTATGTACACTAAGTGTGGGGACTGCGGTCGGTGTGTTTCTATTAGAAACAGGCTGGGACGTAATGATTATAAGTGGGGTATGATGGAGCCAGAGATGGGTACACAACTATCATGATATTATGGCTGTGTCTCACGACCTTGGGACAATGTTTTTGTCTCTGACCGGGTGCTGTCTCTGACCAGGTGCTGTCTCTGACCGGGTGCCGTCTCTGACCGGCTTGGCTTGATAAGGTCAAAATACTAGCAGCAGGAGGCTAATTATAATTATAACTATGATTATATAACAACTGCCATAACTTTTTTCCAAATCCTTATATATATGATTATAATTCTTTTTAAAACACCTTTTTCTGACACCTGGTCAGAGACGGCAGCCGGTCAGAGACGGCAGCCGATCAGAGATGGCACCCGATCAGAGACAAAAACATTGTCCCAAGGTCGTGAGACACAGCCTTATATACATAGGCAAAGGTCAACAAGTTTTAGTCTGTAGGGTGAGTTATTCAACTTGTTGACTAGGGATGTCATTGATATCCAGTTTATTTCGATTTCAATTATCACTATTGTGATCTAAATTTTTCGATTGTATCGATTCATTTCCATATACATGGCAAACACAATCTATATATGCTTGGAGGGTAATTTCATTTGTATATTTCCCTCCTAATAGTTGAGTCTATCAAGATGAACATTTGGTAACATTTCGAGTATTCTCTGAAGTCCTTTTCCAATTGAATAAAAAGCAAGTTCTAGATGGAATATTTACATAATATTTAAAGTTTTAGAAAGGTAAATGCATGGTTTATCCGTGATAAAAATGGTGTATCGATATAAGGCTTTTGTCGATGTGATAATTGGGATTCTATAAATGTCGGTGTATCGATTCTGGGGGTATCGATGATCCCTATTGTTGACCATCCCAGTGGGCACAAAATTCAGTCCAATGTTGAATCAACGTTGAATCAATGTTGAATCAACATTGACAACCATTTATCAATGTTGATTCAATGTTCTGTGCCCACTGGGATGGGGCCGTAGGGCGAGTGGAATATGCAGCCATGGTCAACGATGAGACCTTTATGTTTGTTTTATTTTCATATTTTTCTATTCATTAATCAAAATTTCTACGGGAGAGCCTAAACAGCCATTTTCTACGTCCTACAAATGGTAACAAACCCCCATTTTGTTGATGTCACAGGCCTAGGATCATGAAAAACTAGCATGGATTGAGTGTAAAATACAGCATTCTATGTACAGTATTACTGAGGGGTTGATCCAGGGGGACCACCATCCTTTTTGGAGAAAAAAAAGAGAAGATATTTTTCCGCCCCGATTTGCAGAGTGACCTTTTCAGTACATGTACTTTAGTGTTATAGACAGGTCATTTTATATAATTTACTCATCCAAATGAAACACTATTCTTTGAGAGTTGATTCTTATGTAGTTTTTACAAGAGAATCCAAGTCAGGGGACATCGCAAGTTTTGCATATTAAAGCCCCTTATTAGAGAGTGAGAGTGAAATTATGCAGATATCCTCAGTTTCGCATAGATTATGTTCATTAGGCTTTAATGAAAAACTATCAAGGAATGCAATTTTGATCCTCAGTCATATCTGAAGGTTTGATATCATTTGGGGCCTTCCATAAAGTATGTTCGCAAATTTTCTCCAAAAAATGAACCCCCCCCCCCACCCCTCTAAAGTTCTTGTACGCATTAAAACAAAGGGTTTATGTACACAAAATGGTACGTACATACTTTATGGAAGGCCCCTTTCTAGAAGATTTGGACCAATTTGACAGTACTTTTGATTACGCAACCTGATATTCTAATTAGAAAATGCTAATTAGGGGCCTTAAAATGGCAAATATTCGATGTCCACTGGCAGATTCGGATTCTTTGAAAAAAACTACATAGGAATGAACTCTCAAAGAATAGTCTCTCATTCAGGTGAGTAACTTACACAAAATAACCTGTCTATAATGGTTTGGGTGAAATTTGGTATTTTTTAGTAAAAGAGTGGACAGGGTGAATACAACTACCACCACAGTGTTCTGATTCCCTTTGTTGTAATGTATAAAGGTTGCCAAGCCCTGATAGTTTCATACAAGCCTGCTATGGTTTCTCCCCTGCACTTGGCCCCATGTGCGGGGGGGGGGGGGTATATGAGAGAGTACCCCCTCCATTCTTTGCTTTCATTCTTCTTGCATTCCATCGCTCATTCGCCAAGGCCTTTCTCCTCGCTACTTCCCTTCCCCTCTCTCACTCTTGTGCTCTCTGTCTCACTCTCTCTGTGCCCCTCTAGCTCTCTCTCCCTGTTAGTTTGGAAGGAGCTCTGTCTGCCTTCCTCTCTGTCTTTCGTACATGAGAGTCCAGCATTGCCTGACTTTGACTGCAGCAAAAGTCCAGCACTGTCTGACTTTCATCATAATGAGAGTCAGGCAGTGCTGGACCGTGGAAAGGCGAAAGTCGGGGATTGCTGGACTCTTGTTCTAATGAAAGTCAGGCAGTGCTGGACTCTCTCTACAGTCAAAGTCAGCTAGACTCTCATATGAGGGTGGTTTTGGCGACATGGGTCTGACTATAGCATGTGAGTCCAGGTGACTCTCATATTTTCCTCTCTGTGTGTGTCTTCGTGTCTCTCTATCTATCTCTGTGTCCCTGTCTGTCTCTGCCTATCCTTTGTCTCCAATCTCTCCCTCCTCCTATCTCTCTATTTTCTCTTTCTCTATCTCTATGTTTTTGTCTCGCCCTCTGTCTATCTGTCTATCCATATGTTTGTCTCTGTGTCTGTCTCTCTATGTCTGTCTCTCTTGCTCACCCTTGCTTGTCTCTCTTCGTTTCCCACTGTATGCCCTATACTGTTCATGTTGACACATATAATGGGTATGGTATCACACAAATATTGATAAGTCTATTCTGGAACTAGGCTATCTTTTGAAACACGACTACATACAGCAACATGGTAGTTTTATGTAGGTGTATATAGACAGCAGAATAGCCAAAACGACACTGGTTCTTGGAACCTACTCATAATGTAAGGCCAAATAAAAAAAGAGGTGTGTTTCAGGTTACCCGACCCTACCTAGCAAAACAGGGCCGACCCTAGACATTTTTATCCTATTTTGGAAAAATATTTATGTTTTAAGTGATTTTAGGGCTATTTCAAGGTCAATTTGATAGTTTACGAGTCAACACCGCAGTCAGCAAGAATCTTTTATGCAATTTAGAAAACGTATTCATGTTTTAAGAAAGTCTGGGTCTATTTCAGGGTCAATTTCATAGTCTACCCGTCAACACCATTGTTGGCAAGTCAGTGCTGAAGTTTGCAAGTCAATTCTGAGGTACTTTTCAGTCCCAAGTAAAAAAAAAAAAAAAAAAAATCCGACCTACCCTACCTAGATTTTCAGACTATGTAACCTGAAACACACCTTTTTTCTTTGGCCTAAGTCATCACAGTATGGTCACTAACGGCGCTTAACCCTACATAATGCATTATGCGAGTAACTCGCCAGGGCTGCATTAAAGCATCATGACGACACTACGGGGTTCAGACACCCCCAAGCGGTCGGCATGATGTTCCAATGCAGCTCTGGCGAGTTACTCACCAGGGCTGCACTGGTGCATGATAACGACAAATCTCATCTTGTGTCAAAAGCGACATCCGTCCTCAAAGGGTTAATCATTCTCATCTTGCTGCACCGATGCACCATTGGTAGATAACTCACCCACACACGCTGCATTAGTGCATCATGCTGACACCAATCCGGGTATGTATCAAATGAGTGTGAATGATACATGAATGCAGCATTGGCGGATCCAGGGGGGCCGACGGGCCTTGCCCCCCCCCCAAAAAAAAAAAAAAAAAAAAGCAAGAAGAGAAAAGAAAATAGAAAGGAGTGAAAGAGATAAAGAGATTGTGGAGTATGATTCATAGGGCCTGAGGGCCCCTGATTTGGATGGGGGGGGGTGTCCTAAAATGTGTGAGAATGCACCATTTCAAGGCTAGATCAACAAAATTTTCCAATGCTGTCCTTATAGGGTTAATATGCACCCTGTGGTATGGTAGTGTAGATACAGATGTACATGTATAATAACCAGATTGTGCGTCACGACACTGCCCCTGAGGGGTCTAACCCTTCAAAGATGGTGCATCGTAGTAAGGTAACATCTGTCGTCGTAACGCACCAAAGCAGCTCCGGCGAGTAACTCACCAGTGCTGCATTGGTGCATCATGTCAAACCCTTAGGAGTGTATCAATCCCATAGGGTCCGCATGATGCCTGAATGCAGCACTGGCGAGTTACTTGCCAGGGCTGTATTCATGCATCAATTGACTATGATGCATTAATGAACTATGCGGCCCTTAAAGTGAAAAGAGGTTAATGGGTTACATTCTCTATGTGTGCTCAGGTGCTTCTAAGTTATATAGAGCACTCCTCACCCTCTCACTCACAGGCTTAAACTGATCAGCGTGGTTATACTCGGAGGAGAGGACTGTATATACCACAAGGTCTGACACAGCTAGACGCCAATCATCTTGATACCCTAGAAGGCCCTGCTGTTCCATTATTTGGCCATAGACAGGTGGCACCGTCTGAAGTCAAAAGATTATGGTGGACTAAGCAGTTTACATATAACTAACTAGATGGTGCTACCCTCTATGACCAAACCCATGGTAGAGTAGGGCCATCTAGGGTATGAAGATGATGGGCGTCTAGCTGTGTCATACCTTGTGGTATATACAGTGATCCACTCACAGTATAACCAAGCTGCTGATCAGTTTAAGCCTGTGCTCTCACTGGTCATGGTCCGTTAAATCTGCCCTGCCGCTCTGCCTTGTATGTATGTATAAATGTATATATATAAGTCTTAAAATATTGCATCATGATCGTATTATACAAATGCCAAACCAAACTCAACTACCAAACATACCTATATATAGGGTGCGGGTTATACCAGGGGTTTTACATGTTCACCATAGTACTCGCCATGTGGTTTCTCTAACAATGTTGTGAAACTTAGATCTCGATATGTTGTTGTCAGATAGAAGACCTGCTTGTGATGTGCCACCCTGAAACCCGACATGTATATGG
The DNA here is from genome assembly GCA_947462335.1 of Harmothoe impar. Lineage (NCBI taxonomy): Eukaryota > Metazoa > Annelida > Polychaeta > Phyllodocida > Polynoidae > Harmothoe > Harmothoe impar. The sequence continues at coordinate 5,411,842 of OX381704.1, forward strand.
GTCAGGTCCCGAACTATGTATATTAGTAAAGTCCGTTTTCAAGGGTTTCTCGAGATGTATAGGCCATGGAATAAAAAGTTGACATACGACACATCCTGTCAAAGAAAACTGTTTAAAACATATTTCAGGTCAGAATTATATGTGACTTTTTTTTTTAAACTTCAATGTCGTGAAAGAGGCCCAAAACGCGAAATCTTTAATCTTTAATCAGATGTTAATGCCCGCTGCTATACTTACGACACACTGAATCTGTGGAATTATATTCCACCCATCCATTTAAGGAGGCTTTAGGCTCCTAAACCATAAAGCATAATGTGTAGAAATCCAGGATTTCAAATTTCTACCATGTCTATTTTTGGATCTAATAAGAAATAATTTATTCTTATTTTCACAGTATATCTATAGACTCGTCTTCCTCCCTGAGCCTAGTGTTTTTTTGGGAGATTGTACCTCGCAGGTCATCAATTTTTTCAATGCCTTTAGTTTATGGGACTTTAAGACCCTAAAGTCTTATCATAAACGATTAATTTGACAACCTTAGACGTTTTGTTTTTTAATAGTGAAGGTTGATTATCATATAATATGGTATATGATATAAATATCTGGTCGTAAAACTTCAATGTCGTGAAAGAGGCCCAAAACGCGAAATCTTTAATCTTTAATCAGATGTTAATGCCCGCTGCTATACTTACGACACACTGAATCTGTGGAAGTATATTCCACCCATCCATTTAAGGAGGCTTTAGGCTCCTAAACCATAAAGCATAATGTGTAGAAATCCAGGATTTCAAATTTCTACCATGTCTATTTTTGGATCTAATAAGAAATAATTTATTCTTATTTTCACAGTATATCTATAGACTCGTCTTCCTCCCTGAGCCTAGTGTTTTTTTGGGAGATTGTACCTCGCAGGTCATCAATTTTTTCAATGCCTTTAGTTTATGGGACTTTAAGACCCTAAAGTCTTATCATAAACGATTAATTTGACAACCTTAGACGTTTTGTTTTTTAATAGTGAAGGTTGATTATCATATAATATGGTATATGATATAAATATCTGGTAGTGTTGAATAAACTGACGTCGTATACACATACAAGCTTCTACTTTTTTTTGTAACAAATGGTAATTTGCCAACCTCTTGCTCATCTTGTGAATGAAAATTGTTTCTATGCTTTTATATTTTGTCCGGGGTAATTCTTCTAAGTTATATAGAGCACTCCTCACCCTCTCACTCACAGGCTTAAACTGATCAGCGTGGTTATACTCGGAGGAGAGGACTGTATATACCACAAGGTCTGACACAGCTAGACGCCAATCATCTTGATACCCTAGAAGGCCCTGCTGTTCCATTATTTGGCCATAGACAGGTGGCACCGTCTGAAGTCAAAAGATTATGGTGGACTAAGCAGTTTACATATAACTAACTAGATGGTGCTACCCTCTATGACCAAACCCATGGTAGAGTAGGGCCATCTAGGGTATGAAGATGATGGGCGTCTAGCTGTGTCATACCTTGTGGTATATACAGTGATCCACTCACAGTATAACCAAGCTGCTGATCAGTTTAAGCCTGTGCTCTCACTGGTCATGGTCCGTTAAATCTGCCCTGCCGCTCTGCCTTGTATGTATGTATAAATGTATATATATAAGTCTTAAAATATTGCATCATGATCGTATTATACAAATGCCAAACCAAACTCAACTACCAAACATACCTATATATAGGGTGCGGGTTATACCAGGGGTTTTACATGTTCACCATAGTACTCGCCATGTGGTTTCTCTAACAATGTTGTGAAACTTAAATCTCGATATGTTGTTGTCAGATAGAAGACCTGCTTGTGATGTGCCACCCTGAAACCCGACATGTATATGGGTCAGGTCCCGAACTATGTATATTAGTAAAGTCCGTTTTCAAGGGTTTCTCGAGATGTATAGGCCATGGAATAAAAAGTTGACATACGACACATCCTGTCAAAGAAAACTGTTTAAAACATATTTCAGGTCAGAATTATATGTGACTTTTTTTTAAAAACTTCAATGTCGTGAAAGAGGCCCAAAACGCGAAATCTTTAATCTTTAATCAGATGTTAATGCCCGCTGCTATACTTACGACACACTGAATCTGTGGAATTATATTCCACCCATCCATTTAAGGAGGCTTTAGGCTCTTAAACCATAAAGCATAATGTGTAGAAATCCAGGATTTCAAATTTCTACCATGTCTATTTTTGGATCTAATAAGAAATAATTTATTCTTATTTTCACAGTATATCTATAGACTCGTCTTCCTCCCTGAGCCTAGTGTTTTTTTGGGAGATTGTACCTCGCAGGTCATCAATTTTTTCAATGCCTTTAGTTTATGGGACTTTAAGACCCTAAAGTCTTATCATAAACGATTAATTTGACAACCTTAGACGTTTTGTTTTTTAATAGTGAAGGTTGATTATCATATAATATGGTATATGATATAAATATCTGGTCGTAAAACTTCAATGTCGTGAAAGAGGCCCAAAACGCGAAATCTTTAATCTTTAATCAGATGTTAATGCCCGCTGCTATACTTACGACACACTGAATCTGTGGAAGTATATTCCACCCATCCATTTAAGGAGGCTTTAGGCTCCTAAACCATAAAGCATAATGTGTAGAAATCCAGGATTTCAAATTTCTACCATGTCTATTTTTGGATCTAATAAGAAATAATTTATTCTTATTTTCACAGTATATCTATAGACTCGTCTTCCTCCCTGAGCCTAGTGTTTTTTTGGGAGATTGTACCTCGCAGGTCATCAATTTTTTCAATGCCTTTAGTTTATGGGACTTTAAGACCCTAAAGTCTTATCATAAACGATTAATTTGACAACCTTAGACGTTTTGTTTTTTAATAGTGAAGGTTGATTATCATATAATATGGTATATGATATAAATATCTGGTAGTGTTGAATAAACTGACGTCGTATACACATACAAGCTTCTACTTTTTTTTGTAACAAATGGTAATTTGCCAACCTCTTGCTCATCTTGTGAATGAAAATTGTTTCTATGCTTTTATATTTTGTCCGGGGTAATTCTTCTAAGTTATATAGAGCACTCCTCACCCTCTCACTCACAGGCTTAAACTGATCAGCGTGGTTATACTCGGAGGAGAGGACTGTATATACCACAAGGTCTGACACAGCTAGACGCCAATCATCTTGATACCCTAGAAGGCCCTGCTGTTCCATTATTTGGCCATAGACAGGTGGCACCGTCTGAAGTCAAAAGATTATGGTGGACTAAGCAGTTTACATATAACTAACTAGATGGTGCTACCCTCTATGACCAAACCCATGGTAGAGTAGGGCCATCTAGGGTATGAAGATGATGGGCGTCTAGCTGTGTCATACCTTGTGGTATATACAGTGATCCACTCACAGTATAACCAAGCTGCTGATCAGTTTAAGCCTGTGCTCTCACTGGTCATGGTCCGTTAAATCTGCCCTGCCGCTCTGCCTTGTATGTATGTATAAATGTATATATATAAGTCTTAAAATATTGCATCATGATCGTATTATACAAATGCCAAACCAAACTCAACTACCAAACATACCTATATATAGGGTGCGGGTTATACCAGGGGTTTTACATGTTCACCATAGTACTCGCCATGTGGTTTCTCTAACAATGTTGTGAAACTTAAATCTCGATATGTTGTTGTCAGATAGAAGACCTGCTTGTGATGTGCCACCCTGAAACCCGACATGTATATGGGTCAGGTCCCGAACTATGTATATTAGTAAAGTCCGTTTTCAAGGGTTTCTCGAGATGTATAGGCCATGGAATAAAAAGTTGACATACGACACATCCTGTCAAAGAAAACTGTTTAAAACATATTTCAGGTCAGAATTATATGTGACTTTTTTTTAAAAACTTCAATGTCGTGAAAGAGGCCCAAAACGCGAAATCTTTAATCTTTAATCAGATGTTAATGCCCGCTGCTATACTTACGACACACTGAATCTGTGGAATTATATTCCACCCATCCATTTAAGGAGGCTTTAGGCTCCTAAACCATAAAGCATAATGTGTAGAAATCCAGGATTTCAAATTTCTACCATGTCTATTTTTGGATCTAATAAGAAATAATTTATTCTTATTTTCACAGTATATCTATAGACTCGTCTTCCTCCCTGAGCCTAGTGTTTTTTTGGGAGATTGTACCTCGCAGGTCATCAATTTTTTCAATGCCTTTAGTTTATGGGACTTTAAGACCCTAAAGTCTTATCATAAACGATTAATTTGACAACCTTAGACGTTTTGTTTTTTAATAGTGAAGGTTGATTATCATATAATATGGTATATGATATAAATATCTGGTCGTAAAACTTCAATGTCGTGAAAGAGGCCCAAAACGCGAAATCTTTAATCTTTAATCAGATGTTAATGCCCGCTGCTATACTTACGACACACTGAATCTGTGGAAGTATATTCCACCCATCCATTTAAGGAGGCTTTAGGCTCCTAAACCATAAAGCATAATGTGTAGAAATCCAGGATTTCAAATTTCTACCATGTCTATTTTTGGATCTAATAAGAAATAATTTATTCTTATTTTCACAGTATATCTATAGACTCGTCTTCCTCCCTGAGCCTAGTGTTTTTTTGGGAGATTGTACCTCGCAGGTCATCAATTTTTTCAATGCCTTTAGTTTATGGGACTTTAAGACCCTAAAGTCTTATCATAAACGATTAATTTGACAACCTTAGACGTTTTGTTTTTTAATAGTGAAGGTTGATTATCATATAATATGGTATATGATATAAATATCTGGTAGTGTTGAATAAACTGACGTCGTATACACATACAAGCTTCTACTTTTTTTTGTAACAAATGGTAATTTGCCAACCTCTTGCTCATCTTGTGAATGAAAATTGTTTCTATGCTTTTATATTTTGTCCGGGGTAATTCTTCAAGCGTGATCTGGAAGAGTACTGCGCCTTTCAAATAGATCTATATATACAGACACCGACATTTACTGAACCGCCCCCTCCTCGCCCCCCCCCCCCCCGCCGTATACACAAGCTTCTACATTTTTTTTCTTATTTTGTAAAATTGCTTTTAGTACGTAATTTGCCACTTTTCAGCTCATCCTTTGAATGAAAATCTCTTCATTTTCTGTTATAATTCACCAAGCGTGATCCACCTTTTAAGTATATCTACAGGGACCAACCTTTCCTCTAACCCCCCCCCCCTCCCCATGCTCTCTTCACCCCCCCCCCCATTGGCCTACCCCCTTCACCCCCCCCATGTTCACCCACCAGCTCTGTTGGTACAGACGACACGGCTCACGGACCATGTGATACGTAGGTCACGTTACAGTTATCATATAAACCCTTTAAGGACGGATGTCGCAAAAATATGACATTTGTCGTCATCATGCATCAATATAGCCCTGGAGAGTAACTCACTGGTGCTGCATTGGTGCATCATGGCGACCCTTCGGGGGTATCTCAACCCCAAAGGGTCAGCATGATGGATGAATGCAGCCCTGGCGAGTTACTCACCCGGTCTGCATTCATGCATCATAACGACCAAGGGCATGATGCATTAAGGCATGATGCCATCCTTAAAGGGAGACAGAGTCGTCATAACAGGGAGGTGTTCTGAGAAGGGAACCATTCCATGTCACAACAGAAGTTTGCGGAGCATGACGGGAAACCTGGTTCTGCACCGTGTACCCCCAGAGGTGAAATCTGTTAGCAATTAGTTCAATTAGAGAATACCTCATTATTGAAGAAAACAAACTCATTCTTTTCTGAAAAGTTAATTATTTTGCTAGAATTGAAATTTTTTTTTTTTCAGGCTCATCTTACCAGGAAAGGTTTTCCTCACGTTTTCCTTACGTTTTTACACCAATCATATGTATATGCTAACCCAATATTGTAGGCTTTTATTTGATATACCGTACGCTGTTTTAGTACAAAACATTGTGCTGGCAATGACATGTATATCATTGGTTATGGGCACCACTTGGTCTCCCAAGCCGCTGGAGTGTAGTCCTGACAGTAGACGATGGCAACCCGTTCAGTATCTATTATATAGTACAGCGTGTCCTGGGGTGTATGTTCCTATATACAGCAACCAAAACTAGGGGACCCTCTGAATTCCTTTCTTGTGTTAAAACTATTACAAGTACATTCGATGACTGGGACCCAAAATTGAATCTTCTTATCTAAAGATTGTCTACTAATACCATACATCCTTTCATAACTATTTTATTTGATATCAGCTAGCTACTTGTCCACTCTGTTTTGGTGCATCATGACGACAAAAAGGCCTTGCATTGAATCCCTGTTTTGCCTATTACCCTTTAGGTACGGCATATAATGCATTAATGCATTATGCCCTTGGTGGTCACAATGCATGAATGCAGCCCAGGCAAGTAACTTGCCAGGGCTGCATTCAAGCATCATGTCAACCCTACAGGGTTCAGACACTGCCAAAGGGTCAGCATGATGCACAAATGCAGCACTGGCAAGTTGCTCGCCAGGGCTGCATTGGTGCATCATAAAAACAAACATCATCTTTTAGTGACATCCTGCCTTAAAGGGTTAAAGGGTTAGCCAGGCTTACCTAAGTAAACCATGCCCACCCTGACATTCACCAGTCTACATCACATCCCCCCTGTCCCTCCCCAAGTCTTTAAATCATACAGGGAGTTCACAGGGGGACGATGCAAAGGGTAAGTTTCAGGTAACATGAAAGTCTATAAGCAAGGTCTGAGTTGCTTCCTTTCAGTCACAAATCAACTTCAAATTACTTAACAAGGAATTCTCAAATGGTCCCAGAAATTCATAAATTGACAAGGAATTGCCGCCCAGTGTTTCTGGAAATCGATATGACTACAGTGAAACCTTGCATATAAGCCGCAACTAGTACACGAGTCAGATCGACAGTGCGGCTTATGGTATCGTCCCGATGTTGGGGTGCGGCTTATATGAGTTTTTATGAGTATACTACACTACATTACAAGATTCAGACCCCCTATGAGGCTTATAGAATATTTCCAAAGTCTAGGTGCGGCTAATACGAGAGTTAGGCTTATACGCGAAGTTTCACGGTATGATGAATTTTTAAGCCCAAAGCCCCCCCCCCCAACCTCACTTAGACAGGGTTATGATGCAGCAGAACAACTCACTGGTCCAGGCTGTGAAACACGCCTTTTTATAGCTTTTGCCTGGGCTTGTTTACCCCTTATTAAACACGCCTTTTTCTGTCCTGGCCTGGGCTTGTTTACCCCTTATTAAACACGCCTTTTTCTGTTCTTGGCCTGGGCTTGTTTACCCCTTATTAAACACGCCTTTTTCTGTCCTGGCCTGGGCTTGTTTACCCCTTATTAAACACGCCTTTTTCTGTTCTTGGCCTGGGCTTGTTTACCCCTTATTAAACACACCTTTTTCTGTTCTTAGCCTGGGCTTGTTCACCCCTTATTAAACACACCTTTTTCTGTTCTTAGCCTGGGCTTGTTTACCCCTTATTAAACACGCCTTTTATAGCTTTGGCCTGGGCTTGTTTACCCCTTTTTAAACACACCTTTTATAGCTTTGGCCTGGGCTTGTTCACCCCTTATTAAACACACCTTTTTATAGCTTTGGCCTGGGCTTGTTTACCCCTTATTAAACACACCTTTTTATAGCTTTGGCCTGGGCTTGTTCACCCCTTATTAAACACACCTTTTTATAGCTTTGGCCTGGGCTTGTTTACCCCTTATTAAACACACCTTTTTATAGCTTTGGCCTGGGCTTGTTTACCCCTTATTAAACACACCTTTTTATAGCTTTGGCCTGGGCCTGTTTACCCCTTATTAAACACACCCTTTTCTGTTCTTGGCCTGGGCTTGTTTACCCCTTATTAATAAGAGCCTGACCTGAGGAGACCTTGAGATACCAGATGATGATACAACCCAGCCCTACCCAGCACCGTCTGACACACTCACAGTGGTACAGTCTCCAGGACATGGAGGGGTGGGGGAGTTATGTCACTAAGCATTTATCATATTAGGCCACCTTTTTTTGATAACTTGGATTAAGGGCTTTTGGCTCCAAATTTTTGGAAGGGCAGAGGCAAAAAAAAAAAAAAAAGCTGCCCTACGGGGGGCACCAGATCACAAAATTTCCCGAATAAATAATAAAGGCATGGATAATCTCATTTCTGGGCAATCTAATGAAAATATATTGAGAATTATCCCCAATCTGAAAGGCCTCATTCTACCTTTAGTTGGTCAACTTGTACTCAAAATGCCAAAAATCTCGGCAGCGGATCCGTAATCCAAGTTATCCAAATAAAATTGCCTTAGTTACAAATGAATGTGTTGGGAAAACTCTCCTAGCATTGGGATATATTGTTTGATAAACTCAAACTCATTATCCAAAAGCAGGGCTATATGCCAGGCAGTTATGTCCATGAAGGACCAATACTGCTCAATTTCAATTTCAATTTCAAGGGTTTTTATTGCACACATAAAATACATTTTCTTCAGTGGCAACAATTGGCTGACCACACCTCATAGAAATATTCATATAGTCTTCAAACATGTAAAGAAAGGTAGGCGTCCCACTGTGAGCTTATCAGACATGATTTGTAATAAACAATTTATCATAATCCACCTGCGTGGTTCATGGTTTTCATTACAATACAAATATTTGCTTGCTTTCTTTTCATCATTACATAGCGTGTGGAAGCACGTTCAAATGTACATGTCAATCAATATAAAAATGGTCCGCTATCAGCCCTCTGGTGTTCGTTCATAGACAGATAAATAATATAAACAGGGATAAATGTATCGTCACATCCTATTTAGAACTGCTGTTATTTACCAACTAGTAAATTGGTATATCTAAGTAACCGGGGTTTCTATTGCAACAGTAACAGAATATATGAAATCTTCGGTATTTATCGGGGGTAGGCCTATAGGTGAGCCTTTTAATCTCATTAGACCAATCTGTATAGGCCTACTGATTCTAGTGACCCAGGCCAGAAGGCAGAATGTAAACTAAGATGAGTTTATATGTGAAGAGAATATAGACACAGACAAGTTGCTTCATTGAGATCCAAATCATAACTGTCTATTATGAAGTCCCACAATTTCCGACTACAGGTATGATGCTATGTCTGATTGTAGATTCAAATCCTCATCTCTAACTGCCCCTGATAAGGACCAGCGGCCTGTACCTGTAATCAGTGCAGTGTGCACTCCATGACCCTGGCAGCCATATTGGGTTATATGTACCTTAAACACCTCAATTGTCAGCTTTATATATCATATCCTATTCATATCCATATCATCATTATAACATATTAGATAATCATAATTCATAAATGTCACTATAGCAATCATATTCATTCTGCAATATTACACGAACACATATCAGTTACTAAAGTAATATTACAGATATTACTTTACAAGTGATTACTTCTGCCTGCAGTGGTCACTGCTTATCAACTGTTTTGCTGGTGATTACACTACCCACACCTTATAACTAACCCACTCTGCCATCTGCAGTGGGGCCGATGTTCAGCTTTCTGTTCACCTGGGATACACTTCCAGTAGTGTACCTCAGATACACAACAATCTGACCAATCAGGGACCACCACCTGCTGCAGCAGATGCATCTGCTGCTTTCCAAGATGGCCGACTGGAAGTGTATCTGGGATTCACTTGGGGGACAGAAGTGTATCTGGGATACACTTGGGGGACAGAAGTGTATCTGGGATACACTTGGGGGACAGAAGTGTATCTGGGATACACTTGGGGGATGGAATTGTATCTGGGATACACAAGGGGGCAGAAGTGTACCCGGGATACACTAGAGGATGGAAGTGTCAAATTGACCATTAACAACTTAAATACAGATTGCCATGATCTACCCATGATCGTAGAGCACTGGGTAGACAATGCATAAATGATCACCTTATATGATTCAGGACCCACTATTCTGGTATCATATCAGATACACATCAGTCTGTGTATTCTTAATGAGTGTATCCCAGATACACTTCCATTCTTTAGTGTATCCCAGATACACTTCCATCCCCTAGTGTACATGTGTATCTGGGATACACTTCAGTCTCCAAGTGTATCCCAGATACACTTCCTCCCCTAGTGTATCCCAGATACACTACCAGGTCAGCCATCCTGAAAGCAGCAGATGCATCTGCTGCAGCAGCTGCTTTCTTCTGTATCTCAGATACACTTCTACAAGCGTATCTCAGATAAACATAAAGCTGAACATCGGCCCCACTGCGTGCCATCTCCCCTACCACACATGTAGCAGTCTTGACTTGGATGTTAAGGATAGATCCCTGTACAAAGGGTCTATGATATTTAGACACCGACTGTAAGGAGGCTGTCCAAACCACACATAGTCCCTGAGTTAATGGGATCATGCCGTTTTTTCTAGTATCGTAGTTCGTAAAATAACATAGGGTCCGGCTTATGATACCTAAACGTTATTGGGGGGGGGGTGGTATACGAGTACATGTATACTCACATGTGTATGTTTACAATATACCCCCTGTACCGTAAAACCTCGCGTATAAGCCTAACTCGCATATAAGCCGCACCCCGACTTTGGGCAGATCCTATAAGCCGCACTAGCAATCTGAATAGGGTGGCTTTAATACTGTACTATAGGAGCAAAAACTTGCGTATAAGCCGCACCTGGACTCTGTGCTGATCCTATAAGCCGCACCAGCAATCTGATTCGCGTACTAGCCGCGGCTAATACGCGAGGTTTTATGGTAGTTATTTCTTATTTCATGGTGGATACGATGACCGCTATGCCTAAGTACTAGAAATCCTGTATCCCATGCCCCCCCCATGGCATACGGTGTTCCCGTATCACATGGCCTGTGATGTCATCATTTGTTCAAATTATTATGGCCATTTATAGGCAATTAAACATATTTTGAAGAGTAAAAACCAAGAAATAAAGGCAAAGGCCCATAGCCATAGGATTTTGGTATCGCTCCCCTCTTGGTGGGGCGTGGGTTGCATCCCACTCAGACTGCAGCTTCGTGGGATACGGCCCCAGCCCCACCTCGGGGGGAACGATACCAAAATATCCTCTGGCCATGGGCCTTTGTCTTTATGTGTCATGGCTCAGCCTGTATTAAGGGAGTGATCATTTTTCAACAACAGGGGGGGTGGTGGGTTTCCCCGGGGAGTGGGTGAAATTTTTTACACCCCCCGCGGTCAAGGGGTCAACATTTTTTACCCCCCCCCCCTGGGGTCAAAAATTGGCTCACGCACGGGCCCTTTGAAGCATAGTAACGTGTGGGCTTTTTGGCTCAAAACAGGTTACATTTTTTTGACCCCCCAAGAAGGGTCCAAATTATTTCAACCCCCCCCCCAACCCACCACCCCTCCCCCTGTTGTTAAAAAATGATCACTCCTTAAAGCTGTAATATGTATACATGTCTGAATGTCTTGTATTGATGTCCAGGGTCTGCCTCCACATGTGATGGATGCCAGACGTGGGACGGACATGGGGAGGGTCTGGTACCATGTAGCTGCAGGCAGTACCAGTCACCCGTCTCAGACGCCACATAGCTATATATCATGGGCTGGGAGCAGAACGTCCTTTTACCATTGCGCCAGTTTGGTGGCGCAAATGTATGAATCGGGGAATACACACCCAGCTATAGACAGATTCTTATCTAGATCAGAGGGGTAATGAAATATCTGGGGTATACTGTAATAAAAAGATGTGTATTGGGATCCGATAGCAGTATGCTCCCAGGCTATCCACAAAGGATAGATGCTGGCCGAGGCTGTACCAGTCACACACGCTCACCCTGTAGGGCTGAAACTGGTTTTACTTACTGGTAATAATGTCCATCTCTATGTTAAAGCATATTAAACAGGGGTGTCGGAAGCAACTTGAGTTTGGGGGGTCTGGGGGCGTTTCCCCCAAGAAGACTTTTGAAAGTTTTGACATGATTTGGTGCAGTTTAAGGTCAATTGGAAGGTATTTTTTTTACATAACTATACAGTGATGAACATAATTCATTAGTATTTCCAAAATCTAGGCGAGCGGGCAACAGATACTCATGCCCCCCCATGTCTAGGATTGGGGGGGGGGGGGGCATGGCACCCTCCCCCCCCCCCCCTCCACCCATTCTGACACCCGTGGGAGGTAGTGTTCCCCAGGGCAGTGTGAAGTACACAGTTACTAAGTTACAGTATTTACGGTATTTACTGTAAATACTCTAAAAGTAAATATCAATGATACTTCATTAATACGGCAGCCCCCATTGATTTACAGCCCTGTTCAGTCTCTCAAGGCCTGTCGATTCTGGATCAATACAGCAATAATTAATACCGTAAAGCCCCTCCTTTAAGGTGACCCATCTTTAAGACCATCCCCGTTCATGTAAATAAAAACACCGTTAAAATGGTTTTCTCTTTTATCCCATCATATAATGGTCATAAAATGTGTCTTTTATGTGGAGGAAAGTGTGATAAGTCTTTCCAGTCATGATACATTACATATACCCCTTTTCTTGTGATCAACCCCCAAACAAATTAACATGACAAAACACCTACCTGTTACAACCTCCTGTGGCTGCTACATTCTGTTTTTGTAGCTGTAGGCCCCTGATGGCTGGGAGTAAACAGGCTTTTTAGTCCACATGCAGCGACTCCAGGGTCAGATCCAGTTAAGTCTGGTGAAGTTAAAAGTGTCCCACCAGATAGTGACGGAGGTAGCTGTGTGTCAATTTTTAAAAATGCCGATGTCTCTTGTTGATCCTAAGAAATGGGTCGTTTTGTTGCTTTAAATAAGTAGGTTTGTCCCTTGTCGCCAACCCCCTAGCATTCCCTTGTCCCTAGTCCATTAGAGTTAAAAACAGGGTTTTGTCCCCAGGTTGATTTTACCCATCTGGGGCCCTGGCACGGGCGGGGGGAGGGGGGGGGTTAAAAAGGCCCCTGTTTTTGTCGCTGTCACCCCCTTCTCCTTCTCCTGATGGGTCGGCGTGAGTAAACAAGGTCTACATGCAGTGACTCAGTGCTGCTCCAGGGTCAGATCCAGTCTAGTCTGCTGACGTTAAAAGTGTCCCATCAGATACTATGGTAAGATATACTGTACTAGCTACAGCCTCGACCGACACTCAAGGGTCACATGCACATTAAACAGGGGCACATTAAACCCTCGTAGGAAAACAAAGGACTCTGTGATGCCTGTGATAAAACTCAGTTTCTCAGAAGACTGAAGACCTACACTTTCATATGTGAGTTATTTTCTGGGGTTGGCGGGGTCACTTGTCTTACCAAACCCTACTATTTCACCACGGTCCAGACTCACAAGCAGGTGCTATAAACCCTACTACTATATAGAGTAGCAAGATTCAGAAGTTTATATATGAGGTTACAGGTACGACTTTGGTAATAATACTATCATCTTTTCAGAGAAACAAAGGATCTGGTGCTATAACTCAGTTTCTCAGAAGACTTATACTTTAACAGGAGAGTTACTTGGGGGTGCAGAGGGGTCCCCCCCTGAGGTCGGAAAGTCGCCGAAATTAAGGGGTCCAGGTCGCAAAGTCGCTTTTTTGGAGCCCCTTAAGTATTTTCAATTTTATCTAAAAGTCGCCAGGTCACTTTTATTATTGCATTAGGTCGAAAGTCGCCTCCAAAACGGCCAAAGTCGCCAGGTCGCTTTTGACCCCTCTGGAGCCACTTACTTGTCAAGTCTAAAGTGTCTCAGCAGAACCTACTATTTCTCTACGGGTATAGGCAGGTGCTATGAACCCTACTGGCATATGGAATACCGTAGGGTTAATACTACACTGATATTCCTAGGCTGCCTATACGCCCAACCTCCCAGTCACTAGTGCCTAACCTTGTAAGTATTTTTTTGGCTCCCTATACGACCAACCTAGGTAAGTTATTATTGTCAGGTTGGTCAGTACTGACCAACCCACCTTAGTCTTTTCATTTCCAGGGGGAGCCACTGAGTGGTCATGACAGGTGGCCCCCAACTCGTGGTATACAAATACAACACACCAATGATGAACCTAGGTTAGCCACTACTGACTGACCCCTGGGTCATTTTTGAATATAACTTTGCCATTATGACTAACACACATATGACCAACCTAGGATAGTCTGAACTGACTAACCCTTTCAATCTATGGATTTTCAGTGCAGATAGAGGTGTAGAGAGGCGCCCCGCCCCCTCCTAGGTCTGGAATCCATCGTAATGAAACGAGTGCCAGAAGTCCTAGGTCACAAAGTCACTTCTTAGACCCTGTAGCCTATTTTCAATTGTGTCCAAAGGTCGCCAGCTTGCAGGGCATACCACAACACCGTGTTGTCACATAAATCCACATCCAGGGGCAGATTCTTGTACTGTAGACGATGGTCAGGTAGAAGAGGTGATAACTTATCCTAACCGCATCTCACACTGAGCTGCTCTATATCAAGTGGTTGAGTATTAAGTGGTTGAGTATTAAGTGGTTGAGTATTAAGTGGTTGAGTATCAAGTGGTTGAGTATTAAGTGGTTGAGTATTAAGTGGTTGAGTATCAAGTGGTTGGGACTAATCTCATTTTACACCATATCCATAGGCGCCTTTATAAATCCACATCCAGGGATTCTTGTAGTTGTACAAACGACAGTCCAGTAGAAGAGATGGCTGTACTATCAGACAGTTGAGAATAACCTCATTTTACACCATATCCCAAGTCACATTTATAAATCCAGTTTTTTTTGCAGTTGTACAAACTACAGTCCAGTAGCAGAGGCGATAACTTATAAATCCTTACACATCTCACCCTGAGCAGCTCTTTGAATGCTATCAGGTGCTGGAGCTGTCCTGTATGAGACTAACCTCATTTCACACTGAGCAGCTCAATGTGTCAGGTGTTGGAAACATGAAGTAAGCACGGCCACACCCATGGCAGGTGATTGTCCAGTATAAGAGCTGACAACTTATCCTGAACCCATTCCACACTGAGTTGCCCAATGTACTGAGTAGGCGCTCAGCAGGGAGGAGCAGACTTAGACGGGGCTGTGAGCAGGTACGAGCAGGTGGTTGTCTCCGTGTCGGAGGGGAGCAGCTCAAAGTGTCAGGTGGAGTAAAGACCACATTGATGAAGCCCTCCAGTAGCCCATTATACTGTAGACGATGGTCCAATAGACCAGATGACAACCTATGGGGGTGCAGATGGGCCCCCCCCCCTGAGGTCGTCGGAAAGTCGCCGAAATTAAGGGGTCCAGGTCACAAAGTCGCTTTTTTGGAACCTTTATCCTATAGTCAGTTTTGACCAAAAGTCGCTAGGTCGTTTTTTATTATTGACTTAGGTCGAAAGTCGCCTCCCAAATGGCCCAGGTCGCCAGGTCGCTTTTGACCCATCTGCAGTCACACCTATCCTAACCCCATCGCACACAGGTCTCATACTAACCTCATTTCACAGCGAGCAGCTCCATATGTCAGGTGGTCCCGGGGAGTGGCTCATGAGTGTGTCAGCTGGTAGAAACCTGCAGTAAACACCGGCCACATTGGTGAGGTCCTCCTATCCAGGGTAGATCCCCCAGTACACACTAAGGTCCTAACTCCTAATGTCAGAGGTAGACTGAGCTGGGAGGAGCAGTTAAAGAGTGAAGCTGTGAGCAGATAAGAGCAGGTGGCTGTCTGGTGTTGGAGCAGCTCAATGTGTCACTGTCAGGTGCTAGAGGCGTGGAGTTAACATGACCACATTGATGAGGTCCTCCTTCAGGGTTCACTCATCCAAGTTATCCTAACCCCATCTGACACTGAGCTGCTCTATATACCATCGGGTGGTTGAGCTGTATGACACTAACTTTATTTCACTCCATGTGTCTGGTGGTGGTGAGCAATCCAATGTGTCCGATGGTGCCGGAGAGCAACTCAATATGTCAGGTGGTAGAGACAGGTGGTAGTAAACTGTAACTACATTGATGACATCCTACAGACGAGATGATAACTTTATATCCAAGTTATCCTAACCCCATCTCACACAGAGCTGCTCTATACACTATCAGGTGCAGGGGCGGTTTTCTATCAGACTAACCTCATTTCACACTGAGCAGCTCAATGTGTCATGTGGCGGCGGTGAGCAGCCCAGCATGGTGGAGACATGGAGTAAGCACCGGCCACATTGATGAGGTCCTCTTTCTCCAGGGTAGATCCTCCTATAGATCCCCCAGTACACTGAGTGAGTGCACAGAGGGTTGTGAGTAGCAGATACAGACTAGCTGTGAGCAGATGTGAGCAGGTGGTTGTCTGGTATCGGCCCCTCCCTCTCTGAGCTGCTCCCCCGTCCTGGGTCAACCCAGCTGTTGGTCGGGCAGGGACGACTTGGCAATTGCTACAATATCCTACTGCAAGCGCAGGGGATAGGTCTGATACTTTTTTTGGAAGGTATCTTTGAGGTTTTTGCTGCAAAAAACACCTTTAGACTTTTTATTTCACTGACATTTTGAGAAAAGGCAGAAATTTCTTCTCACAATCTTGTTAATATAATAAGTTAAGAAGAAAAATGGACCTACCGACCGACCTATTCTTTTGGCCATGTCACCTGAACACAACAATATTTTCAGGCCTTATTCCCCCGGGGGGGCACTTAGTATATTTTGTATACACAGGTGTGCGGCTGGCAAGGGTACTTTTTCAACAAAATCTCCCTAGCAAGGGTCCTGTTTCAGAGGAAAAAAGTCCCTAGCAAGGGTTTAGTTTCAACAAAATCGCCCTAGCAAGGGTCACTTTTTCACCAAAATGACCCGTTTTCAACCAAAATGTCCCATTTTTACCAATTTTTCGCCAAAATTTTGCAGACACTGGTAAAATTTCTCAGTGAAATTACCCATCTATTGTAAATTTTGCACATTTCCTCTTCAAAACAAGGCCTTTTCAGCCAAAAGTGCCCTAGCAAGGGTAGATTTTTGAAGCAAGAGCTCCCTAGCAAGGGTAAGGGTTGTCATTGGTCCAGCCCCACACCCGTATCAGAAAAAATTCAAGTACCCCCCCGGGCTTATTCCCCGTGGGAGGTACAGGGAGGCGCTACTCAGCCCTCCCCGAGCTGCTCCCCGAGCCCTGGGTCAGCTCACTTATTGGCTGAATGCAAGCAGCAGCTATAAAAACTTCTGCTGCTATAAGTCTTGTCGATACGCCAT
Source organism: Harmothoe impar (assembly GCA_947462335.1). NCBI lineage: Eukaryota > Metazoa > Annelida > Polychaeta > Phyllodocida > Polynoidae > Harmothoe > Harmothoe impar. The sequence goes on from OX381704.1 coordinate 5,429,022, forward strand.
ATACCTACGGGGGGGGGGGATAGTCACTGGCTTTTTGATTGTAGGTACCAACTGCGAAACTACAGGCCCTATCAGTTGATAGCCCCTTGAAATGTGAATTTATTTTGCAGTCCCCTATTTTCTAGGAAGTCAGATGGCAGCCCAGTTTTCTTTAACTATATATAGAAAGAACTGAAACTATGTATACAATTTAATGTATACTGTTGACAACCCCCCCCCCCTTTTTTTTTCTTCACCGAAGTTAGTATCCATTCCTAGACTGAGTAGCCTACCCCCTGGATATAGAGACTGGGTACGACTTGCCAATCGCTGAACACTAAGTGTTTAACACAGACTTTGATCAGTACATGTCCCAAGCTTTTGGGAGACAAAAACATAGTAGACACAGAAGTGAATTGAGTGGGGGGGGGGGGGGGGGGGGGGTTTCTAGTACACGCACATTGGCGGCTGACCCTTTGACAACCCTTGCCCTTGCTGAGGGGGGTTTTGATCTTGGGGCGCGTGACCCTTGGTGAGGGGGATTTGGGGAAAAGTGACCCTTGGTGAGGGGGATTTTGAAAGTGACCCTTGGCGAGGGGGATTTTGAAAGGGACCCTTGGCGAGGGGGATTTTGAAAGTAACCCTTGGCGAGGGGGATTTTTGGTCAAAAAGTACCCTCACCAGCCGCGCACTCATGTTTACAAAATATACCAAGTGCCCCCCCCCCCCCCCGACACACACAGACCTTTGTGTCAGACTGGTGGCGGAGACGGAGGAGCTAGACTTAGTCTACTTTGTTGTGTTTTTTGTGGACTTCAATGAGGAGTTGACAACTCTATGGCCACCACTTGAAGCCGAGTCACTGAGCACTAGTTCACATCCAGTCCACCTGACTCTTGCATCGTCCAACTGACTCTGGGGAGAGTCATGTAGGGAAAGAGAGTCCAGTCGATGTTGAGTGCATTCACCTGACTCACAAACAGACACAGACAATATTGGGTTCTTACATGGTGTCTAAGGTGGCATCCCCGCATCAAAACAGAGAGAGTGGTGAAACAATGCTCTGCCGTTACAGGTCTAACCACCCTCTTCCCTTAGGCCAAACAAAAAGATAAACCGTCTTCCGGTGACATGACCAAGAAAATAGGGTAGGTCGGTCGATTTTTAAGTTGTTTTTGGGGGGATTTCTTTTTAGGGGTTGAGGTGACTTACAAGGGCAAATTTCGTTGATGGATTGGTTAATTGATAGTGTAGAACCAATAACTGTCTAATTAAGCCATTATCAGTTCTGTTTTTTTCCATCTATATTTCAAATAATAACAATTCGGATAGCTGAAGGTCATTAAAGTTGTCTTATGCCCTTTGGTGATACCCTGCACTAGGATTTCTTTTTAATAAAAAGCATCGGGCCAAAATGATAGGGTCGGTCGGGTTACCGTAGCACAGCCTTTTTTTGGCCTTACCAAACTGTTATCAGATGATGGTATGTGTGCTTTGTTTATGCATCAGGCCGACCCTACTGGGTTGATACATTCCCGAAGCATCAGTATGACACATACGGCACTGGTGAGTCCACACCCCGGGGGGGGGGGCGGGGGGGGGGGGTTACTGAGTCTCTGAGGGTAGATAACAACTGCCGCCCTACCGCCCCCCTTATCAGAGGTTAGACATTTGACCACCCTACTTCTCAGAGGCTGGAAGATTTGACCGCCCTTTATTTCCGAAGTTGTGAGATTTGACAGCCCCATTTTTTTAGAGTTTGGGAGATTTGATGACCTATTTCAAGTTTAAGTCTCCCTGAATTTTGTACTGATACATTTCTAGTACACTAATTCTATTCATCTGAGTCCTACTTATTAGGGTCTTGACTACATCTGACCGCTCCCCTTTTCAGGATCTAATGGAAATCCAACGCTCCCCTTTTCAGGATCTGGTGGAAATCCACCGCCACCGCTTTTCAGAGTTGTGCTGCAGTGGTTATCCAATACATGGTACAGTGCCCCCCCCCCCCTGGGTGCACACACGCTGGGACTGCATTCATGCATCATAACAACAAAGGAGCAAAATAAACATGTGGCCCTTAGAGGGTTAGGGCTGAGATTTGTAAAATAAACATGTGGCCGTTAGAGGGTGAGAGCTGAGATTTGTAAAATAAACATGTGGCCGTTAGAGGGTGAGAGCTGAGATTTGTAAAATAGACATGTGGCCGTTAGAGGGTGAGAGCTGAGATTTGTAAAATAAACATGTGGCCGTTAGAGGGTGAGAGCTGAGATTTGTAAAATAAACATGTGGCCGTTAGAGGGTGAGAGCTGAGATTTGTAAAATAAACATGTGGCCGTTAGAGGGTGAGAGCTGAGATTTGTAAAATAAACATGTGGCCGTTAGAGGGTGAGAGCTGAGATTTGTAAAATAAACATGTGGCCCTTAGAGGGTGAGAGCTGCGATTTGTAAAATAAACATGTGGCCGTTAGAGGGTGAGAGCTGAGATTTGTAAAATAAACATGTGGCCGTTAGAGGGTGAGAGCTGAGATTTGTAAAATAAACATGTGGCCGTTAGAGGGTGAGAGCTGAGATTTGTAAAATAAACATCTGGCTGTTAGAGGGTGAGAGCTGAGATTTGTAAAATAAACATGTGGCCGTTAGAGGGTGAGAGCTGTGATTTGTAAAATAAACATGTGGCCCTTAGAGGGTGAGAGCTGAGATTTGTAAAATAAACATGTGGCCGTTAGAGGGTGAGAGCTGAGATTTGTAAAATAAACATGTGGCCGTTAGAGGGTGAGAGCTGAGATTTGTAAAATAAACATGTGGCCGTTAGAGGGTGAGAGCTGAGATTTGTAAGATGAGCTGAGATTTGTAAAATAAACATGTGGCCCTTAGAGGGTGAGAGCTGAGATTTGTAAGATGAGCTGAGATTTGTAAAATAAACATGTGGCCCTTAGAGGGTTAGAGCTGGGATTTGTAACTTTGTAGCATGTATGTCAGTGGGGCAGGGTTCAACTCAGGGAGGCTTGTGAGTATGTACGCGTGTGTGTGTGTGGGGGGGGGGGGGGGGTACATATGTGACTTAACGGCAGTTATGAAGGTTATGAAACCCCATTTCTTATGATAAGTTCTTTTAGTTACACATGGAAAAAAGGTGAGTCATATGTTAGGCCTAAAAAAATGTTGTGTTCCGGTAACATTACCAAAAATAATTAGGGTAGGAAAGGTCGCTTTTTCCCCCTTTTTTTGTCGTAAAAAAGGCAATTTTAGTGGTAAAATCGCCAAAAATGTCCCTAAAAGATTAGAGTCGGTCCCTAAAACGTAGGGTCGGTCGGGATACCGGAACACCACTCTTTCTTTTTGGGCCTTAGTAAACAAGCACCAATGCATAAAGTGCACGTTTTGCTTGTACATGACTCTCACATTTATTCTGCATAAAATCTTCTGCTACATTACCATGCTCCAATACTGCCCAACTCTGCCCACCATTGTTATATATTGCTGCACTCCATACCGACTGTAATATAACTTTACATGGGTGTTTTTATTTAATGACATCGGCCTAGGAAGTTTAAGTCGCAAGTTAACACCTTCTTAAGTAGTTAATTTGACCAATTAAACTAGAAGATAAACGACATGATAACAACATGAAAGTTACAAATCTGCACGACGCAGCACACATACCACAGTCTGATTACGGGGAGGTGTGGTTAAATCTCTAATGGCAGAACGACGCTTTAATTCACTGTCATTTAGGCCACTCAAAAAGAGTTGTTTCTAGTCACCCAGCAGTGAAAAATTTGATTAGGGCGTTTTTTATTCAATTTATTTTTTTACTGGGGCCTAAAATACATAGGAAGATTGAGACTTTTCGCGCACAATTTTCACATTTTAGTAGTTAAGAGTACAGTGATCAGCAAAAGTTGTTATTCCCAGCTCACGGCATTACTGACAGTATAAACTTTAATTTGATAACAAATATGCCAATATTTGCCAATATTTGACATATTTTTCATTAAAAATCACACCTAAAAAAAGAAAAAGTGTTCCCCAAATCCGCAAGTGATGAGAAACAACTTTTATTTGAGTGGCCTCAGGGAAGAGTCTGGTTAAATCTTGACTGGCAGAACAGCGCTTTAATTCACTGTCTCATTTATCGTCATGATGCAGGAATGCAGCCCTCGACACACCAGTGGTGCATTTGTGCATCAAGCCGGTCTTACTGGGTTGATGCACTCCCATAGGACCAGTATGACACATGCAGCACTGGTGAGTTACTCGCTGGGACTGCATTCATGCATCATGATGACAAAAGAGGAAAATAAAGTAATGTGCAGCCAATAAAGGGTTAACTGGACTTCCTCCAACTGCGTCCTTGTTTTATGGCTACTCACGGGAGATTACAAGGGGGGTGGGGTGTCACCCTATACTACGCTATACTATAATACACATCATTCCCAAATTTTTCCTCTCCCACACAGGAAAACGTGGGGTACAGGGGTCAGTGGGGTGTTTCACAAGGGGCATATACAATTAATTGTAGAATAAGTGTTTCTATAGGAAGACTTGATTGTATATAACCAGTAAGACCGACATTTGGTTGTATCAATTGTATACTGCTTTTAAAAAGTGATTCACAAAGGTCTACAACCAAGATGTTAAGTCAGGGTCTTGGCCTACAGTTGAGATACAACTAATGTATAAGTGTTTCACAATGCATATATTAGCGTGGAGCTCATACCATGCCCGCTAATATTTTCCTTACATATTTTTTCACTTTTTTTCACGCAATATATGTGTCATACTACACACAAGAATCCCTGCAAATATCTGTTTATTCTGGATGGAAATAAACTGGTTATACACATTTAAACAACACTTATGTTGATCCTATGTGGTCATTTTACAAGGGGAGCGTATTTAAGATTAATGCTTTATGGTTATTAAGGTTGACTTACTTTTACCAAATGTTAGTCTTATGTTGGTGTTTCACAAGCTGCATTATTATCTTCAATTGTATCTAAGTATATGTCCATAGATACAATTGAAACTTGTGAAACACCAAGATAAAATTAACATTGGGTGATATTAAGTTGGTCTTAGAGAACCTGTAAAATTAATTGTACCTATTTTCTCCTTGTGAAACACCCCACTGGGCCCCTAATCAGAATTAATGAGGGCTCAAATACTGCTTTTCTAAACAACTCCTATATAAGCGTGTATATGCGCAATTATGCATGAAAGCCGATGATCAAAAACTGGTTGGAGTGGGCCCCCATGCCCCCCCCCCCCCAATGAAGATTTGCTCCCTACGCCTCTGAATAAGGCTGACATGTTACCTCAACCCTTTAAGGAAGCATGTCCTTAAAGGTCAACATTTGTCATCATGACGCACTGATGCCGCCCCTACGAGTAACTCGCCAGTGCTGCATTGGTGCATAATGCCAACCCTTTGGGACTGTTTCAACCCCATATGGTCAGTATAAGGCCAATATATTCACTTCATACACAGCAGTGGGGGAGTAATTGACTCGTTTTTGTTAACATTGCCATAGTTAATTAAGTTAGAAGACATTATTCATTGCAGTAATACGCTAAGATAATAGCAAAACCACATGTCAAAAGCACTTTAACTACAGTTTAAAGAAATGCTCAAGCACCAATGTAATTTCCTTCTGCTATTAAACAGGCTAAGGGAGTGGTCGTTTTGTGGTGTTAAACAGTTGTTTTTTTTGGGGGGGGGGGGGCAAATTTTGACCCCTTGAAGGGGGAACCCCTTTTTAGTGAAAACGCCCTCACTTTACTATAGCTCAAAGGGGTCAGCCGCACTCACTTTCAACCTGCCTGGGGTACTGAAAAAAATTGGGGGAACCAAAGTATTTTCAACCCGCTCACACGAAAATCCACCGACCCCCACCCCTGTTGTTAAAAGATGACCACTCCATAAAGACAGCTTATCATCACAATTATAAGGTAATCTCTCAGTCTTAATTGGTGCAATTAAGGTAGAAACATGACATGGGAGAAAGTAGAAGTTCTTTTAGTCTGACAGGAGTAAGCTTATACATTCTTTGAATTAGAGCCAAATTTTTTTTTTAAACCAGGCATTGGCTGAAGGCCTTCCAGGACCGTTTATTCAACACAATATAATGTGCACTAGCCCTCCACAAGGCTCTACGTATAGAAATATTGAAAAATTACATTTTTTAATATATCATAGAACATTTTACGTCATATGTTGTCAAACTCTCACATCTGATTTGTTCACGAGGATGTTGTTTCCCTGAGGACCACAACTACAAAGTGCCCTTGGCCCTGCTGACATTTCCCAGCTGGACTTAATTATGCATCAAATTTCTCACCCCTGCTCCCATTGGTTACTCATGTGGTCATGTGGTCAAACGGTGCACCTTATTAGCACGTTTTCTTTCTCTAGGAGAGGAAGAAAGGGACAGTTTTCTTATCCTTCAGAGGACCCAGGGGAGTCCCTTGGCTCCCCCAGGGGACGCTTTATGAGAAAACTACCCCCTTACATGAAAACTACCTATGTAAGCTATAGCTCTACACGGGCTGGGGGCCTACCTCCTCTTTCATACCAGGGGGGGGGCACTATTGAATTCACTCACCCCTTTCATCCAGATACCCTATAGGCCTTTTGTCCAAAAGTAGACCCCTTTTTTGCTGGATATACCCCTAAATTGGTAAAAAATGGACCCTTTTAGCGAGATACTACCCAAAAAATGGAACAAATTCTCACAAAAAGTACATCCTTTTAAACAGAAGTTTTACATATTTTGGTTGGACATTTAAAGAAATACTCCTTTAACCCAGAAATGGCCCAGAATGCACCCCTTTTAGTGGGTTCAGTAATAATAAGTACACACTCCTTTTTCGCTTTCTTGTGTGCATGGCTACTATAGTAGGCCTATATATATAGCAAGTGCCCCCCCCCCCCCCGGGTTTGGGTGGTGAATTTTTACCCACCCTGAATCCACCCCTGTTGAAGGGCCGATTATCCCCCCCCCCCCAACGCCCCTGCCCAGTGTGTGCAACATTGCTGTGTGTGGGCACGGTAAAGTATATAGCGTATGCTTACTGCCCAATATAAGTGCTGGGTTTTAAATGAGCGCTTGCCTTGATTGCCTAGATATGCCAGGGGTAGACGGATTCCTAAATTTTTTTTAAGGGCATAAGTACTGTAATAGGATCTCAAATAGGCCTAAGGTCCTGTCTTGTGTAGGCCTAAGAGCTGTTGGATATAGAAGGCCTACTCCAAATATAGCCCTATAGGCCCTAAGGGTTAAACACGATGGTATGGTACTAAGGGTTGGACTTCTTTTTTCCTGAAAACAGGTGATTTTTTCCCCACTAGGACAGTGACCCAAACTTTTCCCCTACCCAAACCACCATCAGCCCAGCATAATTATTGACATGGGGAGTATTCAATAGGTCCCATATGGCCAAACCTCAGCCCTATTCGTGGACCCTGCACATCCTCCAGTCCACCCACACCCAAAAAGCCCCTTTCCCTCTACTTTCTGTCCACATTTTTCATACAGAAGATATAGGAAGTGCCCCCCCCACCCCCCCTGTCGTCATCGCCGCGCTGCCACACACACAACTCCACAAATGGTGACGTCACAAACGTGTTCACGTCAAGCCCATGCTCCCAGGAGAGGCATACGACGCACTGAGCTAGCTTTGGTCTGGTTCCTTTTTCCAGGATACATTGTAAAAATCCCACCTCAGGAACAATGGATATGAACATGGAGGAAGTACCTGCGGCTACTACACAACATAAGGTATGTGTGTATCATTTGCAGTACATTTATATCACTTTGACTTTTCAATGGTGGGCCTGCCCGTGTACTGTGGTGGATCTGTCACTGTCAGTGTCACAAACTGCCATTAGGCTATGTGCCACATGGAGTGGTTCTCAGTTAAACCGGAATTAGGAAATGTCAACTGTTTTCAACGTTCATGCCTTAGATAAGTGACAGTAGGCCCTATGCAGCGGGAAAGATCGACTTCAATATAGGGTACCCAGCTAAGAAAACAAAGTTTAATATTTCACATAAAAATAATGTTTTTTTAAACTTGATATAACGTTATCCCCTAGTTAGGAGCCTCAGAGAAACGTTGCATTATAAGCAAAAACTTAACGAGTGGGCATACAGGAGCCACATAGCCATGAGTGAACTTCGCTGGTAGGCCTACCCAGAGGATGCCGCAGGCCTTTGCTGGGTACCAGCGAAGGTTCACAAATGGGCATGCTTTGTAGTTCCCCTCCTCCCCACGAGGTGTCTCCTCTCTTTCAGGCAAAAATTGGGTGTAACAACTTATTTCTGGTCCGATTTACATTCTGTTAAGTTTTTTATGCATGCCCTTATATGCTACCTACAGTATCCTGTCATTAGACCTTACGAAATATGCTGTTTTTTCATCTAAAATCGTCTTTAAATCGGCAATCAAGGACTTTTTTTAATTGAAATCGGCTTCATGCACATTTTTTTTTTGGGGGGGGGGGGGGGCATTTCGCAAAAGCAGCACTTTGCAGTGACAGGGGGAGTCAAGATTTACTTTCAGCTAATCTATTTGGGGGGGGGGGGGGGGATCTTGGAAAAAAAATTCCCTTCGGTGAGTGTTCATTTATTTCTTACAGGGGGGATAGCGGGTTGGGGGGGGTGTAAAAACTTCTGATTCCTCTTGATCTAAGGAAAAAGGGTCTGCCTATTACATATTTAGAAGATAGCCATTTTGCCATATTGAATGTAGTGGTGTAGGGCCATAACACAGTGGATGAGCATGGGGACTAGTCGGATGGGGGGCTTCCATCAAGTATGTACACATTTTTTCCCCAGACAGCGTTCGTCTGACCTAGTACACTGCACTGTGGGAATGCCTCAGCCTATCTCAGATAGGCTCTGTAGTGTCGTGAGAAATCATACTCCTAGCAGATCTTTGGTCTCTTTTTTCCTACAGTTGAACACAGAGAGTAGGGTGGAGAGTGAGCAGACTAAATGCATTCTTGGGTACGCTCCCGATTTCCCTGTTGTTGTTTAAAAATAGACCCGCACCCCCTGGTGCATAATGTCCATATTAAGGTGACCCCCCCCCCCCCCTTAAATACATACTCCTTTGCTGACCTGACCCCCACCCTCCCCACAAAGCCTTCTTACCCTTCGAACACAATTTATAAGAGAATAGTGATCATTTTTCTGCCCCCGCCCCCCCAACACGTGTCAGATCTTTACACTCCCCCCTTGAAACTATTTAACCGTGTTAAACGTGAGTTTATTTAAATGAAAGTGAGTGAAGATTTCACCCCCCCCCGTCTTTGTCCCACTCCACCCCCTCTAGAGGGGTCAACATTTATTTGGCCCCTCCCAAATGCAACAAACCCCCCCTTCTTGATGAACAATGACCATATATTCAAGTTACTTTTATCCACAACATTTTATCCCAACTGGGTTGGGCCTAATTTCCTCCAAATGTAGTAAAAATGCGTACATGAAGAATATGTTAAATTGGCTTTAGATCCCCCCGCCCCTGTTCATATGTGAGCCTTTGTTTTCATTTACCATGACCCCCAACCCCCCTTGGTGCATACATACTTCATGGAAGCCCCCATGCAAGAGATGAAAAGTTGGGCACAGGGGACATGGACAATAATTGAAATTGGCATGAGACTTGAGCTTCATTAAGCGACATTGAATTGTGACATGGGCATTTCTTAAAATCGACTGAACAGTGCACTATAGACGCATTAAAATCCTATATTATGATGCATAGAAATCCCTACACTTACGTTTTCCAAAACTGATAGACTTTTTCAAAAATATATATAAAATATGACCCTGGGGAAGGGCATAATAAGTTCTTTTATCTCTGAGAAAGATTTCAGAACCCCCCCTTAAATTTAGTGAAAGTACAGTAACTAAACAGCTTGATTTTGGGCTATATAAAATCAGCGCCAGAACTACCATTGGGATTGTTTGCTACTTCTCTACCACTGAAATATACTTATGTAGGGACACTAATATTAGTATTGTAATCGAACGCCTACAAGGTAGTTCGGGCGGCCGGAGCCAGGGGGCACCCCTATCGGAGGCGGACAGTATATAAGCTGTCCTCACCCCCTTGCTCTGGCAGACCTTCTCAGGTCTCTGACTGTATAACATATTGAAAGCATCGAAAGATAATCATATGCCGATCGAACCTCATATACCTCAAGGACTAGCTTTATTGTACAGGTGAACGCTAATAAAATCCTGTTTCTTGCATCTCTACATGAAAACTGCAGTTCGAGTCCTTATTTAATCGAATTACTTAAAGACGAACTCTACACTGGTGCCGTGACCAGGATTTTATGTAGGAGATAGCGGACTGACCCTGGCAGAGGCTCAGTCAAGGAACGGGGGGGATGAAGGATCGGGAACCGAGCTGGAAGATGGGGAATTGGACTACACAGTCGCCCAAATCAATGAAATCTGGGATATTGCCTCTCGAATGCATACTCCAGAGAATAAAAAAGGTCGAAAGAGGAGTCTGATTTTTCGAACTCCGGGAGAATTCCCTCCTCCCAGGACGGTGCCGAATACCAATCCGTTCAGAGGGAACCCATGGGCGGACATGCTTCCCTCCGAACCGAACCTCGGACATATGGAACGAGACTTGTCCAGAAGAGGTCGACAGGTCCCTGATTATGACGCCTACTGCGAGAAATTGAAAGCAGAAGAGGAGTCAATGAGGGATCGGTATACAGCCATGAATGAGGATTTGATCCGATTGGCCCACGAAAAAGCAAGGGTCATCGCACAGAACCAGAAAGAAGCAGCAGAATTGAGTGAAGTAAAATCCAGAATCCAAGCGGATAGGAAATATATAAGTGAACAGTTGGCTCTCGAAACCTCTCAGTTGGCCAAGGTCCAACAGAAGGTTAAGATTGCTCAACACAGTCTGACCGAGGAGCAAGCACAACTCCAGAAAGAGAAGGAAGAGGCTCGCCGAAGTCGTGATCTTCGGGATACCTATGAAAGCGAGATCGAACGACAATCCAAAAGGGTCAAGAAACTCAAGGCTGATTATTCGAGGGAAGAGAAAGCCGGCGAGGCCCTGCGGGAACAGTTCGAGCAAGAACGAGAAGCGTTGAAGCAAGCTCGAATCGACATGAAGACTGACCTCGAAAAAATTCAGAAAAATAAAGATGAAATCAATGATACCTACCTGGCTTATCAGAGTCAGATAGAGGAGATCCGCAAAGAGGAGGAGACTAGGAGGCGGGAAACAATGAATGAGGGAGCCAAGCTACCTAAACACGTTGCATCCACACCTAGTCCGATATTGAGTACAGTAGAGCCCATCGAAACACGGGGGGTTGTTTCGGAGGGGAAGTATGAACGAACCCAGGGAGGGACTGTTCCGAATGAGACTTATCGTAAAGTCACGTATGGGGGAACCGAGGAGAAAGAAATCTCTAGCACTCATGATATCACGAGCGAGGCCCCACCCAAGAGAATGAACCATAGTTACGGCTCTCTGCATCCCTTTGCGGATGACACGCTGGCGGGACATAATTATACGGTACCCCCACCACCGATATATAATATAACCTACCAGTATCGGGCACCATTACCCGGAGCCGGATCGAACGAAGGACATCAGTCCTATAATGAAGGGGGAGGATCGATTCCGAGCAGGGGGACAGGTGGTGCTCCGAACCCCGGAACGAATCCGGGAGGAGGAGCCGGAACTGTGCCGAACCCTGGTTCGTACGGAGGTTACCCCCCCAGTCCTGAACGAACTCAGCCAAATCCAAGAGGAGGAGCACCAAGACCGGTCCCTGCCCCGAGGAGGTTGACAAAACGATCATCTATGGGCCCGAGGGTTGCTGCCATAGTGGAATCCGATCCTTGTATACAAGGAATGGGGATAGACTGTTGCAGTCGGACCCGGGAAGATGAGTCAGAAATAATGGAATGGAGCCGGAGGCAGTCTGATAGACTGGTATGGAGTCAGAACAGTGCCAGGAAGCCTGTTCGAACTCCCCGACGGTTCAATGGAGAGAATTGGAAGGAAAGCTACCAAGACTTTTGCGACGATAACCGTTATCATGGGTGGGACAAGGAGGCTTCCTTGGGTCCTCTCATTAAATGGTTGAGTGAGGGTCCGGGACGAATAGCTGTAGATGATTGGCGAGAGACGTATGGGGAAGATGGAAACTATGACCAATTGGTGGCAGCCGCCACACACATTTTTGGGGTGCTGTCCGCGAATGATCCTTGGTCGGAGTTCCAGGTACGAACACAGAAACCAAAAGAGTCTCCGAAAGTATTCGGACTAGAGCTTCAAAGATTATTGCAAAAGGCTCGACCTTATTGGAGACGGGATGATGAATATTTCTTAGATGAACTATTCACACACTTCATAAAAGGACTGAGGGATCCGTCCCATGCTGAACTCGTCCAGAAAGAATGGGGGCGAGGATCCTCAATGGTAGACTTCTTTTTGGCTATCGATCAGCATGAAAAGAAGAAACGACTACTTTCTGGGTTCGTACCCAACCAAAGAGTGGCGTCTGCACATACGGCCGCTCCAGAGGAAAGCGATTCGGACGCTGGTTCGGATGAGGAAAGAATTGCAGCAATAGGGGGAGATAAGTGGGATCGAAAGAATCGGTGGAAGAAAAATGGTAGCAAACCACCCGAGAAAGAGAAGCCAGTAGAGGCAAGCTCGAAGCCCATCCCTACCCCCCAGTTAGGAGCGTCATCAGAGAATGAGAAACGGTTAATGGCCATGATGGAGGAAATGAAAGGATTGTTGGACTATCAGAAACGACCGAAGCTAGATCGAGCAACGGTGAAGTGTTTCAGGTGCCAGGAGACCGGACATTTCGCAGCCGAATGTACGGCCGAGAAACCAGTTTGGAGGGAAAGAAAGAGAGAGGAGACGGGAAATTAGAGGGGGTTGTCCGTGAAGGCAAGCTGACGACCCCGAATAAAGTATGCCAGGATACAATCCATACGAACGCGATTGAGGAGTCTGTAATGTATCCGCCCAGCAGCATGGGAAATGCTGATGAGCCGAAAACATGTGGGGCTGGGGGTATTGGTGAGACAGTTGCCAGGGAGAGCAAAGAAGGGAAACCGATCACCAATAGAGAGGAAGGTTGGGTAGAGGAACTATCCAGGATCGGGGGGATCCGCCTTCCCCAAGGTCATCCGTGTCTGGAGTATTTGAAAGGATTCGGATTCAATTTTGACATGGCAGACGACATCAAAAGGTTCGCAAGTAATCCCTCTATGATGGGAGGAAAGAGATGGTATGTGTCCGTATCTGTAAACGGCAGAATGGGAGAATTTTTGTTGGATACCGGAGCTAGCCACTCCGCTATGTCGAAAAGATTCTACGATCTGGTGTCGAACATGGATGATGACCTCACAACGAGGGTAAATGCATGTGCGGCTGATGGGAGCAAGATACGAACGTTTGGTAGAACTTGTATGATCATCTTGGTGGGTGGTAGGGAATATGTCATTTCCCCTACTGTCGCTGGGATAGAGGATGATGGTATCATTGGGATGGATTTCGCTTCCTTATATGGGGTAAAATTGGACCCCATCACTGGAATGTTGAAAGTAAATCGTCCCTACAAAGACAGGATACAATGCCTGGCACGAGAAGTTAGTGGAGTAGCGAGTGTGGTACAGACGGTAAAAATACCTCCCGGAATGGCATGTGATGTGTTAATAGCCTCCAGTAGGATGAAGAGGGGCGTTCCGGGGGTTTTCGAACCTAATGTGACGGTGTTGGGAAAGAGGGGGTTGGAATCAGCCGACACCCTGATAGGCAACATAGCATGGGGGGTGGCCCCTATAACGAACCCGGGTTCGAAAACCATCTACCTAGAGAAAGGCACTGTAGTGGGAGAAGTGATATCCGCGGAAGCGGTCACCAGTAGCTTTGAGAATGGAAGTGGACTAGTCCCGAACAATGAAGTAATGGAAGAAGGATTGGAAAAGTTAATAGAGGGATCCGGAGTAGAGACGGAGGAACAGAGGAAAGCCCTGAGGGAGATGTTAACTGAGTGTAGTTTAGCCTTTGCGCGGCCCGGAGAGCCGTTGGGACGAACGGATCGAGTCCTGCACTCAATTAACACAGAAGGGGCGAATCCAGTAAAGATACCATATAGACGTCTTCCGCTAGCAAAGAAAGTGGTGGCGGAAGAGGAGATTACGAAGATGTTGGCGGAAAGAGTGATAACTCCGAGCACCAGCCCTTGGAGTAGTCCAGTATGTATGGTAACAAAGAAGGATGGGAGTATCCGATTCTGTATAGACTACCGAAAACTAAATGGCTTGACTAAAAAGAATTCGTATCCGCTCCCCCGGATAGATGAGACCATTGATTCCCTCGGAGGAAATAAATGGTTTTGTACGATTGATTTGCAGTCTGGCTATTGGCAGGTAGGAATGAAAGAAGAAGACAAGGAGAAAACTGCGTTTTCGAGCCATGTAGGGTTGTTCCAGTATAACGTGATGCCATTCGGACTCTGTAATGCTCCGGCCACGTTTGAAGCAATGATGGAGACCTTACTGAGTGACTTATTGTGGAAGAAATGTCTAGTATATCTGGACGATGTGATCATATTCGGAAAGACATTCGAAGAATGCCTGGAGAACTTGAAGTTGGTGTTGCAGCGAATAATCTCGAATGGATTAAAGCTGAAAGCTAAAAAGTGTAACATGTTTCAGAAAAGTATTAACTATCTAGGACGGATCATCTCAACAGATGGGGTGAAAGCTGATCCGGAAAAGGTTAAGACGGTAACAGACTGGAGCATTCCTAAAGGACCGAAAGAAGTAAGATCCTTCCTAGGATTTTGTTCTTATTATAGAGATTTCTTACCAGGATACTCCCGGATAAGTTATCCAATACAATGTCTGTCGCACTGGACCCCGGGGAGACGTAAGGAGAAGTTTCCATGGGGGAAAGAACAAGGGGAATCATTCGAACTGATTAAACGGTTGTTCGTGGAAACACCAGTTTTGAAATACCCCACTGCGGATGGTCATTTCATATTAGACACTGATGCGAGCAATGAAAGTATAGGGGCTGCTTTGTCTCAAGTCCAAGATGGGAAAGAGGTTCCAATCGCATTTGCAAGCAATACAATGAGTAAGGCACAAAGGAATTATTGTACGACAAAGAGAGAATTATTGGCAGTGGTAGTATATACTAAGAAATATAAGCACTTCTTGTGGGGATCTGATTTTACTTTACGTACGGATCACTCCTCCCTGCGGTGGTTATTAAACTTTAAGGATGCAGAAGGTATGATAGGACGGTGGTTAGCACACCTATCCGAGTTCGGATTGGACCATAGCCAAATTCAGCATAGAAAGGGGGCTAAGCATGTAAACGCTGACGCGTTGTCGCGAATCCCGGTGAGGAAGTGTCAGAATGACGGATGTGATGATTGTGGGAAGCATAATGCCGTGTTGGCAGGAGTCCGAAAGCCTTTTAGAGATCTCGAACCCGTTATACTAGAATGGGACGAGAACTCCATTAAGGGCTTCCAGGAGAGAGATGCGAATAGTATCCGTCTGAAGATGTTACTTGTAGAAGGAAGGATCCCGAGTCGGCCAGCAATATCGTTGGAGAACAGGGAGATGAGGCGACTAATAGCTCAATGGACAGAGTTGGAAGTGGTAAATGGACTGATCTATAGGTGGAAGACGAATGCGTTGGGAAATAAGTCGAGACAGATCTTTATTCCTACTGCCATGCGAAGGGATATAATGTTCTTTTGCCATGGGCATCGGACCAGTGGCCATTTTGGGAGAAAACGGTCTCTGGAAAGGCTGGCTAGAATGTATTACTGGCCAGGTATGAGTACGGATCTGTTGAGATGGATAGACACTTGTCCGAAATGTTGTACGAGCAAGCCCGGGCCTGGGTTGGGTAAAATGCCCTTAACCCAGGAACTGTTTGGAGTAAGGTTCGCAAGAGTGGCAGTGGATATAATCACAGGATTTGTGACAACTCCGGAAGGAAATACATGTATGATGGTAGTAACGGATTACTATACGAAGTATACGAAGGTATTCCCAATGAAGGATCACAAAGCAGCAACTTGTGCTAGAATGTTAGTGAAGGGATGGATACTGTACTTGGGAGTGCCTCTGATGTTGCACAGCGACCAAGGGAGAGAGTTCGAATCGAATCTATGGCAGGAAATGTGTCATCAATTGGCCATTTGCAAGACCCGAACCAATCCGTATCGACCACAGAGTGATGGTCAGGTGGAAAGATTCAATCGTACCCTAATACAGGTCCTGAAGAGTTTAGTAAATCAAGAGATGGATGATTGGGATGAGCAGTGTGACTTTGTTTGCCATGCTTATAATAGCACGGTACATGCGAGTACGAACTGCTCTCCGAATCTGTTAGTATTCGGGGAGGATCTGATTATGCCAGCGGACCTAGTATTCGGAGTAGTGGGTATGAATCCAGATGTCCCGTGTCAGATCATGTTTGTGGAAGCGTTGAAGGAGCAATTCCGGAAGGCGTACGAATTAGTAAGAAAGGAATTAGGAAAGACAGCTAAATGGCAGAAAGTGGGCTATGATACTAACCTAAAGGTTCGGCGGTTTGCGGTAGGGGACTTAGTAGCGAGATACCACGAACCTCTGGTTGGCATCAAGCTGAGAGATAATTGGGATGGTCCGTGGAGGATTACCCAGAGAGTAAGTGATGATACAGTCCTGATGAGAGATACCTTCGGGAGGAATCAGAAATCGAATGTGGCCCGGTTGAAACCATGGAAGGGGAGAGAGTACTCCACGGAAATGTTCAAGATGGGACAAGAGGAGAAGGAGGAAATGAAAAGGGAGTTAGATAAAGTAATCGAGAAGAGGGGTCCGGGTAGACCCAGGAAGGTGAAGAAGGAAGCGGTGCAAATTAAATCATCTCCAAAGAGATCGGAGAAAACAAAGAATGTCTCGGCAGGTGTAGACAGGAAGAGAAGGACTGTCCCCTCTGTGGCTACGAGGGAACGGGCGAAAACCTCTCCGAATGTCAGGTGTAAAGAGAATCCAATAGGGGTTCGTCGCAGCCCTAGGTTGAGGGTGAGGGGTGCTGTTACCTAACCTGAAACACAACGATGTAATCAGTTAAATATTGTCATAATTACCGGGGCAACCGGGTAATTCGTCTTCTATGTAGGAATGATCACGATAAAAGTCAGAGATCCAACAAACTTACCTGTGAATGTGCCAGAGGGTAATGGACGGATAATCCGGCGGATTAGTAGTTGCTATCCGTATTTAAATCCATAATGACTCGAGATGAATTCGACAGGGCGGTGAGGATATCAGTGCTATAATTACCTGATCGTAATGCGTGACGCGCGGGAAGGATGAATGATTGTTTATATTTTTGCAAGCGCGGGAAACCGAAGTCTCGCCGAATGCGCGGTATCTCGCGAGACCAACGCGCGTGCGCAAAGGTCGACGCGGGTCAGCAATCCGCCATATTTGTTTACGGTTCGCCGGACAGAGCAAGGGGAAGCGTATCAGAGCACAAAAGCGAGGAGATAAAGACTGATTGAAAGTGAACTCGGTGAATAGCAGGTGGGTGAAGTCGCCAGGATCCCGTAGAAAGGGTCCTGGTACCTGTCATTCCGTTATAAACGAGTGAAAGAACTTTTTGAGTGTCACGATGGCTTCGGCGTCTGGCTCTCATTCCGAACGATCGGCCCTCGACGAGGTGTCCGAAGCATTTATGGAGACCGAGGCGATGTCGCCAGTTACCAGGAACGAAGAAAGTGCATTGAATGAATCCGGAGCAGAGGATAGTAGCATGGGAATGGAAGGAATGGAGATTGAGGAAATCCTGGAACGATCGGAGGAGCCGCTGCTCGAACCGAATCTGGATGGATTTAAATCGAGGTACGACGGTCGGGAAGTTCATATTCACGACCGGATCCTAGAAGGAGACCGAAAGTGTTGGGACGCAACCACTAGGGACTGCGTTCGGCACTTCCTATCCCCGACAGAATACGCAGCACTGCCATCCGAATGGCTGCTGTTTTACAATCGGACTGAGGCTGGACTGCAAGTGAGTCAGTCGTTCCGGAGGGCGATGTTCGATTGCGAAATCGCATATCGGCAGAATCGCCTTCCGAACCTACCACATGTATTGACTGACCATACTGGAATGGGGGTGACCGGAATGGATACCGCGGGAGAGGTATTGTACCGGGAACCCGATATGGAGAAAGAACCCAGGACTGCAGAGGACTGGGTAGAACGAACAGAGCATCCGGGCACCCCGAGGCTCTACACTCTGGATGGAGACGAGTTGCTTCGTCGACTGGAAGAGTGTTCCGAGCCGGAGGAAAAGTTGAACGGAATCATCAGTACGATGATTCGAGAGGGGACCTATGCCACTAGGGCATATGTTCCCGGACAGGAGGAAGAGCTGAGCTCTGCTCAACATAAAGAGCGACTGGCTTCCATCCGAAAGGGCAAAGCAATCCTGAAGGCCGCCAAACAAAAAGGTGGTGTGTCAACAGGGAGCGAAACCGAAGGAGAGGAGACCCCAAAGAAAACGAAAGTTAAAGGCGTGAAGGGAAAGACGAAGAAAAAGTCTCTGACCGACACCGAATCTGACAGTGACCAGGGTGCCTTCACACCGGTTCTGTCAGCGAAAGAAAAAAAGAAGTTGAAGGAATCTAAGAAAGACATAAAAATGACTGTGCCTCCGAAAGTGATTGCTAAAGTCACAGAGGTAGTGGGCAGGAAAGATCCTTCGAGTGATAATCCACTGGAGGGACGGATGGCTGCCGTTCAGGCTGCTGCCGCCGCCAAGGTCAGTGGTATTATCAAAGGAGCCACTAAGAAGGCAACCAAAGTGACTGAACCCGTAGATAGTCCGGACGACGAGTCTGGACCAGATTCGGGTGACGAACCTCCGGAAACCGATCCGGATCCAAACACACAGGATCCGGAGGACAAGATGGAGGTTCCGAATGAGGAGGAACCAGAGGAGGAAGAAGAGGGAGAGGGTGAAGAGGGATCAAAAGATGAGGAAGAACGGGAAAGAACTCAACGAATCTGGAAGAATAGTGAGGCGAAGTTCGCACACTTCATTCCGGGTTCGTTCGAGGAATGTGCGAAGGGCAAGAAAGCGTACGGTTGCCCCGAACCCCGTAATATGAATGACGAAAGCGATGACGAGGATTGGATTCGGGAAACCGAAGACGATCCCTTGCCATCAGATTTCTATCTAGAATGGTTCAAACAACTGACCAAATATCCTGAAAGCTACTACATAAGAGACCAGAAGTCGAAATTGCGCTGGGCCTACTTATGTTGGTATCAGAAAGACGGTGAGCGATATTGTCCGTTCACCATTTGTATAGAAGAGAAAGGAACGGACAGGACATATCCGACAGCAATGCGGTTCCTGAGACATCTATGCGAACGGCACTTCCACCACACGGTGGTGTACGAATGTGCCAATTCGAAAGGGCAGCGGGATAGCGCAACCTGCAATGGTTGCGTTACTCCCAGAAGGGGGGTGATGCTTCGACATCTGAAGTTTTGCCACAGCCCCGGACTGAGTGCAGCACGCGAGAAAGTAGTGAGTCTGCACGATAAAGTGATGACAGAATATAATAAAATGATCCCTTCGGACTTTAAGCACATCGGCGTGAAGACAGATTCGTTCTGTAATGTGCACGAGTCCACGAAGGGCAAGCTATGTGCGAGAGTTGCCCTGGTGAGAGCTAGAGGTAAATTTCAGATGAAGAACGAACTCTTCTCTAGAGTGTGTGAGTGGAGGGGTGATCCACCCAAGGCAAAAATTGACGAGAAGAGGCGAGCTAGCCGCAGCCCAGCAAGTGTCAAAGGAAAGAAATCTCGGTCCGATTCTCCCGAAAGACCGGAGTTTAAGAAGCCACTGGCTGTGGCTCGTGACTCGAGATCTACACAACAGAAACGGAAAGATTCGACTGTATATCAGTCGCCAATGAGTGGGAGGTCAGACTCACGTCCGTCCTCGTCAGCAAGTTCGGCTTCGGCCTCAGCATCAGCGTCAGCCTCGCAGAGTGATAATCCACCTGCTTGGTTCGACCGGAAAGAACCGGCCCGTGAGCCGGAGACTGGTGATTTCCCAGAATTGAGCGCACCGAAGGTTTCGGCCCGTGTCGAACCTGTACTGACTCAGATTCCGGACAATAGGCCCCGACTGAGCACGAGACCGGTGGATCTGTATTTTGATCCGAGTGACAAAGTGGTGTGCGCCCAAGCCCAGCAGGCAGTGGACGACTTCCAGGAAACTCAGAGGGAATTGGCTGTCCGATACAACCAGGGGGTGGCGAACTTGTTTGCCCGCTCTCTGGTTGAACAGGAGGCCAGAACCAGAACGAACCTGGAGAAAGATAACGAGGCGCTTCTGGCCGCCGAAACGAATAAAATTCGGAACGAAGCCAAGCTAGCCGCATCACGGACTGCTTTGGCTCAGAAACGCCTGCAGGAGTCAAATGACCGGAACGAGGCTATGAACGTCAAGTTCCAGCAGGTATTTGGAGTGTTCTTGGACGAGTGGGATGGCACCCGCGAATCCGCTCTGGAACTGCTAAAGAACCAGAGTGAGGAGGGGTGAGCCCACGATTCCAGAGTGAGAAAATAGGAGTGATTGGATATTCGAAAGAGAACGAGTTAGTGTAGTATGAACGTCTACTGAACCATCAAACAGCAGTAACCGGAGTACGCAAGCTGAATACGGTGACCATACATCTGAAGAGGAGAGCACCATTCACCCGTTCGGAAGAACGTGTCTGTTCAGTTAGAACAGAGGCAGCAGTACGAAAATGAAGAGGAGAGCACCACTAACCCGTTCGAATGAACGTGCCTGCCCAGTTTGGGACAGGACGGCTGTTGAAGAGGAGAGCACCACACACCCGAGTCCTTCCGAAAGGATGGTACTTCGTGCCTAACCAATGTTGAAAAAGGTTAGGATGGCTGCCCGGATCTTCAGTTTTTTGTTCCTGTGTTTTTTTTTATTGTCATGAGAGATGTCAAATTGTTCTAGTCGCTAATCTATATATGTTTGTATGTATACTATACAAGTGTCCTTAATCATTCGAAATGTGTCAAGCCGTTCGGATATATTACCACCCATGTAAATAATATTAGTTTTGTATATTTTTATATACCCTACTGTGTTCACGACGTAACATAACGCTTTACTAAAATAAACTCAGTTATATGAGTTTATATTATATTGTACATATATTTAAAAGCGTAAGCGTATGTAATGTCTGGGGGGGGTGGTGTAGGGACACTAATATTAGTATTGTAATCGAACGCCTACAAGGTAGTTCGGGCGGCCGGAGCCAGGGGGCACCCCTATCGGAGGCGGACAGTATATAAGCTGTCCTCACCCCCTTGCTCTGGCAGACCTTCTCAGGTCTCTGACTGTATAACATATTGAAAGCATCGAAAGATAATCATATGCCGATCGAACCTCATATACCTCAAGGACTAGCTTTATTGTACAGGTGAACGCTAATAAAATCCTGTTTCTTGCATCTCTACATGAAAACTGCAGTTCGAGTCCTTATTTAATCGAATTACTTAAAGACGAACTCTACACTTATAAATGTCAATATATTACAGTGGCTTACCGCATATGTGCATATATCGATGGTGTATACAATAAGCATTCCAAAAAGTCATTGGTTACTCAATATGACAAATATTAAATCTACCACACCCAAAAGCTTGAAACTTCGAATTCCCTTAGCAAGAAAGCAGACTCGGTCATCACATGCAGACAATAATGGGTGCCTTACATAGTAGCGCTTCCCGGTTTTTATTCAGGCAGTAGGCAGAGTGAAGAACTTTAAATTCTAAATACTGGTATACCCAGGAGAGGGAGTCAGTATACGGGGGTTCAGTCAGTACTAAGTCTATGGCCGTCTGCCTACTGTTACGTGATTGAACGTCTAACCCCCAAACATGGATGCGCCCATGGCCTAACACCTAGTAGCCCTATGAAATGTACACTCCATCCACCAGGGGCACCATCGCTGCTTGAGAAACAGAGAAATAGCAAGCCAAATAGGCTTTTATGGGGAATAAATATTTATTTAAATCGCTGCCCCACTACAGTTCAAACTGTCAAGTTAAAAAGACTAGATTCAAATGAAAAGGGAGCAGTAACTACATGTATATATCACAATATCCAGCCCCTGTGGCCCTACTTTCACATCACATTTGTACTGATACTAATTATACTAATCCCCTACACGTATTGTGTTGAATATGGTATTCATTCCTTTCACACTCCTGTGTTCTACAGCAAAGCAGAACATCAATACCCCCGGAGAAGAAGGAAATACTTAAACGGTATAAGAGAAATGGAATGACAGGTATCGGATCGAAACATCAAAAGGACATTGAAGACGCCATCCGTGAGACTGGCCTTCCAAAAGCAGTCATTGAAGTATGTCTCTTCTAATCTACATACAACTCATGTAATACATTTAATTTATTCATCATAAAGTGTACACCCAAAATCATACAAAAATGCTAGGGCAATATGTGCAAAACATATTTTCTTGATACATAATGATAATAGTGTAATTATAACAAATGTCGTTACTTTTCATGATGGCACTGCACTACTTAGAGATTCAATCCTTGGAATACTAGCTTTGCAACCCCTTATCATTTCTTTACTTTCTGAGAATATAAACACTGAGGGTCATATGATAGAAGTTTCAACATAATGATTCCTAGCATATAACCCACGGCCATTTTGAAAAAGCTACAGTTGATTGTACTGCTAAGCTAGAATTCCTTACAAAAGGGCACATATATATCTGTTTGCTTCTTTTTCATCACTTCTAGAAGTGGATCCATAATTCGGGGAGACTAGTCACCAATTCCACTGGAAAACAGCAGAATGGTACAAAGAGGGGTGGCTCTGGATACAATCTTTATTGTCATGAGAAGGGAAGCGGTGAGTATTATAGCCTATATTTGTTGTTTAATCATATTGATGTCATGAATGTACAACATAAGGATGTAAAAAAAACTATATGAACCCAGTATTATAAGTGCAGACAACAATAAAACAATCTTCACCTTATTTGTGGAAAGCAAATTCATGTTTGGTTACATGAAAATAATTTTCATGTATATTGCTCACCTCATTTTTGAACAAGTTTTCAAGATCCTTGCTCAACCTCGTCTGTAAAACAATGTTTTCTTTTTTATATTAATATCATAAGTACCAATTTTCTTCTCTTAGCATCTGTATTATACACGGGGTTTTACAAATCTTTCATTCACGGTTTTCACTCCCTTTTTTTCTTGTTGCTCATGAATGTATTATTGAAGGATTCATTAAGCTAATAAACTGTCTCTGAAAGAAATGTATTAAAATATTATAATTAAAAGTGAGTGGAGATTGTACATTTTGCGAGCCCCTGTCATTGAGCTGGGGCATTGGCTCTACACTATGTTCAGATGATAGGCCAGTTACCCGATATAGTAAGCCATACCAAAGTTAGTCTCTCGCACTCAGACCCGCCCACCCGTGTCCACCCGGCCAAGCTGGGTCTGACCCTTCCCTGATCAGGGTTGGGGACGGCGTTGGCTTAGCAGTACTGTTTCCCAGCACATATTGGGTACATACACCAGCATTAATAAAGATCTGCTGGAGAGTGACGCGCATGTGTGCTGACTGGACACGCTACACTCGCCAATCCTATATACTTAGTCAAGGTTATGCTTGGAGAGTGTAGGTCAGCGCGGCTACACCTTCCAGTCTGTGCCCCTAGTAGCAAGCCCGCACGGGGCCAATTTGGTGTCAGCTCGGATTTGCTGTTTGAAGTCGGGCAAAACTGAGCTGGGTTTCATGTTGGGCAGATGGCTGGGCTGAAGTGTGGCCCCGATCGGGCTGCCCATTTTGGGCTCAGATCAGTTTCAAAGCGGGCTGCCCGATTTGGGCACAGATCAGTTTCAAAGAGGGCTACCTGCTTTGGGTTCATGTTGGCCAGATGACAGGAAACCCGTCCAAAACCCGTTCTGAGCCCAATTCGGGCAGCCCACTTAGGGCTACACCAAAGCCCAGTGCCCTAAACCAACGGGCACCCATCGGTTAGCCCACTCTGGGCCGATGAGGGCTGAGGTTGGGTTTGGACAGGGCAACTCGTCTAGTAGTTCTGATGATTGACACCAGATGTCACTACTGTCATACAAGGAATCCCCTTAGTTGGGAGACTCCTTTAATAGTATGAATCTGAGTAAGTCTTGAGGTCTTGTAGTATAGTTGGTATTTATTACAAGTTGACAGCAACAGTACAGTAAGTACAAGTAGGTTCCACTCAGTTACACCTATCCACACAATAGTATAGGACTAGTAAGTATGCCCTAGAGTCAAGGGGTCCTGCACACTGTCTGATAGTTGGGCCTAGTAGGGCATAGCCTATAGCCTTGTTCTCAGTCAGTGGAGGGAGCTCCTTGCTCAGTGCTGTCCTTGGGTGAAGTGATGATGGTAGCTGGGAGGCTGGGGTTTATAAGGGGCCCAGCCCTCAGCTTGGTCTAGACAATGTTAGAGGGCTTGTAACTGTCAAGGAGACAGTCACACAATACCCCTCCATAGTCTGAATACCCCTGTTAGTGTACATCAAGGGAGGTGACCCTTATGTTGGTCTGTGGGAACAATGGTCCCCCTAGCTAACAGTGGAAAACAGTGTGCGGGATGAGCGTCGCCTGGCGGCGACGGGAGTGCCGACTGGAGCGCCGCCTATGCGGGCCGGCGCGCGCCTGCGTGGGCCAGCGGCGGGAGTAGCGTCTCCCGCCGTCGGCTTGAACACGCGGGCGCCCGCAGCGCCGGGCTCGCCGGGCTCGCCGGTCATACCTGACAGGTGCCTCCCCCTCGGGAAAAAGGACAACTCTCCGTCAGTTGTCATTCCATCTAAAAATTTGGGGTGAATTTTGGAATTTTGTCCACAATTTTTGGTGGCAAATAGAATTTACCTTTTGTTTTTGATTTTTTTTTTTTTTTTTTTTGTAGTGAAGTACACTTTTTTGTAATATAGATGATGTGAGAGTATGTAAATACCAAAGGTCTGGGGAGAATTTTGGTTTTGTGCTTGGCTAGTCATCTACATTATATACAGTGTAATCTTAACTATAAGGTATGTAAACCTTCTTTGTACCAATTTGGTACTTTCTTAATCACATATTATACAGTGTAGTAATACATTGTGTCTTTATCTGACACTTTTCAAATCGTTGTTTGAATTATATACACAGTATGGTACATCTTTGTCTTAATTCTAAAACATGATGAAAAATGTGTTATCAAGTAAAAGGCTGTCTTTGGTGAATAGGTGCTTTGTGGAACTGAGTGGATTTTGATATATCAATGTTCACATGTGAATACAAATATACAGGGTATAATGCAAATTATGCAAAATCTTATGATAATCTTTTACAAACTTTTTTGTTTGATACCAAAAAAACCAAGGCCACTTTTATATAAAAGTAGGCCAACCGGCTTGAAGTTTGTTTTCTTATTTCTAGATAGCGCTTATCTTTGGATTTGCGTGATATAGCAATCAGTAATGTACATTTTATGCATAGTTATGTGCTTGTCCGGTGGCGGATAAGTGTTCATAATTGTGTCATCTGACATTTTGCATTACTTAAGTTTGTAAGTTTGTATGTACAAATACAGTCCTTTTTATGCAGATATTTTGTCCTTATCCGGTGGAGGGTAAGTGTTCATAATGTCATAAAAATGACTTGGTATCTTGTTTCAGCAATGATAGTTGAATCTTACAAGATTCTTGGTGTTGGCAATTTGCAACTTGTGGATCTACACTTTGATCAGAAATGTCTTTGCAGTGGGCCGCTGCTGTGAGATTTAAGTCTTTTGTGTAGTATCCTAGGGTTAGTCAGCGGACTATCTCCCTTTTTGCTTCATGTTTTTCTGTAAATAGTCTTACATAATACAAAGGTATACAGTGTAAAATACAGTGCAAATACAGTGTTATATACAAACATGTTTGATTAGCAATTTAGATTGTAATAATACAATTTCATACCTATAGATGCATGTTTGAGCAAGTTTGACATGGTTAAGAGTACGCAATTGTTTTTGTAAAACTTCAATTTTTCAAAATTGGCTGTTTCATTTTGGGATACCTTAAAATTGATTCCCTGATACTACTGACACACACTGAGACCTTGCTTTGACCTTGGGATTGTGAGAGTTTGAAAATTTTGCACCTTGAGCAGATTTTTGAGTGGCACCTTGAGGCTATTGTGTCATGCGGCGCAAGATGCGTCGTGTGCCGCGGTGACACCGGTGGTTGACACCTTTTGGTGAGCAGATCATGTGCCTTCTCATGGACTTGTCACCTGAAGTGAGGGGATCACTTCAGAGGGTGAACAGTGTCATTTGGGGGTGGGGAGGGGTTATAAAGGCTGTGTAGACCACAGTAGGATCACTTATTCCTTGAGTACCCTTGAGATAACACAGTATGGCGCATATGGCAATTTTGGAGGACGAGTTGGAGGCTGTACCTGAGGTACTTGCATATCTCCCTGAGGCCTGGCTGCAGGGTGACATGCAGGCCTTAGACCTGTGGTTAGGTGATCAAAACACCTTGGAGGGGCTGACTCCTGGTACTCCTTTTAGGAGTATTTTGAGTCGGTATGACTCAGTAAGGACGCGGTGGTTGCATAAAGTCTGGCACGACATTGCCAGTTTTGGTGATGTTTTGGTGTGCCGTCATCACGGCTGGTACTTCCTTGGTGCTGGCGGGATTTCCATGCGCAGGGCGGCATCTCTGGAGCTGTTGGCTCAGGCCCTACGTGATCTGGATGGATATGACCCGCGACTGCTTTTCACCAGAAATGATGGGGTCATCTGGGACTTCCTATTGGCTGTCGGCCTATGTGCTTACACGGTGACAGGTGATGCTGCAGACAGCGCTGAGCATGCTTTGTCTACTTTGGAGGCACGTTTTGTCCAGTGGAGGGAGGAGAACGAGTGGCTCTTCAGTGAAGATACGTGGATTGGATCTCCTGCCGCTGCCGAGTTGGCCGAGTCCTGGGAGGCCTTGGGATGGGGGGACTATAACAACTAGTGGGTGGCATCTATAAATGTCAATATAAACGGTCCTTTTCAGGGCCAACCAACTTTTCACAAAAGTTTTGGTCAATCTCAATCCTGTATAATTGTGTTATTCTTCCCCATGTACTTTCTCACTAGTTACAGCTGTAGGTGGTTGGGTGAGTATGGTGAGTACATTTTTGAATGTATTGGTGCTCTCTCTTTGGTCGTCAATTATGATGTTTTCCAGCTTTGATTCATGGGTATCCATGGTGACAGGCTGGGGTGAAATGTCATTTTGTAGTAACATGGCAAAATCTAGATTAGGTTCCCTGAGCGCTGGTATTATGCTGAACCTGGCACGCCATGGTAGATTGATAGTTTCTGGCAGTAAATATGCGGTCTCTCCTTTCTTAGTAGTAATTACTACTGGTCCATTCCATTCAAATACTAGTCTTGGGAGAGGGTACATTTTTATAATCATATCTCTGTATGTTGGGGCTGAAGCTTTTATAATTGTATCAAACTCATGTGGCACTGGACGCAAGGGGAAAGAGAAGTTGGTGTCTCCTTTGTAGACTTTTAATACTACTGTGGGATTTGTCCTCTTAGTGACTTTTCCCTTTCCACAGTGCTTGGTTGCCATACTCTTTAGATATTTGGTCAGCCTGTAGGCTGAGTAAATAGTGAGTGTGAATAGTATGGCTATGATAAGCGTATGGGTCTCCTGGATAGTTAGAATAGGGGTGGGGCCCTGTTCTATTGGTGCCGTGGTGGTGTCCTTCTTGTATAGGGTTTCGAAGGCTTTCTCCATAGGCTTCTCTGTGACAAATCTATATGCTTTTGCAGTTGGCATATAAGCTAGTAGTGTGGATCCTCTGTGCATTTTGAATAGGGTGTATGTGGCCAAAATTGTAGCTATAACCGAAAGTATCATTGGTATGATAGATGCTGCTGGATGCCGTGCAAATTTGTATAGATAGGACTCTATTAGTCTATTTTCCAGTGGCTTAGCCAGGCTGGAGGCATCATCAAGCAGGGTTTTTGCGAATGGGTTTAGGTCTAGTAATGTTGATTCATCAATATTACTTGATTTCCTTAACATATCTAGTGTCCTGGATAGGTTGACCTTCGGAAAAGGTGGCAGATTTGCCTTGGAGTCTGGTCCAATTTCTTTGATTTCATTTAGAGCCGCGAGAAAAGGTAGGTTTATGGTCTCCAAAGCATAGTGAAATGAAATTGTAGTGTTGCATGGCAACCTAGAATTTGGTAGTGAATAGTGATCTATATTCACTGTACATAGGCATGGTACACCTATGATTGAGTGTGATGGTGCTTTGTGAGTAGTAGCTGGTTTCCCGTGACACGTAACTGTGTAGGTGGGAGAATTTGTGGTCACAAGATATTCATCTTGTGAGATGGCTACAGCGTGTGAGATAGGTCTCTTCAAGGGTGAAATAGTAAATTGGCACATATCCTTGACTTGCTGAGCTTGGTTCAAATAAATCGCTACTGTGCATGTAGGTACATGTCTATGGATTCTCGGGCTAGTTTTGGTACAAATTTTGATCTTAGTTCCTGGACAGGTTAGCATATCTGCATTTGTTAGTTCAATAAATAGTGAACCATCTTCAGAGATAGCCAAGAACTTGACATCAGTAATTAATTGGGTTACTCCCTTTGTAGGTGTCTCCTTGGTGTTGATTGGTACTGGTGTAGTTACCAGTTGGAATACTCTGAAGGTGGAGACGGTGGATGCTACAATGATATCCAGGTGGATGTATATGTGCCGTTCCGAATAGGTGTAGGATATCATTCTTTGGGAATAATAGTAGTCAAGGTCAGTTATGGCGACCTTTGATCCTGGTGAGTGTATTCTGAGTGTCATGTCCAGATCATTCAGATGCTCCGTTAGTTCAGCTGGTGGTACTATGTCAGCAGTCATAATGCCTGCTGACAGCATCCTGAGTGCTGATGTGGTGCGCTGCAATGCTTGCAGATAGTTCATTCTTGCTACAATAATGGTGAGTGCATCAGTTAAAATTTGGATCTTCCTTCTTTGTGTGTGCTCGTGATTTGCATAAGTGTTCAGAGATGTGGTCATATTTTGAGCCCATATATTCATATTTTGGCCTAGAGTGTTCATGGTTTGGTCTAGCATGCTTTTATCCTTAACATATGCCTTGACAAATTTGTCTTGGCGTTGTGTGACCTTATCAATTAATATAGCTGCTTCTTTGTCTTGCTTGGAAAAAGCTTCTAGAATGCCGTCTATGTTCTTTATCTGGTCCATGACCTCTTTGACGTCATCTAGTGTGGCAAGACCTATTGCTCCTCTGAAGAGTGGGGCTAGGAACCCAAGTGGTGCTCTTCTGTACCTTCCTTGACTATTAATTGGATTTGATAGGAACAAATGGATGGATGCTAAGGTAGAGTTAATTTCCTTGTCTGTTATGTCTATTAACAGATCTAGTTCCCTTGCTTGCTGTAATATCTGACTGGTAGAACTGTCGTCATGCAGGGTAGGAAATGTCAGTGCCATAACCTGGTCCAGTATTTTGGTTTCGGTCTCTGGTGGAGCAGGTATATGGTATGGTATTGCCAATATCATGGTTGTGGTATCGTGCCCATTGACCAATGGTTCAGGTAATGGCTCATATATGGCTCCAACGTTCTGTCTAACGGTGGGCACATATGTGATGGCTTGAGAAGTGGCCATCATCACTAGTAGTAGGATTGGCTTTAGCATGCCTGAAATATAAAATATATTCTATGTCTTAGTAAGACTT
This sequence comes from Harmothoe impar, assembly GCA_947462335.1. Lineage (NCBI taxonomy): Eukaryota > Metazoa > Annelida > Polychaeta > Phyllodocida > Polynoidae > Harmothoe > Harmothoe impar. The sequence goes on from OX381704.1 coordinate 5,458,916, forward strand.
CTACTAGTGTTTTCGCAATATACTTAGGTTTAAATTGGTTCGCTGATTTTGTGAGCTATCCTTTTTGCTTATGTGAAGTATCCACTTGGCACTGCCTCTGTGTACATAGTTTTGAGAGCAGAAATCCTGGTTGGTCCCAATAGTAATATAATAATCAATGTAGTGTTTGAACTGTACCTTTTTCCATGATCAAGCTAGTGTTGGCTTAATGTCCAATCTGTGCTAGAGTCCTTTCCCAAGATTGTAGTAACTGGGTATGATATTGTAGAGTGGGTATGGTCTGCTTTCTGACAGAGTCCCTCCTACTATAGGAGAACTGGTATGGCTAGGACCAGCTGGTGTGTACCTGACTGCTGCAGGAGTAGAACTGGTGAGTTGGCTATGGAGTCAGGGCATCTTATGTAGCCCACCCTACCCTCATCCATTGAGGGCCTGGCTTTGTTTCCCTGATGGCTGGTGCCGGCCATCAGTGTCAGCTGACTGACTGGGGTAATTATGTCTGGGGTAATTAGTGTGGACTACCTGCATCTGTGGGGGTTTGATTTCCCTGGCAAGTGTGTGGGTCCTTTGAAGGGTAAGGGTGTGTCTAGACAGTAGTCTCTTGGCATAGCACGCTCTGTTTCATGTACTTTACAGGATTTAGGTTCAAACATTTCCATTGTGCATTCTTTCAAGGATGCTAGCCTTTGATGCAAAATATGATAATTGTGGTTTCTTCAAGCTTGGGTTGCTAATTCCTTTAGGTAGTCTCTTTTGGCTTTTGTGTGTAGCCTTTTGGGTTTCAGACTTCAACCCTGTAGAAATCTGTCCTTTGATTCTACTTTGTGTGCACATTGTTTTTATAACCTATATAGTGTATATTGTCTTTTCTGTCCTTTGTGTGGGTTCATATCCTATGCTGATTATGAAATTCCTACTTATCATTTATGATTTGGACAGTTGTTGGAAAATTAATTTCCTTCATATAGAGTGTATATACTTATTTGACTTTTATTCATAGTCTGTGGGTATAAATGTTCCATATGATCATGTCAATATATAAAAGTAATTTACTTAGATATTCTCCCTTGCCTGGAGTTTCTTTTCACCTTGTGGTGGGCTGGTCTGGGTACTATTTGGTTTAGACCAACTGACTCTTTGGTGAGTGTGATTTGGGATTTATCCCTTGTTATCCTGTGGATAAACTTTGAGGTGTGGGGAATGAGTCTGTGTGCAAACTCATTTTTCCTCAGTGTTGTGACCTTTTTGAGCCTATCAATATGTACTGGTCTGGGGACTAGTAGGTTATTTGATAGGTTCTTCAACCTTGCGCTGGTTGGGGTTGGTCTTTCTGCAACAACATATGGTCCCATAAATAGGGGTTGAAGCTTCTTTGAATCTGTGGTCAACAGAATTCTGGGAATGTTGATATATACAATATCTAGTGGAAGTATAGCTTGTGGTGTAAGCTTTTTGTCATATCTTGACTTCCTTCCTTGTTGTAGCTTTTTGACTCTGTCTATTGCCTTTCCTCTAGACTCATCTTGAGACAGTATCATTCCAGATACATGCTCAGCTACTGTTTTGATTTCTTCCTCTATGTTTAGGGCAGTTTCTACAATGGTTTGAGGGTTTCTGCCATGAAGTAGGAAGAATGGTGTGTAACCTGTTGTCTGGGACTCTGTGTTGTTCAATGCAAATGTAATTGATTCTATATGCAGGTCCCATGTTTTCTGATTCTGAGAACAGAAAGTCCTTAATGCTGTTCCTATACTGGCATTGAATCTTTCCACTAATCCATTTGATTGTGGTCTGTATGGACTTGACAGGTCGTGTCTAATCTTCTGGGTGTTCATCAGTTTCTTAAAATTGCTGCCTGTGTAGCAGGTGCCATTGTCAGTTTGAACTGAAGTTGGTACACCTTGCTGACATATGACGTTCTTGTAGAACTCATGTTGTGTGGTTTCTGCTGTGAGATCCTTTGTGGCATATGCTATGACATATCTAGTTGAATAATCTATGCAAACTTGTATGTGTTTGTTTTTCCTGGCTGTTTCTGGGAGTGGTCCCACAGCATCTAAGTTTAGGTGCTTCATGGGAGTTGGCATATAGTCCCTTACAGTCATTGGTGTTTTGTGGGTGTGCACTGCCCTTTTTGCTTTTAGGCAAGTGTCACATGTTGACACATACTGATTGACATCAGCCATCATAGATTTCCAATATACCCTAGGTATGAGAGAAGACATCATTTTTGAAGTACCTACATGACCTGCCATTGGTGAGTCATGGAAGTGTTGCAGTATGTTTTCAACCCAAGTTTTTGGGACTACAACTTGTAGTGGTACTGTGTCTGTTTTTCTCCATGATGTAGGGGATATGTGTACTAGAATGTTGTCTAGGAGTAGGTAGTGCTGAGCATTATTCCTGATCCTTGTTGCTTCAGTGCTTTTTACAGGTAGGTCACCTTTCTCTAGGTAGTCTATAATGGGTATTAGTCCAGTGTCCTTCCTTTGTTCTTCTTTCAACAGTGTGGAGTTGATTGAACTGTCTGGGATTTGGTCTAACATCTGGTCTAATTCCATTATATGCTGTGCCAGCCTTTCTTTATCTTTCTCTGCCTGGATTGTTTCAGGAGATTTTGGTGCAGGTCTGGTCTTTGTCTGTTTCTTTGGTTGTTCAACTGCTATGTCTGTGTTGACTGTCTGCTCCTTTGAACTGGCTGCTCCTCTGTTTGTGCTGGTGGAGGCGGCCTTTGTTCTTTTGGGATGGGGGTCAGATTTGCTTTTGTGAGCCTTCTGTGCAGTACCTGCTCTGTCTGAGTGCTTCTGCAAATTGGCTGTGGGTGTGCTGGGTGTTGAGATGGGGGATTTAGTAGGGAAAGAGGATTTGGTTGACACTTTGTTCTTTTTGGCTTTTAGGCCTAATTGCTGAGGGTGGTCATTTGACCTTTTATCCTCTGCAACCGACCGTTTTGCTTTTGAACGTGTGGTGACAACACAAATGTCTCTGTCCTGTTCTTCCTCCATATCCAGCTGTTCTTCTGCAAATCTGACTACCTTGGTGATTGAAGCAATTTTATGCAGTTTTTCTTCCAACTGATTTCCTGATGCACTGTGTGGTGGTTCACGGGATGTGGCTTTCACCATCTGTGCAATCCTGTTGGTCTCAACCGGGGTAAAACAGTTTTCTGGATACTCTTCACAGTATTCCCTTTCACAATGACAGAACACATAATGGGTGGTCTCTTTTAAGATACCTCTGATCACTGGTTTTGGTCTGTCAATTGCTTTTGGTGGGTCATCTCTGTTGAATGGTATCTTGGTTTGGATTTTAGAGAATTTGGTTCTGGTGGCTGCCCTTTTCCTTCTTGGAGGTGGTGGGGGGTTGGTCATTGGTGGTGCATCTGGATATTCTCTTCTTGACATCACATCTGGAGGAATGTTGTCATCTCCTTTTACATGTTGTATTGTGAATGCAAATTGTTGGATATCCAGTGCCCATCTGGCCCACCTGTGGGTCAAACCTGTGTTTGTGAGCAGTGGTATTAGAGCTGCATGATCTGTGTACAACTGAAAGTGTCTACTTTCTAAGTAGTGCCTAAAATGTAGTATCCCATATACTACACCTAGTAGCTCTCTTTCTGTTGTGTTGTAGTTTCTTTCATGCTTTGATAGTGTTCTACCTGCGAAGGCTACTGGTCTCAGTACTCCTTCACTACTGCGTTGTGATAGAACAGCTCCTAGGCTCACATTTGAAGCATCTGTTGCTAGACTGAATTCTTTGTCATAGTCTGGGTATCTCAATAGTGCATGGGTACAGAGTGCATGTTTCAATGTTTTGAAAGCATTGTCTGCATCCTCGTTCCATTTGAAAACCTTTAGGTTTGTTTGTAGGTCGTACAGTGGCCTAGCAATATTGGCATAGTCTTTGATGAACTTTTTGAAGTATTGGCATAGTCCTGTGAATGATCTGACTTGTTTCTCGGATTTTGGGGTGGGAAAAGTTTTGACACTTTCCACCTTTTCTGGGGATGGTTGTAAACCATCTGGTGTGACACGCATTCCTAGAAAATCTATCCTATCTGTGAAGTATTCACATTTTGATTTCTTTAGCTTGAGTTTCCCAATTCTCAGGCTTTTGAAGACATCTTCAAGGTCTGAAAAATGTCGTTCTACATCTGGTGATAGGACTAGAATGTCGTCTAGGTATGGTAGGGCACATTTGTATTTCAGTTTGTTGAGAATTAGAGTTACTAGATGGCAAAATCCTGCCGGCGCGGTAGCCAAACCCATCGGCATCTTTTGATAGACATACTTTTTGTCATTTGCTATGAAAGCAGTTTTGTGTTGATCCTCCCTTCTTATGGGAATTTGGAAAAACCCTTGTTGCGCATCTAGTTTACTGAAAACAGTAGGTTTGAGTGACCCTATCATGTCTAGTGTGTCGTCTGCACGTGGCGTTGATAAAGCTTGGTTTATCATATTAGCATTGACGTGGCGTAGGTCTGTGACTAGACGTTGGCCTCCAGATGCTTTCTGTACTAAAAATGATCTGGATGCCCAGGGTCCCTCTGCACATTCTCTGAGGATGCCCTGTCTGACTAGGTCTTCACAGACTTCTCCCATCTTAGCTTGCTTTTCAGGCGTCTGCCTGTATGGTAGGTAGTGACATGGTACTGCATCTGGTTTGATGTGAATTGAATGTGTATATAGGTGGGTTGTACCTATGTCATTGTCTTTACCTACAAATACATCTTGATACTTGTGGAGTAACTTTTGGAGTCTCTCTTGTCCAATATCTGTTAGTACACATTTGGGTGGCACATTTTCCATTATGTCTGGCATAATGTCATGAGCCTCACTGTGAATTGTGGCCAATTCATCATCAGTGTCATCTCCACGGTTTGTATCTGGATCTGCATATACTGAGGCACAGTCTGACTCTGTGTCACTACAATTCTCTTCAGTGTCTAGCACTTGTAGTGTGGATTCCTCAGTAGGGATGTCAGTATCTGGTTGATGTAACTCAGAGGGATCTACCTCTGTGAATAGGGCTATTATATCACCCTTCCTCACCTTGTATGGTCGGTGGCTTGTATTGAGCAGTATGATTGGGTGCCTGTTCATTTCTGAGGGTGTTACTACTCCCTTTTGAACTAGGTATGGAACTCTGTTGTTCCTCTGCAAATTGTCTAATGTGCCTACACATCCTTCTAAACATTTGAGGGATGTGACTTGTCCTAGAACTGCTAGTTCTGTGAAAGGAAGGATTGTAGCCTCCCTAACAGCTCGGACTGGCTTGACTTGTAGCTCTGGGTCTACATTGAATTCGATCTGTGATCGTGTTGCTTTTAAGAAATCTGTGCCTAGGACAACTGGCTTTGTGAGATTTGGAATAATTGAGAATGGGAATTCGAATCTGGTACCATGAATTTTGAATTTCAATACTGCTGCTTGTCTTACATGGCATATGGATCCGTCTGCTAAGTGTACATTGAACTTTCTCTTTTTGATTTCTACATCTCGAGATTTCTGAATTTCCCTAAGAAAAGTATCCCTGACACAGGTGATAGTGGCACCGGTGTCAACTAAACAAGGTATTTCAGTGTGTTCATAGAATCTTGCATTTAAACAGCCATTTTTAAGAAGTTCAACAGAAATTTTGGTACTCTTACCCATTTCCTTTTGCGATGCATCTTGTTGAGGTGTGATATGGATCACTGATGGTCGGCTTGATTTCCCAGTGTGTACCTGGGGGATTGTCTCTGCTATACTAGCAATTGTCTTTGGTTGTCCTAGGGGTTGTTGGTCTTGGATCTTGATGGGGGGTTGGAGAGGCTCACAACGCACTGGCCCAGCGGCGCTGTGGGTCTCTAGTTTCCCGAGTTTGAAGATCCTAGTAGCTGCTTGATCTGTTGAAGCACGTCAGGCTGGATGGCTTGAGGTGGCTGTTGCGGCTGCTGTTGGAGGTTGTAGCCTTGGATGTTGGATCTGTAGCCTTGGTAGCTGTCACGGCCTCTGCTGCTGTCGCAACTACGGTTGTAGTCATGATATCTGTCACGACTCCTGTAGTAGTCACGGTCTCTGCTGTTGTCGCGACGATTATAGTCCCGACTTCTGCTGCTATCACGGTGTCTGCTGTTGTCACGACTTCTGCTGTTATCTCTACGGCTGGTGTCCTGACTGTTGCTTTGGTGATCTCGGCTGTTATTTTGGCTGTATCCTCCTCTGCCTCTTTTGAAGTTTGGATCAAAGTTTTTACCTTGGTAGCCTCCTCTGTTGTTACCAGAGTGTTTTTGTTGGCTGTTATTAGGTTTACCTTGGTCCTTCAGTGCCCTTTGTTCTTGCCTCCTCACATGTTCATTTGACATGAGGTTCAGGCTTTGGTCCTCATCTTCTGATGAAGGATCCACTTGAACTGGCTTTGGGTCTGATTTGGCCTTCTTTGAGGGGTTTCCAGATTTCTGTGACTTTGTTTGCTTTACAAGCATAGAGTTTATTTGTGTCACAGATTTCAGTTGAGCCTGCATGGATTCTAGTTTTGAGTCCATTTCTGCTTTTATTTCCGCTTTAATGTTACTGGTGGAGACTGTTTGTTGGTTCTCATATTCCTCTGCTATTTCAAGGATTTCTGACCATGTTGAGGCTCCTTTGTGTATGACAACTGCACTGATATCTTCCCTTAGACCTTGTAGAAGGGCTTCCTTTGTTCTCTCCTCTGATTTGTTGTGTGCTGTGGCCATATTTTGTAAGGCCATGGCATAGTCTGAGACAGATTCATCCAGATTTTGACCTCTTAATGCCTTTGCATCAAAGCGGTCATCTTCCTTTTTGAAATACTTTAGGAAGGCTTCCTTCATTGTGTCATAGTCTGTATCTGGGTGTGCAGTCATGTAGGCCTTGAACCATATCTTTGACTTGTCTTCTAGGAAATTTGAGAAGTGTTTAATCCTATATGAGGGATGTTTCCCATATTTGGAGTCAATGTATTGCTCATAGTCTGTGCAATGTCTCCTGGCGGATTGATTTTGGGAGGGTTGTGAGAATTTATCTGGTTTCAGAATGTCATTATGTGTTTCCTCTCTCTCCCTTTCTATCTTCTCGTCCAATGCTTTGACAGATTTTTCTCTTGCTAGCCTTTCTGCTACTTGTCCCTCCTGTAGAGACTTCAGTGTTGCAGTTATACCTATAAGTGCGGCCTCTATGTCTGGTGCACTGGTTTGGGGTGTAGTGTTGGGTTGTATAGACTTTAATCCCTCTGCTACTTGTAATTTCACAGTCTCTGCTAGCTGTTTCTGCATAGCCTCTGTCAGCTGTTTCAGCTGTTGCTGCATGGCCTCTTCTATTTGTTTCTCCATGCTTGTGGTATACTAATAATGTAGTACTAGTAGGTACATTGTATACTTGCTAGGGTAATGCAGACTTGTTGTAGGTGTTCTAGACTTCTGTGACGGTCTGGTGACGTCATTGACGGTCTGGTGACGTCATTGACGGTCTGGTGACGTCATTGACAGTCTGGTGACGTCATTGACGGTCTGGTGACGTCATTGACGGTCTGGTGACGTCATTGACGGTCTGGTGACGTCATTGACGGTCTGGTGACGTCATTGACGGTCTGGTGACGTCATTGACGGTCTGGTGACGTCATTGACGGTCTGTTGACGTCCGTGACGGTCTGGAGACGTCCGTGACGGTCTGGAGACGTCCGTGACGGTCTGGTAAGTCTTTTCCTGCAACTGTGGTGAGTGTGAAGGTGTGGTGGGTGTTACTGGTCCTTGGCTGTGGAGGTGTCTGTGCTGCCACCTTGTGGGATCTTGTTGAGACTTCTCCACCACTTTGTCATACAAGGAATCCCCTTAGTTGGGAGACTCCTTTAATAGTATGAATCTGAGTAAGTCTTGAGGTCTTGTAGTATAGTTGGTATTTATTACAAGTTGACAGCAACAGTACAGTAAGTACAAGTAGGTTCCACTCAGTTACACCTATCCACACAATAGTATAGGACTAGTAAGTATGCCCTAGAGTCAAGGGGTCCTGCACACTGTCTGATAGTTGGGCCTAGTAGGGCATAGCCTATAGCCTTGTTCTCAGTCAGTGGAGGGAGCTCCTTGCTCAGTGCTGTCCTTGGGTGAAGTGATGATGGTAGCTGGGAGGCTGGGGTTTATAAGGGGCCCAGCCCTCAGCTTGGTCTAGACAATGTTAGAGGGCTTGTAACTGTCAAGGAGACAGTCACACAATACCCCTCCATAGTCTGAATACCCCTGTTAGTGTACATCAAGGGAGGTGACCCTTATGTTGGTCTGTGGGAACAATGGTCCCCCTAGCTAACAGTGGAAAACAGTGTGCGGGATGAGCGTCGCCTGGCGGCGACGGGAGTGCCGACTGGAGCGCCGCCTATGCGGGCCGGCGCGCGCCTGCGTGGGCCAGCGGCGGGAGTAGCGTCTCCCGCCGTCGGCTTGAACACGCGGGCGCCCGCAGCGCCGGGCTCGCCGGGCTCGCCGGTCATACCTGACACTACTATACAATATCTAGAGTTTTCCAACAAAACCAGATGAAATTGACATTACATAATAATACAATAAAATGTTAAAGTGATGTAGAATAGGAAACAATAAATAGATGTTCTCGCAGTTTGGAAATAAGATAGACTATATATTTGAATGATGAAAAGGAGGTTCTCTAAGCAGCTAATTAGTGTAAACACTATTTCGGTGGCATTACAACCTGCTTAATATAAGACTCATGTAGGTATGAACTATGGCTTTGAAGGCCAATGTGCACCATAGACACTTGTCTATGCTGCATGTGGCTCAAACCTGATGATAATAGGCCTGCTTGATACTTCCATTATTGGGTAGGAAGAGTGTGATTATGCCTTGGGTTGATTAGAAGGACCTAGGATATCTGGTTCAACAAATACAAGAAATCATTGGAGAATGATTGAATAGATTCTAAAAACCCATAATTATCCGATCTGAGCCCGCTTTCAACCCGTCCAAAAACTGATCTGAGCCCGCTTTCAACCCATCCAAAAACCGATCTGAACCCACTTTCAGCCCATCCAAAAACCAATCTGAGCCCAAAGGGGGAAGCCCGTCCAAAAACTGATCTGAGCCCAACATGGGAAGCCTGCACAGGGCCAGACCAAAGCCAAGTGCCCTAAACCGACGGGAGCCCGTCGGTTAGCCCACTCCGGGCCAGACTTGCAAACACAGTCTGGCCCCGTCCGGGGCCACAGGATGTTTGCTACTAGGGTGCTATACAGATGGGACTGAGTCCCAATAGACTCAGATATAGGGACAAGAAATGGCTGAAAGAATATAAATAAACCCTGAAATTTATATGGAGCACTACTTATTGCTGACCTTTTTGCACTCCTGGGGTATACACTGTTCCGCACTCGGCCTGCAATCAAGAGTTGTAACCCTGAGATCTAGGTCTCTCAGTCCACTTAAAGTGACATGGTCTGATTTTTTTCATATTTTAAATCCTGCTTATATGTATTTAAAATGTTAGTACAATATGATATTTGGATGATAAGGCCCAATAAAATGTCATCTATGGGTAATAAGAGCACAATTAGAGGTTCAGATGTGGCCCAATAGTATTTTACAGAGTGTTTTTAATGGGGGAATTATACTGTGCACTCCAAAATTAGTAAAATGAGTCATAATATGATAATTAGTCAAATTTCAAGCTGAATGCTAGCGAATGAGATTAAACAAAGTAGCTAGCACCTGAAGTATGGCAATAGGGAACATTCTGGTTCATTTTTCACCAAATTGATTTTTGACCCCTAATCGTTGGACCATGTCACTTTAACTATAGTCCCAGATGACATAAACCCTTGCAGGTAGGGGAACAAGTTCTGCAGTGTATAGCCTTGACCTTCTTTCCCCTTTTCCCCGCAGATGGAAAAGCAAAAGGAGAGTGTCTGAAAGGCTGGTCAGGTGGGTGGTGGGAGCTGCCCCCAGACAACCGACAGGACTATGTCAAACGAGCAAAAGTAAGGCGACAGAGTGACTTGTCACAGCTGCAAGGACCAGAGCGTCAGCAGGCCATACTTACAACATGCCACAGGATAGAGAAGAATGCAAGTTATCAACCCAATCTAACTGCCAAGACACAATACCATCTTCAACATTAACTTCACCATCTTAAAATATCTAAAATACTACAATGTCTTCAAAATAAAATAACAGAGTTTTACGATATATTTTTATATGGTACAAAATAAAAAGAAATAATCTGCATCATATGCATCATCCACTTATTAGCGTCCAATATCACATTCCCACATTGCATCATTGTTATTAAATAATTTTTTTGCAGTTTCAGAGCCTGCAAAAATTGGGGGCAAATGGCCTTAGTATTGTCTCTACAGACACCGAAGTTTCTACATGTGTAAGTGGTCAGGGCAAGGGAGTGCTAGAGAAGAACCTTGTGAGACTAGAAACTGGTCTCTATGTTGCACGTACGTATATATTATATGAGACTTTAAAAAGTCTGCTTCCAACTAAGTGAACCATATTAGAAGATAATGCAAAATAAGATTTTCTGAGTAGCAGAGGAGATCTACATATGACAAACAAGATTACATGACTCCAGAACTTGCCCTATTATGTATCAACCTTTGTCTTTCCTTTTTTTTCAGGTCAAGCATCCACTGTAAATGTTGATAAAGAAGGGGATATTCGTAAAAAGTATAAGAAAAAAATGAACGACCTGTACAGTGAGTAATGTAGAATATAGGCACTCTTGTAGTGTAAAGTCTTTGGTGGGAAATTACCCGACCGGGTAACCAGCGTTCATGTTACTTCCGGTAATAAAAGTGATGTCACTCCGTGGCGCAGTTTCAGACAACATAGTCATGGCTTCCGACTTTATGCAGCTTCAAACAACTTATTCATCAGGGTATGGAAGCCCAGCCCAGTGGGCACAAAATTCTGTTCAATGTTGAATCAACGTTGAATCAACATTGAATCAATGTTGACAACCATTTATCAATGTTGATTCAATGTTCTGTGCCCACTGGGAGTAACCCTTCCACTGTGCAGGAAGAATGAGTAAAGGTATGGAGTAAAAGCTGAGGAAGTTTGGAGGTTGCTAGAAGTGCATTTTTAGCCACTTAGAAAGTCGCCGTGAGAGACGCACGAGGGACGCCATCAGAGTAGAGTGGCTTCGCCGAGCAGTTGGTCGGATAGCCAAGAGGTAGCGTGGGGACGCTGGTGTGGCGTAGCTGTAGGCAGGTCCCGGGAAGGTGACTCGGGAATCTCAGCTTGGAGAGAGATCGCCACAGGTTAGGGCCACATCGACAGTAGGTCTGTGTATGTCACTGTCTCTACAAACATGACGTGACAAGGTGACCAGGTGGTCACAGGTGCCGGGAAGGAGGACGACGGATAGCCGTGAGGGAGCGCCCACCTTGGGAGAAGCAGCAAGATGGCGAGGACACCTTGTACGATAAAGCGGTGTGTGTATTAAGTAGTATGTCCAGGGACACGTGGATGGACACTAGAACAATGTGGTGCCGTGATACACACAGATCTAACGTTGTGGAGTTACAGACAGTGGCTCGTGAGTGATGTTACAGGGAACTGTAAAGCAGCCAGGGAAGTCTGTGTAGACCTACGTGTGTGTTAAGTTGTGTTAGTGGATGCTGGATACACAGGACATTGTGACATTTAATAGGAGTGTAAATCGTGGGGTGTGAGTGTAACAGTTACAGACAGTGGTTAGTGTTTACAGAGGTTGTGTATTAAAATGTAAGCAGCAGAAAAGAGTCTGTATCATGTTGAGTGTTACACAGGAGGATGTTGTGTGGACAGTTACAGCCCGGAGTTACAGACAGAGGCTGGGAGCTACAGAGGTTGTGTAATTAGCTAGGGTGGTCTGTATGTGTGTGTGTACACTGGAGACGTTTCAAAGTCACAGGACACGTGTCAGAGACACTGGAGACGTGTCAGAGGCACTGAAGACGTGTAAGAGGCAGTGGAGACGTGTCAGAGACAGTGGAGACATGTCAGAGGTTGTGGAAAACGTGCGTTGATAAGAAAAGACTCATTCATGTGCAGCTTTAGACAAATAATGATCTATGGTGCAACTTGAGTGATAATGGAATATTCAACATGTATGTATGTCAGTGTGCCTGGAGTGAAAGGCACTGTAGGTGTGTGTGACAACTAAGATTAGGAGGGCTGTGCTGAAGTGAACTGTGGATACTTGGCTGTGTCGGAACAGACCGAGGCTAAGCAGGGTCTCGATTTGAAGCAAGGGAGCGAGGTGATCCACCTGAGGGCGAACCAACGCTACGACGCTCAACTTGCGAACTAGAACGGGCGTCCGCAATGGGTAAGTCAACCGACCCTGAGACAGGCGTGACCTTGGGAATGCCGAGGCCGCAATATGCGTACAAGATGTTGATGTCCAATGTGTCCTGCAATTCACATTAATTCACGGAGCTGGCTCCGCTCTTCATCCACACATGAGCCGAGTGATCCACCGCTAAGAGTTGTAATTTTGGTTTCACCAGTCCGCATAAACGTGGCAACAGTGAGCAAGCGTTGACCGTCGGAGTGAGGAGCGTTCTGCTGCCTCCTTCCAGAGTTGGACTTCGAGTTTGGATTACGAGTGATTTGAAATTGGGTTGCATCGTGGGGCGGCAGAGAAACTGACTCTTTGAACCGTCGCAAAAACAGTGGCCATAAGCCACAACCACAACAACAAATGCCAAAGAAGAGCTCTGCATAACATTAAGTATTACACAGGATCAGGGACCACTCCCAGGATGCTCATAACCACAGTGGTAAGCATCAGGATCACAAGGTCAGAACATGAACGAAGGAAACTTGGGACTGTAAAGGAAAAGATTGTTGTCTCATGAATAGACATGAACACTGAGATACAACAACTACCAAGTACTACCCCGAACAACAAACTATATGGCCAAGAAGCAGACAACAGTCTAGAGAGGTCGATGATATCCGCACGAGGAGCTCGTGCAAATAGCGGCTGTTATTCGCACGAGGAGCGCATGCGAATGGCGGCCGTTATTCGCACGAGGAACCGGCAATAGAGGCAAAGGCGAGAGAGGCGACCTGCATGAGGATGTGGCGAGAGAGGCGACCTGCACGTCCTTTGAGTCACCCTCATGATGATGTGTATGACGATGTGTATTATGATGTGTATGATGATGATATGTGAAGATGATGATATTAGAGGTAACAATGAAGATACTCCTGAAGATGATGATGATGATGACTCTAAAAATGAAGACTAATGATGATGATGTTTATCAGGATATCTAACAGTGATAACAAGATGAGCCGAGAGTTAAGGATAAACTTGCTTTTCTCACATCATAATCATCTGGAGTATAGGCCTAATCCCAATTCAGCTACCCGCCTATTTCACTATCACCTACAGGGTGGTGAGTTACCAGTATTATGACTATTATTTCCCAGCATCATTAGACCCTATTACCATCATTAGACATCATATACACATCATCATTATAAGGGGCGGACCCAGGAATTGGAAAAGGGAGGGTCCACCAAACACCAAAGTACTGAAAAGTGCTGTGCTGTGACTCGCGGCAGATCAAATTATCATTTAAAAAATCTAAAAAGATGTCCAAAAGGGGGGGGGGGTCCAGACCCCCAGGACTCCCCCCCCCCTGGATCCGCCCCTGTGTCATCATAGACCACTGCACCTGGGGCTGTCCATAATTGACGTAATACTGTATGGAGGTACCATATACCAATAAACGGAGGGAAAGCAAGGGGGGAAAAGTCACGGAATGTATTATATATTATCATCCTCGTGCATGTCTCCTCTCTCGCCATTTCCCCTCTCTCTCTCTTCCTAGTGCGTCGCCTATCTCACCGTTTCCTCGTGCAAATAGCGGACCTTATACGCACAAGGTCCTCGTGCGAATATCGCTTGCGGTCTCGAGATGATTGGTGAGACATGATGCCATATGTTAGTACTAGGTAGTTCAAAAATGCAAGCTTGTTGCAGACGCACATGACTACAGACAAAAGGTATTGCATTTGCTGAGTGGAGAGAAAATGTGAGAGACTTGAGATATATCTCTGGTGGTGTGCCAACATTATTCTAATATGTGTGTAAAGAATGCATGATGAATACGTGTTTTTACTGTTGAAAATAGTTTCCTTTGGGAAAGTACAGTTCTGCCACCTAGTGTAGAAGTGAATAGATAAAATGTAAATTGAGTCTCATTATGATGGCAAGATCTTCCGCTATATGTGTATCGTGATTTTCCACAATCATGTTAACCTTTCTATTAAGTAAGCTTCAATTAAGTAGACATTTATCTTCTTTTTTTACATTATCAAGGTGCCTTCTGTCGCAAGGAAAAGTCATTTCCCTATACCCCATTCAACACTGGGAAAGCACAGTTCCGAATTGAAGGTCTTCCTGAGCAGATTCTGTTGAAAAAGCCAAGGGATATTCTTATTGAACACTTACATGCAGTCATGTCAGCAGACCTCACCCTTGTCGCAAAGGAGGAGGCTGAAGGTATGTAAAATCTATATTTTTAGGCTTTGACATATTATATGATGTGAAGCAAAGGATATATGTTTTATTGCATTATCTTATAAACGAGTATTCACATTAATGGTAAAATTGATTTGTAGAAAAAACTGAAAATGTTTTATTTTCAAAGTCTGCCTTAAAGGTAATTGGGTCAATGGCTTGTTTTTAAACCTGATGCTGTCATACATGCAAGATGGCGCTTTGGCTATACTACATCAGAGCTTATTTGGTATACTATTGAACTGCTAAAGTTCAGCATGGTATTAAATACCTTGCACATAATAATGACTTCAGGCCTAAAGTAACAGCTTCTCCCCAAAATATTTTGATGTGAACTGTCATATTATCTCTACTCCAGATCTAACAAGTGGAACAGTTTCTACTGCAGAGCCCACAGGCGGACCTGTTTCTACTGACGGTACAACTGGTAGACCTGGTGCTACTGACGGTACAACTGGTAGACCTGGTGCTACTGACGGTACAACTGGTAGACCTGGTGCTACTGACGGTACAACTGGTAGACCTGGTTCTACTGACAGTACAACTGGTAGACCTGGTGCTACTGACGGTACAACTGGTAGACCTGGTGCTACTGACGGTACAACTGGTAGACCTGGTGCTACTGACGGTACAACTGGTAGACCTGGTTCTACTGATGAGACAAGTGGTGTATCCGTTGCTACTGATGAGACAAGCGGTGTATCCATTGCTACTGATGAGACAAGTGGTGTATCCGTTGCTGCTGATGAGACAAGTGGTGTATCCGTTGCTGCTGATGCGACAAGCGGTGTATCCATTGCCACTGATGAGACAAGCGGTGTATCCATTGCTGCTGATGAGACAAGTGGTGGACCAGTTTCTACTCAACATACAACTGGTGGAGTCGTTCTTACGCAAGAGCCAGGTATTATTTTATTTTAGTTAGACATTAGTTTATTTTACTTTGATTTTACAAGTATTAGAGACCAATTTTGGCGATAAAGTCAGTGTCATATGACAACTATTTATCGCCAAAATTGGTTTCTAATACTGAGTACCTAGCGGTCATAGTAATCCATCACAAGCTACGAAACCAGGCCTCTCTAGGTCCACACCACAGTTATTACAGATTTAGCCACATAGACTGTGGCAAGTCTAGTACCAAACACACGGTGGGGATATCCCCACACTCTAGAAATAGCCAGGGGAGACCTTGACTGCCTTGTATTTGATGATATCTTATGATCGAAACCACAGTCCAAAGAGCACTCCATTTAAATTCTAGATTTTATATGCAATATAAGATCACCTTTCCTGTGTCAACCTGCCTATTTAGTACCAAAATGGCCATTTTCAAACCTAAGGTGCAGGTTATAATATTCTAACAAAGTTGGTGTGTGGGTTTATCGTGTGTAATGAAAAATTGTTTCAAGTTGTGGACTACTGGTGCCAGATCAACATATGTTTCATACTTTACCACATTAAACCTTTTATCTACAAACTTTACAAATGAATTTGGCTAAATGCCTCAAACTAATCTTGCTTTTTGCAAGAGAAGGACGACAACAATGATGGATGACTATTTTTTTTATCCATCTGTCACTGTAAGCTTAACTACTTTGGTCATCCCCAAACTTGTCCTTGGACATTTTTATACCCTATAATTATGTCTGGAATGTGAGCTGTGTTTCAAAATGTGAGAATCACCTTACGCCGCTCAAAACCAATTGTCAGCTTTGCGGACACTTTTTGTAAAAATACGGTTAGGGAGGGAGACTTTTTTTAAAATACTTCTTTCAAGACCATGAGGCAAAATTGATTTTTCTTTTTTTTTTCAGCTTAAGTGACGAGGGAGGTAGCTTTTTTCTTTTTTTACCCCTCTAAAGCATTTCATCTTAGAAAAGAAGAAAAAAGCCAGCACATTACGTTTCTCATAACTTTAAAAAGAAAATTAAATCTATAAGCTATGCACATGTAAAAGGCTTTACTATTAATTGGTAATTTATTCTTACGATTTAAAGCATAAATTTTACGATATAAGGGCCCAACGAATCGTAAGAAATACAATTTTTGGGGGCAGGTAACTTAGCATCCCTGCCCTTAGATTGAGGCGGAAAATTGACCCATATTCTCTTTTTTTGAATAGGGGCGACCATTTAGGCTATTTCTTAATTGAAAAGGCAAAAAAAAAACAGTTGATGAGGCCCTTTTAAAGAGCTGTGGGTGCTGTCCGCAAAGCTGATAATGGATTTTAAGTGGCCTTATCACTTTGACCCTAAGTCATTTGTTACATTAATTATACGTTCATTACTAGCTTTTATACTAACTGTATACTTCAAATTGTTATCTGTAGGTGAAGGATACTCGACTGCTGATATTCCAGTGGAAGGTAAATCCTTTTTTTTAAATTTGGTACTATATTTCTTTGGTGAGGAAATGTAACTGATGATTGTGTTCCCACGCCAGCCCAGTCGGTGAAGACACGGGGAGAAAAAGTGAAAAAAGTTTTATTTTTCACGAATATCTCACCACGTCAGACAGCGTACTTGTCAAAAAGTCAGGTCAGGAAAAAACTCCCCGTAACTGATGATTATGTTTATCAACTACAAATCTAATTTGTGTGATTTTTCAAACATTTGTCACTGTTGTTTGTTTCATAAACATTCAATTATTTATCAAAAATAACACCATTGAATTTGTGTGATTTTTCAAACATTTGTCAGTGTTGTTTGTTTCATAAACATTCAATTATTTATCAAAAATAACACCATTGAAGGTTAGGGGATCAGTGATATCTTTGTGCCTGAGTCGTAGGCCCACAGGTGTGAGCCCGTTGGGGTAGTCACTGCTCCCCTGCAGAACCGATCCAGTATTGTACGGCACAGTCAACTTGTCAGAAAGGGAGGGAGCTGAGTGGGAGAGCAGCTGGTGCATGGATCGGAAGGTTGTGGTTTTGACTCCCGCTTTCTCCGGATGACTTTTCCGTGTCTGTGACAGAATTAAAAATCACTCTTCTATCATAAAGCTCCACCAGCTTTGTACGACATAATACAGCATTATACACTTTTTATCCCATTTTTATCTTTATAGATTCACATGGTAACGTACTAGGACTGTGGCAAGTAGAGTACAATGAAGCTGTGTTGAGTAATGTCATCTGTAAGTATAATGCATATACTTGCGTATTATTTAGAAATATTACTTTAGAAATAAAAGACATTTCACTTTATCTCAACTTGTAGTTGATGAATGAAACATGCAATCATGATGCACTATAATTACCGGTAACATTTCTATGTTTAACAGGTGCACAAAATATAGAGCCTGCTGAAGTTGTAATCGCCAGGGCCCTGAAAGGTATGTCTATTCTTTTAAAATATACCCAACCAGATTTAGAGCTAGAAAATGTTATTCCATCATATTTTTTTCCAACCATGGCCCAATACTCATGTATCAATGTTCTCTCAAATGTTGACTACTTAGTTCAATATCGGCTCGGTTGAAAAAGATATGGTTGGAATCATATACAGGGGTAGACACTAACTTTATTAGCTGTGGGCCACCCGGGTCCGTAGCTCCAAAGATCTATGGGCCCGGATTTTCAGCTGTGGGCCAGAGACCACATTTTACTTTTTTTCAAAGAAAAAATCATGTATATTTCTGATTTATCTATATTAAAATGAGACCAAATTGCCTCAATTGCTCACATTTTTCTCTTTCCAACGACATATTACATGACTATACTCATCAAGTATATTCCTTCCAAATGTTTTGCAAAATTTCCTGTGGGCCACCGGGACCCATGGGAAGGTTATTTTGAAGAAAACTGCGGGCCCGGACTCAAAATTACGGGCCATTGGCTCCCGGGCCAGCGTTAGTGTCTACCCCTGATATAAGAAGCAGCTATTTCTGGCTCCACATTTTACTTTTATCTAAGCTAAAATAGCAAACATATTCTACCACGCCATCCCATTTCTTACACCTAATTTACCTACCGTTATGGGGTGTAGGTAGGCATTGTGGTAAAGTATTTGACAGGGTAGGTAATACTAACATGGCAAAGATCTTTGCATAAAGCTGAGCATGATTAACTTATTGTGCATTATTATTTACATTTTTTCAGAACACAATGGCAAGAAGAAACCAAAGCCCAGAAATCTGAAAAAAACTGGGTCAAAAATCACAGACTTCTTTGATCACTCTAACTAGTTGAACTCAGGTTCACAAAGTACCTGGAGAAGTGAGCCCCCCTGCACTATACTCCCTCATCAAGGACCGATTTATTTCTAGAGCATATCTCCATGTATCTAATATTTGTTAGTACATACATGCTTGTTTTAATATGTTACATATTATGTCTTGCAACTTTCAAAACGATCTAAAGTAAAAAGTAAAAAAAAAAGATATATTCTTGCTTCCTTTCACCTATATTTCAATATGCTCAAGTGACATAAAAAGTTCATGAATCGTTGCAAGTTCTTTTTTTTTTCTAAATAGCAGCATTCTGAAAATTATGATTTAATATTATATTGCCTACACTTGCGAATTCTTAACTTAAAACAGCTTCAACATATAATATATCATATGTATGTATACACCAAGTATGTCCAGCCATGGTTAGATAAACACCATATGTATCAGACTGATGTAGATTGAAAGCCTGACCTTCTAGCTATGAAGTATATCCCTATGTCATGACATATAGACTAACCAGAGATTAGACGTGAAAAAGATATTATGTACCCAAAGTATGAATAATTTGTTCTATATCCAAAAATACTTTTAACAGGTAGAAGAAAATTCATTTATTATACACAGTCCTATTTGCCTGCATTTAAATATTGTATGTGTATGCTACTTTTTCAACATTTCGCTACATGGTTCATTCACAAAGTATTAGTTTCTTTACTACCGTAAATTCTCGCGTACTACCCGCATCTCATGTATAACCCGCACCCCCAACTCAGGAGAATCCTATAACCCGTTTTTTGATCTGATAATTTCAATTTCAGAGCTATTTAGGCAGGTCTGGAATCAAAAGAAAGCTGAGTTTGGTTTGCGTACAACCCGCGGGTAGTACGCGGGGATTTACGGTACTTAAGCACCTAGACCGTGACTCAGTTTTGATACAAGTGATGTTAATTGTTTTTCAGGTTTTCTCTATGTAAGTCACAAATATATTAAGTTGTTTGTACTATGCCTATACAAGAAACGGTGTATTCTTTATAAGCAGAAAATTCAGCAGAGGAATCTTTTCTTTCTTTATTTCGGTTTTATATTCAAGATTATTTTAGGACTTTGGTCGAGTATCATTTAGAGGTATCAATGCAAGTATTCATCACTACCAAGGGGGAAATAAATCCTCGTTTATTTACTTATATATATATTGTGTGCTGAGAGGACAAAGACCTGGTTTGTGTATTCGAAGGCTTCACTGCACCTGACCTATGAAGTCTGCATTACCTCCCAGCCTGAGCTCCACTGCACAATAAGACTTTATCTTCAAAATCGCTATATCATACTGTCATGTTTGTATCTTTATCATGGTTCAGACTCTGTAACGTGACATATCATATACAATAAATTGCAATTTGGAAAACCCTCATGTCTCATGCCTTGTCACTTGTCACCGTATTGAATATATCAGATTTTGGAAAACAGAAAAATGGACCTGCACATTCATCACCTGATAAATATATAACCACAATATCCCAAGTAAGACAGTGGTCATTTTCAGTAAGACTGGCGGGATGGGGGATGCTGGCCCTATACCAATGGGAAGGGGGGGGGGGGGGCATTTCACCTGTCTTGAGCAGAAAATCCTGCACATTACCTTGGTTCACTCAGGGTTCCGCTGAGTCAAAGGGAGATACCCAGGGACCATTTTTTCCCTCATTTCAGTAGTATATCTAGCCACTATCAGACATCTCCATAGGCTATAACATTGTGTAACACCATCTGGGTTGCAGGAATTCTGAGGGGGTAATACTGTCTGGTCGCCTGTATTAAATTGAGCATGGTTTTCTCTACAGTTCACATATTTATAATCATCAGAATAATTTAAACGAATGCGCATATATTAATGGGGTTATTGTGGACATGAAAAACTGGAAATTAGAAAATCGATCTGAATTAGCTCCTTGTCTGGAGATCACTCAAATTCTATTGATATTTGCATGAAATTCAGTTTTATTTTTGGTTAATTTCTAGGGAATACAAAATAAAAAAAAGTCATGTCAATGTTCTTACTTTCATAATGTTATAGCCATTTGGGCAAAAAAGTATTTAAATTATAGAAACAGATTGGAAACTTTTGAATTGTTTAAAACATTTATTTAGCCTTAACCATTGGATGCCAATAAATGGCAAATATACAGGTATAATCTCAACATGGCACATACAATGGTTGACTAAGGGAATGTACAATATAGTAGGATACAAATTTAGCTGAAAGAACTTTAATCAGTTCCAATCTTTGCCACCAGGTGGTCCATGTGTATACTGAATCTGGCATCTGCTGGCGAGGCCGACAAAGGGCCTGGCTAATGAGTTCTCTGTGGGAGTCTTATAGCTGTGGTCAGTGGTTACAGTGATATCTCAAATAAACCAGACTTCACACCCTATTGACCCCATCCTACAGTGTATTTAATTGAAGTGTTAATGACTCCCTCCCTCCTGTCCCAAAGTTTTATGGCCTATAATGACACCACCAAAGGGATGAGGTTGGCCTCCTCCTGTAGGTGTTAAAATTACCACTAATAAAGGTACTAATACCCTCACAGTCAGGGGGCTCGCCAGGAGATGCCAGATTCAGTATAGCAACCCATATTTCCCTTACACTGCCGAGGTCTGCATTGGTATAGTAAATTATAGTATAGTAAAGTATAGTACTAAAAGAAACAATTTTGAGTATTATTTTTATTCTATGCACATATTATGTCTCCATTATGCAGAGATCCATATCACGAGGAGAAACATAACTGGTCTAAAATGAAAGCTATAGTTTTGTTTCTTCACAAGTGTATTTCGATAATTCTGCCTCCATTACATATAGCAACATAACATCATAATATGTATTATAGTAGAAAATATCAAGCTTAAGGTAAGACACAATGACAACACAGTTAACGTTTTATCCTAGGTTCACTTATTGTCCACGTATCCTTAGCCTCAGTGAATAAGGAATGTTCAGACAACATAGATTAATTTTAAAATCAGGTCAATGATAAAGTGATACTAAAAAAGGATGTTCAAAAATGTTCAGAAAACGTTTGACAATAAACATTTGTTTTTGACATAATTTACCCAAGGAAACATTGACATAAAGTGTTTCAATGTAATGTCAAATTGTTAAATAATGATGATATTATATCAATCTTTATAATGCAGTTACTTGCAATATGAATAGTTCTATTATTTCACACTAGGGGGCAGAATAACACTTCTCTGGTAAGCTCAAATGTTAAAAAAACGCAGGCTGCTTCTAAGGATGTATTTCAATACAAATATTTTAACTGTTTAGAGACTAGCTGGACAGCAGCCCCATTTTGAGTAGCCATGGGTACAGCACAGGAGGTTCGCCAATACATTGCAGCAACAATTATGATAGTTATCATGAAAAGCTGTTGAAAGGCTCTGAATTACCATACAACATTTCACATTTTATTCCATGCTGACAGAAAAAAAAAATTGTTGTTGTATATTAAAGATGTTAGGGCAGATGTCAGGAACTCCCTAAAAAATGCAAATGACATATAGGTTATGCTGACTGACACAGGGCGTAAGCTTTATGCCATGTTCAGAGGTACATGGCGTGAGCTATATTATGTCACACTCAAAAAGAATGGGACAGAATGAAAACTGAGGAATTTGGGGTAAAAGACACACCAGGGGGAGTTGCTGAGATTCTCAATTTTGCCAATATATCAACAGGTTCCCGCCACCAGTTTCATAAAAAAATACTTTTTCTCATTCCTGTCCGGTTCTCTGAGGAAGATACAAATGCTGTTGATTCGCCCATTCAAGAGAATTTTGCATATTTATTAAGCCTTACTTACACAATAACATCCTGATATCCCGGTAACAAGAAACATTATTCTAACGTTGATCAACATTGTTTGAAGGTTAACTGGTTAATGTGACACAAAAAACATTCGTTTAACGTTGATCTAACCTTCCTCAACAACCTCAAACGAATGGCCTGCATTTGATGTTAGATAAAGGTTCAGTAAATGAACGTTTTCCAGCTAACATTAGATTAAAATTCAGTGGATAACTTGTATAGACTGATGTATATTTAAGTCATGTATTGTGTTCGATAAATGTGAAAATATATATATATATTGAGGCACTAAAGGGTTGACATTCGGGTACGCGTTCGGGATAGCGGCTGTTATCACACGAGCCCAAGGTGCGTGTGAATAGCAAGCCGCTATGCCGAACAAGTGCCCAAATGTCAACCCCTGATACCTTTATCCCACTATTTCCTCATAACAGTCAGTCACCGTAAAATGTGCTGTCCCGTCCGGCAATGCAACACGGGCTGACCGCATTGTACGCCCGCACATTACCACTAGACTTCCTCATGCGCCCTATTGTGGCGGCCAACTTCCTCCCATGGCCCGCCGCCCTAGTAGCCAGCCTAATAACAGCAGAGAGTGGCCACAGGGTCAGGGCGCCAGAAACGCAGAGGGCATGTAATCTTTAACAAGTGCCTACCCAATATAGTTAGAGACAACCCTGTCCTTATTCCTTCACAGGGCACAAACTAGACAGCTATGCCTACTTCTATACCAAAAGGAGTACACATCTACTTGAAATTAAGTAGCGGTAGCTGTTTTTGTATAGCCCAGAACAGCCTTGAGAAATCAGCATTAACCCTTTAGTGCCGGGCAAAAAAAAGATTTTTTGGTGAACGGGCCGAGGAACTTTCCCATGGCCGAGCCTTTGGTAAATCCCATACAGTTATGATGACTATAGTCGATGCTCAGCCCCCCATGGCATGAACTTTTAGTTGATGCTCGGCCCTAAAGGGTAACTGACTAGCGCAGGCCGCGCTTGTAAGAGGGTAACGCAGACTAGGCGTTAGTATTATAGAGTCCACTGAATCATTCCCACCCGTGGTCATCACGACGGCCGAGTAATAAATGCTAAGCGCTCTTGTGTGTGCGGCCAGGGTTTGAATTAGAGGATAAATATATGGAACCTTGTCCTAATGCCCTGATATATGAATGTACCCTCCCCCCTGTTTTCCCCTAAACCTTTGGTCATGGGATATACATATAGGATGGAAAATTTATAAATTGATGAGAGATAAAATACAAAATAATTGTTCGATGAGAGTTGACCACTTTACCATCATTCTCTAAACCTTGAATTGACATAATTTTAATGTATAATCAATGTTGTCTTAACGTTCATAACATGTTTATAGAATCAAGGAAAGGTTATTCTTAGGTTGAGCAAGGTAACATTGTTCTCTGCACGTTAATCCACGTTTATTCAACATTTAAAAAACTTTAAATTAACAGGAATCTAAAGTTCTAAAAAACATTGGGTAAAGTCCACGATTTTCACTGCAATCTAACGTTATTCCAACCTATGATCAACGTTGGATTAACATTTTTTTGTTAGCTGGGATAGCCCTTGAGGTGTTCTCTTTATTTCAATGTAACAATGCCCTTAGAGTTTCACTAAATTGGTATAGTGATATACAACACATTGGACCCAGTGCACTTGAAGGTCAAATAGTAATTAAAGCCTTGTCCACACCCATAGGTCTGTCGCCACACTCATGGGTCTGTGTGGTGCATTACTTAGGAGGGCTGAATTGAGGGAACATGATGATTAAAGGCATATTGCATTAAACTAGGATTCACGAGTCCTGTATCAAGTGATAAGAAGAGGACAAAAACACAAAGAACTAATAATTTCACTTATTTCTTTTATTATCATGTGTGTGTAAATATACCTCTTCCTTACTGTGCTGATTATAACGTTTTGTACTATTATATAAAATTATCATCAATGTACCTATTTCAATTTGAAGGTTGTCGCAATAAAGGTGCTTTTATGTGCACATGAAATAAAGAAAACTCATTCGTTTTATGGAGGGAAATACCAAAAAAAAATTGTACTCAAGGGAGTTTTTACGTCACATGCAAGGATTCAGAGTACTGTAAACCTCCAATGTAGCCACCCCTAAAAAATATTCAACACTGGTTGATTACCTAGGTGGCTGCACTGTAAAAAGTCAATCCTAATTGTAAGGGGGGAAAAGTTAAATATGGTCATTTTGAAGAGGTGTCTGGATGGAGGGAGTTGACTCGTGTTTTGATGGGGTGTGTGGATGGAGGGATGAAAAGTTTCTGTTGCAGGTAAGTTAAAACTTGGTCACCCAACTCATCTTATGTGCCCTTTAACTTTTACTTACTTCTGTGTAAACCTGCAGATAGTTCTAGCCCTGTCCCACCTCACCTTCCCTCTCTACCCCGCCCGTCTTACGATCCTCCTGTATATTAAAAAGGTGGATATGCTATTTTGTATTGATTTATCTGAGTTGTATACAAATGCAACCCTTATCCCCCTTTGTACATAACCATTATACATAAAATGATATGGAACATTGTTGTTCAAAACCCTCACGTTTTTTTGTTTTTTTTGCCAATCAGAGATAATGTTCTATTTGACCCATTAGTGACGTCACAGTGATGATAACAACTTTAGGTCTTTATCATAGATCCATTTGATGTAAAATTATATAAAATTACTTGTGGTCTTAATGGGCATCAATATTTTAAAATGTCAGTCGTATCCAAAAGAATATTTCAGGGACTAATGTGAACATGTGGTGTGACGAAGTGACTAATTACTTCAGAAATTGACATTAATTTCAACAACATGGCCATTCTATGCCCTTGCTCTTGTAATCTTTCTGGGCAGCAGTGTCAGTATGTTTGGATTTACTTCCCTAGTGAAGTAAAGCTTCATATTGAGTTTCTTCATCAGTAAGAATTTCATCATCTGAAGGGCAGTCAGAAATTGCACCAACATATTCTCCTTCCACAAAATGCTCCTCATCGTTCTCCTCCTTTCCCGACTTCTCCCCTTCCTGCTCCTCTTTCTCTTCCTCCTCCTCATCCCTCATTTTGACAACACATAAGAACTCTGATGGATAGCTAGCCTTGTAAAATCGTTGAGGTAATAACTGAAGCCCCAGGTTGGTGTTAATGTACGCCGAGAGGACCTCTTGGTGCATTTCATTCAAGAGAATTTCCCTAATGAGGACAGCAATGATACCCTCATGGTAGGCATTCAATGGTGGACTGTATCGCAGAATATTTCCCTCCAAATTGATGTGTACAACACGATACCATTCAAACAATGCTGGAAGTTCTATGTGTATTGCTGACAACTCCTCCTCTGCTCGTTGAATTGTGTTGTGGCATCGTACAGCTTCCCTTATGACTGGGAATGGAACTCTATTGACCGTTTCTAGGTTCATGTATACTGGGGCTTCTGGATTTTTCACATCTTCGAAAGCTAGTGGTTGAACGCCTGTTATGGCATTGTGATGCCGTATAAGTGCATTCAGTTTAGTGTTGGTTTGCTTCACTTGAGTTGCGAAGCGGTCAGATTCTTTATGTCCCCCTGGAATGTGAGATGTAAATAAATGTTATTTTCATTCTAAATAAGTCATATGCATATGATGCTACTTGATTTCGAACATAATACATATTAGCTATAGCCCTACCCAATTTAGTAACAGGCAAGGTCATCCTTTTTTATAAACAAACATCAAATATAATCTAACATTCAGATGTGGACAAAGTAAAAACTAGAAAATATAATTCCTCATTGAGAATAAGGATAATGATGCTATATGGAACACATACTTGCAGCATTTTTCATGATGAGGAGCTGCTTTCTGTCCACAGCCTCTTTGTGTAGTTTACCAACCACCTCTTTGGCCCGTGCATCGGTTGCTCTCTTGAAGTTGGTATTATACTTCTCACTGTTAGCACTCCACCTTTGGTTAACTTTCCTCTTCTTCTCTATTTTCTGCAACTTCTCCTCAACACTGCAAAATATAGTAAAATATTTCTCCTTACTATATTAAACAAGCACCCCCGTTTTTCCAGGTCATTGGTAAACTGTAACAGGAGCTGGTTTTGGGGAGATGATGAAACCTTTTAACATTCAAATACATTTTTAATGATTTTTAAAGCTTGCTATGTTGAATACTGCAATTCATCTGGTATTTGTTGGTAGTATTTTGAGGTGTACCATTTGGTTCATTTACACCATGTCATGATATTGTCATGCTATATCACATTACTATAGACATTATTTTGACAATGTGATGACGTTTTTGAAAGAGGAAAATGTGTACAGAATAAGAAAAGCAGGATACTGGAGTCTCAGGTCTGTGCATCACCATACTAGAAACAATTATTGTCTACCCTGTTCAATCGAGGTTGGATAGATATTTGTTTTTATACTGTGACTCTTCATTAAGATTACCTGTTCAATTGTACCTGTGTCTCAACTTCTTCCACATCTACTGGCATGTCCACCCGTTTTGGCCTAGAATAGAAAACGGGAGTGAGTAAATATAACACAAACTATTGTCTTTTTCTGGTAACATCATGGAAAAAGCTAGGTGAGTAGGGTTGGATTCTTTTTTTTATCACATTTTCTTATGTTGGAATCCAGAAGCAGCTGTTTTGTCAGGTGCAAAGTTCGCAAAATAAGCAATAATTTGTGATAGACATTCCTAGGTCACAGCATTGCTGACAATCTTTGATTTGATATCAAATATGCCTATATTTGTTTATTTCTATCTTATTTTTCCTGAAAAAAGCATTCATAATTGTAAAAAATCGTTTGGGTCTAGGGGAAAAATTTGGATCGGCCCTGTTCAGCTAGGTAGGGTTGGGTGACTGGAAACACAACTTCTTTTTTTTTTGCCCTAGGGTCTACAACATTTGATGTAATTGCGCACATCCCATAACAAGCAAACATCCCCCGTACCACTGTAGAGCTTATAGTGCATTGAAGGGCGACTAGCACGAGGCAGGCTACCCGCCTTAGCGAGTCACATGAGCACAATAGGGGCACTCTGAGTGGTCAATTGGTGCTGCTGGTATCAGTTGGCAGGTACCCGTTTTTGCTGCGGACGGTGCTAGCCCCACTTTAAGGCAGTGCAGCAGCAGGCCCAGTGGCTTCCGCTAGTGAATGAATGCAATACCAGTGTAGCACTGGTAGTGCATATGTGAACTATTTACTTTTAGTTCTGGTGCTGTATTTGTGCATGATGATAACCATTTAAGAGTGTATCAACCTGCTAGGGTTGGCATGATGCTTTAATACAGCACTTGAAACATGCTCGCCAGGGCTGCATTCATGCATGATGACAACCAAGGGCATCATGGGCATAATGCTCTGACACACTTTGCAATTCTTGAAGGAGATGGCGGCTGTAGGGGGACATCCTGTGTACAATGCCCTACTGGTACAACTCTTCACTACATGTACTAAGCAAGCACGGTACTGATGGCAGCGTGGTGGTTTGGGGATTGAGGTTTGATATTATGTAAATCTGTCAAAAGGTGTCATATACAGTGTTACTTATGCACTTCAGGATATATTGCATTATCATAGTGCCATATATTTACCCTTGAAGGACGGAACATTGCTTTAAAACATCATGCTCTTTCTTGTAATGATGCATGAATGCAGCCCTGGTGAGTAACTCGTCAATGCTGCATCTAAGCATCATGCCGACCATACAGGGTTGAGACACTCCCGAAGAGTCGCCATGATGCAGCAATGTAGCATCATCAAGTTAATCTCTGTGGCTGCATTGGTGCGACATGACGACAAATGTTATCTTCTAGCGACATCTGTCCTTCAAGGGTTAAAGAGTAACCAAAAACAAACAATGTGATGTGTGCTGTCAATTTTTTTTTCAATTTTTGTGTATAACCCTGACTTTCGAATGAGCCACACCCCTAACTTTGACAAACTATATAACCCTCACAGAGGATGTGAAAATTGCTAATTTTGTATCGTAGTATACATCTAAAATCTCATGTATAAGCAGCACCATGACTTTGTCCTGCTCCTGTCTTCCACACTGGCGATCTGACTCGTGTTCTAGTTCAGGCACATACACAAGGTTTTATGATAATCCAAACTAACCTCAATGAGAAGAATTTACTCAGGAGCACAGCATACTCCATCTGCCATGTCTTTGCTGCATTAGATGTTCTTTCAGTGTAACGAGCCTTCCACTGTTCATCCCATCTCTGTATTGCCTCTGTAGATACATCAATACCTTGATCTGGAATATGATTAAAGAAATGATTAACATTTCTCCCTTCATTATGGCTGTTGTTTCCACAATGTATCACTTATGTAAGAAAATATCATATTCCGGCATATATCGGCACAAGATTTACTATATTTAAAGCTTGACCGTCATGGTTGAAGTGAGGCCAAAAGCACTTTTGGATATAGTTCAGTTTTCATTCACAAGAGGGCTCTTAAGGGCTGAGAGCTCAGCTCTTACAGGCACAATATAGGGTGAATATGTTGTATCTGGACAATGCTCATGGTCCCCTGTCCAAACACTGCTGCCCTCTGGTGGAACTGTTATTTTAGGCCATGTATGGAAAATGCTGAACTTATTCCTTGACGGCCCAGCTTTAAGTACTACAGAGAAGTATCATGATTCCTTTAAATTTGCTGCACGACACATGTCGGCAGACATGTGATAAGTACCGTAAATTCCCGCGTACTACCCGCACCTCGCGTATAACCCGCACCCCCAACTCAGGGGAATCCTATAACCCGTTTTTGAATTTGAAAATTTTAATTTTAGTACTGTTCTATAGTAAAAAAAAAACTCGTATAACCCGCACCCTATATAGGCATGTTTGGTATCAAATGAAAGCTGAGTTTGGTTCGCGTACAACCCGCGGGTAGTACGCGGGAATTTACGGTACTATAAATTCTCGCACACAACCCTAACTGTGGTATAAGCCACACCCACAGTTTGGGCTGATCCTATAAGTTGCACTGGCCATCAGATCATGGTGACTTTAGTTCTGTACTATAGTAGCAAAAACTCATATATAAGCTGCACCTTGACCATGGGACAATCCTATAGGCTGCATTAGCGTACCATGGGCAGCAGCTACGCGAGAATTTATGTTTCTCCAATCTGTCTCTTTATCGTAGTGTCTCTTTCTGAGACTACAACTCAACTTTAATCCTTTCACACTATTGTGCCTCTACATGTATAGGTACCAAAATTTTTGTGCACCTCACTGCGTCACTTATTTAGCAGACAGAGTGTGTCACCTTGTCACGTTTTAGGAGACAGAGCTGATCACGTGCATAAATTTAGGAATACATTTCTACCAAAACTTATGGAAATATGTTTCTGTCCATTATTTCAAAAGGTGGTCCACGGATTTTGTTTCACAATAATTGGTGCGGGCAGGCTTTTTTTTCCAGTTTAAAAAAAAAAGAATTTGAACATTAAATCAGGTGGAGCGGGTGATTTTTTCTTTTTGAGACAAACTCTTCTTTCTTGACAGAGTCACCATACTTCGCTTTTGATCAGAAAAGGGCCTCTAAAACAATCAAATGACCCAGAAAATGATGCAGGGATATCCGTTCACTAGTTTTGATATTATGAACTTGGATTTGATTTACAGGATAATAGTTTTATGTGGCCCGAGACAAAGAAGGTAGGGAGGGTACTAAGTACTAAACATTCCCAGCTGCCACAGGTAAAAAATAATTTCAAACAAAAAGCATGAAAGCCTCCCATTTTTAAGGAAACCAGCCGCGTTTGTGGGGGGGTACAGGGTTGTGTGTGTGTATGAGGGGGTCTATTTTCCGTGTCATTTATAGTTATGTCCCGCCCCCCTGGTACAGTCTATTTCCACCCAGATTGCCAGGGCGGCAAACTGTCTGTGGGAGGTATTCTAATAGAATTTAAACATGTTCATTCCCACTGAAAACTATGGCCCATTGTTTTAGCAAACTGTGGCTTATCAACGCAGAGCTGCCAACCTCAAAACTT
Organism: Harmothoe impar; assembly: GCA_947462335.1. NCBI lineage: Eukaryota > Metazoa > Annelida > Polychaeta > Phyllodocida > Polynoidae > Harmothoe > Harmothoe impar. The sequence continues at coordinate 5,489,528 of OX381704.1, forward strand.
CCAAAATCGTATTTTTTGGGTCATTTTTTGCCTGAAAAGCGTATTTAGCGTACTCCCTTCCCTCCAAAAGCGTACTAAAAGCGTACTTTTGATTTAAGGTCCTTGCATTAATATAACATTAATAAAAACATGATATTTGGTCTGTTCCATTACAGCCAAAGCAAAAAAAAAATGAACCCTTGAAGGGGGGGTGGAACCAAAAAAGTTTGGACCCCTCTTTATGGGGGGGGGACCAAAAGAATTGCACGCCTTTTTAGCCCAAAAGCCCGCACATTACTATAGCTCAAAGGGGTCGGCTGTGCTCAATTTCAACTTGCCTGAGGGGGGGTACCAAAAAGAAATTCGACAATGACAATGGCAATAATTCCCTTTCACCACTGGGTTCTATAAGCGAGAATTATCTAGGACTAAAATGTGTACTCAATATATATGAAATAATAGCCAATAAATGCCAAAAAGCGTATTCTGGCTCAAAATGAGGCCAAAAAGCATACTAATACGCCAAAAGCGTACTACTTGGCAGCCCTGTCAACGTCATGTTGAAGCCAAATATTATGGTGAATGTTTTTATCTTGCCTTGTTATCACCGTGTATGACAGTAGGTAAAATATAACCCCTTTTTTTAGAAAATACAATGGATTCATGAGAATTTGTTTCATCATAAGAAGGATTTCTATGTGAACAAACCTTTAATTGGAGCGAGGACCTCCTTTAGATCTGATTCACTTTTCACTTTCACCTCATTTGCATGCTTCAACCGCTTGATCATTTTCTGTCCTGAAATGTAACACATTTCATACAGATATGACGTTAGTTTCAATGATCCCCACATTAAATGTAATAAGTGCACAATGCAATAATTGTCGTCAACACAACTGCCATTTTTTACAACTAAATTGGGAGCCAACAGATAATTTGGGTTATTTACAGTCTACAGATTGGCCCAAACTTGTGCTTGTTACATTGAGTTTATAAGAGTATTTATTCACTGTGTGATGTTCAAAATACAATTACAATTCAATTGAGTATTGAGTATGACGGTAAAATTCCGTTCACTCACTTGGTATGCATGATATGTTGATGGGTTACATGAACATCAAATACAGTACATTATTACATTAAATACAGTATAATCTATCTACCAAACGATTTCACAGCTTTCTCTCCAATACGTAGCAGGACGTCAACCAAAAGGTCATGACGGTTTGATGGTGTCATCTCACGGGAAATATAAACAAAGTGTCCCAGGGTTGACCACATGCGTTCCGTATTTTCTCCATCCGCCAGTCTGAAATTCTTCAGGTTCCTTGGGCTGTAGTCGGTCTGTTATTTGAAGAGGAAATTACAATTTTGATTTGCATTTGCATTTTCCATAATATTAGTAACAATTCTCATAATTCTAATCTAATCTTTTTTTCAATTGTAAATGATGAAGGTCAAGCTGAGGGAAATAATTAATCAAACTGAGATGATTAAAATGTTTTGTAGGCCATCGCGTTAAAGCAGATTTTTATAAAGTTAATAAACATCTGTCACCCTATTTAGAAATCCTGCAAACAACTGTCATATTGTTTCTACTTTTACTTTCTATACCAATTCTACTGTGTATCTTGTGTAGGGGAACGTGTAGGAGAATGCTGAATGTAAATACACACCTGGCATTTCATGTTGTGGGCATACCTGTAAATGACAAGATATCATTTTGAAAAAGGCCTTTGGGTAAATACAAAATAAGAGGGTAATACGCTTTGCCCACATTAATACTTTACTCAAGTTAATCACACTTCAGGGTTTAGGATTTTCCCAGGGTCGGAGCTCAGCTCATACATAAGAAACAGAAAACATGCTGTGTTAAAAAGTGAGGTCTGTGTCCTTTTTTTCTTAAATTTATCATTCATCGCCATTGTATGGGGATGATAATCATTCAATTAGTTTTTTTCTTTCTTCTCGGGTGATTACAAGTCATACAACACTGTGTGAGATAAAAATAACCACTTACCCATGGAAAACTGGTACTGCTAGGTCATCCTGACACAGGTCAACTGCATGATCCTAATAATAAAAAAATAGATTGATGAACACTACACAGTATGAAAGCATCAAACCGTTTTAAGCACTGAAATGGATGTAAACAAATCTGCTTTGTTGCTTAAAAGTAAGGAAATACAGCGCCTGGGCAGTTTAATGTGAGAACTAACGTTAACTCATTACTAACTAGTTATGTAATAGTACTACACAGCAGCACCGTAGTAAGTGATCAGTTGTACAGTAGGAGGGGTCCACCACAATATGGCAGCACCCATGATAACTGAAAGGGAACATCATGACGCCCGTAGAAAAGCCCTAAATGGCCTTCAATAGCCTTAACCTGATACATTTATAAGAGTGTACAAAGTGGTATATTCATGATTACCTTTAGCTGTGGGAGAAGGCGGCAAGCTACATCATATAAAACCTTAACGCTCTTTGTTTTTTCCCTCAGCTTGCTTATAAAGCAGACCGCATACCCAAGCCTGAAATTGACAATAGTGGATATTAATAGTTGCACAGTACGACCTGTCCCCATGTTGAATTTAAGAAATAAATATACACTACGTCATGTCACTTATTTTGTACTTTAAGGACATCGTACATTTCACTAAGCCCAATTTCACTAAGCCCGATGTCACTGTGTCAAATGCATTCTCTTTACATGCAACCCTGTATGACCCTACACCTCTAAACTTGACTTTTCGACATGGGCTATTTAGAGTCTCAGTGTCATGGGGCAGGAGGAAAAAGTAGATTGGGAGATGATCCATTTCTTCATATTGATATGGCCATGGCAAATCCGTCCGTGAGTGGAGATTGGACAGATGGGGGGAGGGGGGCTGTGTCACAACTTTCCGATGTGATTTGGGCGGCCCAGCAGTGTACTTACAGACCTCTGAGTGAAAATTGGACAGGGGGAGGGGGGGGGGGCTGTGTCAGGACAACTCCCCCTTCACCACTTTTGGTGTGGGCAAGAGTGGGGGTAGGTATAGGGGCACATGTGGATGCAGGGGGGGGGGGGACTTTGGGATAGGGCCACATACATTTTCAGATTATTCCTAAAACCTCACATACTTACTGCAACAATTACCTCAGGCCAAAACAAAAAAAGGTGTGTTTCAGGTTACATGGTCTGAAAATCTAGGGTAGGTAGGTCAGATTTTTTTCTTTTTTTAATGTTTCTTTTTTTTTTACTTTGGCCTGAAAAGAACCTAGAAATTGACTCGCGAACTTTAATGCCGACTTGCTGACGACCGCCTCGACTCGTGAATTATCAGAACAACTCTTAAAATTGCCCTAAAATGACCTAAAGTATAAATTTCTTTTCAAAATTGGATAAAAATTTCTAGGGTCGGCCCTGTTTTCCTAGGTAGGGTCGGGTAACCTGAAAAACACCTTTTTGGCCTCATTATAATTTTAGTGCAACGCTAGGTCGTTCTAACCAAAGTTATTTATCATAAAAATGTATAGGACTAGAACAGGGCATGCCAAAAATGCTCGTCATATACAAGTAGTCATAGTATACATGCTCGTTTTAGCCAAGGCTAGTGAGGCTGATACACAAGTTAGGCTTCTACCCCAGGTTTCAAAGGGCACCAAAAGAAGGGAATAAAAGGCGAAGGTAAATAGCTGTATATATTATAGTATTAAAATGTTCAAAATCTGTCGAAAATTGGTCTGTATAATGCAGACTTTTTAACGTAACGTTAGTTAAAAGAATTATAGTATTATATAAATTATAGCATTGCTAGTGTAATGTTCGTCAATACTAATGTAAAGTATAAAGTATACCAACTTCTCACCACTTGTCATGTTAACAAACATGAGAGGGAAGTCATGCACACATATGCTACCGAATATCCCAGTGACGTCCAATTTGTCTGTAGTAAAGGCAGTTCTACTAGGAGAGCCAGCCTTAAAGTTGCTGCAGTCCTGATAAGAAAATATTTTACAGACATTTATGCACTCTATTTATTTGCACCTGGAAAGCACAGAATATTTCTGATTAAAACAAGACTTACCTCGGTAGAAGGTGAAGTTTAAGCAGGTAGAGTGGGCCGTTAAAGGGATCAACAGAGATGCGCATCACACACATGCGCATTAAGCAGATGTTAAAGCATGAGGTAAATAAGGGAAGAAATCCCTCCAGTACTAAAATATAAAGGACCAACAAGGTGGGAAGTAGCTAGCAAACCGGGTGGGCCTGTTGATCCCTTCTACGGCCCAGGCTACCTCCTTAAACTTTAAATCAAACTTCACCTTGTACCGAGGTAAAAAAACAGCCTTTTGTCCAGTTGGAAAACTACCTCATCATTCGTCCAGAACATATAAGGTTTGTGTGTAGAGCTAGTTGCTTGTAACTCAAGCTATCCAGCGGGTACCGTAAGGTGACTCTAGTCAGTGCTATATCTAGAGACATTCTGGTGTATGCGAATGGTTTTGCCATCAACGGTTTGCCCACTATGCAGACAGTGCAGATATAGCAGTTTAGGGTAAATCTGGTATTTAGAACAGGTGATGTGAATCCAAGCATGTCTCTGCAACATCAGTTTTTGCGCTACTGCTTAATACTCATGCCCATGGCACGTATCTCTGTTGATACTACTTTGATGGCTGCAACCAGCTATAAACTTACACACGAAACCTATAAAAAAATATAGTACCCTTCAAAGTCTAGGGATTTATATATCTGTATTATACTGAAAAAAATCTTTAAAAAACTGAAGACAATGTCAATTTAGTTGTAAGTGCATCAGTGTAAAGTGTCCAGTACAAGCCACTGCTTGTATGGAAATCATAGGCAGCTCTTAAAGAATACGATATGTGTAATACTTAATACTGTAAACGTAGCTATTTTCGCGCCGTACATATTTTTGGGCTTTTTAAAAGTCACGAAAATATGTACAGAAAATGTATACAGTATTGTTATACTACCGTAAAACCTCGCGTATAAGCCGCGGCTAGTACGGGAATCAGATCGCAGGTGCGGCTTATAGGATCGGCACAGAGCGCAGGTGCGGCTTATACACGAGATTTTACTCCTATAGTACAGTACTAAAGCCACCCTATTCAGATCGCTGGTGTGGCTTATAGGATCGGCCCAAAGTAGGGGTGTGGCTTATACGCGAGTTAGGCTTATACGCATGGTTTTAAGGTACTACAATCTGTCAAAGATCACAGATATAAATACACGTGAAAATGCACTTTTTAGCAAAATCTCGAAAATGTATACACACAAAAATATTTACATTTACAGTAGTATTTATGGATATATTAACCTGTGTTACATTATGCTGTAATGATTAATATAAGAAAATTTACCACGTCATGAGCATATATGGAGTCCTTCAGATAAGGTGTGACCTCTTCATTGCAAATGAAGAATTTTCCTTCATGATGAGGTGGGCGACAACTTGTCCCCGATGACTTCTTTCGTACCAAACGGAAATTACCATCCATGCTTGCTATTTTGGGAAGAATGTCACGTGTCTAGAAAAGAAAAGCTAGTCTTATTCTAATGCACTAATGCTTGTTCAAGGTGTTTAGGGTATATAGAAATGTGTGGTGCGGGTACTACTAAGTGGAGTTTAATGGTGTATTTCGGTACAATGGCCCATCACCAGCTGCCAATATCACACTACTTACACCCTCGCCTCTACCTCCTCCTAGATAGGTTTTACGTAGGCTAGCCAGCATAGAGAAAAGCGTCAAAGGAGAACCAAATACAGCAGGCAGGGGGTTATATTTAATACAAAAATTGCTGTGCCTAACTGGGAAAATGGGGTCACTTTCTGTATAGCTAGTGCAGACCTTCAGAATCGTACCACTTTTTTTTACTCCATTCATTTCATATAATATGCATACATATACATTATCAATAGCCGTACATATTCATCTCTCCCATTCTCTAGCCCCATACATCACTCCAATTCCGTCGGGAGTTTCCCCAGTTTATATTAATTATATTTTAATTTTGGCGTAGCCTACAAATGGAATTGTACACGTGCCCAATGCTACGTAATAGGTTTTTAAAAGATTCATCATCATCATCATCAGCCTAACAAATTGTTGTCTGTTAAAGCAATAACTTAGTCATACCTGAAGACAAACAGGGCAGGATGAGCCATCTGGGTGATCAGAGGCGACTCCATCTAAGCTTTGCACTTCAGATACAAATCGCCTATGGTATACCGCATTGTCTACTGCCAGAGATGAATACAGATTCACCTGAAAGAAAGAAAGAAGGAAGGAAAGAAAGAAAGAAAGTCAGAAAGTGTTCGCTGATTTTGATGGTCTGAGAGTGATGGTCAAGAAAAGAAAGATACAACAATGATTGAGAATAGACAAGGATTAACTTTTTTTCATGGAATACCCTAACTTCTGATGTATGAATAAGCCTAGGTTGTGTATCAGCTTCCCACTGTATTGGGAAAATTATAAAACCAGGACAGGGGTCTTATTATGGTGAGTTTAGTACCATAGTATACATGTGAAAACGTGTGCATAATGTGCACCCAGACACTTGGCCTTTGCTATAATCCACAGTGGCAATCTGAGTCGTGTTCTAGCTGCACCTTGTACACAAACTATATATACATAAAACTTCGTTACCAAAAACGAATTTTGTTTATCACAAACTAATTCTTAAGATCATGACTGTCTCCTATACATTTCTATAGTAAGAAAACTCTTTTATAAGGAAGCACTGGTGCCCTAAATTCATTTATAATGAAGTAAAATATGCCTGTCAGAAAAGAAGAACTCCCTTTGAACTCCAACCTCCAGTCAGGAGGGCGTCTTTCCATTTGAACTCCGACCACGTGTCAGGGCAGTGAGGAGAGCTTCTTTCCGTTTGAGGGGACCTCTCATGTTGCCTCCCAACTGTCACACCTCCGACAATACCCCCCTTCCTACCTATGGCCCTAGATCCCTAAATTAGACATGGCGATATGGACTATTTTTGGGCTTAGTGACATAGGACATGAGGACAAATTAGATAGTGACAAGGGACATTGGTAATTTCTTAACATTGATATGGTGACATCAGCATTTCTTAAAATCGATGTCTCAAAATTGACAAAGTGGTAAAAGAGTTGCCTTGACACACAGATCCATCTTTAATTTATTGGGTGCAGATCATGAACAATCAAAGAAAGCCTTACAAATGCTGAGTTTGATTATTACGAAATTTGTTTATAATGAATTCATCTTGCTGGTAACAAGGTGTTTGTAATAACGAAGTTTTATGGTGCAACATGAAGTGAGTATATCTCAAAGTGGAGTTACTTCATGTAATGTAAATCTCTCTTAAGGCCACTGAAAATTGGATTATATGTCCCCATCAGTAAATAAGGAGCATTGCTGTTTACCAGAGGTCCCACTGATCTGGTCAGAGCATGTGAAACATTTTTCAAGTGCTCTGATCGGATCATATGATTGAAACATCTGATTGAAACATGCCGTTTGCAACAGGACTGGTCAGATGATACAGACATGTGTCATTGTGAATAAATACAGAACATAAGTACTTCACCTCTTCGCCCTGATTTGGTACTTGTTCGGCAAACATCTTCATAACAGCAACAAACCTGTATACGGCAACTGCTCCCTCTATTAGCATGGCTCTACATAGGTTCATGAATCTTAGGTCTATGGCCAATGTGGGATTCTTTGGTGTCGCCGGCCACAGTCCAAGTTTAAGAAGAAAGGTTGTTTTATTCATGCAATAGCAGAAGTTAATTTCCACATTGTGGTGTCGACCTGAAAATGAAAAAGGATTATATACTATCAGAATTAGGAATAAAATTGCTACAATGAATAGAACTTGTGGGTATTACATGGGTTACATCACAGTGCTGTGAAGTACCAAGGTGTGTGAGGATGTTTATCCTGATTTTTATCTTATTTAAATCAAAAGAAAATCCCACCTGTTTGTCACGTTACCTTTGATTAATTTTATTTTTTCTTAAAATGGTGTCATAAAATGCATAGTGCTGAAAGGTATGGCATTTGCTATTTAATAGAGAATCTCTGATGTAGAGAGTTACGTCACAAGTAATTCAAAACCTGAGTATGCCTTTTAATTGGTCTAGAGAGATCAATGACTGGTTCCAATGATTGGTATAAACAACTTTTTGATTGGTTGCCCGGTAATGTACACCCCCTGCACACCAGCTCGAGTACCCCTGAACAGCCAATAAAGTACCACTCAAGGGCCAATGATTGGGTACTCTTGGAGGAGACAATTTTGTATCTTCTGTTTCTTTTATTTCGTTGGCTATTGTAGCCTCCTTTATAAATTCCAATATTGATTTGGAGGTGAAAACATGTTTGTGAATAGTTTATCTATAGCCTACACCATGACTGTATGGTGAGGTACCTATCATGGTAATATAATGCATTTCAGCATGGTCTCAGTGTGTAGGGTAGGTTGTGAATCACTTGTGACGTCACTCTGTTACTCTTGTGTCATATCATTTTACTAGGATATACCACCATTTTCTTTTAGAACATGGACAAAGGACAAAGGATAGAAGGTAACATGAGAAACGGCTGGGCTGTTTCCCTGACTTGCAGTAATACAAAAGTACAAGCCAAAGTACAACTACAAGCCAAACCGCGATATAAGCAGTCCCGTATTGGAGAAGTTTGGAGAATTCTATGTTCCAAATGTTGTCTTATATTTTTGCCACTTTAGTTAAATAGTGCTGACAACCCTTGTATAAACCACACCCCATTTTGAGAAATAGGGGAGTCATAGTATCAGCTTGGTTGAAGATGTGAATGAAGAAAAGACTTACCAAGCTGGTCAATAACAACAATGCTACATGGGCATCGTTTGGTACAGTTGCTACAAGGGAGAGACATCCGCTTTTTCCAGATGAATGGGAAATAAAGGTTGCCCTGAAACATAAACAAAAATGGGAGAAAAAAGAGGGAAAGGTGTTGAATGCTATGTGAGGACTATATTATTAACCCTTTAAGACGGCATGATACCTTAAGAAATCATGCCCATAGTAGTCATGATGCATGAATGAAGCCCTGGTGAGTAACTCGTCAGGGCTGCATTCATGCATCATGCCAACACTATGGAGTTGAGACACTGCTGAAGGGTTAGCATGATGCACCTGTGCATTTCTTGTCTTTTGCAAAACAATTATGACATTTAGGAAAATCCCACGTTTAACATGACCCCCGCCTATTGCGAATATTTGGGATGTGCACCCCTCCCCAGACCTCCTCCCAATCAACTTTTCTAGTTAAAAACACTAGTGGTGACATTAGATACATCACAGTTGTATTACTTGCTTGAGGGCTGAATCCCCTGAAGTGAATCCGTCGGATTAACATTGTTCAACATTGTGAATGTTTATCCGATCCCACACATTTGCCTTGGTGGATTCACCCTTTATTATAATACACTTGAAAAAAGAAGAGAACGTGTATTTGCATCCCTTCATGATAGCTCTTATTCTCATCTATTTTGCAACATTTTCGAAAACTCCGCCTTTAAGACGATCCCCTAACTTTTGGAAAACATCTCTGTTGTGCAAAACAGAAATCTGTCTTAAAGGCTGGGTTTTACAGTAATTGGAATTCTATGAAAAGTGAGATCTCTGCTGTTGTGAATCAGCGTATACAGATCATTTATCTTAAATAAATATCTAAGGCATGCATTTAGGGCACTGTGTAGTAATACTTTAATTAGATAATTGGTCAATATTTTTTCGTGTACAGGTTGAGAGGATGTTTAAATGTATAAAAAAAATAAAGGTATCACTTACCATCCAGACAAGTGGGACATGTAATGGCGCGTGTTCATGGAACTTGAGATATGAAGCTTCACAGAAGTAAGCGGTAGGGCCACAGTCCTGGCACAGTATGATATGTTTTTCTTTATGTGGTTTCTCACACATACTGCATATATCAGTGAATGGCAGTTGACTTTCAAAAAACGCTTGTTTCAAATCAGGAAAGACGTATTCCCATTGACAGGAACGAGTCTGCTTTCTTTTGGAATAGGAACGACCTGTGAAATATAAGAAATACAATAGTCACTACAAAAATATCATTGCATTAAAGTGAACTCCAGAATAGAACAAAACTAAAGTGGCTACAGTGAAACACAAGGTTTGGCTTAGGCCAAAAAAAAAAGAGGTATGTTTCAGGTAACATGGGAAGAAAGACTAGGGTCGGTAGGTCGGATATCTATTTCATTTTATTTCATTTTTTTTAAATGAAAGTACTAGCCATCCTCCATTGAAACCCTAAAAAAACAAGTGTAAAATTTCCTTAAAATTGCACAAAAAAAAGTAGGGTCGGCCCTGTTTTTCTAGGGTGGGTTTGGTGACCTGAAACCAACCTTTTTTTAAATTTGGCCTTATAGAACTTTTCAGAGTTAGAGGGTGGCTTCTACCCGAAAAATTATGGTAGCAGGAGATTGGATTTTATAGGCTATATGGTGTTCGATTGTAATGTCTACATTTACTTGTCTTAGTTTTAGTTTATTTAGAATATTTACCGCCATGTTCTGCTTGATTTGGCACTGTTTGCTCTTCAGTAGGGGAAGACACAGGTGGAACTGTTGTCTCCTGGAAAATACTAGAATCATCTTCAACTTCACATTCAGGATATACAGGGATATTCTTCCACACTTTCCTTTTTTTTCCATTCACAAATTCGGTTACACGTATTTTTCTATATGTTATTCCTTTTTTTGTCACACGATTTGACGCCATCTGTGGAAGAAAAAATGTGATGAAAATTACTTAAGAGCCAGGTTCATACTGAATAGCCTGATATTTCTATTGCACTGAACTCCATGTGGACACCCTCGGGACGTTTCAAAAGTAACTGCATTACAGGGCTGGCCGCATTAGAGAGAGTGAATCTAATATGTATACCGTATTCGATGTAATAAGCGCACAGTGCGCTTAAAAATTATACTGGACACTTTTTAGTACCGTAAATTCTCGCGTATAAGCCTAACTCGCGTATAAGCCGCACCCCGACCTCGGGCCGATCCTATAAGCCGCACCAGCGATCTGATTATGGTGACCTTTAGTACTGTATCATATTAGCAAAAACTCACCCTGACTCTGGGCCGATCCTATACGCCGCACCCCCGATCTGACTCACGTACTAGCCGCGGCTTCTACGCGAGAATTTACGGTAGTTATAGTTGAGATATTTTTTTGTTATTTGTAGTATAAAAATCAGCCAGAAACGGGGTGTGTGCGCTAATTAGGGGGGGTGCGGTTATTACGTCGAATACGGTAGGGGTAACTAAAGTCCACTGTTATGGTTATACTCACTCACTTCATGACATAAAGACAATAGTTGTCATATTCATACTGAATTTAAATGTTATTCTGATAAAAACTAGTATGTACAAATAAACGTTATTGAAGTATTGCCTTGACATACTATTTTTATTCCTTCATTATCTAATTATTGGATTATCTCAGAGCTTGTTCCATTGTCCCTGCTGTACTATATGATTAAGTTGATGTCGTGATATTGGCCCTTTTATATAGAGTGGCTACAATCCATAGTGGTATCATCAAACCTCCAGACCCATTATACATGCATTAAATATTAACGGGGCAGTAGTGGAATGAAGGTTACCTAGTGCGTGTATCTTTCTATTTGTATGTGTATTCACATGAGTTATGTAAGCATACTGTAAAGGGTGTTTCGGGGAAGGTGTCCAGGGGTAGGTGGACGGGGGGTAGGAGAGCGAGGTTTTAAAGGCGCACTGAACCCACGACGTCATTTGCGTACAAAACTCGGCAGGGCTAGGTCCTCAACTCAGTGCGCCTTTAAACGTTAACATGCATTATGCTGCTGAAAGTAACACCTTCCCTGAGACATCCTTATATTGGTCATTTGAATAGGTCAACTGTAGTTAGGGACAAGTGAGAAAGTACAGGTAATGTAGGCTAGTAGTAGTGTCACTGCAGATGGGTCAAAAGCGACCTGGTGACCTGGCCTATTTTCCATGTGACCTGGCGACTTTTGCACAAAGTAGGTTGTTGTAAAAATAGTCTAAAAAAACGACTTTGTGACCTGGTGCCATTAATTCCGGCGACCCCCCCCCCTAAACCCCCAGTAGTACTGAGTAGTAGTAGGCTTTTCACTGAGTGAGTTAGTAGGCCTACAGTACAAAACTACAATCGAGTACAGTGACAGTCACAGCTACTGTCACTGTCACAGTTTACTGTATTTACCACTGTAAACTGTCACTGTCAGTAAAGTCGACTACCAGTACTACTATAGACTACAGTATACTGTCACTGTCACTCTGGTTGACTGTGGTCAGGGACAAGTGGGCCACTACAGGTGAAGTAGGTGTAGAGCATATACGTACTGTGCAGCACTGCACAACAAATATTAAGGGGACTTACCTTGGCAGCTCTTTGTACATCTACGTAAGTTCAATCCGTGAATTGTAACTGCAACACGTTTTCAAGGAGGCCGCCATGTTATGGTGTCTCAGGAATGGTTTTCCAGCGCATGACGTGAGGCAAAACAGCTGCCCTCTGGTGGACAAGTCAGAAGCTAAGTTGTGTTTGAAGGGAGAGAGGGCAGCACCTGTCGTAGGCCTACCCCCCCCACCCACCCCCGTCTTCAGCAGGGTATTTATTCCACCTGCCATGTCCAACGTGCAGAAAATTGCTAACCACCATTGCAAGTACAGTGACATGTTGGCATTTTTGTGAGAAAGAGCCATAAAAACACCACGTCTGCCATATGCCTACGTTGAAATAATTACCCTCGATTGTAAGGGAGTGATCACTTTTTAACAACAGGGGGGTGGTGGGTTTCCGCGCTGAGCGTGCAAAATTTTTTACACCCCCCCCGGTCGAGGGGTCAAAATCCCCCCCCCCCTTACGGCCGAAAATCGGCTCGTGTGCGGGCCAAATTTTTTTGCCCCCCCCCCTCAACCCACCACCCCCCCCTCTGTTGTTAAAAAATGATCACCCCTAACTCCATTGAAACAACACCCCTCTGGTGATCGGGGCTGGGTCCCCAACTTTATCAACCTTACGACGCCCCTCCATGGAGGAATGAGGGAGGGGAGGGGAGGGGAGGGAGAGAGGAGGCGCCTAGATGGAGCTAGGCTATAGCTACTATAGATAGTTCTCATGGAAGGGGGGAGTTTTCTCATAAAGCGTCCCCTGGGGGAGCCAGGGGACTCCCCCGAGTTCTCTGAAGGATAAGAAAACTGTCCTTTTCTTCCTCTCCTAGAGAAAGAAAACGTGCTAATAAGGTGCACCCTCACATCTGGATGTACTTTTAATTGTTGTCTTACAGATCTCGAATAAACACGCCCAAATCTTTTCAAAAATTGTAAAACTTTCTGAAGCTGAGTCGCCGAGAACCGGTTCACATCTAGTCGAACCGACTCTCGGATAATCAGGGATGAAGGACAGGCCATGCAACTGACTGGGAGAGCCCCCGGAGGTGGGGTGAGGGGGGGGGCTTCAACTGACTCTGGGGGAGCCTTGGAGAAGAGTCTAGCTGACCCTGGGGCCCTGGACACTGCGTGAGCCCTGGGGAGAGTCCAGGGTGGAGAGTCCAGCTGACTCTGGGGGAGAGCCCAGGGGCAGAGAGTCTAGATGACTCTGGGGAGAGCCCAGGGTGGAGAGTCCAGCTGACTCTGGGGAGAGTCCAGGGTGGAGAGTCCAGCTGACTCTGGGGGAGAACCCAGGGGCAGAGAGTCTAGATGACTCTAGGAAATGTCTAGCTGACTCTCTGAAGAGTCCAGGGTAGAGAGGTCGGCTGACTCTGGAGAGAGTCCGGGTTAATAAACACTAGCTGACTCTCTAAAGGGAATCAGTCTGGAGATCTGTCCGACTCTGGAAAGAGCGTCATTTGGCTGCATATATATATATGATACATATGATATGACTCACCTGTGCGCGGGAATTTACAGTACACTGATATTCCTAGGCTCCCTATACGCCCAACCTCTCAGTCACTAGTGCCTAACCTAGTTAGTCATTTTTTGGCTCCCCATACGGCCAACCTAGGTCAGTTATTATTGTCAGGTTGGTCGGTACTGACCAACCCACCTTAGTCTTTTTTTTCCCAGGGGGAGCCACTGAGTGGTCAAGGCAGGTGGCCCCAACTAGTGGTATACAAATACAACACACCAATGATGAACCTAGGTTAGCCACCACTGACTGACCCCTCGATCATTTTTGAATATAATTTTGCCATTATGACTAACACTCAATTGACCAACCTAGGATAGTCTGTACTGACTAACCCTTTCAATCTATGGATTTTCAGTGTAGGCCTAGTTATCATAAGGACGAGTATGCATCTAATTGGATTGCTGCCATCCAACACAGAAGTGAATAAGACCTCCCTCTTGGCCAAACCATCTACCTGGAAAATAAGACGCGTCCATCAACCATTCTGATGTTAACAACCTTTTCCATAAAATGTCAGGCATGGCCCAGAGCCATCCCTTCTCCCTCCCTTAATTTCTTTTTCTTTTTTCTTTTATTTCTTCCCTTTCTTTTCCTCCACATGACAACCGATCGTTGTAACGGACATTCAACCTGATACATGATAACCTTAGGTCTCTAACCTAAATACTTTGAGTAGAAATAAAAGACTCAATCAATCCAAGGGGGCATCCACAAATTACATACGCACCAAGGGGGGGGGGGTGTGTGGTTAAGCCAAATGCGAACTGATTCGTTTAGGGGGTGGGGGGTCCAGGGCCATTTTGGCATATGCATGGTGTACGCATTTGGGGTGTTTCTGGTCATTTTTGATTGTATTTCTTTATACTTTTTGACTATTTTTGGGCCCCAATACCGAACCAAAATTTAAGATTCTTTGCAGCATCCTACACATCAAGGGCCTCTCTTAATTGACCCTTTAGGCTGATGAATGACTTCCAATAGGAAAGGTGGAAAGTGCCCATGTTGTGATGCTCGCAATAATTATATAACTTATGTGTGTGTGGAAGGGGGGGGGGGGGTTCCAGGTGATTTGAGTATGTACGCAGGGGGGACGGGGGTAGTCCCAAGGCCAAACAAAAAAACAATCCGTGTTCAGGTAACATAACCAAAAAAAATAGGGTAGGTCGGTCGACTTTTTTCTTTTTTTTTTAGGATTTATTTTTAGGTTCTTGAGATGAGTTGTATGGGAGAATCACATTTTATAGAGTGGTTGTTTGGTAGTTTAAAACCAATATCTGTCTAATTTAGCCATTATCAGTTATGTTTTTGTCAGACAAAGGATTACTTTCCTTCTTATCTTTCAAATGATGACAATTAGGATGGCTGAATGTCATTAGGTACACCCTATACCCTTTTGTTGATAACCTAGACAAGGAAAGATCTAAAAAAAAAATCTAAAAAGATTAGGGTCGGGCTTAAATGATAGGGTCGGTCGGGTTACCTGAACATACCTTTTTTTTTGTTTGGGCCAATGCGTACATGTTGCAACAGGGGAGGGGGTACATTTTGGGCAAAATGATGTACTGTATGTAATTTATGGATGCCCCCCAATGCATCAATGCAGCAGTTACAATCTGGGAATGAGGTCGCGTTGATGCATCGTGATGACTCTGAATCGATTGTATTAGTCTTAAAACCATCATTCACATCACACATGTATTATAGGGTGGCTGACGAAAATTAGTTTATCTAAGAAGCAGCCATTTTGTCATCATAATGGAAACAAAACTTATGTCTAGGGTATTTTATAAATCTGTTATAAATTTATAATTATTGCAGACTGTCGTGTATATATGGATATTGATATTACCAAGGAAGAATGTACTTGTGAATACTACTGTTGATAGATGACAAATATATTTTTAAAACTTGAAACTTGAACTTGAACTTAACTCATTTGTCTTCACATGCAATATATATACATTTGTACATATATGCCGTTGTAAAAACTGGCCTCATTTTGTCTGTGCCGAGTCACGACAAGATAAGTCAGATTGAGCTGTCCCGCCCCCCTCCCCCCCCCCCCCCCCGCCCATCCCGTTCATGATTCCCGCATATTATTGCCGTTTATTACACGACCTAACGTTATTGCTACGCTCCTATGTACTGATGTAAGAACAAAGAAGGAAAAACGTACCACGGGGGGGGGGGGGATGGGAGGAGTAGGTATGTGGTTTATAAAGCCAAATGCACCTCGGTCTAGTACGGGACAGACGTGCACCTAGCATACAATACTGGCTATATATTGCCAACTGACGAATTTCTATACGTGCTGGGTTTAGGCCACTCAAAAAAAAGTTGTTTCTCATCACCGCGCGCATCATAAAAATCGTGTTTTGAGCAAAACCTTCTCTTTTTTTACAATTTTGATGAAAAATGTGTTGATATTTAGGGAATATTGGCAAATTTGGTATCAAATTAAAGCTTATGCTGTCAGTAATGCAGTCAGCTAGGAATAAATCGCATTAAAACAACTTTTGGGGATCTATCAACACTGAATTACTAAAATATGAGAATTGATCAGGCAAAGTCTACATTTTCCTATATATTTAGGCCCAAGCAAAAAAAACAAAAAAAAAAAAAACGCCCTCGTTATATTTCTCACTGCTTGGTGATGAGAAAGAACTTTTTTTTTGAGTGGCTTTACATGGTAATGACCGTGGCCTTGTGGAAGTTTAAATCCTTGTTTAAATCCCCATTTAACACCCTCTCAGGTCCTTAATCAACCAATTAAACCAGGAGATAACCTACATACTTTAAATAGCGTTAGTACTATGCTACTCAGCACAAACATCATCAGGCCAATCTAAATTATATCCTTGTTTATTTCATGTGGAGAAACAAAGTTACTATGCTTTAGTACTGAATGGCTGTTCTCCACACCCGTGGAGAACTGAGGCTCATTCTCCATGTCACCAAAATAGCTATGAAACCAATCCTGTATATTTTGATGAAATTAATCAGGAATTACATGAAATAAATACAGAGATCCACTCTATTCCTGGTTTCCTAACTGTTAGTTTCTCTACTCATGGTGCGTTGGATTGCATCACACTCAGCCCTGCCACATGTAATGCGATCTTATGCACCACTCATGGAGAAACCTGTCGTTCAGACAGATTATCGCGGACCTCTGTCTATTTCTCATTACCGCACGGATCCCCAAAATCGTGTTTTGACGATTTTTTTGTTTGATTTTTTGGCAAATTTTAATGGGAAAAAAAGATGATCAAGCTACGATTGCTGCAAATATGATGGGATAGAGAAAACATGCATATTCACAATTTGCATAGATTATCTATCTTTTTATGACTTAAATGTGAATTCAGTTTGGTTTTTATTTAGCCTAGATTTCCCTAGCTGTTTAGCCCTCAGCAAAAAAAAATGAAGAAAAAAAGCGCCCTTGTCAGATTTCTCATGCCTTGTTGATGAGAAACCAGGATATTATTTGGAATGGCCTGGTCTGATAACTGGACGAGGGAAGTCTAAATGGGGTTAAATCTTTAAGGCTGTGTCTCACGACCTTGGGCCAATGTTTTTGTCTCTGACCGGGTGCCGTCTCTGACCAGGTGCCGTCTCTGACCAGCTGCCGTCTCTGACCGGCTTGACTTGACAAGGCCAAAATACCAACAGCAGGGGGCTAATTATAATTATAATTATGAAAATATAACAACCGCCATAACCTTTTCACAAATCCTTATGTATATATATATGAGTATAATTGTTTTTAAAACACCTTTTTTTACACCTGGTCAGAGACGGCAGCCGGTCAGAGACGGCACCTGGTCAGAGACGGCACCCGGTCAAAGACAAAAACATTGGCCCAAGGTCGTGAGACACAGCCTTAATGGTAGGGCAGTGCTTTAAGTCACTGTCATTTGTCATTTTGATGCAGGAATGCACCCTAGGACGGTAACATAGCAGTGCTACATTCATGCATCAGGAATTCTTTGTTGTCACGATGCATGAATGCTGACCTGGTCAGTAACTCACCAGTGCTGCATTCATGCATCATGCCGACTCTAGGTGCTGACACACTCCCAAAGTGTCAGCATGATGCACCAATGCAGCACCGAGTAACCTATCAGGGCTGCATCATGCATCGCGACAACAATTGTTACTTTTTACTGACATGCCGTCCTTAGAGGTTCTACGTGTTAGATAAACTCTCTCCATGTGCCCCGCCCACTTTGATTTATAGACATAGAGATTACAAAGGCGCGGTGCGACATGCCTTTGGTGTTTACCCTCCATTAAAGCAGGGTGTAGGAACAGAGGGCCATGCCCCCCTCCAATCTTAACCCTTTAAAAACGACATGATGACCTAATGCATCGTGCCCTTGGTCGTCATGATGCGTGAATGCAGCCCTGCTGAGTAACTCGTCAGTGCTAGATTTAAGCATCATGTTGACCATATGGGGTTGAATCAGTCCTGCAGGGTCGGCATGATGCACCAATGCAGCACCAGCGAGTTATGTCGATAGATGTCCTCTTTTAGTGACATGCGTCCTTAAAGGGGAGGGGGGCATCTCTCTCCCCCCCCCCTCCCGAAAAAAGAAAGAAATTCTTTTGGAAATGTAAGTAAATAATCACAAAAAGACCCCCAACAATTTCATCAGTGCCTCACTTTTGATGTTAAGAATCCCTTCTGGACCTCGTTCGGTTTGGCCGTGGCCCCCCTAAACCACGCGGGGCATATTTCATGACTCATGGGGGCAAGAAGCGATCGTGAATTAAATATAATGTACAATAATGTATAATAATGTTGCCCTTATTGGTCTGAGAAAGTAGCTCAAATAACAGTATGTGCGTTATAGCTTCCTTCGACTATAGCACTATTCATATATCTAGGCCATCTAGTCACTATATACGCAACAATGGTAATGGGTCTGACCCCTCTCTGGGTAATATTTCCATGAAATGATTAAGATAAAGTACACTCTAATTTGCAGCAATCAGCTGAGGGGAAAAGCTGAAACAAAAGTTATGTTATACATCTAGATACCACTAGTAGTGCTTTACTGTCTCCCAGATTTATATTTATTGTAATGCTTAAGGTCAAATCCCACAACGCGATAAATGGGTCTGAAAATGTTGACTATTGGTACTGTGGGATTGTTTGACTGTCTCTGATATTTGAAATCGCAACACTTCTGTCGCATGACTGGCAACCTCCAAATCCCACACTAGGTGATTTGGAAAGGGAAAGTGTTGCGATTTGGGCCATGTTGGGCATGGTGTAGGGTTTGAATTCACAACAGAAGAGTCTTTAATATTCAAATATTAAGGAATGTTGATGCAATTACATTATCTGCAACTATATTCACCATTATATGCATAGCTAAACATCATAAACCAAAGAGAAATCCCCCGTATATATATGCATGGACTTGAAAGTATACATATTGAAGATAATGTACAGTGATTTTACTGGGTAGTGGTTTCAACATTTTCAAGAGTTCCCTAAAGTTTGACGACCCATAACTCGGTAAGTTTATTGATGATGATCACAAAACTTGGCATGTATTATCTTACATATAGTGGCTATATGTAAACCTAATTACAAGTTTCTTTGAGGTTTTAAAGACATCCTAATAGCATTGTGGTTATTTTGTCGTAAGTTCCGACACTTTTATTCTTAGTTGTGTTCGCTGGGCTATAAAAACCGACATCCTGGGAGTTCATTGTGCCAATCAGGGTTTTCTGACACCCAAGATATATGTCTTTCAATAAAATAAACTTGTATAAAGATCAATTGAGGTTTTGTTTTTTTCATTGTCATTCAGTTATGGCCCCTGAAAGTGGCATTTTTCAAAATTCTGACCCATATACAAGAGCATATGGGATTTGGGTAATGATTAATCAATGACACAACAAATTTACATCAAACTCAATGACAACGTAGCTCGGACCTTAATTAAGTGGCATTCTCACTGAGCGGGTCCCATTCACATTTCTATAGTACTGTTCTAGTCCACTCTGTGCTTAAGTGTGAAATGGTCCGAGTGTTTCCATATTTCAAATCCTGCTGAAATGTGTTTCAAATGTTAGTCCAATATCCTATTTGGAGGATAGGGCCCAATAAAATGTCATCTATGGGCAATTAGAGCCCAATTAGAGGTTCAGATGTGGCCTAACTATAGCATTTTACAGTGTATTTTCAATGGGGGAATTATAGTGTGCACTCCAAAATTAGTAAATTGAGCCAAAATCTGATGATCAGTCAAATTCTAAGCTAAACTCTAGGGAATGAGATTAAATAAAGTAGCTAGCACATGAAAATGGCCATAGGGAACATTCTGGTTCATTTTTAACAAAATTGATTTTTGAGCCCTAATCATCGGACCATGTAAGTGTGAATGGTGATATTGTCCCTTTAAACACAAAATGTAGCCTAATTTAGTGTTTGATGTGCCAGGTGGAGTTTGTTAAATGATATTTAGGCCATATGCATTATTATATGTATATACACGTATATATATATATTCATCATGTATACAAGATAATAAAGTTGTTCAGTTTCCTGGTGTAGATATAATTCAATTTTAGCGGCGTTTCTTATAATGGAATTATGCCAAATATCATACTCCATCCCTCAGTCCCTCCGCGCCCAGGCATGCCACCCACTTCCCCTCTGATGATCATCGCCCCGCGGAAGTCTATAGGCTCAGATAAATACATAAATGTTTTTAAGGCACATTTTACATCCCGATAAGCATGTTTTCCATGGAGCCATATACCATGGGAATGTGATTAATATGTTATTTATGAGAGAACTTCTTACCAGTAATTTGACTCCAGTTGAGTGTATACCTTACGTGGCAGGAGGGTCTGGTACTAGTCCTGTCACCATTCCTGGATGTAGGTCGTTGTGCTGTACATTCAGGGCTGGGTCCAGACCCCCCCCCCCTAACTCCCCTCCCCCCTGCCCCCCCCTTGCCCCCTGCCCCCTGCCCCCTGCCCCCTGCCCCCTGCCCCCTGCCCCCTGCCCCCTGCCCCCTGCCCCCTGCCTCCTGCCCCCTGCCCCCTGCCCCCTGCCCCCTGCCCCCTGCCCCCTGCCCCCTGCCCCCTGCCCCCTGCCCCCTGCCCCCTGCCCCCTGCCCCCTGCCCCCTGCCCCCTGCCCCCTGCCCCCTGCCCCCTGCCCCCTGCCCCCTGCCCCCTGCCCCCTGCCCCCTGCCCCCTGCCCCCTGCCCCCTGCCCCCTGCCCCCTGCCCCCTGCCCCCTGCCCCCTGCCCCCTGCCCCCTGCCCCCCATGATATTTCGTTTCCCAGGGGGAAAAGGGCGGAGGGGCATACCAACCATGCTATTCAAATTTAGAGTGTTTTACTTTTTGCCTCAAAATGAAAGATATATTCAAATAATCATCCTCCCCTCATTCCAAAAATAATTAGGGCATATGGTCACGGAGTTTTTACGCAGCTAAATTTCCACGCACTTAGCATAAAGGGACATTTTCGCGTAATCATAATTTTGCATTGTGCAACGCGTGGCCCAGAAATAAGGGACTAAAAAGTAGACTCATCCCAACTTGTCTTCTAAAATTGAGCATCAATTTGGCATATCTCCAATAATAGTGCGTGACCACATGAGGTAGTAAAGACATTCACCTCTGAGTAGGTTAGGTGGGGAGCCCTTGAAGACTTTGAAAATAATGACTCCAATGTTAATTAGGGGGTCTGGATGGGGGTCCCGGTTTTGCCTGTCGATTTTAAGAAATGTCCATGTCGCCCTGTCGTTTTTAGGAAATGTCCATGTCACCCTGTCGATTTTAAGAAATGCCTATCTCCCATGTCACTAACTCTTAAATTCCCCATGTCGCATGTCACTAAGTCCAAAAATGCCCATGTCGCCGTGTCGGATTTAGTGGTCCACACCCATTAATTAAAGTCCCCTCGTTTGAGGACAAGTGAGTGGATGACGGCTTTACCCCCCCCCCTCCCCCCCCCCTCCCCCCCCCCCCCGGGGTGTTGTGTGTGGGAGTGGCAGACACTAACTCAGTAACTGTGAGGAGTGTCACGTGTTACTCAAGCACGTGTATCCATACACGTGACTCAAGGTGCTACTGACACACGCAGGGCGGGGGGGGGGGGGGGGGTCTTAGGGGGATAAAGTTCTGGGGTAAAAAAAAAAAGAAGTTTATTTCCTGTCACCCCACCGGGTCGTAGGGTCTAGCAAAACAGTGCTGGGTCCCCCTATTTCTGGATTAATTAATTTTGCTATTTGCTGTCTTTTTTTCGGTGTGTAAATCGAACAATTATTATGGATTTTATGGTGGAACTCTAAAACCGGGCCTTAAAAGCTGTAATGAAAAAAAAAAAAATATATATATATCGGCCGGCCGGGTCTAGCTTGTGAGACCATGTTACCGGAAACCAACCTCTTTGTTTAGGCCTGGGTTAAAAGTTAAAGGGGGGGGGGAGGGGTGCAGGTCTGAAGGGTATTCATTGGAGGAAATTCTAAACGGGGTCTTGGCGCCTCAGGACCCAGGAAAGTTTAGGCATTTGACTTTTAGATCGGTGCATTCATAATGGTTCAATCATACGCTGAGTAATAGTATATTTGGTACCAAATTAAAGCATATATATGTCAATAATGTAATAAGCTAGGAGTACTT
Organism: Harmothoe impar; assembly: GCA_947462335.1. Classification (NCBI taxonomy): domain Eukaryota; kingdom Metazoa; phylum Annelida; class Polychaeta; order Phyllodocida; family Polynoidae; genus Harmothoe; species Harmothoe impar. Next base: position 5,512,155 of record OX381704.1, read on the forward strand.
AATAGAATAACTTTTGTGTATCAATAAAATCCAAAATACTAAAATATAAAAATCATTTATGAAAAATCTAAATTTCCCTATATATTCAAGCCCTCAGTAAAAAAAAAAGAAGATTAAATACTAAGCGCACTCGTCATTTTTTTCACTGCCGGGTGATGTCTTTTTTTGAGTGGGCTAGAATTCCTAACATTTCTTGAACGACAAGCTCAAACTCCCTCAGAACACATGGATTTAATGTAGGGTTCCAACACCTTTTGTGTATCCAATACTATTTTTCTTATTTGGCCTAACCCTGACACACACACACTCCCACCCACACAGTTGAGAGCTGCCCGCGCCCAGTTGGCAGTATACAGACTAACTGTACGCAAACTGACGTGACGTCACCTAACTGTGACGTCAGACGCAGCGTCCTGATGACGTAGGTGGCGTTAGGCTCTCAGTATGCTGGTGGTCAGCTGCGGCACAGGACGCACCTACTGTACTGTGGCGACTGTAGCCTCTGCTGTACGCCGCCCCCGGGATATACCACTCATCTACCTGCAGCTACCTGCACACAGGACGGACGAGGCAACCCTCATCTCTACCTGACCTTTACCTGAGCTGTATCTGACCTCTACTTGACCTCTACTTGACCTTTACTTGACCTCTACCTGAGCTCTACCTGAGCTTTAGATGACCTCTACCTGAGCTCTAGCTGACCTCTCCTTGACCTCTACCTGACCTCTACTTGACCTCTACCTGAGCTCTAGCTGACCTCTAGAGGACCTCTAGATGACCGCTAGCTGACCTCTAGCTGACCTCTCCTTGACCTCTACCTGACTTCTACCTGACCTCTACTTGACCTCTACCTGACCTCTACCTGAGCTCTAGATGACCTCTAGATGACCTCTCGATGACCGCTAGCTGACCTCTACCTGACCTTTACTTGACCTCTACCTGACCTCCCTGACTTCTCCTTGCCTCTACCTGACCTCTAAATGACCTCTAGATGACCTCTAGATGACCTCTACATCCGGGTGAGAGTGACCAACTACAGCAGGAGGATCTCGTACCTTACCTACTCTGTAACCATGACGACCAAGACGCCGCAGGTGCGGATCACCATCACGGACGCCGACGTGCACCCAGGTACCCGGGGGGAGAGTGGGCCGCCCCTGTCCTGCTACGACATGGTGATGCAGGAACTCCGGGCGGAGAGTGGACGAGACCCGGATGGCGGCACGGGAGAGGCGCACCTGCCGCCCCCAGGGGTCTGCCCGCCCGTGTCCTCCCCGCCCCCCGCACGACGAGAGTCCCCAGGTAAGCCACATTCTGATATACCCCCCCCCCCCCCCGGGGTCTGCCTGCCCGTGTGCTCCCCACCCCCCGCACGCCGAGAGTCCCCAGGTAAGCCACATTCTGATATACCCCCCCCCCGGGGTCTGCCTGCCCGTGTCCTCCCCGCCTCCCGCACGCCGAGAGTCCCCAGGTAAGCCACATTCTGATATACTCCCCCCCCCCCCGGGGTCTGCCTGCCCGTGTGCTCCCCACCCCCCGCACGCCGAGAGTCCCCAGGTAAGCCACATTCTGATATACCCCCCCCCCCCGGGGTCTGCCTGCCCGTGTCCTCCCCACCCCCCGCACGCCGAGAGTCCCCAGGTAAGCCACATTCTGATATAACCCCCCCCCCCCCCCGGGGTCTGCCTGCCCGTGTCCTCCCCGCCCCCCGCACGCCGAGAGTCCCCAGGTAAGCCACATTCTGATATAACCCCCCCCCCCCGGGGTCTGCCTGCCCGTGTCCTCCCCACCCCCCGCACGCCGAGAGTCCCCAGGTAAGCCACATTCTGATATAACCCCCCCCCCCCCCGGGGTCTGCCTGCCCGTGTCCTCCCCGCCTCCCGCACGACGAGAGTCGCCAGGTACTGAATTGCAAATTTAGTCCAATAATTATGAATAAGTTCAGGTCTTGTATAAGCGCAGGGTGGATGGTGCCATAGGAAATTAAAAGCGCAGGTGCGTTTATTCGAGCCACTGTATAGCTCCACCAGGACGACACAGCTAACTGCAAACCAGGGCCATCTTTTAGTTCCTTTGTTCTTAAATATGTCGCCCTGTTTCGCTGTGTGTCGCCCTGATTGGCACCCTGGTTGTCCCCAGGAAGAGGGCGACATTCAGAGCGAAACAGAGCGACATATTTGAGAACAAAGGACCTAAGGCAACGGGACAATACAAACTTTTGTCCTTCTGAACAAGAGTGATTCAAGGGAGGGGGGCATGGGGACATCAGTTATATCACGCCCCATCCCAGGGGCGGATCCAGGATTTTGGAAAAAGGGGGGCGTGGAATAGACAATGTACTGGTGGTATTGGAAATTGTCACATTAAAATGTACACAAAAATAGGAGGGGCGCACGCCGGGTCCGCCCCCCCCCCTAAATCCGCCCCTGCATCCCCTCTCCCAAATTCCAGGATCAACCCCTTTTAGCCATTGTCCAGTTTGGTTTCCAATCTTAAAAAAAGAAATGTACTATGTGTATCGGGTAGGGCCAAAAAAAAAGAAGGTTTGTTTCAGGTAACAGGGAGAAAAATGTAGGGTCGGTAGGTCGAATTTTCTTTTTTTAATTTTTTTTTAACATGAAAGTACTACCCAACTTTTTGAACCCCCTAAAATTGACCAAAAAGGGTAAAAACATGAAAATTTCTTCAAAATTGCATAAAAAAGGTAGGGTCGGCCCTGTTTTCATAGGGTCGGTCGGGTGACCTGAAACAAATCTTTCTTTTTTTTGGCCTAGGGTATGATATGTGCTCCCTCCCCTTTCCCCCCACTCCGTTCTCCCTTGTTGCAATAAATAAATTGCACAGTGTTCCCGGCATATATGCCCCATTATGATTCTTTATTGCAAAGAAAAGTGTGGGTACATTATCTCGGCCCTCGCCGTTGTGGTTGGAACTATTACTCTTTTTTTTTAGTTTTATAAGTATATTTATTTGATAAGAACATCTTCGAAAATACACTTACATGTCAAATTACATTGTCGCGGCCTGCGGTATATTTCCGTTGGTGTTCCTTTTCAATGTTCCAATAATTTAGGTGAATATCATTTCAAATACAGCTATAATTATGCTTGTTATAATTTGAATATAACATATAATCTAGAGTTCTGTTCAAAGAATTTTCCAAATTGCCTAAAATATCGGAGGTGAGCGTGAGGTGGGCGCACAATGCCACAGTTTGTACCAGCAGAACGACGGTGGTCTTCTGGTGATGACGTCATAGTGTGAAAACAGTCATGTTCCGTTCTGTTAGTTTGTGACACCCTACTCCACAGCTCAACTACAACTGTCACGGTCACCAACTATTTTAATGACATGTATATATCCAGCTAGTGCCTGCCACTCTACAGTAGTTATATTTTGAGTTAGCCTCACATAACCATTGTCTATCTGTTTTAAACCACAGCTATGAGGTTATGTGAGTCTAAATGGAGATAACCAAGGTGTGAAGTCCTTTGTCTTAGCCCTCCGCTATGGTTCAACTATTACTTGCCCAGATAATTACACTAGGATCATTTATCATACCTGTTTAATGCGCTGTAAACTTTGTTCCTCTATCATATATTTAGAAAATCTAGCTAAAAAGGGGATACAGTCATCCGGCCACTCAGAAAAGCGTTTCTTATCACCGAGGGAGGCATTTTATTTTATTCATTTTCAACCCGCAGGCTAAAATCTATAGGATGATGTATGGGTTTTGTGACAAAAATTACATTATAGTAGTTTTTTAATGATCTAATAAAGTGGTAAAATGTTAACTACGTGTATAAAATGTGTTGACACCCTACTGAGTGATGTACTCATGCACCAACACATTCAAACGCTATAACCCATGCTCATATTTCACGACATGTGACGTCATCAAAATGGCGATTTGTTCACATTTAAACGGTGTCCAAAAAAGCCCTTTTAGGCCCCACCCCCATCATAATGTTCAACTAGTATGGTAATGTGAATCGAAAAACACAAAAAAAAAATATGAAAAGGCACTCTCGTTTAAATCTGTTGAAGGGTTACTTAACCACGGCCTCGTGAAATACGGCCCCACCTACAACTCATGAAATAACCCTGTCATCAGACCAAAACTTGTGAACCTTTGTCTATTTATTTTGTTTAGTGGCCTTATATGCAGCCCTTGTTAAGGATGCCCTTGTTAAGGATATGACCACCATGCTGCCCAGACAGTGTTAATACCCTACCCCCGGGGGGGGGGGGCACGCAATTTCTTTTTGACACGGGTGTGCGTCTGGCCCTTTGACAACCCTCACCCTTGGTGAGGGGGATTTTGGTCAGAAGTGACCCTTGCTGAGGGGGATTTTGGTCAAAAGTGACCCTTGCTAAGGGGGATTATGGACAAAAGTGCCTAGGTTTTAGCAATTTTTCCCGAGGAGTCACCTTTGGTGTGAGAATTTTGGTCAAAAGTGACCCTTGTTGCGAAGAAAGATTTTGGCAAAAACTGCAAAATGTGACCCTTTTTGGGTGGATTTTGTTGAAATATCCGAAAAATGACCCTTGGTGAGGGGGATTTTGGTGAAAAGCAGACTCTTGGTGTGGGGGATTTTGCTCAAAAAGTACCCTTTCCAGCCGCACACCTGTGTATACAAAATACACCAAGTGCCCCCCCCCCCCCGGGTACCCTACTAACTGATGCAGTCATGCATCAGCACATCCAAACGCTACATAATATCTAAGTAGCTAACCATCCCACCCTACCCCTCCCTCAAGTAAAATTAAAACAATAATCATCATTATTTAAAAATGAAATAATGGTGCTGTTATCAAATATGTTACAAGTACAAATGCATCAACCTCTTCATTTTATTGGGTCCCGATATAATTGTCTTTAAACTCAACTCTTAATGGTCTTTAAAAAAAAAAAGGTTTATTGACACATCTCATGTTATGTACACGCTCCTCCGAGGATGTCATAAGATAAGATGAATTATATATATAAATGTACATATCCATATATGAAGAATTACTTATGTGACAACAAAAAATTATCACTGTCCATTTTTAATGTTATTTTTAGTGTTCTACATGGTCTCTTTGAACCCAGTGCCAAGTGCTAGGCTAATTCATGTATAGTCCACCTGCCATTCCTGAATTTATTATATTAACGATTACGCTAAGCATTACGCTAATATCAGCATAGGGAGGGGTCACTTTTGTAAACAACCGAGGGTGGGGGTACGTTTTTTGTCGCTGAATACAGGTGATATTTTCATGTCAACCTTCTATGTGTGCCGTCTCATTGCACACATTACACACGGGCCATGTATCATAATCCACTCAACAAGTTGTTGCTATATAAAGCTATATAAGAAGTAGCTAGAGAAAAAGCGAAATAATAAAACAAAAATTCTGATGACCCTAGAGTCGGATATGGCAACCTGGCAGGTTGTCAATTTATAGGGTTCAGACGTGTTGCCATCTCTGACCGGCCTGAATAAAAACGGTTTATCTAGGGCAGATGATGATAAAAATTAAAGAGTTATATAATATTTATTAACCTTTTCAGCCAAATTCTATCTACATCTGCCCTAAATAAACCATTTCCATTCAGGCCGGTCAGAGATGGCACCCGGTCAGAGATGGCACTCGGTCAGAGATGGCACCCGGTCAGAGAGCAAGTTAGAGAGACACAGCCTGTAATGCAGCTTATCAGAGGTGTTTTCATGCATCATACCATATGTAAATCGTCCTTATTAATTTGTGAATATCCGTATAAATCAGATAATTAGAGTGAGAGTTAAAGAAAACACTTATGTGTCCATTCACACAAAATAAATCTTTATTTGAAAACGTCATAATGCAAGATTATTCTTATTTTTCAGGCACATCGAGTGCGGTTCTACCCCGTTCCAGACAGACCTCGACTAGCCGTGTTGGTAGTGCAGGTCAACTTGGGGTCACCAAGCGCCAACAATCGGTGTCTCCAAGTCGCCCCGGCAGTGTCCCATATGGTCGACAATCCCGGGCAGTCACCGCACAAGTCTCCGCCATAAGACACCCAAGTCAGGCGCCCACTAAGGGCCTACAGTCAGCCTCACACAGACTGGTCCCAGGTCAGGAGGTCACCAAAGAGCAACAATCTGTGTCACCAAAAGCGGATGTGGCGGACAACAAGGCGGAAGGAAGTGTTTCTACGACCAAGTGCCAGCGCAGCACATCACCTAACTGCCTACTGAAGAAAAATAGGGAAACCATGACCGCCTCTGCCCCTCTACTTACAAAGCACCAACCTATTCAGGATAGTCAGTGCAGGCAACTGCCTCTAAAAAGGCCTGGTGTGAGAATCTCTCCGTCCACTAAAGTAAAGGTCTCATCGGAGGCTAGTGAGAGGGAATCGCTGCAGCCGGTGTCTATCACAGCCTGCTTGCGCCAGAGGAGGGCCTCCGCTGTAGACACTACCATCTCCAAGAACAACAATGAGAGAGTTGATCCCGGACAAGGCCCCCAGCGCACAGCTTCTGCTGGTGAGGAGCGATCCCCAAGAGCACAGAGCACCTCACCCCCACTGCTACGTGTTGGACATTGCGGTGGGCGACGCGCTTCATCGCCTCTGGTACAAATTCCTGCAGCAGCGCTCCAAGCAAAGGAAGGCAGCACATTGGCAGTACCCGGGCAAGGGGCTCCAACACGGGGCTCATCTGATGTATCAGGATCAGGCCAGTTACCAAGACGATTGTCAGATTCTCCTAGCCCAGGCCAGTTACCAAGGCGATTGTCAGATTCTCCCAGCGCAGGCCAGTTACCAAGGCGATTGTCAGATTCTCCTAGCGCAGGCCAGTTACCAAGGCGATTGTCCGATTCTCCTAGCCCAGGCCAGTTACCAAGGCGATTGTCAGATTCTCCAAGCCCAGGCCAGTTACCAAGGCGATTGACAGATTCTCCTAGCCCAGGCCAGTTACCAAGGCGATTGTCAGATTCTCCTAGTGCAGGCCAGTTACCAAGGCGATTGTCAGATTCTCCTAGTGCAGGCCAGTTACCAAGGCGATTATCAGATTCTGCAAGCGCAGGCCAGTTACCAAGGCGATTATCAGATTCTCCTAGCGCAGGCCAGTTACCAAGGCGATTGTCAGATTCTCCTGGCCCGGGCCAGTTTCCAAGGCGATTATCAGATTCTCCTAGCGCAGGCCAGTTTCCAAGGCGATCGTCAGATTCTCCTGGCCCGGGACAGTTACCAAGGAAATCATCTGATGGCAATATCCAGAGTACAGGCAGTCGCCGCGCCTCAATAACCTCTCTCAAGTTAGCTGAAGCTTACAAAGAGCGGTCATCGCTCATCAGCCGGTTAGACGTGACCCAGATACAAGTTCAGACACTAACCCCTCTGCAGCGGTACCTACAGAGACGCAAGAGCCAACAGCTTGCTCTCCCGGTCATCGGGGACGACGAGTCAAGCGCAGGAACACATCAACCTCTTGTCCGTACTCGGAGCAAGTCGGCTGATCCATCAAAACCAAATCATCTGAGTAGTATGGATGACAGGTCTGAGCCAGGTCGCCCCAAAACTGTACAAGCCCTGAGGTCTGGTTCAGCGGGAGGCCACAGGCCGCTGTCTCGTGTACGCAGTAGGTCAGCGGAGAGCGTGGACACAGTATCGGAGCTGACAGTCCCGGCTCCGAGACATCTGCAGCGCCGCCACAGCCAACTCATACAGCCCAAACTGGAGACGGAGTCAAACGGGCACCGCCCGCTCTGCCGGCAGTACAGGCAGGCTACAGAAGAGACTGTTACATCACTCAAACCGGCATCAACTCCTGGGTCTGTGAATACTGAGGGTGCCTCGACACGCTGGAGGGAGTTATCTAGTATGGTGAAGGCTGCGACTGCTGTCCAAGCTTGGGGCAGCATGGCAGACTCAAGTGATGCCATACCAACCAACAGGAGGAGGAATTCCATCCAGCTCCCATTGGTCGGTCCTACACAGAGGGCCGGTTCAGCTTCCTCTACCTCCTCCACAGGCAAGGGCCAGTCCGTCTTTGAGGGAGCCACATTGACCCCTTTCAAACTCAACTCAGACACCGTACAACGAAAACAGGCTCCTCGAAATCCTGGCAACCCACTGTTCCAATCCTCGGAGGGCCCGAAGGAGAGCGGCCAGCGGCAGGGGGCTCCGTCTAACTCAGAGAAGAGGGCGTTGGCGAGGAACCCGACCGAACGACTGAAGCGACATGTGTCGAGGATGACGGCCGAGTGGACCACAGCACAGTGGTTAGAGAGGGCGGCTCTCACAGAGGCCCACAACAGGAGCTCATCAGCCCTCTCACAGCACACTTAGGCTGATATCAGGCCCACAAACAGCACACTTAGGCTGATATCAGGCCCACAAACAGCAGACTTAGGCTTATACTAGGCCCAGATAGGCTTATAATAGGCCCATAAAAAGACTTCAGCTCTCCTACAGGTCACTTAGGCTGATATCAGGCCCACAAGCAGCAAACTTAGGCTTTTACTAGGCCCAATAAGGCCTATAATAGGCCCATAAGCAGACTTCAACTCTGTCAAAACACAGTTAGGCCTATACTGGGCCAGAGGACGTCTCAAGCTCTGTTGCAGAACACTTACGCTTATACTAGGCCAAGAAAGGCTTATAATGGGTCCATAAAAAGACTTCAGCTCTCTCACAGCTCACTTATGCTTCAACTGGGCCCAGATTGGGTTATACTAGGCCCACAAGAGGATGTCTGCAGCTGTGTTACAGCACACTTAGGCTGATATCAGGCCCTCTCACAGCACACTTAGGCTGATATCAGGCCCACAAACAGCACACTTAGGCTGATATCAGGCCCACAAACAGCACACTTAGGCTGATATCAGGCCCAAAAACAGCACAATTAGGCTGATATCAGGCCCACAAACAGCACACTTAGGCTGATATCAGGCCCACAAACAGCACACTTAGGCTGATATCAGGCCCACAAACAGCACACTTAGGCTGATATCAGGCCCACAAACAGCACACTTAGGCTGATATCAGGCCCACAAACAGCAGACTTAGGCTGATATCAGGCCCAAAAACAGCACACTTAGGCTGATATCAGGCCCAGAAGCAGCACACTTAGGCTGATATCAGGCCCACAAACAGCACACTTAGGCTGATATCAGGCCCACAAGCAGCACACTTAGGCTGATATCAGGCCCACAAACAGCACACTTAGGCTGATATCAGGCCCACAAGCAGCACACTTAGGCTGATATCAGGCCAACAAACAGCACACTTAGGCTGATATCAGGCCCACAAACAGCACACTTAGGCTGATATCAGGCCAACAAACAGTACACTTAGGCTGATATCAGGCCCACAAACAGCACACTTAGGCTGATATCAGGCCCAAAAACAGCACAATTAGGCTGATATCAGGCCCACAAACAGCACACTTAGGCTGATATCAGGCCCACAAACAGCACACTTAGGCTGATATCAGGCCCACAAACAGCACACTTAGGCTGATATCAGGCCCACAAACAGCACACTTAGGCTGATATCAGGCCCACAAACAGCAGACTTAGGCTGATATCAGGCCCAAAAACAGCACACTTAGGCTGATATCAGGCCCAGAAGCAGCACACTTAGGCTGATATCAGGCCCACAAACAGCACACTTAGGCTGATATCAGGCCCACAAGCAGCACACTTAGGCTGATATCAGGCCCACAAACAGCACACTTAGGCTGATATCAGGCCCACAAGCAGCACACTTAGGCTGATATCAGGCCAACAAACAGCACACTTAGGCTGATATCAGGCCCACAAACAGCACACTTAGGCTGATATCAGGCCAACAAACAGTACACTTAGGCTGATATCAGGCCCACAAACAGCACACTTAGGCTGATATCAGGCCCACAACAGCACACTTAGGCTGATATCAGCCCTCTCACAGCACATTTAGGCTGATATCAGGCCCACAAACAGCACACTTAGGCTGATTTTAGGCCCACAAACAGCACACCTAGGCTGATATCAGGCCCACAAACAGCACACTTAGGCTGATATCAGGCCCAGAAGCAGCACACTTAGGCTGATATCAGGCCCGCAAACAGCACACTTAGGCTGATATCAGGCCCACAAACAGCACACTTAGGCTGATATCAGGCCCACAAACAGCACACTTAGGCTGATATCAGGCCCACAAACAGCACACTTAGGCTGATATCAGGCCCACAAACAGCAGACTTAGGCTGATATCAGGCCCACAAACAGCAGACTTAGGCTGATATGAGGCCCACAAACAGCACACTTAGGCTGATATCAGGCCCACAAACAGCACACTTAGGCTGATATCAGGCCCAGATAGGCTTTTACAAGGCTCACAGGAAGACCAAAGCTATCTCAAGGCATACTTAGCCTCATACCAGGCACATTTGTGTTTATACTAAGCCAATGAGGAACACAGTGCACATGAGCTTATACTGGGCCCACATATATCCTTATACTAGGCCCACAAGAAGACCTTAACTATATATAGGCATACCTGGGCTTACATTAGGCCCACAAGAGGACTTCAGCCCCCTAGCAGCACATTTTGCAAACAGCAAACCTACAGATGTTTCTATTACGTTGAGGATGTTCCTAGGTGAATAGATATGATTCTTTTATTTAATATAGATAAGCATAAGCTTGTTGAGAAAATAGGATAAATGTTGCGAGGCAACTAGTTGGATTAGCAATAAAGTGATTGCTCCCTCTAAGTCATTGGGGTCAATTTAGTTATAAAATATAACCTCTGAATGTTTTTAAAGGTCTCTATAAGTCATATATAGCTATACACATGTGCTGGGATAATGGGATAAAAAACTATCCAAGGTGGCGCGTTGTGAACGAAGGCGTATCTAGCCTTTAGGGCTCTTTTTGTTTATAAAATATGATGAGACTACAGTGAAATCAAATCTGTGAGAAATATGTAAACAAATACCAATGTAAGACCTTCTTGACCTGAGTTCACACCTTGGGGTTGAGCTACCATACCATCGTTATTCAAACGCTGGGGTCTGAATAAAGCGCCGATCTCGAAATAAGCGCCACTGCATTTTCATTAAGTGCGCATAAGCAATGTAAACCTGTCTTCAAAAATATATTGAGCATCTGACATTATGATATAAATAAATTACAAGAGCTGAATGCCATTTTATATTTGTTTATTCTGTATGATGATAATTGTTGAAGAAATTGATTGTACAAAGAAAAGACTGTAGTATGGACATTTTGATGTTCCCGAAACAGTTGGTCACATTACATGAATATATTATATATGTTCCTCTATAGACCAATGCAGCAAAAACCGGTGACTTTTCAGAAAAGTTGTTGATAAAGTTTTTAAATATTTTTGAAGTCTGACCAACAAATAGGTGAATATAACCTCAAAATAATGCACTCTTATATATGCACTATATGGTTGGATATGAGTCCCTCGTCTCCACTGTAGGCGAGGTTGTTCGCGCACAATTTATTTTCGGATATGGAAATATTCTTTATTAAAAAAAAAGTTCAATGGATTTCGTTTTCATCATTTTCTTTTTTAAAATTGAGATTTCCCCCCCCCTCTACTTTTTTCTTCTATTCATTTCCCCAGATCAAACAATTTATTCTTTTTGTCATTTGCGTTTAAATATTTAGTCGGAGGCTTGGTAAAAAGAAAAGAATCGCTCACTCCACTTTTTCATCTACTAAATCCATTGACGAAAAGAAATCTGCAGGCTCGCACCATTTTTTTCAGAAGTGAATTTTTTTTCCCCTTATTCCCATTTGTGTCATTGATTAAGTAATTTAATCCACAACAATTTAGCTGTTCATTCATTGCCTTATGTGCAATAATACAAACTACACATCTTTTTTGTTTCAGTGAGCTCTACGCGAGACTCATTTATTACAAAAAATGTATATTACATTGGTTTATTGCCATATCATGTTTCCATCTGTAACTGAATCAAAAGGGGGGTTAGATTGACATTTATACATAAGCCAAAATTTGACTCTCTCTTTCAAAGAAGACCTCGTTCAATGACTCTCTCTACAAAGGGAGCACTGGCTCAATGACTCCCTTTTCAGAGTCACTATGCCTAGACTCCCATCCTAAGTTGAGTTTAGAATGAATTATGGACTCTGTGGAGTAATAAAAGGGTGTCACATAACTCCCTTCCTAAAGAGAATCAGAGGCAAGGTAGGACACCTTCCATGGAAAGTGTTCCTTTCTCGATGTACCCATGCACTAATAATTAAAGAGGCCAGTCGTATATACATAACCCATTGACTTAAAATGCGACAGTCACATACTGCAAATTCTCACATATAAACTGTGGCTAGTCAGACTCGGGTTTAATTTGATACCAAACATGCTCATATAGGGTGCGACTTGTACAAGTGTTGTACTAAATTAACAATTTTTAGAGACTGCGCAGCTTGAGAGAGCTGCCAGGCTAATGCTATATCCGAGATTCTACGGTCTGATGCATCAATGGCGCACAACAATTTGCTTGCCAGGGCTGCATGATTGCATCATGGTGACAATTTTAGGGGCACCAAAAATTTAAGCACTACATACGCTCCTTGAACAGTGACAAGTGAAAAGATCACATTCAGATGTAAATTCCATACAATTATGATATATTGAATCACACAATTTAAAATCTATTGTGACACTATAGAAGGCATACATTATAACACGCATTATAAGGTAAACTGACACACGAAGAAAGCTAATTTTTCCAAGGATATAAGAATTTAAACAGTATTCATGAAATAAAAATTTACTGACAATGCTACAACTTGTGTTAAACCTTTATTGACAGCGCTACTTGTTTAACCCTTTCATGACAGCACTACTTGTTTAAACCTTTATCGACAGCGCTACTTGTTTAAGCCTTTAATGACAGCGCTACTTGTTTAATCCCTTATTGACAGCGCTACTTGTTTAAACCTTTATTGACAGCGCTACTTCTTTGATCCTTTATTGACAGCGCTACTTGTTTGGACCTTTATTGACAGCGCTACTTGTTTAAACCTTTATTGACAGCGCTACTTGTTTAACCCTTTATTGACAGCGCTACTTGTTTAACCCTTTATTGACAGCGCTACTTGTTTAACCCTCTATTGACAGCGCTACTAGTTTAAACCTTAATTGACAGCACTACTTGTTTAAACCTTTATTGACAGCGCTACTTGTTCAACCCTTTATTGACAGCGCTACTCGTTTAACCCTTTATTGACAGCACTACTTTTTTAAACCTTTATTGACAGCGCTACTTGTTGAATCCTTTATTGACAGCGCTACTTGTTGAATCCTTTATTGACAGCGCTACAACATGTTTAACCCTTTATTGACAGCGCTACTTATTTAACCCTTCATTGACAGCGCTACATGTTCAACCCTCTATTGACAGCGCTACTTGTTTAAACCTTTATTGACAGCGCTACTCGTTGAAACCTTTATTGACAGCGCTACTTGTTTAAGCCTTTATTGACAGCGCTACTCGTTTAAACCTTTATTGACAGCGCTACTTGTTTGACCCTTTATTGACAGCGCTACTTATTTAACTATTTATTGACAGCGCTACTTGTTTAACCCTTTATTGACAGCGCTTCAACATGTTTAACCCTTTATTGACAGCGCTACTTGTTTAACCCTTTATTGACAGCGCTTCAACATGTTTAACCCTTTATTGACAGCACTTCATGTTTAACCCTTTATTGACAGCACTAGATGTTCAAACCTTTATTGACAGCGCTACTTGTTTAAACCTTTATTGACGGCACTACAACATGTTTAACCCTTTCATGACAGCGCTACTTATTTAACCCTTTATTGACAGCGCTACTTATCTAACTATTTTTTGACAGCGCTATTTGTTTAACCCCTTATTGACAGTGCTACTTGCTTAACTCTGTCACAACAGCACTAAATGTTTGACCCTTTAATGACAGTGCCATTTGTTTAACCTTTTATTGAGCACGCACTGGATAGCTCTCCCAGGTGAGAGGACAAAAGTTTAGAGCATTATCTTAATCAGACTATTAACATTTCAATCTTAAACTATCTTAATTATTTTTCTTCAATTTCAATCCTATCTTAAACTATCTTAATCCCATCTAAATACTTTAAAATCTTAGACTATCTTGAAAGTCATTTTTGTATGGATTTTGTTGTAAACCGAGGGAATATACTGACAGTCTCTCAATATAAAACAAAAACGACACTGAATTAAGATATTAAGATTTAAGATTAAGATATAAATGCTCTGAACGTTTGTCCTCTCACCTGGGAGAGCTATCCCGTATTTGCCTTAATGACAGCGCTACTTGCTTAGGGAGTGATCATTTTTTATCAACGGGGGAGAGGGGGGGTTGGTCTGGGGGGGGGGGCAAAAAATGTGTAACAAAATTTAGACCCCTCTTGGGGGGGGGGGGTAAAAAAAAAAAACCTGTTTTAGGCCAAAAAGCCCACGCGTTACTATGCTTCAAAGGGCCCCCGCGTGCACTGATTTTCGACCTGTGGGGGGGGGGTAAAAAATTGCGCCCTTTTGACCGGGGGGGGGGGAAATTTTGCATGCTCCCCGTGGAAACCCCCCCCCCTGTTGTTAAAAATGATCACTCCCTTAAAGGGGCATTCTCACCACTCGCACTTAACCACATAGTAGACTGGAACAGTACTAGAATTGTGAGTGGGATACGCTCGGTGATTGTGCCACTCTAACCCTTTATTGACAGCGCTACCTGTTTGAGTTTTCACTAACACGAGGAGCGCTGGCTGGTAAACCCGAATGGACCGCGGCAGGGGGTACATCCGCATCTCTGAATAACCCACACCACGAGAGTATTGAACCCGTACCCTATTTTATTATACTCATCTACTGTCAATGGTACCTTGTTACCATCAGCATCCTCTCTCACCAGCGTCGTCGCGCCGTCTTCATCATTGAATTCTGAAAATTTCCATAGAGGCCGACACCAAGCGGTGACCTTTGTAGGGGTGAACCTGCGACCACTGCAGCAGTCACACTTCTTAGGGGAGAATCTGAAATGGGAACCAGAGGCGTAATTGATATCGTTTTTAAGCTGGTTTCTATTTTCATTTCATGGTGAGTACGACACTCCCATTGACTTAACCAAGGAAGGCCGTGTTTACCACTCCTCGTGACATAACCCTTTCCCGTATTTAACAGCCTGTCAAATTATCAAAATTGTTGATTTAACCACTGTAAATGAGCTTTTCTCAGAGCAAATAAGTGGAATTCTAAGAAAATATTGTTAATAAGGGCATGAAATAACCCTCAGTGAGGACCTCTACTCGTGCACCTTTGTCTATTTATTTGGTTACCGTCCCACTTCTATACATGCTATACATGACAAAAGCTCCTTGTGTTTATAGGGGGACTGCCTAGACCTTAAACAGATTTATATTCCCAATGGAATTAATGTGTCAGTGTGCACTCTAATAGTAACTTATATAAACCTTACATTCAGATCAACTATAAACGTGGAGACTGAGAAAACATATATACATGGACATCATTCCTACCGTAATCATCAAATGAACTCTCTTTAACTCCGACCCTCAGCGATTACTGGGTGATAACTAAGTGGTTAGGCCTATAAAAAGTTCTGTTTCGGTAAAATGAAAATATAAAAGTTATTAGTCAATGATAATCCTGGTAGAACTCACAGTGCTTGAGAGTGGACGTCACTCTGCTGGCTACTACGTGATATGAAGTAGTAGTCGGCCGCGCTGGAGCAGGAGCCGGAGCAGTAGGGTACGTTAATCTGCCACAGGGACTTGCAGTAGTAAGGGGCCATGTAGAAATACACGAACTGTAGACGCTTGTGCAGCAAGCAGGGCGTAGCAACTGGAGGCAAACATGAAGACAAATTTAGATAAAGTGTACTACAGCCGCCCAAAAGGGCCAAACAATTATTTTGAAAAAAAAAGTCATTTGAAACGACTGTCAGTTTGACAGATGAAAGTAGCCATTTGGACCAGTAATTGTTTTGTTAAGATCACCTTTTCTTTTTAAAATTGGTGCTGTCAACTGTCAACTTAATCATTGATTGAAAGCAACGAAAGCGTCCAACTTTCAACTGTCAAATTAAAGTGACCTGTTTAACTTTCACAAAATGTTAGTCGAAATAGAAAATGAAGCACCAAAAGTGCTGTTTTCTTTTCAAAATGAGCGCTGTCAATTGTCAGCTTTTTTGTTGAATCTGATTCAAATAAGCGCCAATACGGCCCCAGCACATGACTAACTCGTGCGGCATTGGGGCATTATTACAACCTTTCGGGTGTTTCAACAAGCGGGGTCAGCCTGACGCATGAATGCAGCTCTGGCGAGTAACTTGCCACAAGCTACATGAATGCATCATGACGACCAACAGCATGATGCATTAGGGCATCATGACATGCTTATAGGATAAAAGGATTCAGAAAAGTCAGCGTCATTGTCGCTAAAACTACTCTCACCTGAAAGTCAGGCACTGTCTGTGTGTAGTGTGCACACCATCATGAAAGGGTGACTTCTCATAATAATGTTGTGTTTATATTGATTTTAGCAGAATTCTAATTGCTTTGTTTGCAAACATCTCATATCAGGAGATTCACATGATAATTATCTTTCAAAAAGCACATATTAGAATGATAGAGTTTGGGGTTATGTTTAAGTACTTGTCGGTTACATTACAGATATTTTCAAATTTTTTTATCAACAACTGCCCTAGTAGCAAGCCCGCATGGGGCCAATTTGGTTTTAGCTCGGATTGGCTGTTTGAAGTCGGGCAAAACTGAGCTGAGTTTCATGTTGGGTAGATGGCTGGGCTGAAGTGTGGCCCCGATCGGGCTGCCCATTTTGGGCTCAGATCAGTTTCAAAGCGGGCTGCCCAATTTGGGCTCAGATCAGTTTCAAAGTGGGCTGCCCGCTTTGGGTTCACGTTGGGCAGATGACAGGAAGCCCGTCCAAAACCCTATCTGAGCCCAATTCGGGCAGCCCACTTGGGGCCACACCAAAGCCCAGTGCCCTAAACCAACGGGCGCCCATCGGTTATCCCCCTCCGGGCCACACTTGCAAACAGGTCTGGCCCCATCTGGGGCCACACCGTGTTTGCTACTAGGGTGCAAGCCTCCCTTGCTGCATTGGTCTATAAGGCTGTACTTACGGGTTGCTGTTAGCAGCGGTGTACACGAGCAGCCGTTGTCTCCAGACGAGGGTTCCTTAACTTCCACGGGCACGGTGATCTCCTCCTGCGATACGTCCTGACAGCAACCTTTCTCCGCACGACATTTCATCTGGTATGTCACTGGCACTTCCTGTTCATATAAAGTTCAAGTTAAATTTTTTTATTCATTTTCAACTGTTGGCTGTGTCTCAAGACCTTGGGCCAAGGTTTTTGACTCTGACCAGGTGACGTCAAAAACGGCATTAGGCTTGGGAGAGTGAGAAATTGTCACCAAAAAATAGTACCCAGTAGTATGATCCTTAACTGAGTTTTTACCAAATGGCTGCTTATGAGATCTTTAAAATATCATAACATGAGATGTATAACAAATATATTTCTTCTTAGTTGAATCAAAACAAATTCCTAAAGGATAACACTTATGTGGTAGATATGATACAAGTGACTTGCTGTATGAGTGCTACAGGCCAAGGACAAGGTAATTGTCCAAAGTGTCAGCTGCCAATGATTACCATTGTTCAAGGCTCTAACACTCATGCAGTTAGTGACACATATTACAATCACAGTAGCAGAGTATGCTCAGTGGACCATATCAACATGCAGCCATGTTTGTAAAATACAGTCAGTCCTTTTCTTTTGTTCTCTCAGTCAACTACGGTGTAAATACAGATATAGACAGAAGTCCACGATAATCTGTCTGAATGACAGGTTTCTCCACTTGTGGTGCATAGGATCCGCCTCGTGTGATGCGATCTTATGCACCAAGAGTGGAGAAACCAGGAGTTCAGACTGGTTAGAGTGGATCTCTGTATTTATTACAAGTAGTTCTTGATTAATTTCGACAAAATATACATTTAAAGATTTGTTTCGAGCCATTTTGTTCAGTCATCGTGGAGAAACAGCCCATGGAGTATGAGAACCAGTTTCTCCACAGGGGTGTGGAGAATGGCCATTTCAGTACTTAAGCATAGTAACTTTCTTTCTCCACATGGAATAGATATCAATTCATCATTTTTGTAAATTCTCGCGTAGAAGCCGCGGCTTGTACGCGAGTCAGACTCAGCTTTCTTTTGATACCAAACATGCCTATATAGGGTGCGGCTTATACGAGAGTTTTTATTAGTATACTACAGTACCAAAATCGCAATATTCAGACCCCATCTGCGGCTTATATAATTTGTCAAAGTTAGGGGTGCGGCTTATACGCGAGTTAGGCTTATACGCGAGAATTTACGGTAGTGAAGTATTGATATACAGGAACTCACTGAGGTGATGGTGCAGTGGGTTCTGCTATTGATGACGGTACTTGGCTTGGCATCGGGAGCCCACCCGACGGGCTTCCAGAAGTTGAGCTGCATGATACCGCTCAGGAAGGTACTGGTAGTACGACAGTTACCCCCACAGTACGCCTGCCTCACCGTAGCCTTACAGTTGTACCTGAGGTGAAGAAACAACAGTTTATTTTTTTGAAATACAAGATGTCCTATGCTTTAGCACTGAAGGGCCGTATTCAATGCCCCCATTGAATACAACATGGCCGTATTCAATGGGCTAAGAAAATGTTGGTTTTCATTCATTAAATGGCTTCAAATAAAAAAATAAACACAAATGCCAACTACATTGATACCGCTCTGATGTATTTCACTCGTGGGGGCTGGGGCGCATCCCACTCAGCCTGCGGCTTCGTGGGATACTGCCCCAGTCCCCACTCGTGAAATACAACAGAGACCGTACCAATGGGCGTTGGCATTTGTCTATTTATTTCATGGTGAATACGGCACACCCATTGACTTAACCAAGGAAGGCCGTAGTTAACACCCCCGTGAAATAACCCTTGCCCGTATTTAACGGCCTGTCAAATCATCAAAATTGTTGATTTAACCACTGTAAATGAGCTTTTTTGAAGCAAACAAGTGAAATTCTGATAAATATTGTTAATAAGGGCATGAAATAAACACAAAGGAGCACTCTTAGAGGTCCTCACTGAGGGTCATTTCATTTGGCTTCGCCTCGTGAAATAACCCTAAGTGAGGACCTCTACGAGTGCACCTTTGTTTATTTATTTCATGGTGAATACAGACTATTAAGGTAAAGGCAATGGGAGTGCCGTACGCGAGGGAAGTGTGCAATAAACCTAGGGTGTATTTCACGCTCTGCCCGTAATGAACGCTCATGTTACCTGTGCGGAATTCAAAATGGTGGCCGACGGAAGTAAACAAACAACATGAAAGTAAGAAACGCTGTGGAAGTAAACAAACATGGACTGCATATCAATTTAAGATCGAAACACTCTGAAATGAATACAGAGCGTCACTTAAAAGTGAGGTTATTGCACGAGTGGGGGGCTTGGCCTGTATTGCACCAGGCCTGGGGCCAACGGCTACCTCGCAATACGGGCCAAGCCCCACTCGTGCAATAACCACTGACGAGGTCACTTTAGCGTGCAGCTCTGTCTATGTACACTACATGAAGATTCACATTTAAGCAACTTTTTTATTGCTTAAAGTCACTTCTTAAGCGGTTTTAAGTTCATGAGATGGCATATAAATGTCATGGAAAGGGCATATCATAGCTGTACGGTTGTACCTGCAAGGCACAGAATCAACTTGTTGGGCCAGTCCAATAAATATACTTGTTTCTGATCACCCCACAAATGACTATAATCTCCCTTCTGAGATTCGTCTTATTTTTTTTATACTTTAATAGAAAAACAACGCAAAGTTTGACAAATATGAGCGTATTTGTTATCAATTTAAAGCTTACAGTGCAGCAAATATAATGGATATTATTAAACATGCATATTTACAACATACTAATTGAAATGCTGGTTAAAGTCAGTACATCTGATGATTGAGACTCAAAATTTTATATTCCTAAAAATAAGTCACAAATAACATACTTCCTTTCTTGTCTATTCCAAATCGCCTCATCGCTTATAAATTATTTTGACCAAATTAGATTTTATCACCCGATATATGTTTATTTTAGAATAAAGTCATGCACACCTATGCGAGAGATTGCACAAGCCTGTTTGTAAACAAATGAACACCGGCTTGATCGTATATATGTTTTCAAGCTGTACAAGTTCTTTACGTTGCTAGGATAAATAAACATTAACGGTGTTATTTAACATCTTCTCATACCAAAAAAAATCAAACCCCCCAAAAAGTGTGTTTTAGCGCTTACCTGACCCCGTCGGCGCTGACGTAGGCATGCTCTATCGTCTTGGTGCGGAAACGGCGCTTGCAGCCTGCGGAGTACAGAATGGGGCAACTGTGATGACACTGCGTAAATATTTGAATTTAAATTTAGTACATCTGATGTGTGGGGCAAAAAATAATTATTTCCCTAAAAATGAGTCAGAATGTTCATGAAAAAAAAAGAGTCAGAATGTTCATAAATAACACAATTGACTCGTTATCTACGCGATTACTCTTTCTTCCCTCAGATTTTGCTCTAATTCAATTTAATTTGCCAATATATGGTCATTTTGGAATAAAATTGAGCCCGACTTTATTCCCCCCATTGAAAATATACACAGTAAAGTAAAAGACCATGGTTGGACCCCATGGAACCCATTTTTTTCGAGCTGACACTGGCCATGGATACAGTTTTAATTTCCCCCATCCCACAAATGATTTACTTTTACAGTATATAGAATGTCTTTATGTAGAATTTAGAATTACTATAAATAGGATATACCCACTTTAATCAAATTCAAAATGCCTTAAAGGAGACTTTTAGCAAGGGGGTCATGAATGTCAATTACGGTCAAGCTACTCTGTCCCTATTCTAAATGGGACTAGCATATCCTGGTACTTCAGGTAGTCGGAGGCTACACCCCATCTCCGTATCAGGTCAATCCCCTTCTTTCTCACCTGCAACAAAGGGACTGATATTCACCCATAATGCACTGCTCTGGCCTAACCACAATGCATTGCTCTGATTCAAGATGGCGACGCCCATCGCCTAATGCACTTGTGCTGCATACTAATTTCACGCTTGGCTTTATTCAGTGATTACATTGGTCACATCTAGCAATGCTTACAGAAGAGCAGAATGGGCGATAGGAAAGACATCAGGTTTTTCAGTCAGGTGATATTATATTTGCTATACGGTCATTCCCAGTAAACAAATAACGTTATACACCATTTTATAACGTTATATAACTTTATATGTCAACGTTTTTCTAAGGCTCTTTAATATGGCATAACGTTATGTAAAGTTTAAAACGTTATTTTGACGTAAAATAACGTGTTTTTGTTAGCTGGGTTGGCTATAATTCTAGATTTAGATGGTCAGACCTCTATTCAACAGGCATCTTCTTTTTCTACAAATTTGTATGCTTGCATTGATTTGAGGTCGCTCGCAAACAGTTTCTGTACTGGTACAAGTATGTATAAAAGGGAACATGCATGGGCAACCTCTACCCCTTCCACCCTACCGACACATTATCATTCACGAGATGTGGAGCAGACATATTTGGACCGGGTCCATGATAAGCCATATATACTTAATATAGGATGTATATATAGAGATGCCAATATGGAAAGCGCAAGATCCGAGATTGCATTTGATTCAAAGGCCCAGAGCCAGGGCTACATTCATGCAGCATAACAAAGGGCACACTGTTTTCCAATGTTATGTTCTCCCACATTTTGTTGCATTTCACTACATTTAGTTGCATTTCGCTGCATTTTGCGGCATTGTCACCCTAAATATCGGCAGGAGCAGGGCCACTCTCAGGGCCACACTGCTGCAAAATGCTGCAAAATACATTCAGATATGGCCAAATATACTGGGACGAAGGACTGAAAAGAATGCCACGTTTCTGTGTCACCCTTGTGGAGTCAGAGCTGCTGATGACAAAAAATAAAGGGGAAAATTTAGGCTAAATCGGGTGATTTCATGTCCTTTAACTAAAGCCCTGTCTAACCTGTAGAGTTTAGTGCATTATAATTATAGGTACACACACAGAAAAGTGAGAGTCATTGTCGCTAAAACTACCTGACTCTCAGATGAGGGTAGTTTTAGCGACAATGACCCCCAGCAAATAGTGGTCACCTTTGGCCAACCACACAAATTTCGGCTTACGGGCTGCCAAATTTGGTCATGGCCAAACTTCACCAAAGTTGCTGAATTTGGTCATGGCAAAACCTCACCAAACTTGCCAGGTTTGGCCATGACCAATTTCGGCATGACCAAAGTTGTCCAAAGGTGGCCAAAAGTAACTACAATTTGCTGGGCTTCTGCCCCCCTGCCAAGGAAAGGGGAGAATCGAGGGTAAATGGGGTAATTTTAAGATTTAAGTGCATTTAATTTAATCCTAATTCAGGATATCTGGAGCAGAGAATTTGGACCTGGTCCATGCCGCGAATCGTGTCAACTTATGAGCATATATATCTTCTATATATATACATATGCACTGGCGATTTGACTCACGTCCTAACCCTGGCTTCCGCGCGAGAATTTATGGTAGTAGCATAGCGCAGAATTTTAACTTCTAAGATAAGAGGTGAACCTTTTTTTGAACCATTTATTCAGGGGAAAAAACAACAGAGTTACATCAAAAGATAAGTAAATGTATTTAACCTAGTGTGTGTGCATTGCATTCCTTCCTCTAGGACCCTTCTTATTGCTACCATTTCAGATTACGTATACGATGCTCATATGTGGTATGACTACATACTGGTTAAATACATAGACAGAGGTCCACGATAATCTGTCTGAATGACAGGTTTCTCCACGAGTGGTGCATAGGATTGTATCATAAGAGGCGGAGCCGAGTGTGATGCAATCCTATCCACCACGAGTGGAGAAACCAGAAGTTCACACTGATAAGAGTGGATCTCTGTATTTATTTCATCTAATTCTTGATTAATTTCATCAATATATACATTTAAAGATTGGTTTCATGGCTATTTTATTGATGTCATCGTGGAGAAACAGCCCATGGAGAATGAGAACCAGTTTCTCCACGGGGGTGTGGAAAACGGCCATTTCAGTACTTAAGCATAGTAACTTGGTTTCTCCACATAAAATGCATTACATGATAAATAAATCAAATGCGACATCTTCCCTAAATAAGCAAACCGGGTACATATATACATATGGTTACAAGTCAACACAGTTTGCTGGATGGATTTTCTGCTCCACATCTGAATCAGAGTGAGGTGAGTTTGAGTCTGTGTGCAGGGTGGTCGTGGGGTTAATGTGGGTGTGGGTGTGTAAGGCCAAAAATATAAAAGGTGTGTCTCAGGTTACATGGTCTGAAAATCAAGGGAAGGTAAATAGGATTCTTTGAAAAAAACACTTTTACTTTGGCCAGAAAAGTGCCAAGAAATTGATTTGAGAACTGCGACGACGACTCATGGACCACGGCCTTGACTCATTGATTATCAAATTGACTCTGAAATAGCCCAAAATTGACCAAAATTTGATGAAAGGGTTGGCCCTGTTTTAGGTAGGGTCAGGTTATTAACCTGAAACACACCTTTTGTTTACATTTGGCCTAAGGGAGGAGGGATGCTCATACATGTTCACATATATAATTACAATGCACTAAACTCTAGATTACACAGTGTAACCTTAGGGTTACAGTTAGAGGGCATGAAATTACTCTATTTACTTTAGATTTTTACTTTTCTTCTTTTAAACTATACTTATAGAGTGCAGGGTCCTAAAGTTTGAATAATCTGCCCTAGGGACAAGGAATACTGAGGGAGTCCATTGGTAAATTCCCTGTCACACAGCCAAAAATAATTATCTCAATTCAAGAAAATAAGATAAATAACCTCGCCTGGCAGACAAATGACTAGTTTTAAGAAAATATTTGTTCTTTAAGCTATTCATATGTCCGCCAGGCGAGTTTATTTATCTTACTTTTTTTGAATTGAGATGATTATTTTTGGCTATGCACTGACAGTTTATGATGCCCCCTGATGGATGAAGTGTACTGCCCACTAAAAACTGATTTCCCATAGTGATAAATCAAGGTAGGGTAGGGGCTAGGTTATGTGATGGAAAACCTCCTTGGACCTGTAGTATTTGCTGTAAAACCTCCGAGGCGTAGCCGAGGAGGTTTTACAGCAAATACTACAGGTCCAAGGAGGTTTTCTAGCTTATACTCCATTTTATGTAACATTCTGCACTTATCTTGTTAAAGTACATGGTATAATTATGCCATTTATGCCACTGGTTATGAAAACGTAATGTGATTAGAGTGGGATTCGTACTCACATATTCACCCTGCACGGATCCTGTTATATAAGGGAGTAATTGGTTTGTCACGGGTGAATAACCCCATGTATAAGGGACCTTTAGCTTCACACTGACGAGTTTATTCATGGCTTACAGTCATGGTTATCCGTGGTATAGTGGTTATGACTCTGAACTCTCCATCCAAGGGTAGTGAGATAGAATCAGCAGATTGCCAGAACGTTTTTATGTGTTTTTTTAATGTATATATTTCCTTAGTCCCTCTTTGTGCAAGGCAACATCCATGTATTTTTATTCCTCTATTTGAATATTATTTCCCTTGCATCAGGATGAATGAGAAAAATATTATCATTCAGAAAATAATTATGTGTTCTAACATATGTCATATAGGTCATCCCCTGTGGCCGACTGGTTAGGGTGTAGGACTTTAGATTGGAAACTCCATCAATCTAAGTTCGAGTCTCATTAAAAGCAGGGTTTTAAGCTGGGGAGAGCCCACAAAACCTCCTGAGGAGATTATGTGGCAAAACCTCCGGACAGCAGCCCCAAAACCTCCGGACAGCAGCCCCAAAATCTCCGCTCAGGGTAGTAGAAGAGGAATATGAGACTAAACCTACAGTGGGAACAATAGGACCAACACCTGAGCGGAGTATAAGGGTTATTCATATGGCGGGTCCCGTTGGACGCTGCGTTGCAAACTCTGTCCAAACCCTTCAGTCCGGCAGTAGGTGGCAGCACCTACTCCAGTCTTGGGGTATGGATAGAGGTCGCTATAGGCTTCCGGTCTGCGTGTGCGCGCGCAGGCTGGCTGCCTATATATAGCCAGCGTCTGATGGAACTCATGGGTTACTTTGTGCCTCTGGTAGTATAAAGACCCAAGTTCATATCGGCTACGAGCCTACTGACCTGCTCCGAACTCTATAGGGAGTTCGTCCGGATTAGCTTGGCCTGTCTAGGATTACCTGAATAAAATCCTATATAAGCAACCTGTACACTTGATCTGAACTGTGTTGACATTGTTCTTTACTTAATAGCTTCGTACCAATATCAAAGGGAACAAAGTCTCGTTTATTACACTTGGGTAGATTCACGTTAAGACGGACACACACCCTAAATGGAACAGTTCTGATAGGGGGCCCAAGCAACTCTGCCCCCACCTTTCTCATGTATAGTAGAGATACGATGTGGGATAGGTGTGTATTATATTACAGAGTCTTGGCAAATTTGGGGGAGGACCCAAACATATCTACCCGCCCCCTCTGTGATTGGCCGGCCCTGGCTCCCCTGCCCCCCCTCCCCTTTTCCTATGCCACTGGACCTACCTCATAAACCAACCCCCTAGTATGAGGCAATTATATCAGGCAAGTTAGGGCCCATATAAACATGGTTATGTTTGAGCAATACATGTATGTAATTGTCCATAATACAGGAATTACAGAGCTGTTGTAGCTCATTTAAGGGTGTCTGTTGTCTTGGGAGGGGTCGACATTTTTTTGCCCCCCCCCCTCCCCCCCCCCCCACCCCGCAGGCAGGCTAAAATTGAGCGCGGCCAAGCCCTTTGAGCTTTAGTAACATGCGGGCTTTTTCGCTAAAAAGGGGTCATTTTTTTTGGTCCCCCCCTCAAGAGGGGTCCGAAATTCCACTCTCTAAGGATAAATGGATGCTCAGGGGCATTTATATGTCCATGTACAGACTGCTTGAAAGTTTACTTTTAAACTATTCTTGTATATTGGCTGAATACAGGTTTTAAACCTGTGTAGGTGTAACCTCGTTTCTGTCAGTGGGTACTTGATAGAAGTCCTCCGCCACCCATGCATATCCAGATCGGTGAAGCATGAACAAACTGTATTGTATAGTGTATGGCCTGACTTGGGTGTCTCTGCCCAGCTAACAAAAATACGTTATTTTACGATAAAATAACTTTTTCAACGTTATTTAACGTTTTGCCACAATAAGGAATCATAGAGAAACGTTATATATAACATTGTATAACGTGTTTTTTTCTTAACGGGTCAATTTTCTTAGGTCGGCTTAGCTGGCCTCATCATAAAAGTGAGGAATTTTAGGTCTATGTTGATCAGAGATTAACATGTATATATTGGTACAGTAGTGACCACCGCTGTAGTAGCCGCTGCAGCTGTCAGGGGGCGGCTCTGTCCGCTAGTTTGATTATAGTGTATTAGTTCTCCACTGGGGGACTCTGTGTCGTCTCACATTGCCGCGCGCCAACCGACACAGTATACTGAGATCCTGAATGCAACAGGAGCTAAATCTAGAAATAAAGAAAATTAGGAGATTTTTGTCGATAAAGATTAACCAAATTTCTAAAATCAGGGCCCAGGAGACAACAGGATACATAGACCGAGGTACAAGCGTTTCAGTCTGTTGACAGGGCTACTTCACAAGTTGAAGGTGGGACTGTATTTCACCAGACAGTAGGCTGAGTAAAATGTGGCTCCGCGCAGGGTTTGTGGATACTCATTAGGGTAGATCAGATTCAAATCTAGGTACTTAAGAGTAGTTTCAGTGGTTAGCATTATGGGATAGAAATAACGATAATTTCTAAATTTCAATCCCGATCCAATTAGAAATATGGCACAAGACAAATTCATCCCAAGTCATCAGCTTGTGGTTATAAAGTGTGGCACACAGATGTGTACTGACTACTTCACGTAGTGTATTTTTATCGTGGACGCCATTAGCTGGAATATTAGTAAGACATGCCCTAGGCTACTGTTATATTTCAGGATAAATTAAAGAAATTTCAACTTTAACTTCAACTTCACATTTGTTGTAATAATGCACTGGTGCACCGCCGGTGAGTAACTCGCCTGTACTAACTTGGTACATCATGCCGACCCTACGGGTAACTGTGACTGTAACTAAGGACACTTTGCCTGTAACTAAGGACACTCTGCCTGTAACTAAGGACATTCTGCCTGTAACTAAGGACACTCTGCCCATAACAAAGGACACTCTGCCTGTAACTGAGGACACTCTGCCTGTAACTAAGGACACTTTGCCTGTAACTAAGGACACTCTGCCTGTAACTAAGGACATTCTGCCTGTAACTAGGGACACTCTGCCTGTAACTAAGGACATTCTGCCTGTAACTAAGGACACTCTGTTAGTAACTAAGGACACTCTGCCTGTACCTAAGGACACTCTACCTGTAACAAAGGACATTATGCCTGTAACTAAGGACACTCTGCCTGTAACTAAGGACACTCTGCCTGTAACTAAGGACACTCTGCCTGTAACTAAGGACACTCTGCCTGTAACTAAGGACACTCTGCCTCTAACTAAGGACACTCTGCCTCTAACTAAGGACACTCTGCCTGTAACTAAGGACACTCTGCCTGTAACTAAGGACACTCTGCCTGTAACTAAGGACACTCTGCCTGTAACTAAGGACACTCTGCCTGTAACTAAGGACACTCTACCTCAAGTCAACTCATCTTTGGGAGGATTCCCTCCCCAAAGTACAGTAATGATCAATACTATCCCCCATACCAGGTACCTGGTTAAATACTGATCACTTCCCCTTTACTATGTCAGGCTTCATTGTCTGTTGTACCCCCTCCATCCTCTCCTGTCTAATGGCCTATCAAAACAAAAATTACAATTTTCAGGATCCTACCTATGATGCACAGAGTATATATCTGGCCCCAGACATATAGAACAAAAGCTATAATAAAATGCACTTACACTCATCGTTTTTCAGTATTGACACGAGGGATGAACTCACGTCTTCAAAGCCGAGGATTCCATTAGCGCGGGCACAGCAGACCAGTGTAGCGAGCAGCAGGAGGGAGGGGAGGAGCACCCCTGTGGTGGCAGAACTCCCCATAGTGAAGATGCACCACCTTTAGTTACAAAAGGTGAAAACAAAGCAGCCTCCTTAACTATAAGACTTTATGTTGTTGTAGTTGTTGCAGGTGATGTGTAGCTGTAAAGTGAGGGTCAGGGTGTCCTGCTGGTGTCTCTGCCCCTGTACAGGGTGTGTGTATATAGACACAGGGTGTTACATGTATATAGCTACAGCTATGTCACCACACAGATGGGTGCAGGAGGCGACAGCAGGCAGCAAGGCTCAAGTCTTCGACTCGCCTCAAGAATCACCCCCTCCCACCCCGCTGCATATTTTCCAACTTTATACTTCCAAGCCAATCAGAACCAGCCCCACCCAGTATCAGTCGTGACATCCACCCCTCGAGAAAACCAGAAAGCTGTCTCCAAGCTGTGTGATTGGTCAGGTCCTGTGAGACATGATTCTAAGCATGACTGCCCCACCCTTGGTGCCCCTCCTCCCACCTCCCCCTGCCTCTCCCTGCCTGCTCCTGCTTATAGCACCCAGGACTCACTCACACCAGATAGCACTTCTACATTGTAGAAAGCTGCAGCAGGAAAGGCAGTTAGACACAAGGTTGGACCTGCAGAGTTCTCATGGTGAGGGAGTCTGCTTGGTTGTCATACTAAGGATAGTATACTTTTCTCTCTGCTGGTCTGCACTGCAGTAACTACAGTAACTAGGGTGACTGCTGTGTTTGGAACAAGCATTAAAGAGGCTGTATTCACCTTGTACAAGGGCCTACTGTGCCTGTAACTAAGGACACTCTGACTGTAACTGAGGACACTCGGCCTGTAACTAAGGACACTCGGCCTGTAACTAAGGACACTCCGCCCGTAACTAAGGACACTCTGCCTGTAACTAAGGACACTCTGCCTGTAACTAAGGATACTCTGCCTGTAACTAAGGACACTCTGTTAGTAACTAAGGGCACTCTGCCGGTAACTAAGGACCCCGTGTGGTAGAAGCGGTAACCATGGAGAGGCTGGCTCTGACCGTCCTCCTGTGCCTATGCCTGGTGCCTGTCGTCCAGTGCCAGGATGTAGATCTCTCAGGGGTCACCTTTAACCCCCCACCTGAGCCTGATTGTAAGTGTGTTCAAATTCTGTTGATCCTTTAAAGCTGCTATACCAGTTGGCACACTCAAATCCTAATACATTTTCTTCATTTGTATCTCAGATGATTGTATAACCCTTTCTCTCTACTAATCTGCCATTTATTTTGGCAAGAGATTCTCAATATGTGCAATATAAGACTCTGATTCCAACAATCATTTATATTCTGCTGGGGTTTGGTTATTTAGTGTTGAAAAGGGACATCAGGTGGCAGCACTGAGTTGCCTTCTCCCTGAGAGTCATCAGTGTGTAGAAATACATCATATATACACCTGGGAAGACTTAGATCGTGGTTGAAATTATGAACTTGGCACTCTAACAAATGGTGTATTTGATCCTCTGTGTGTGTGTATGTGTATAACTTCATTGGCCACTATAAATTTAGTTATCTCCTTAGTCAAAACAAAAGGTATGTTTAAGGTTACATGGCAAGAAAATGTAGGGTCAGTAGGTTGGATTTTTTTTTTGGTAAACTTTTTTTTTAAACATGAAAGTACTACCCAGCCTCTCCGAGGATTCAAAAATTGACCAAAAAAGGGTAAAAATACGAAAATTTCTTCAAAATTGCTTAAAAAAAATGTTGGGTCGGCCCTGTTTTGATAAGGCAGTATTCCACTGATGGAATCGGCTGTGATTCTGTCTGTCGGACGAGATTCTTCCATAAGTTTAACATTATAAACTAATATCGGATGACGAAATTTTGGCCAACGGACGTTGGTGGAACACATGCTATAGGATCTGTCGGGTGACCGGAAACAAACCTTCATTCTTTTTTTGGCCTTAGGATGTGTTATGACCATATCATGGTTTGCATGAAGCCCCCTCCCACAGCCCCCCGTCACACCTGAGGTAGCTAGCGGCCATGTCTCGGCATGATGGGGGGCTGCAGTGATTCAGTGCGTAACCAGTTATCTTACGACACTTGTACATATATATATATGTGTATTCTGTATCATAGTCATTACTTCATATGCTAATTTACCCAAGGTAAGGTCTACATTGGCTCGTCAAAAAAAAAAAAAATATATATGTATATATATATATATATATATATATATAGTAGTATTGTATGTATCGGAACGGGACTATAGTTAAGTACTGTTTATTACTCAATCGACCTGCAGCCAATCAGAGGCCTCCATTTGGTCACGTGACCGGAAGTGACCTACTTAGGGGATTAGTGGTGACGTCACGTGACCTAGTTAGCCAATCAGAGGCCGCCATTTGGTCACGTGACCGGAAGTGAGGTCATATGACCTACTTATGGACCGGAAGTGACGTCATATGACCTACTTAGGGGACCGGAAGTGAGGTCATATGACCTACTTTAGGATCACGTGACCGGAAGTGACCTGATGAGTCACGTGACCGGAAGTGACGTCACATGACCTAATGGCCAACCGGAAGTGAGTGACCTGATTGAGGATCACGTGACCGGAAGTGACCTGATTGATCACGTGACCGGAAGAAGAAGAAGAAGAAGTGACGTCACGTGACTTAATGAAGAGATGAGCGTCTTTAAGGGGTCACGCGCTTTAAAATGTGATATCTTTTTTTTTGGAGGAGGAGGAGGAGGAGGAGGAGGAGGAGGAGGAGAAGGAGGCGAGTCTCTTATTTTTTTCGGTAAACTAATAAAAAACACTACGATATAAGTTTGTTTTTTTTTTTCATTTTTTATTGTTTTACGAGCGACTGGAAGTGACTTATTGAACTAGGTAGAAGCGTTCTTTAGAGTGTATAAAGGGGGGGGGAGGGGAGGGGAGGGGAGGGAAGGGGAGGGGGGCCCCTTTAAGATGCATGGGGAGGGGGGCGCTTTTAGGATGCATGGGGCGAGTGGTGGGGGGGGAGGGGGGGAGGGGGGAGGGGGGCACTCTAGGGGGGTGGGGGGGCACTCTAAGGGGCGTTTGTCTCTTTTAAGAAAAAAAGAAAAGAAAAAGATTTCAATCGAGAGACACGCTTCTTCCTCTCGAGAGGAAGAAGCGTGTCTCTTCGTTTTTTTTTGTTTAGGAAGTGAGGGTCTTTAGGATCACGCGACTGGAAGCGACTTGATGAAGCATGTGACTAGAAGTGACGACGTCACATGCTTTAATGAGGCGATCAGCTGTGACTGGCGGCGGCGGCGGTGGCGGCGGCGGTGGTGCTGGTGGTGGTGGTAGTATACGTTACTGTGGTCAGAGTTGATATGGTTTTTTTCCAACAGAAATCAGAGCTTTTATACAGAGGGAGTTTAATCCTATTTCCAACAGCACCCCAGCTGTCTAGCAGCTGCTCCGCTCCTCAAGAGCTTCTTAAGAGCTTAGATGACGAGGGGTATGTCATCGCCATCTGTGGAAGCCAGCTGAAAATGGTGTTTTTTCCTTATCCATAGCTTTACCTCCTACCCCCTACCTGAGGACGACTCTCTCCCCCTTTGGCATTCATTGTAACAAACGTCAGAGGTCAGGTGAAAATCGGATTTTCATGCACAGCCTTAGTCAGCTGTCACCCCTATTGAACTAGCCGGCCGCCGCCGGCCAGTCTACTCACCACGGCAGGAGGCGGTGATTTTTTTTGTTTTACACTTAAGTCGCTCACCACATGCACACGACTCTACTCACAGACA
Organism: Harmothoe impar; assembly: GCA_947462335.1. Taxonomy (NCBI): domain Eukaryota; kingdom Metazoa; phylum Annelida; class Polychaeta; order Phyllodocida; family Polynoidae; genus Harmothoe; species Harmothoe impar. The sequence goes on from OX381704.1 coordinate 5,544,142, forward strand.
GACACACCCGTCTTAGGGGGTCCTGCTTCACACCACACGCCTCCTGTAGTTTTTTTGTATACACACTCTAAGCTCATGACTGCTTAATCCTTTATACAGCTAATGCGCGTTGAATTAGCACAGTCGGTACACCGCCCGCTCATGGCAGTCGATCTCTCAAAAAAGGGGGGAAAGAGATCCAGCTGAAAACGTCATGACTTATGTCTTTTGTTTCTCTTTGTGAATGTCCGCCGGTCAGCCGGCGGCAGCAACTGCTTAATCCTTTATACAGCTAACGCACGTTGAATTGCTGAACAAGGCAGTAAGTAGCTTAGCTCATGTCAGTCGATCTCTCAAAGGGGAGGGGGAAAGGGATCCAGCTGAAAACGTCATACCTTAAGTCTTTTTGTTTCTCTTTGTGAATGGCCGCTGGTCAGCCGGCGGCAGCTGAACAGAGCCGTAAGTAGCTTAGCTCTAGAAGCGAGAAGGAGTATATAAGGGGGCTGGAAACACCCATTCACTCACTCAGTCTTTTGCTGCTCTCTACAGTCACCACCATGAGCAAAACACAACAACTAGTGTCGTCCAAGGATCTAATCGAGTTCAAGAACAAGAAGAGTACGCAGAACGGTGATCGTTTAGCGTCAGCGTCTCCTCTTGCTACTGAAATTGAGACTACCGCCGCAACCGCTTGGTCTTATCACCCTCCCGCTGTAGCGAGCGCACGCAGCAGTAGTAGTGGTAGTAGTAGTCGTCGTGGTAGCGACGTTGTTACACTCGCGACGGTTGTTACTGCTAAGCACGCTGCTGCTGCTGCTACTGCTGCGCCTGCTGCGGCTGCTGGTGATCTTCGTGCTGCTAGTGCTGCTGCTGTTGCTGCTGCTGCTGCGCCTGCTACTGCTGCGCCTGCTACTGCTGCGCCTGCTGAGGCTGCTGCGCCTGCTGCTGCTGTGCCTGCTACTGCTGCGCCTGCTACTGCTGCACCTGCTGCTGCTGCTGCTGCTACACCTCTTGCTGCGACTGCCGCTACTAGTACTGACACGCAGCACGTTGCACAGAACCTCTCCACCGCTACATCAACCGACGCCATCAACGCCGCTCGCGCTGAGACTTACAGCTATTCGGACACTCAGCCCCAGCAGCGCGTAGTAGACATACATGCCCTAAAGCAACAGGGTGAGACAGAGAACGACGCTGACGACGAGGCGTACGAGGAACCCGAAGGGCTACGGGCGCACAGTCCGTTTTTCGACCTCATTTCCACTGGTAGCGCGTCCGGTCCGTGGCGACTGCCCTCACCACCACCTTACGAAGTCGTGTGGTTGCCCTGTTCCGACAACGAGTCGTCGGATACCAGCGCAGACGCTGCTCCTGTTATTGGTTGTGCTGCAGTAGTACCTGTAGCATCATACTTCAAAGCAGAGCCGTTAGGATACTTGTCAGACGCTATGCTACTGAAAATAAGTAGTAAGTTGCCGACATCAGATTACATACGGTTAGGTTCATACCTTGAAGTGAACTTGAAGGATATGGGATATCTCAGTTGTGAGACAAGTGTCATAACTCAAGCTAGAGAAATGTTCACTACTTGGTACCAGAAAAGTTGTACTACTAGGTGGAAGGACCTAGCCGCCGCCTTGGAAGAATCTTACCGTATGGACCTCATCAAATTCTCACGTGAGTACATGGACAAGCATGACATGTGGGATGGCTTAGAGAGTGGAGACATGGAGTGGAAAGTGCAGAAATATTTCTCTCTTTTAGCTGAGCTCTGCCCTAGAGACTGGAAGACCATAGGGATCTACTTAGGGTTGACTTCTCATGAAATAGCTTTCATCTCTCAACCTGTGCCTTCTGACAGGACTGTGAAGAACCCTGTCTATGAAGTGCTGAGAGCTTGGAAGTACAACGAGACGTCTGAGCCTATGGCTCTGATGAAAGTGTTGCAAGACGACATGGGTCGCAGCGACGTCGCAATGTATGTTCAAGGGTTGTATGCAGCTGTACCCAAAGACATAAAAGTGAGCTGTGACACTCCAGTGTTGACCACTCTTGTCTGATCCCTGCAGTAAGATGGTCATCTGTTGAATTCGATCCTAGACTACAGTCACCTTTCACAATGCTAATAGTATCGTGTGGTAAGAGGTGTCTAGTATTCGAAGTGATAAATAACGTTTTATTTTTTTTAATAATTAGTAAATAAGTGAAAAAAGAAAAAAAAAGAAAAACATGACGCAGGACGTTTGCGAAAAGTGTTTCAAAATTTTTAAAAGACCGTACAATCACGAGTGACCCGTAGAAAAATGAAGAACAATACCTAAGTTTTGCCCTCTATGCGGCGATGTCGATTGCTGAAAAGATCACCTGTCGACGCGAATCTCTGGACGAGGTGACTATCCCTCCACGTACATGCTCTGTGCCGAACGGTGAGGAAACGTTCACGGCGAATTGGCCTGCAATACGAACGAGTGTCAGGATGCACGGGACTCGCGTGAGTGTAACAAACGTCAAACTACCAACCGGCGAGTTGAGTGACGCTGTAGATACTATGCGTCGCAATCCGCTTCACACAATGATAAAAAGTGGGTTTCTCGGTAGGCTTACTCTTACAACACAGAGAAGACAAGAACATACTGCGCTACTTTCACGTCTCCCAGAACAACGCAACTCTCATTACAACCGCTCCCTACTATAACTAATTCAGAAACTTTGGAAGAGCTCCTCTCAAAGATGGAAAACACCGTCGCTTGCGAAGAAGTACGGAAACTTTGCGACGCTGACACCAAGCGGTGCGCTCTTTTTCCTACTAATTTTGAACATTTGCGTTTACATGGGACCTGGAGGTTTTCCCATAGGCGGTAGGAACAGGCAGGACGGTCGAGTTGGAAAGAGAAGTCTTGTGTTAGATTTTCCCAACAAGGACAACCTCTGCGTCTTCCGCCACATTTCCTTTCACTTATACAACACCAGCAAGCGCGCTTCAAATTTGTTACGTCAGTTCTGTCCCGCTGCCACACGTGAAACTTTTCCTCCCGACGGACATTCCAGAATCTACCCTTACAACATTACCTTTCGATTTCGAGGCTTTCTTCAGACCGTGCAGAGAACCGTCGACTGAACACGTGTCCCTGCTGTGGGATCACGTCCCTTTGTCGGCTAGCGTCACATCCGACTTTCCGGGGTAGGAGGGGACGGTGTACCTCAGAGAATCCGACGCAGATTCCGACCCCTTGTTAGACCGAGTTTAAAATCACATAAACGAGAACGCCAAAGTCATCGAGAAAGCTGTGCTAGAACTTTACCGACCAACGTTAGCGAAGTTACATGTGGCGATAGGTGAAGCTCTCCTGCTAGAAGAAGCGACATTCACCCCTTCTCCAGGCGGCTTCGCTGCAGCTCACACCAGACAACCGTTAGTTCAACTGAAGAAGCAGCTTCTGAGATACATCCGTCAAGCTCCAGTCGTGAGCTTCAACACGGAGCGTTACGACTTGAACCTGATCAAAAATACGCCTTCACTCGTTCTTTGCCTCCGGAGACCGAAGAAACCAACAATTCAGCGTCATAAAGAGAAGCAATCAATACTTGACGGTTTACACACAGTTTTCTTGGACATAGTAGTCAACTATTTGGCACTTGGTTACAGCTACGCGAATTATTTGCGAGCTTTCACCAGAAACGAAGAGAAAAGTCGCTTTCCTTACGAATGGATGACGTATACCAAGAAACTGGTAAACAGAACCCTGCCACCGAGATCGGCTTTTGACAGCGAACTGACGGGCGTCAAAATGGCCGAAATCCGACTACGCCACATGTCAGAAAGTTTAGTACGACAAGAAGATGCAAACTATGAGAGATTACTTGATCCACTACAACAACGAAGACGTCAAACTTTTCATTAAGCTTTTGAAAAAATCACGCTAATTTTTTCCAAGATCGCAGCATTGTCATGTTGAAAGACGAGATCTCTCTCGCCAGTTTGACTTTACAGGTCCTCTTCCAAAACTTATAAGCTGTGTTCACAACGTTCCCTCCCTTCGACGCCGTCCTCCACGCTCTGATCAAAGAAAATCTAGTCAGTGGTCCTTCCATCATCTTCCATAGATTTCACGAGAAGGAGTGTATAGGTGTCTTATAAGTCGGCAGAGGGTGAATACTAGTGAAAAGGGAAGGCAGGTGTGCAAGTAGCTTTTCTAACAGACACGTGTGTGAACTAAGCTGCTTAAGTCTAAACCCACCTGCGGTAGAAGCTCTGTACTGAGAGAGTCTTTTCAGCCGTTTAAGAGGCTTATCTAGGACAGGGTACATAAGGAGTGAAACGCCGCTCTCACCAGTCACACTTTCTCCACCCGCCCTTCATCTTCGTAGCATCGTCCACTCTACGCTCGCTCAGCACGTTACGATGATTAGTTCTGCTATTTTCTTTATTTATGAAAGTGTTGACGCTACAGAGCATCGAAACCCTCTCGAAATGAGTCCAAGAAAGAAAAAGCAACTCCCACTTGAAGCAAGAAGAGAAACAGTGCCCTATGATGCATGTGAGGTAAAGAAACATTGGAAGGACGTCACCAAGGAGCAATGGATAGAAGCATGCTTCAACTTCATCGGAACAGTAGTTTCATTTGGACAGAGGGAGAAGATTTTGTTAGAGCTATTTTTCTTAGCTCCGTATACTTGGCCTGACTGTGGTGAAATTCCTTCAAGTTTGTCAGTCTTCGCCATACAAGTTATCAACTCCTTGAAGGAGCTTCGATATATGCAAGGCACTCAGGAGGAGATTGTCAAGAAAATGACGGAATTCGAAACAGGCGAAGACACAATATGGTGCGAGGAGACGACATATGCGGACGATGATCTGGAGTCCATCATTTGTAGCCCGTTGGAACATTATGTTAAAGACTTTGAGGACATGCTAGACAGCACTGAGATGAACCCGAAAGAGAGATCCCTTACTGCACAGAAAGAGGCCAAAGCTGTGTTGGAAAAGCACAAGTTTGGTCAAGGATTCACTCTTCAAAGCAGCTGTGTGAGTGTGATAAAAAGTCTTGTGTTGAAACATTCAGACATGAAGTTTTCGCGTGCTGTCGACACACTTCCTTTGCCTGAACTGATGATGAACATGATCGACCCCATCGTACCAACACGTTTCGACTCTGCCAATTGTCCCATGTATAAAATGGTTTCAAGTTTTGCCCGTGGCCGATGGCTAAACGATCCACTGAAGTCAGAAAACCTCCTTGATTTAATCAACTGACTAAATGTATTTTCTCATACTAGTATTAGTAGCATTAGTAATAGCGGCTACTCAGTCTCGTGCAGCACAAGCAGCAGCATCTGTCAGCAGCATCCGTGACATCGTCAGCAGCAGCAGCAGCTGCACAAGCAGCACAAGCAGCCACATCTGTCAACAGTATCCGTGACATCGTCAGCAGCTGCAGCAGCTGCACGAGCAGCGCAAGCAGCCCAAGCAGTAGCATCTGTCAGCAGAATCCGTGACAACGTCAGCGTCAGCAACTACAGCAGCTGCAGCTGTCAGCAGCTGCAACAGCTGCACGAGCTGCACAAGCAGCAGCAGCAGCAGCAGCGGTAGTGTAGACCGCTAAATTCGAGATGACGTCATGTCTGTTTCTTAGCATCGACATTCGACATGAGACCTAGTGACATTTGACATGAAGCTTGAAAAACATAGTGACAGGTGACATGAGCAATTCTTAAAATCGCCATGAGATATGAGCATAATTAAGCGACATCGACATGTGCCATGGCTATTTTTTTTTAAGACAAACGCCGTAGTCTCCTCATCCAGACCTCCGCTAGTAGCGCTCTATAAGCGCAAGCTGTGGCTGTGAACCCCCTCCTCCCACCGTACACACGGGTAAATATCAGAGTCGGCCAATGTCGCCAATACTACTCTCATACAAGGGTCAGACGCTGCTGGACTATAATAGATGGGTCAAGGACTATTCTACTGAGGGTCAGGCTACGCCGGACATTCAATAACAAGCTGGACTTTGGCAAATTTGCTTGAAAGTCTGGTCAGCAAGAGTCCAGCATACTCTCCCAAGAGTTCAGCATTGCCAGACTATGGCATGAGGATCCCGCATGGTCAGACTTTCAAGCAAGTTTGCCAAAGTCCAGCTTGTTATTGAATGTCAGGCGTAGCCTGACCCTCACTAGAATAGCCCTTGACCCATCTATTATATTCAAGCAGTGCCTGACCCTTGTCTGAGAGTAGAATTAGCGCTATTGGGTGCCTCTGATATTTGCCTCTGTGTAGTCAAACCTCGCCTGAGAGAGACATACTTCAGAAAGAAACGAAAGCAGATTCCGACATCGGTGTGTGACGATCACTTAGAGCTTTTCGTGAAGATAAAACGGAAAAAAGTGCGAAAATGGTGTCCGCCGCCCGGCGGATGTTGTGAGAGACGTTACCTTCACGATCTGAGAACTTCGGGGCTTATGTAAACGGCGTGGGAAAGTGACGGGATCCTAAGTCTCAACCCTAAGACTTACATTTGCTACGATCGAGTCAGCAGCACCAGTGAAAGAAAATCCCAAAAAAAGAGATGGCGTGCAAAAAGTGTACAGAAGTAACAAAACCCTAAAGAATCAATCGTCATCTTAGATGTTTTCGCAAACGAAAAACTCTCCTTGCGGTAAATAGAAATTTCAAAGTGGTACGAACCAAAAATGGACACTTACACCATAGAGAAAGATGACGTGCGCTACTTGTATTATAAGCGTCGCGTGCATTCTAACGGTGTGACAACAAGTCCTTTAAAAATATGAAAAAAAAGTGTGTTATTGATTGATTGAGCCCATCTTTTCAAAAATAGCGTGTTTATTAGAATTGAAAAAAAGAAAATAAAAAAATAAATAAAATCATTGTTGTGTTTTATTTTCATACGTCTTCTTTTATTAGTAAGTAAAAAAAATTATAACAATTAACTAGCGTGTCCTCTTAAAGTGACACTTCCTCCAGTCGCTGCTGATCGCCTAATTAAAGCATGTGTCGTCGTCACTTCTAGTCACGTGACTCATCAGGTCACTTCCGGTCACGTGATCCTAAAGTCGATCACTTCCTAAACAAAAAAAAATTAAGAGACACATTTCTTCATGACCCAACCAATCAGGGGTCTCCATTTGACCGGAAGTAGTCCCCTCATTTGCATAATGGGTCACTTCCGGTGTACCAGCCAATCAGAAGCCTCTTACTAAGTCAAGGTCACGTGACGTCACTTCCAGTATGCCCTTATATGGACATGTGAAGGTCACATGACGTCACTTCCGGTATGCCCTTATATGGACGTGTGACGTCACTTCCGGTCAAATGGAAGCCTCTGATTGGCTGCGTCATGACCTTGACCTCTAACTAGGTCAAGGTCACGTGACGTCACTTCCGGTATGCCCTTATATGGGCATGTGACGTCACTTCCGGTCAAATGGAGGCTTCTGATTGGCTGCAGGTCGATTGAGTAATAAACAGTAGTTAACTATAGTCCCGTTCCGATACATACTATACTACTATATATATATATATATATATATATATATATATATATATATATATATATATATATATAGAAACCCCTCCAAACTCTAGAATAAAGTTTATACCTTATATATTTCTTGGGCTAAAGCACAGAAACTCCCAAGTATACGACAAGAGTAACTTTCTTGTGTACTTTTTGAGAAAATTTGTGCACCTAAAAAGATTACATGTATTTCTCATGTTCCAATCATTCAAATAACAAGATATTTCTTGGAATATGACAGCAGAAAATGTCTTGTGTACTTTTAATGAAAAACTGTCTGCATTTTCTTGTTCCAAACATTCTCAAATCTCGCAGGGGTCATGACACTGGAACGGCACAAGTTCCGCATGAGATCTTTTCGCAGGGACATGTATTATACCAGTATCTGGTATCACGTGGTTACATAGAGGGTCCAAAAAGGGCTCAATGCCCCCTCCCAACCCTCCAGGCCTACACACATATTTTGCCAATGATTTAAAACGTTAAAACGTTGACAGAAACAAACGTTTTATAAACGTTTGGAAAAGGTTTGGAAAAAGGTTTGGAAAAGGTTTGGAAAAGGTTTGCAAGACGACTTTGGATGACCATCTAAAAGCCAGGCTGAGGCACCATATAAGCCTGAAGGGATTCTTATCAAGACAATAAGAGCATAGCCCATTAAGGTGACTGTCTAGAATGGATCAAAAGTTTTTGAATTTCCACCAAAACGTTTATCCAGGTTCTCTGCATTATTCTCAACCCAATGGCAAGAAGAAATATGGGTGGTCCCGGGCTACTTTTTTAAATATAGAATTTTGAAAATTAAAAGTATTTCCCTAAGATCAAAGAGGGAAAATAGGTTTAATCAATGAGGAATAGCAGTAAAAGTTTTTGAATTATGCTTAAACTCCCACAAAACATCCATACCATCATTTCCAAATTAATCAAAGTTATTTCAACATAGGGTCCCGTGCATTATTTCAGTTTTTTTCATCATTTTGCCATGAGGCCTATACTTAAAGTGTTCTAGTGAAAGAGCCCTATGCTTGGAGAGTGCATATTGATTTACTGGCCCACTACTGCCCCCTACTGTATTGATAGAGAAATGCCTGTATAAGTGCATAAGGCTATGCACATGTTATCCGGCTAAAGGAACATATGCTGCCCTGCCCTCTGTCATGTGCAATGAGGTGCGCAGTGGATCCGTTTTTCATCCTAGACAGCTACCTTAAAGCAACGGCCTGCCACTATAGTCCCAGGTACTATGTAGCTAGCCCTCTCGGGGACCTCTCATGGCATAGATGTCAATAAGAATTGTATGGAATAATAACACACCAGTTCTTCAGATCTCCACCAGAATCTGTAGGTGCCATGACCTTTTCTAAAAAAAAAGTAGATTTATATTCATCATCATCTGCCCTAAATAAACCGTTTTTATTCACGCCGGTCAGAGATGGCACCCGGTCAGAGATGTTGACATTGGCCAAAGTTCGTGAGACACAGCCTGGTATTTAAGGAGCAACATCCATTGTTTTAAAAGATTCTAACACAAACGTTTGTTTCCAAACCATATACAAACGTTTTAAAACGTTGTAATACAAACGTTTGTTTCCAAACCAAAAACAAACGTTTTAAAACGTTCTAGAAACGTTTTTTGTTAGCTGGGATATTGTATCTACCCGTTTGTATTGTTGGTTTGTTTCAGGCTGCCAGCCGTCACCGGAGATCGTCCAGCCCATCATTTCGGGCACCAGCTGTGAGGTGAAGATCCGGGGCTGCCACCTGGGCTGTAGCCGCTGCAGCAACCACACCGGCAACATCTTCCTGGGAAGGTAAGGCTGGTTATTCCCGGGGGGGGGGATGCACTCCCAATCTTTCCTATACACTGAAAATCCATAGGTTGAAAGGGTTAGTCAGTACAGACTATCCTAGGTTGGTCATATGAGTGTTAGTCATAATGGCAAAGTTATTTTTAAAAATGACTGAGGGGTCAGTCAGTAGTGGCTAACCTAGGTTCATCATTGGTGTGTTGTATTTGTATACCACTAGTTGGGGCCACCTGCCATGACCACTCAGTGGCTCCCCCTGGGAATAAAAAGACTAAGGTGGGTTGGTCAGTACTGACCAACCTGACAATAATAACTGACCTATGTTGGTCGTATAGGGAGCCAAAAAATGACTAACTAGCTTAGGCACTAGTGACTGAGAGGTTGGGCGTATAGGGAGCCTAGGAATATCAGTGTAGTCACTATGTTTTGCATGCTAGGGTGACGCAGAAACCTCTGAGCTACGTTGGAATTATGTAGGGTGTTTACTGGGTAGGCGACTCAATAAAAGTGGTTTCTCATCACCAAGGACTGAAAAATCTGACGAGGGAGTTTTTTTTTCTTTAACTCACGGGCTAAAATTGTATAGCAAAATATGAGTTTTTCATGACCACAATTCACATTTTAGCAGTTAAGAAGTTATTGATCTTTAAAAGTGGGAAAAATGTAAGTATTTCTTTTATCTAACTGCATTACGAAAGTACTAGCTTTATTCTGATTACAAATATATCAATAGTTGTCCATTTTATCATGTTTTTCATAAAAAGATTAGCAAAAAAAGTTTTTTTCTCAAAACCTGATTTCTATGATGCGTGCGGTGATGAGAAACCATCAGACTATACCATCAGTCCAACCTGGTAATAACATCGTCCATGTGGCAATATCATCAGCCACTACCATACTGCAAATCTAAAGCCCTGCTTCTTTCTTTTCTCACTGTTATTCTTTATTTTATACGTGCTGAACAATGTATGTTATATGCAAGAAATAATAACATTCTCTTGACTGGAATAAGGAGAATCACAGGTCTTTGACCTACCTATTTTCAGTATAAATAAAAGAATTTTCATTATAAATACATGTGATATAATTTACAATAGAAAATAATACATTTCATTTTTTTAATGGCCTTATACAGTCTTTTCGAAATCTTTTTCACCATGCAGGACATTCGGTCCTGCAGATTCTCAAATTTGCAGGACCAGATAGAATTTTGCAGGACTGGACTCCGTAGAGCATAATTGCACCGAGTGTTTGCATAAAACATTAGGTACATGCTTCCCAGTAACTCTATTATGAAGCAAATATGAGTGTTCTAAGTCTAGCCTTATAAACATGGAAACTATATGTGCACATATTAAATCGTTTCTCAACAAATTTGAATGTAAAATGGACACACTCGTAAGTCTGGTCCTAGTTGGGATATTTGACAAATTCTTTCACTATTGGAAGCTGCTGGACAGCCGGTCTTGCTACACTGGGCAGACTGCCGGACCAGTGGCTTTCTAGCCAGACATTTCCTATGTCCGGTCAGGATTTTAAGAAGACTGCAGTCTTTGCGAAAACTTTTTCATCCCACAGGACATTCGGTCCTGCAAATTCTCAATGTTGCAGGACCGGCTACATTTTTGAAGGACCCGATAGCCACATATCTGACAATTTATGTACTTTTAAGTATAAATTATTTTTGTCCATTGAAAACAGAGTATATTGACAAACATATTTCAGGTTTAGAGACCAACTAAATTGTTCTAGTTCAGAAAAGCCCAACATGTGAATGGACATTTGGTCCTGCTACACTTGTCAATCTGCTGGACCGGTGGCATTTTGGGAGGACATTGCCACTGTCCTGCATGTTTTCGTAAAGACTGAGACTGCTTATATATACATGTTTATATATTTAATAACCAGCGCCAACGCCCAGCAGAAGGTCTGTCCAGCCGAGTCGTCCATTGAGGAGGAGGTGTGCTGCAAACCGGCCCAGACTGAGCGGCGATACTACTACTGTACAGTTGACAGTAAGTACACCCATACACTGATATTCCTAGGCTCCCTATATGCCTAACCTCTCAGTCACTAGTGCCTAACTTAGTTAGTCATTTTTTGGCTCCCTATACGACCAACATAGATTAGTTATTATTATCAGGTTGGTCAGTACTGACCAACCCACCTTAGTCTTTTTAGTTCCAGGGGGAGCCACTGAGTGGTCATCACAGGTGGCCCCAACTAGTGGTATACAAATACAACACAACAACGATGGACCTAGGGTAGCCACTACTGACTGACCCCTTGGTCATTTTTGAATATAACTTTGCCATTGTGACTAACACTCATATGACGAACCTGTACTGACTAACCCTTTCAACCTATGGATTTTCAGTGTACCTAGGCCGACCCTATCAAAACAGGGCCGACCCCACGTTTTTTCATGCAGTTTTGAAGAAACTTTCGTATTTTGACCTTTTTGGGTCAGTTTTAGGCTCTTCGGAAAGGTTGGCTAGTACTTTCATTTAAGGAAATTAAAATCCGACCTTCCGACCCTACTTTTTCTTGCCATTTTAGCTGAAACAAACCTTCTTTTATTGGCCTTACCTTTAATCTTGCTGTAACCATTTAAAGTTAGGGAATGGTCATTTTTTTAACAACAGGGGTGATTGGTTGATTTGGGGGGGACCAAAAAAAGTTGGACCCCTTGAATGGGGGGGACCAAAAAACATGGACTCTTGAGAGGGGGACCAAAAAAAATTTCAGTCCCTTTTAGCCAAAAAGCCAGAGCGTTACTATAGCTCAAAGGGGTCGGAAATTACATTTTGTGAATCCTACACTGAAAATACATAGGTTGAAAGGGTTAGTCAGTACAGACTATCCTAGGTTCGTCATATGTGTGTTAGTCACAATGGCAAAGTTGAAAAAAAATGACTGAGGGGGTATGTCAGTTGTCGCTAACCTAGGTTCATCAGTGGTGTGTTGTATTTGTATATCACTAGTTGGTACCACCTGTAAGATACTATGATGACCACTCAGTGGCTCCCCCTGGAAATTAAAAGACTAAGGTAGGTTGGTCAGTACTAACCAACCTGCCAATAATAAATAACAATGTACCTACACTGAAAATCCATATGTTGAAAGGGTTAGTCAGTACAGACTATCCTAGGTTCGTCATATGTGTGTTACTCACAATGACAAAGTTGTATTCAAAAATGACCGAGGGGTCAGTCAGTAGTGGCTAACCGAGGTTCATCATTGGTGTGTTGTATTTGTATACCACAAGTTGGTGCCACCTGTGATGACCACTCAGTGGCTCCCCCTGGAAATGAAAAGACTAAGGTGGGTTGGTCAGTACTGACCAACCTGACAATAATAACTAATCTATGTTGGTCGTATAGGGAGCCAAAAAATGACTAACAAGGTTAGGCACTAGTGACTGAGAGATTGGGCGTATAGGGAGCCTAGGAATATCAGTGTAGGTACACTGAAAATCCATATGTTGAAAGGGTTAGTCAGTACAGACCTACCTAGGTTGGTCATATGAGTGGTAGTCACAATGGCAAAGTCAGTAGTGGCTAACCTAGGTTCATCAGTGGTGTGTTGTATTTGTATACCACTAGTTGGGGCCACCTGTCATGACCACTCAGTGGCTCCCCCTGGAAATAAAAAGACTATGGTGGGTTGGTCAGTAGTAACCAACCTGACAATAATAACTAATCTAGGTTGGTCGTTAAGGGAGCCAAAAAATGACTAACTAGGTTAGGCACTAGTAACTGAGAGATTGACCATATAGGGAGCCTAGGAATATCAGTGTAGGTCAGATAGGGAGCCAAAAAATGATTAACTAGGTTAGGTACTAGTGACTGAGAGATTGGTCGTATAGGGAGCCTAGGAATATCAATGTACTTAAAATGGTTCTACACACTGTCACACTATCAAATTGAAAGGTGAAGAGATAATCAAATACATTCTAGGGAAGGGATCACATAGGGGGCGCCATGGTACCTAGCTGTTTAGTGTATTTCTAATGGGTGCAACTTAATCAGTTAATGCATGCATGCCAAAAGTCGCACCATAGGCTTAAATTTGACAATTATATCAAATATAAGTGAAATCCATTGGAATGAGAGTGAATAAAGTTCATAAGAATAAAGAATAAAGTATATCAGTCCTCCTCATAATGAGATGTCACTGTAGCACTTTTACCTCGGCAGATAACTGGTACAGTTACGAGTACCCCATCACCTGTGAATGCGGACCCTGTGAATGTGAGTACCATTTGAATCATCATTGTTTGTTTGTAGTTGTTTATTTATACTGTCCACACTGAAAAAGTAAACTTGTCTCTAGACTCGTCAAAGTGACTATCATAAAATAAACGAGTCAAATGTTGTCTAACCTACCAGGTTACCATCCCACAAATAGAATCTGGAGCTGGCAAATATCGGGTTTTGGGCTGGCACATACCGTGGGTCTTCTATCTCCAGTCAGAAGACCCGCTTCTTCGTCACTTAGACAAGTTCTTGACTCATTTATTTTGGAGTCTGGAGACAAGTTTATTTTTTGAGTGCAGTACAGAGGCTTATAGCCTGTATTTTCATAATATTATAGAACAGTTCGTATGTAATCCAGCGATATTTCATACATGTTTTTGTTAAGGGAGTGGTTATAAGGGATCTTTGTTGGGACAAATATGAATGTTCCTTCAAGGTTATTCATCTGATCGAAATGGCAGTCAAGGTCAAATCAATCAGAATCATTTCGATCAGGTTTTTCGAGGGTTTAGCGATCCTCCTGAGGGACATTTTCCTTTAATTTTTGTTAAGTGCATGAAATAGAAATTGACCCCAAATTACTCCGCTAACGTTATTGGAAAAGAAGAAATTTCTGTGAAAATTGATATTATAAAACGTTATTGTTTCAGATCTCACGACCAACTCTAAGTGCATTGCGCATGAGCTTGAGCAGAAAATCACATTCCGCTTCGATATCATTAGATGTACCACAGATGAAAGAATAACTCGCCGTCGCTGCCGGGGCTCCTGTGTCAGGTGAGATACCCATGTGAATGTTTGAGGCCCCAACTGGGCACATACTGGGCCTCAGTTGGGCCTCAGTTGGGCCTCAGTTGGCACCTTGGGGTTGGCGAATGGTTGGACTCAAACTGGGATTCAACTTGATAGGACACCCACATAATGTTACTGGGCCCTAAATGCACCCCAATTGAACCCAAACTGGGCCCCAACTTGGCCCAATTGGGCATCAACTGGACCTTAGTTTCGGGCCCAGTTGAATGGTTACTGGGCCCCTTCCAGGTGGGCACCCAGTTGGACTCAAACTGGGATTCAAAGGAGGGTAATAAGGAGCTATTTTGGGGTCAGTTTATTTTCTTCAGTTTTTCAAGTTTTTTGTGTTCATAATGTCGATATGCATTATACAACCGCCCGGTGACCGGATCATGAAATAACCGGACTACTGTATACTGTTATAGTGTAATGAGAGTGGTGCAGTAGCAACCCTGCCCGGATGGTGTAGTACCCGGACTATCGTCGCCCGGATTAGGGTCACGTCACTGTATGTGTAGCTTATAAAAGCTGATACTTGTAAATGCATGCATTATAGAGAAAACCAGGTCAGGGGATGCCTTTTTCTGATAGAGTCAGGTTCCCTGACCTATTCTGACCATGATATGCTCTACTTATGTATGTATCAGAATGATTCAAAAAGCTACACACATATTTAAATGGACATTATAAACACAAATATGTTGGAAAAAGAAAATTGACCCCAAAATTAATTAGCTTCTAACCCAGCTTTAATTTGATAAGACACCCACGTAATGTTACTGGACCCTAAATGCACCCCAGTTAAACCCCAACTAGGCCCCAGCTGGGCCCCAGCACGGCCCCAGCTGGGCCCCAACTGGGCCCCTACTGGGCTCTAACTTGGCTGCAATAAACTGGAATTTAATTTGATAAGACTGATAAAATACCCACATAATTAGTTACTGGGCTCCAAATGCACCCCAGTTGCACCCCAGTTGAACCCCAACTGGGGCCCTACTGGGCCTCACTGGGCCCTCACTGGGCCTCACTGAACCCCTACTTGGCTCCAACTTGGGGCCCAGTTGGACTTAAACTGGGATTCAATTTGATAAGGCCCCAAATGCACCCCAATCTGACCCCAACTAAGTCCCCACTTGGCCCCAATTGGGCCCCAACTGGGCCCTAGTTGGGGTCTAGTTGGTCTCAAACTGGGATTTAATTTGATAACACATCCAAATAATTGGTTACTGGGCCCCGTATTTAACGAGTAGGGACTGGGGCCATATCCCAGCCCCCATGAGTGAAATATGTCAGAGAGGTATTGATGTAGTTGGCATTTGCATTTATTTTTTGATTTGAAGCCATTTGATTGAAAGAAAAGGGCTTTTACTTAGCCCGTTGAATACGGCCACATTGTATTGCACAATTCATGGGCAATTTTTATGTGAATACCGTATTCAACATAATAACCTTACACCCACTAATAAACGCACCCGCCCCCGTTTTTGGCAGATTTTTATACTACAAATTACCAAAAATATCTCAATTTTTGACCCAAATTAGCTAATAAATGCTGTCCATTATTATTTTTTAAGCGCACTGTGTGCTTTTTACGTTGAATACGCTTTTGAAGGTACCCCTGGTGTTATACCCTTTAAAGATATCTTTGACTTTAGCGACAGCTTTGGAGCTGAGTTTGTACTTAATCTGTGGTTAGACCAAACATTAAATCTTTTTTTCAATGTTTTTATTGACTCAAAAATAGTCCCTTACTATACTTAGGCATATCAAATCTTGTATCCACAGAAAATAAAAAAGGCGTGCTGTGTACATTTCAGTTACAAGTCCCACTGCGTGGTGCAGATGTTCCAGCCCTTCTGGTTCAGCAAACCCTAGTACAGGAACTGGGCCCCAATGGGCCCCAACTGGACACAGTTGGCACCCAGTTGGGCTCAAACTGGGATACAATTTGATAGGACACCCACATAATTGGTTACTGGGCCCCAAATGCACCCAATTGAACCCAAACTGGGCCCCAACTTGCCCCAATTGGGGCCCAGTTGGACTCAAACTGGGATACAATTTGATAAGACACCCACATAATTGGTTACTGGGCCCCAACTTGGCCCCAATTGGGGCCCAGTTGGACTCAAACTGGGATACAATTTGATAAGACACCCACATAATTGGTTACTGGGCCCCAAATGTGCCCCAATTGCACCCCAACTGGGCCCAAACTTGGCCCCAACTGAGGCCCAGTCAGACTCAAACTCGGATATAATTTGATAAGGCACCCACATACTGGGCCCCAAATGCGCCCAAATTGAACCCCAACTGGACCCCAACTTGGGCCCATCTCAGGCCCAGTTGGACTCAGACTAGGATTTAATTTGATGAGACATAATTGGTTACTGGGCTAATTGGTTAAATAAAAAGCTGTGCCATGTATATTTCAGTTACGAGTCTCACTACGTGGTGCAGATGTTCCAGCCCTGGTGGTTCAGCAAACCCGTGTATAGGAAGAGCTGCACGTGCTGCGAGCCGGCCAGCTACCAGACGCTGGAGAACGTACCTGTCACCTGTCAAGCAGTAGATGGGTTCTCGTAAGTATGCCAGCATTATCTGTCCATATACCAGTCTTCCCAAAAACGTGCCGGACACCGGCTATAGCCAACAAAAAGGATGCTGGTCCTACTGCAGGTCCAAATGACTGGCTGGTTTCTGGGCCACAAGTCAGTTTTTACGGCTTGGAAATCAGACCGTTATTAAGGTTTCTCAAGGGAAACATATTTTGCATTTACATTTTGAACAACAATCCTCAATAATGTTACAATGTTTCAATGGGAATATACAGGAAAGCATGTTTATTCAATGTTCAGACTTGCTTTGTACTTCTTCTTACTAGATATGAAAATTGCCCTCTGGTATCCGGGCCTAAAAAATTAAGCCGGGCCTACAGCATGATCTAGATGCGCAGGGCTGAATGCCCCGCATGTCAAAAAGGTTTTGGGTAGACTGTTATACTACTCGAAAATATCAAAATCCATTCTGCATGTATACATCACCCCATAGGGTTGGCACGATGCTTGAATGCAGCAACAACGCCACTGACTCCGTGTAACATTGTCGAGTCCTGCAGGCAAATGTCTGGTCAGTGGTCTGAGAGCTATCAGGTGGTGACACCGGTGGCAGTTAGGGGAACTAGCTATCACAGCTCAGGGTGGCATGTTGCGCTCATTAGACACAATCTAAAATGTAATGCGTTTTCACCTATCCAGTCACATGTCGGAAAAATGAATGATTAGAGAGCTCATCAAGCGGTTGATGTTACTTTTTGATTGATCAAAATATCTATATTTTCCGACTTTTAGTGAATTTTCAAAGTTAAAAAGTAGATTATCATTATAGAGCGCTAAACATTTAGAAGGCTCTATATCAAAGCTGAGCTGTCAGGGAATAAGTTCAGCATTTTCCATACATGGACTAAAATAACAACACCAGATGGAGCCGCGGCGTTGCCCCTCCCTCCTGTGTGTGTGGAACTCTGTACTGAGACTACCGGTACTCTGACCACAGGCTTAAAGCTGGGCCGTCAGGGAATAAGTTCAGCATTTTCCATACATGGACTAAAATAACACTTCCCCCAGAGGGCAGAAGTGTTTGGACAGGGGACCATGAACATTGTCCAGCTACAACATATTCACCCTATCTTGTGCCTGTAAGAGCTGAGCTCCCAGCCCTTAAGAGCCCTCTTGTGAATCAAAACGGAACTGTATCCAAAAGTGCTTTTGGCCTCACTTCAACCATGACGGTCAAGCTTTAATGTGTACATACATATAGAACAGGAATGCCTCTTTGTATTTCTGGTCAGTTTGCGCTGATGCTCCAATAGGCTTCACTTGATAAATTGATTCCTCATTCCCCATTCTGTTGTTTTTTCAATTGTAGGTTCAGTACACTGAAAATCCATAGATTGAAAGGGTCAGTCCCTTCTAGCCAAAAAGCCAGCGCGTTACTATAGCCCAAAGGGGTCGAAAATTACATTTTGTGAATCTTACACTGAAAATACATAGGTTGAAAGGGTTAGTCAGTACAGACTATCCTAGGTTCGCATATGTGTGTTAGTCACAATGGCAAAGTTATATTCAAAAATTACTGAGGGGTCAGTCAGCAGTGGCTAACCCAGGTTCATCATTGGTATGTTGTATTTGTATACCACTAGTTGGTGCCACCTGTTAGATACCTTGGTCACCACTCAGTGGCTCCCCCTGGAAATTAAAAGACTAAGGTGGGTTGGTTAGTACTGACCAACCTGACAATAATAACTTACCTAGGTTAGTCGTATAGGGAGCCAAAAAATGGCGAACTAAGTTAGGCACTAGTGACTGAGAGATTGGTCGTAGGGGGAGCCTAGGAATATCAGTGTAGAACCTCCCTTAAAACAGTAGCAGTTCAAAGTTGACTAATTTTCCGGCTTAAATTCTCAAAATGAAGACTAAGATATTTCTCCTGACCCTACATACAAGTGTCAGACATCGAATGAAACCCCTCCATGTGCCCTATCTAAATATGTGACTGGTGTTGTTTTTATTTTTTGATCTGTGCCTCATTTCCCAAGGCCACTTAATAAAACAAAATGATTTGTCACCAGTACATGCATCAAAAAAATCAGCTTTTATTTTGAGGAAAACATTTTTCAGGAAAGGTTTTTGATGAAGAACATGATAAATATAGACAAATATTAACATATTTGGTATCAAATTAAAGCTAATACTGCTAGTAATGCAGTAGGATAGAAATAACTTTCCACTTCCAAAGACTAATAAAGTCTTAACTACTAAATTATGAATTTTGGTAAAACATATATTATCCTATACATTTTAGCCCGCAACTTTAACAAAATGGGAGAAAAAATAGCCTCCCTCGTCATATTTTTCAGTCCTTGGTGATGGTAAACCACTTTTTTTGAGTGGCCTAAGGGAGTGCTCATTTTTTAACATCAAGGGGGGGCGGTGAGATTTCGCGCAGAGCGCACGAAATTTTTTCACCCCCCCCCTAGAGGGGTCGAAATTTTTTACCCCACCCCCCGGCAGGCCGAAAATTGTGCGCGTTCGCACCCCTTTGTAGCATAGTAACGCGCGGGCTTTTCCCCTCAAAACAGGTTGAATTTTTTTTTACCCCCCCCCAAGCAGGGGTCTAAATTTTTTACCCCCCCCCCGGTCAAGGGGTCCAAATTTTTTACCCCCCCCCCCAAATCCACCAGCCCCCCCCCCTGTTGTTAAAAAATGAGCACTCCCTAAGCTAGGATGGTTCACTTATATAGTGTTGTACCTGTTATTTCCAGGTTTCCGTTAAAACTGCGCGTTGACATCCAAATCATCCTGACGTGTGAGTGCCGTTACTGCAGCTCCAAGCCGTGGGTGGCGGAGGACATTGAGTATTACCAGTCTATCAGTGAGGAGCCCATAGACGTTACCAGCCTGCTCACCGCCACCTCCACTCCCACATCCGGCACACCAGCCTCCCTCAACAGTATGGATGTGCGTCTCCCATAGGATGGCCCTAGACCAAGCTGGCCCCAACTCGCGCTTGGACACGTCCGAGCGACATCGCTGGTATTTAGGAGGCCATGACCGCATCACTTCCCCCGTATATTGGGGGGGATTCGTACGCGGTACCCATCTGCACTTTTAATACAACAGCACCAAGTGCACAGGAACTATTTTAACCAGCAACCTTTGGTGCCAGCGATGATGCTCGGTAAACGAGGTCGAGGTGGTGTGAGCTTGGGCCCTAGACCCCTAAATTCGATATGGCGACATGGCTATTTCTTAAATCCGATATGGCGACATGGCCATTTCTTAGAATTGACATGGGACATGGCCATACTAGTGACATGGGACATGGGACATTTCTTAAGTGCGACATGGGACATTGGCCTTAGTGACATGGATGTTAGTAGCATTTGAGCCCAAACCTACACCAAAATGCACCATTTAAAGTCAAGACATTCACAAGCTTCCAAAATCTTTTCCTTCATTCACAAGTAAATGCTACAGTCCCAAATGTAGATCGTAAAAAAATGTTATCATTCAATGGGGATGCCTATGTTTAATGATGGGTATTCAACGAATTATTATCTCTTAGTGACACTAGCGACATGGGTTTTTCTTTATTGACATGAGATATGGGCATTTCTTAAAATCGACATGCGACATGGGGACCCCCCCTATCAAGGGCCCCCTTAGGGACTGGGTCCTCCAGGCTGTGTCTCACCAGATCAATACAAGTTGATAGTCTTTGACCAGGTTGCCGTAATGGCACAGGTTCAAAATTCTACAATATCAATAACCCTATTTCTCCATCTTCTCACTTCTTGTAGTCCCTTGCATCACTCTAATTCCAACTGGAGTCCTCCCGAGTTACTTAGACATAGTTTTTAAGTTTTTGGCATAGCCTATAGACGGCGTTGTATGCCTGCCTAACTACGGGTTGGGTTTTTAAATGTATCATCATCAGGTGATGTCTTTGACCAGCAAGCTTCAAAATCGCCAAAATGGGGGCTGTTCACAAAGAAATGCCCGGAAAAGGTTAATGTATATTTGAACACTATATATTACAAATTTCCTGGCATTTCTGTGTACATAGCCCCAATTTTAGCCGTTTTGAGACTTGCTGTCAAAGACGTCACCTGGTCAAAGACTATCAACTTGTATTGATCTGGTAAAACACCTGTTCTATGCCGAGGGGAAGGGGGTTAACGCTGTTGCAAGGACACTTATTGAAGGAATGATGAAGTAGCCTGAGCCAGTCTATACGAAAAGATTATCACCATGCAGGACATTCGGTCCTGTAATTTTTTTTCTTTGCAGGCCCTGGCTCAATTTTTGCAGGCCCCTGATATATCGCAGTACAACCTTGCTATTAAAAAATAAATTTAAAGCAAGTGATTGTACTGGCAATGAAAATAAATAGGGTTCCCCTATATGTTACAATTATTTCAACCATTTCAATATGTAAATTACTGAAGAACACTATAGAAAATATTCAAGCCATCTTTTTTATGCTGTAGAAACCTTTATAATGGTCCGATTTACAAGCCATGAAAATTTACATGTAGGCAGAAATCTCTAGAATACAGCCAGCCATTCGGGCCGGCAGTTACCATCTTTCTGCCGGACCGGCAGCCTTTTTGCCGGCTATAGCCGGTGTCCGGCAGGTTTTCGTATAGACTGGGCAGCCTCCCAAACCATGCATGTCAGAGGCAGGGGAAACATTAGCCTACACACACAGAAAAGTGAGAGTCATTGTCGCTAAAACTACCCTCACCTGAGGATCTGGCACTGCCTGACTCTCAGGTGAGGGTAATTTTAGCGACAATGACTCTCACTTTTCTGAGGGTGTAGGCTCCACTAGGGCTCCACTGGGATCTGTGAAACGCGGCAATCATTTAGACCATTATCTTGCTATGTTTCACATCATTTTGCTTCATTTTACAGGAGTGTCGTCCTAAATGTTGTCCTATTTCTGACAATATTTAGGGCGACACTCCTGCGAAATGAAGGAAAAATGAGCAAAGCTTTCTAGAACAAAGAAGTAAAAAGAGCGCCACATTTCGAGGCTAGCCGTGTTATACTTTTAAAGGCGATGCTTGCCTTTGCTCTTGTATCCAATGTATGAAACTTGAAGCTATGAATCTATTTTATATTTCATATTAGGGAGCTAATACCTTCCTATTATTCTATCCTTCTATCATTCATGAGTAATGACCTTACGTCAATACATGATGGTACACCTATTCATTTATATGTTAAATAAATAAACCTGTGAATTGATATTTTGACAATACACTTTCAGTCTAAATAAAATAAGTTCCATCAATCAATTAGGCCACATGAAAATGATTATCAACATTCCAAACACCACCCGCATCAGTTCAAAAAGTGTCGTATAGGAGCTTTCTATTTTATATAATCATTCAAAAAAATCCAGAATCCCTGGTGCATGAAGAGGGTAGCATAGAATATGTATCTAGATATAAGTATTTATTTCATGGTGAATACGATCTGTCAAGGTTAAAGCTGGGCCGTCAGGGAATAAGTTCAGCATTTCCCATACATGGACTAAAATAACAGCTCCACCAGAGGGCAGCAGTGTTTGGACAGGGGACCATGAGCATTGTCCAGCTACAACATATTCACCCTATCTTGTGCCTGTAAGAGCTGAGCTCCCAGCCCTTAAGAGCCCTCTTGTGAATCAAAACTGAACTATATCCAAAAGTGCTTTTGGCCTCACTTCAACCATGACGGTCAAGCTTTAAGCCTATGAGAGTGCCGTATGCAAGTGAAGCGTGCAATAACCCTCGGTCGTATTGCACGCTCTGGTCGTATTGCACGCTCCCAGTGGTCGCCATGGGTCGCCATGGGGTCGCCATAGCGTCACTAGGCCACGGAGGGTCACGTGACATGTGCAGAATTCAAAATGGCGTCCTCACGGAAATAAACAAACAGCGCGGAAGTAAAACAACAGCGCGGAAGTAATCAAACATAGACTATACATCTATTTTTACATTGTAATACCTTGAAATAAACACAGAGCGCCACTTAAAGTGCCCTCTTCACTGGTTACTGCACTCACAGTCCTCAGGCAGTATTGCACTAGGCCTACGGCCAGCGTGCAATACGGCCCAAGCACTGTGAGTGCAGTAACCAGTGACTCAGTCACTTTAGCGTGCAGCTCTGTCTATATATCTCAACCATTGATTAAATACATAAAAACTACGATAGAGAGTAGAATGTTTTCAATCTAGTTTACACCAAACTATCATTTTGATTTCAAGATAGTTATATTGAGGATTATGACATATGAATCAAACTATCCAAATTTCCTTTAGCTATAATTTATTTGCTAATGAACCATCCTGCCTACGGTGCGTATATTTTCGTTGGGGAACATTTTGCCATTGTACCAAAAGCAGAATGCTTTTGGTACAATGTCCACCTAAGAACCCAGTAAAAAAATAACGTTATACACCATTTTATAACGTTATGTAACGTTATATGTCAACGTTTTTCTAAGGCTCTTTAATATGACATAACGTTATGTAAAATTTAAAACATTATTTTGACGTGAAATAACGTTTCGTTGTTAGCTGGGAACCGCTGATTGGGACAAAATAAAGTGCGGCTAAGGCCAAAAGAAATAAAAGCTATGTTTCAGGTAACATGGGCAGAATGACTAGGGTCGGTAGGTCGGATTTTTATTTTATTTTATTTTATTTTTTAACATGAAAGTACTAGCCATCCTCCGTGGAAATTCTAAAAATGACCCAAAAAGTGTAAAAATATGAAATTTTCTTCGAAATTGCATAAAAAAACGTAGGGTCGGCCCTGTTTTGCTAGGGTCGGTCGGGTGACCTGAAACAAACCTTTTATTTTATTTGGCCTAAGTACTAACTAAAGTGGCCAATCTGGCAAGATAAATACATATTTCTCAATGCATTTGAGAGTATTTATTGATTTAGATGACTATATGATCATTATCAACATATGTCTGTGTTATGCCCGGATATGACAACGTTATATGTCCCCCAACAAAAAAGTCAAAATGGCCGAAAATACTGAGGTATTATTGCCAGAATAAACATACAAGTTACATACGTACATATAATGGTTGTGTTATATTTCCATGTGTCTTCTACAATTCTGAAGTAGTTGACAACATGAAACCTGAGCCGGTCAAGTATAACTTTTAACTTTTATTAAGGGAGTGATCATTCTTCAGCAGCAGGAGGGGGTTGGTGGATCTTTACGTAAGGGGGTCGAATTCTTTTTAGTCCCCCTGCCTGGTCTCCCCAGGTTGACATTGAGCATGGCCTACCCCTATGAACTATAGTAACTCGCAGGCTTTTTCTCTAAAAAAAATAGTAAGGTTAATTTCTGCCGCTTGATCGGGTCTAATAAATAGTGCATAGTTCCCCATTCTTTTATCCCTTCTCCAAGTTTTTCCGGTTCGTAAATTGGATAATTGTTACAAATTTAAGAGTGAAAACTGGGCACTAAAAAGGGACAAAGAAAATTATAAAAATAAAATGGCGGCGAGCAGCCCTGTGCTGTTGGAGGTATCACAGGTACAAGGGGCGCACACCGGCACCAGCACCAACACGCCCCCTGGAGGGAGGTGCGGAACTAACACCGCAGGACCACCACCCTGCCACCTGGTGTCAACTAGAGAGATTATGGTTTCTTGTTGGTAACTCGTGGTAGTACTGCTGCTTTCCCTGCGGCCTGAGCAGGTTGTTCAGGTGCTTGCTCTTCATGAAGAAAATAAATAGGAAAATGAAATAAAATGAATAAAATGAATAAAATAGATACGAAGGAAAGTTGACCTATGAACCGAGCATTCTTTCTGTTGGACGGCTCAGTATTTGATTCTGAATAAAATGTTAAAAAGGAAATAGATTTCTGTAATATGTGTCATTTCACATTTCTTTATTTAGTCTAGTGTGATACCAATACAGATTTAAGGTTGATCGCTACTCATTGAAAATGGAGCACTGCGCAGGTCTCTGCGCATATAGCTTAAATGTATCAGATTGAGCTAATATTAGAAAACTAGATACATATACATGCTTACAAAGCCATATTAAAACATGAGCTAATTTTGAGCAAAATTGAGCATTTTAGTGGACTTTGAAAATTTGATACATTTATAGCCAATAATATTTGCTATTTTCAATATAAGTTAGAATATTGGACTTATCAATCAATAAATCATGATCTAGATAGATATAGATCTCATCAGGTTCTTTAAAATAACCAAGGGTAGGATATAGAACCATTTCATACCCCGATTTTTGCCATTTTACCCATTATTTTAGGCTTTAAATATGAAATTTAGTCCAGTTTTGCATTATTTTTTAACTTCAAAGGCCCAAAACCATAAAAATATGCCCGGGACCACCTATCAAAATTCCTCTAAAATGTTAGCTATTGGTCCAAACAATTTTTTGAAAAAAAAAGAGAAAAGTTCATGGATTTTTTTCAGTGATATTTAGATATTGCTGAAGAATTATGCATTAAATTTGAATTTTCGTCATAAAACCATCCCGTTTTTTCATACAAAAGTACATTTTTGGACCATGATTTTATTTTCCCCATTTAAAGACATGACCTTGGATTATTCATGTGCAATACAAAATAAATGTGGGCATTGGTTGACTAAGAGAAAAAATCATGAAAATTTCCCATTTTTTTGTAATTTTTGGCAAAAATTGACAATACTTTTTTTTTTCAAAAATCTGTAATAAAAAAAAGTAGCTCGGGACCCCCCCATTTTTTTTACTCTTTCCATTTCTAAATGATATAAGCTACCTTTGGGGGAAAAAACAGGACATTTCATGGATACAAAGTTAAGAGTAGCGATCAACCTTAAGCGATCAACCTGATAATTCTAATTATAAGACATTCGGAAAAAACATGTCTAGATAAATGAATGAAGACGCGACAGTTTATTTGCATGGATCGGGGGAGAAACAGCTGTCAGGGGGCGGAGACTCGTTAGGTAGAACATAGTAGAGGCTAAAAACTGACAAAATTGAAAAACTGTAAGCTCCGATGGCCTCGTTTGATACCACAAATTCCGGTCGCCGCTCAAGGAGACCGGAATGTGTGGTAGTGCCGACGTGGGCCTTATGCAGCGACAACAAGATCAAGCTTGTCATCAAAAGACCTGTAAAGGACATCTACACCAAGTCACCTCAGTACCGGGGTGAACGCTTATGGAATTGTAGGGGTGTAGATGGGGGGGTCCTCATGTCGCATGTCGATTTTAAGAAAAGGCCATGTCGCATGTCCATGTCGCTTAATAATCCCAATGTCGCATGTCGATTTTAAGAATTGATCATGTCCCCTGTCACTAATTTTTCAAACCTCATGTCACACGTCACTAAGCCTCATGTCGCATGTCGATTTTAAGAAATGGCCATGTCGCCGTGTCGAATTTAGCCATCCATACCCATAATTGTCTGCAAGCAGCACAGCACAAACAGCCAACCAGAGACAGATTTTTTTCTAGTCGGCTCTACATGATTTACGGCCCCGAGAGCCACGTCTGAAAAGCTCAATATCAACTGATCAAATGTGGGTTGACAATATCAGATATACACGTTTACACTACTGTTACCATGGATACACTGTTAAATAATAACCACCCCCTTAGTTCATCAAGAGCAAGTTTGAAACTACAGTAGTATAGTATGTATCGGAACGGGACTATAGTTAATTACTGTTTATTACTCAATCGACCTGCAGCCAATCAGAGGCCTCCATTTGGTCACGTGACCGGAAGTGACCTACTTAGGGGATTAGTGGTGACGTCAAGTGACCTAGTTAGCCAATCAGAGGCCGCCATTTGGTCACGTGACCGGAAGTGACGTCATATGACCTACTTATGGACCGGAAGTGACATCATATGACCTACTTAGGGGACCGGAAGTGACGTCATATGACCTAATGGCCAACCGGAAGTGAGTGACCTCATTGAGGATCACGTGACCGGAAGTGACCTGATTGACCACGTGATCGGAAGAAGAAGAAGAAGAAGAAGAAGAAGTTTTTTGTTTAGGAAGTGAGGGTCTTTAGGATCACGTGACTGGAAGCGACGTCGTCACATGAGTGACGCTTTAAGAGACTGCGCGACTTACTAGTAAAAGAAGACGTATGAAAATAAAAACACAACAATAATTTTTTTTATTTTTTTTATTTCTTTTTTTCAATCTTGATAAACACTCTATTTTTGAAAAGATGCACTCAATCAAGCAATAACACGCTTATTTTTTTTTTTCATATCTCTAAAGGACTCGTTGTCACACCGTCAGAATGCACGCGACGCTTATAATACAAGTAGCGCACGCCGTCTTTCTCTATGGTGTAGGTGACCATTTTGTTTCGCACCACTTTGAAATTTCTATTTACAGCAATGAGAGTTTTTCGTTGGCGAAGAACATCCAAGAAGTCGTCTGGTTCCTTAGGGTTTTGTTTCTTCTGTACGCCTTTTGCACTCCATTTTTTGGATTTTCTTTCACCGGTGTCGCTGACTCGATCGTAGCAAATGTAAGTCTTAGGGTTGAGACTTAGGATCCCGTCACCTTCCCACTCCGCTTTCATAAGCCCCGAAGTTCTCAGATCGTGAAGGTACCGTCTCTCACAACATCCGCCGGGCGGCGGACACCATTCTCGCACTCTTTCCGTTTTTGTCTTCACGAAAAGCTCTAAGTGATCGTCGCACACCGCTGTCGGAAGCCACTTTCGTTTCTCTCTGAAGTACGTCTCTCTCAGGCGAGGTTTGACTAGGTCATCCAACGTGTCACCGCTGAGAGCCATGTAAAGACTGTCGGTGTCCATTTGACAAAGGGCATAATCGCGCCGATCGACGAATCTATCCAAGAAGTCGTATGTGAACTCTAACATTTTCAACTTCGCGTACTGGTATACCATGAACCCTATTTGAATAGGGAGGTTGTTCTTGACTGTTTTCGGTTGTAGTTCGACTTCAAACAGATCGGAACTCAACTCGGACGCCTTTTTGAAGCGCCACAAATTGGCCAATAGTTCGAACTTCCGACTGTCAGTGTATCTCACCGCTGTGTGTTTTTCTTTGTTGCAGATTGTTTTACCGTACGTAGCGTTTCCCATTAACTTGTAACAGTCTGACAGAATTTTCTCGTTCTCGTTCACGTCGCCACGTCTTCGCGCCGCCGTTACTTCGTCCGCGAAACCGGCAAAGGAGCGTTTAGGTAGGTATTCTACCACCAGCTGCACTTTGGTGACTATCAAACCGTGCTCTAAATACCACTTGAGAAGCGGCGTTCCCAAGAGAATATTTTTTCCGTGGTAACTCCCTATCAGACATCTCTGAGGCGTGTTCAACAGCTTTTCTTCCTGTGCAAAGTCTGACATGTGAGGTCCTATGTCTGATTTTGAAACGGTCACGTTCTTGAAAACGGGGGTCATTTCTTCGAAGTAGTCTCGTAGGTGAGGCGGCGTAGTGATGTCCACTTGAACTAAACCGAACATTTTCTCCTCTTTCACAGCGGAAAGGATGTCGCTCTCGCTCATCGCGTTTCGAGACACTTTCAAAGCGGCAACCTTCCAGCGTTGTTGGGAGGCCTTAACCCGCTCATCTCGATGCTTCATCTCTCTCCATTCGCACTCCCACACGACGACCAGCTTGTGACCTAGCGCTTTCAAGTAAGCGCTTACTCTAGTCGTTCTGTCGCGTCTCTCCTCCCTCAGTGAAGCGCACTGATATCGGTGCGACGGTATGCACTCGTGAGCGTGGAACCAACACCCGTGAAACTGGAAAACCGTATTAGAGGCCGCGTGAAACCCGTCCACGCGAATTCTCCGACAGCCTACAACCATCTCGCCGCCGTTCAAAGCGTGGCGCAGTTTCACGTCGCGGTCGTGCTCTACGAAGCGTAACCACTCCAAAGCGCTGTGAGAGTTTCTTTGCCTAATTTCGGACTTGAACTCGGTCTCAGGTCGTCTCACCGCGTAATAGCCCGTGCAGTGCGCTTCGCTCATGCAGCGCAAGTACAGAGAGTTAGCGTCTAGTCCTAGGATGTGTTGGCACGGTCTCGCTTCTTCGCCGTACTTGTGCTCCCTTATCCGCGTGGTGCCCTTCTCGTGAAATCTATGGAAGATGATGGAAGGACTGCCGACTAGATTTTCTTTGATCAGAGCGTGGAGGACGGCGTCGAACTGGGGGAATGTTGTGAACGCGTCTTCTAGGTTTTGGAAGAGGAACCGTAAAGTCAAACCGGCGAGAGAAACTCCGTCTTTCAACATGTCAATGCCGCGATCTTGGAAAAATTTAGCGTGATTTTTCAGAGCTTCTATGAAAGGTTTGACGTCTTTGTTGTTGTAGTGGATCAAGTAATCTTCCATAGTTTGCATCTTCTCGTCGGACCAAACTTTCTGACATGCGGCGTAGTCGGATTCGGACATTTTGACGCCCGTCAGTTCGCTGTCAAAAGCCGATCTCGGTGGCAGCGTTCTGTTTGCCAGTTTCCTGGTAGACTTCATCCATTCGTAAGGAAAGTGACCTTTCTCTTCGTTCCTGGTGAAAGCTCGCAAATAGGTCGCGTAGTTGTAACCGGGTGCCAAATAGTTGACTACGTCCAAGAAAACCGTGTGCTGTGTGTAAACTGCCAAGTATTGATTGCTTCTCTTTATGACGCTGAATTCTTGGTTTCTTCGGTCTCCGGAGGCAAAGAACGAGTGAAGGCGTATTTTGATCAGGTTCAAGTCGTAACGCCCCGAGTTGAAGCCCACGACTGGAGCTTGACGGATGTATCTCAGAAGACGCTTCTTCAGTTGAACTAACGGGTGTCTGGTCTGAGCCGCAGCGAAGCCGCCTGGAGAAGGGGTGAATGTCGCCTCCTCCAGCAGGAGAGCTTCACCTATCGCCGCATCTAACTTCGCTAACGTCGGTCGGTAAAGTTCTAGCACAGCTTCCCCGATGACTTTGGCGTTCTCGTTTATGTGATTTAAAACTCGGTCCAACAAGGGGTCGGAATCTGCGTCGGATTCTCTGACGAAGCAGACGGGCCCCTCCCACCCCGGAAAGTCGGATGCGACGCTAGCCGACAAAGGGACGTGATCCCACAGCAGGGACACGTGTTCCGTCGACGGTTCTTTGCACGGTCTGAAGAAAGCCTCGAAATCAAAGGCGATCTTGTAAGGGTAGATTCCGGAATGTCCGTCGGGGGGAAAAATGGAGAAGTCTGCTAGCGCTTCGAAAATCGTTCTCGAATTTTGGTAGATGCCACCTACGTAGCGCAACTTGACTTGTCGGCAAGAGGAAAGCTGGTTCCTGTGTCTCTTCAGCAAGAACTCGGTGGTGAACGCTGCCTTACACTTGCAACATTCGTATATGCCCGCGTACGCGTTGAAGTCCGTGACGAGAGAGACGTGCAAACCGCCTTTCGCCGTCAGGTGTAGGTTGACTTTACCTCGGGCGGCCAGAGTTCTGGAAGGCGGTCCAGAGTAACGCGTCTTCTCAACTTCCGCCCCGGCACTTGACGCGACGCGGTGTAAACCGCTATTTGTACGTCAAACAAGTTCTCTAACGCGGGTAAGTCGCGGATGTTCAGACCCGGAAAGGATTCAGGTGTGGCAGCGGGACAGAACTGACGTAACAAATCTGAAGCGCGCTTGCTGGTGTTGTATAAGTGAAAGGAAATGCAGCAGAAGATGCAGAGGTTGTCCTTGTTGGGAAAATCTAACACGCCGCTTCTCTTTCCAACTCGACCGGCCTGAGTGATCCTACCGCCTATGGGGAATTCCCCCGGTCCCATGTAAACGCAAATGTTCAAATTGGTAGGAAAAAGAACGTGCCACTTGGTGTCAGCGTCGCAAAGTTTCCGTACTTCCTCGCAAGCGACGGTGTTTTCCATCTTTGAGAGGAGCTCTTCCAAAGTTTCTGAATTAGTTATAGTAGGGAGCGGTTGTATGAGAGTTGCGTTGTTCTGGGAGGCATGAAAGTAGCGCAGTTTGCTCTTGTCTTCTCTGTGTTGTAAGAGTAAGCCTACCGAGAAACCCACTTTGTATCTGAATCTTTGTGTCAAGTGAATGCGACGCATAGTATCTACAGCGTCACTCAACTCGCCGGTTGGTAGCCTGAAGTTTGTTACACTCACGCGAGTCCCGTGCATCCTGACGCCCGTTTGTATCGCAGGCCAATTCGCCGTGAACGTTTCCTCCCCGTTCGGTACAGCACATATGCGCGGAGGGATGGTCACCCCGTCCAGAGATTCGCGTCGACAGGCGATCTTTCGGCAATCGCCTTCGCCGCATAGAGGGCAAAACTTAGGTATTACTCTACAATTTTCTACGTGTCTCTCGTGGTTGTACGGTCTTTTAAAAATTTTGAAACACTTTTCGCATACGTACTGCGTCATGTTTTTTCACTCAGTTACCAACTACTTAGCCGTCTAACTATCTATCTATCTATCAATCTATCTGTCTATCTATCTATCAATCTATCTGTCTATCTATCTATCTGTCTGCTGTCTGTGTATCTGTCTGTCTATCTCATACAGCGTACGTCAAACGCTGTGTGTGTGCGCGCGTGAGCGTTGAGCGTCTCTCATTCCGAATCTATACCGAGATATTTGAGAATAATCTCTGTTTTGTCATCCAACTCTTTGAGCGCTCTGGCGGACAGCGTCACCCCCTGCTGTGTGGGTTTTTTGTCAGGACCTTCGTACTTGCGCACGTGGACGAGGTTCTTACCGCTGTAGTAGCTCACAGCTGCGTACACTTCGCCCTCCTCATCCAGCACTGCGAACCAGGGGGTGTGATTAGGTCTTCCTTGCGCGGCCGCTGTGTCGCGTATGCGCACCACTGCGCGGATATCGGCGATGTGTGCTATTAGCTCGCGCAGCGCGTCGGCAGTGAAGTGCACTCGCTTGCTTCTGGTCAGAGACGCCTCTTTCACCTGGCCGTCTTTTGTGTAGCGTGGCCTCCTAGACAGTCTAGCCACGTCCTCCCAGATCTCCAGCGTCAAAGCCCCGTCTAAGCAGAACTCTAACCCGAGAAGACGGGAGAAGGTTTTCTCTGCTTCTTCTCGTCCATCTCGTTCTTTTTCTTGTATTTTTCTCTTCTTAGTAGGCCTTGTTGTTCTGGAACTCACCTTAGAACGTTTCAGACCCGCAAGAAGAGTAACACCATCAGCGTGAGCTGAATCAGCAGCAGAACCGATAACAGGAGCAGCGTCAGCGCTGGTGGTATCCGAGACCTCGTTGTTGGAACAGAGCAGCCACACGCCGTCGGTGCTGAGTGTAGCGGTAGAAGATGAAGCGCCGCCGCCCTCGTAAGGTGGCGGTGAGGGCAGTCGCCACGGACCGGACGCGCTACCAGTGGAAGTGAGGTCGAAAGCTGGGGAAGAGGAGAGCCGAAAAAACGTACCGTCCGCCCCTTTCCCTTCGGGTTCTTCGTACGCCTCGTCGTCAGCGTCGTTCTCTGTCTCACCCTGTTGCTGCTGCTCCTCCTCCTCTTCTTCTTAGTTTAGGGGCTGAGTGTCCGAATAGCTGTAACTCTCAGCGCGAGCGGCGTCGAGGGCGTCGGTCGATGTAGTGGTGGAGAGGGGCTGTGCAACGTGCAGCAGGTCATCAAAATCATCAACAGTAGTGGGGAGGTAAAAATCCGGTTGCCAGTACTGCGCTGTGCCAGGAGCGTTGTCGTCAGTAGTAGTAGCGGTAGCAGCAGGTGCAGCAGAAGCAGCAGCAGCAGCAGCAGCAGCAGATGCAACAGTAGCAGGCGCAGCAGCCTCAGCAGGCGCAGCCGTAGCAGGCGCAGCAGTAGCAGGTGCAGCAGCAGCAGGAGCAGCAGCCGCAGCACGAGGATCACCAGCAGCAGCAGCAGCAGCAGCAGGCGGGGCGGCAGTAGCAGCGGCAGCGCGCTTAGCAGCAACGTGTACCGTCGCGAGTGTAACAACGTCGCTAGCACGACGACTACTACCAGTAGTACTACTACCACTACTACTACTACTACTACTACTACTACTACTACTACTACTACTGCTGCGAGCGCTCGCTACAGCGGGAGGGTGATAAGACCAAGCGGCTGCGGCGGTAGTCTCATTTTCAGTAGCAAGAGGAGGCACTGACGCTAAACGAGCGCTGTTCCGCGTAGTCTTCTTGTTCTTGAACTTGCTTAGATCCTTGGACAGCGCTAGGTGTTGTCTTTTGCTCATGGTGGTGACTGTAGAGAGCAGCAAAAGAATGAGTGAGTGAATGGAGGTTTCCAGGCCCCTTATATACGCCTTCTCGCTTCTAGAGCTAAGCTACTTACTGCCCCTGTTCAGCTGCCGCCGGCTGGCCGGCGGCCATTCACAAAGAGAAACAAAAGACATAAGGCATGACGTTTTCAGCTGGATCCCTTTCCCCCCTTTTGAGAGATCGACTGTCATGAGCTAAGCTACTTACCACCCTGTTCAGCAATTCAACGCGCATTAGCTGTATAAAGGATTAAGCGGTTGCTGCCGCCGACTGACCGGCGGCCATTCACAAAGAGAAACAAAAGACATAAGGTATGACGTTTTCAGCTGGATCCCTTTCCCCTCTTTTTTGAGGGATCCACTGTCATGAGCTAAGCTACTTACCACCCTGTTCAGCAATTCAACGCGCGTTAGCTGTATAAAGGATTAACGGTGATGAGCTTAGAGTGTGTATACAAAAAAACTACAGGAGGCGTGTGGCGTGAAGCAGGACCCCCTAAGACGAACGTGTCTGTCTGTGAGTAGAGGCGTGTGCATGTGGTGAGCGACTTAAGTTTAAGACAAAAAAAAATCACCGCCTCCTGCCGTGATGAGTAGACCGGGCCGGCCGGCGGCGGCCGGCTAGTTCAATAGGGAGGGGTGACAGCTGACTAAGGCTGTGCATGAAAAAATCCGATTTTCACCTGACCTCTGACGTTTGTTACAATGAATGTCAGAGGGAGGGAGACGTCCTCAGGTAGGGGGTAGGAGGTAAGGCTATGGATGAGGAAAAAACACCGTTTTCAGCTGGTCTCCATGGATAGCGATGACATACCCCTCGTCATCTAAGCTCTTAAGGAGCGGAGCGGCTGAAAAAGCGTCATGCGGACAGGTCGCTAGACAGCTGGAGTGCTGTTGGAAATAGGATTAAACTCCCTCTGTATAAAAGCTCTGATTTCTGTTGGAAAAAAACCATATCGCCTCTGACCACAGTAACGTCTACTACCACCACCACCACCGCCGCCGCCGCCGCCGCCAAGACGAGACGAGATGGCTCAAGCTATTCCACTTTCAAGCTCGCCTTCACCGCCTTGTCCACCTGAAAAAAAGTTAATGCGGCTTGACGACGTGAGACGCGCGAGGCAGACCGATGGGGAGAACAGAGAGGTAGGACAGCGGCGCTTAGCATATAGCGACGCCTTGCTTCGTCAACTAGGTAAAGAGTTGAGCGGATCTTGGAGAGAGTTGGGCAGTAGATTAAAAGTTACCGCCGCCCGTATGGATGCTCTAGTAGAGCGCAGTGTCAAGACACCGGAGGAGCTGTGTACGGCGATGTTCCGAGTCTGGTGGGGTGAAACCCCGCATCGTCATAGATGGGGAGAGCTCGGTCGCGTCTTCACCCGCATTAGACGCGTGGAACTGTTGGCTCAGTGGATGTCCCTTCTCCACAGACAGGGGTTGGATTTCGAAAACCCCGACTCGCGCGCGATGCATAAGCACTTGGGCACCCTCGGCAGACGTCTAGGTAGCAGGTGGAAAGAGGTGGGGGACCATTTAAAATTGTCGCCTGAGAGGTTAGATAAGATCGCTGAAGAATGCGAATACGGAGGAAGTCCCGCTGAGTGGGCCTTCCGAGTGTTGAAAATGTGGCAAGCTGAAGCTGACGGTGCCGGCGGTACGCCTTTTGAACTCCTTCGAGTGTTGACTGAGGACATGGGAAAGTTTGACCTCGGCATCGCGATATTACTTGACGGACATGTGAATTGTTGTGTTTTATTTTCATACGTCTTCTTTATTAGTAAGTAAAAAAAAAAAATTATAACAATTAAGACGCGTGTCCTCTTAAAGTGTCACTTCCTCCAGTCGCAGCTGATCGCCTCATCGAGGCACGTGATAAACAAAAAAAAATGAAGAGACACGCTTCTTCCTCTTGAGAGCGTGTCTCTCGATTGAAATCTTTTCTTTTCTTTTTTTTCTTAAAAGAGACAAACGCCCCTTAGAGTACCCCCCCACCCCCCTAGAGTGCCCCCCTCCCCCCCTCCCCCCCACCCGCCCCATGCATCCTAAAAGCGCCCCCCTCCCCATGCATCTTAAAGGGGCCCCCCTCCCCCCCTCCCCTCCCCTCCCCTCCCCTCCCCTCCCCTCCCCTCCCCTCCCCTCCCCTCCCCTCCCCCCTTATACACTCTAAAGAACGCTTCTACCTAGTTCAATAAGTCACTTCCAGTCGCTCGTAAAACAATAAAAATGAAAAAAAACAACTTATATCGTAGTGTTTTTTATTAGTTTACCGAAAAAAATAAGAGACTCGCCTCCTCCTCTCCTTCTCCTCCTCCTCCTCCTCTCCTTATCCTCCTCCTCCTCCTCACCTTATCCTCCTCCTCCTCCTCCTCCTCCTCCTCCTCCTCCAAAAAAAAATTAAAAAAAATCACATTTTAAAGCGCGTGACCCCTTAAAGACGCTCATCTCTTCATTAAGTCGCGTGACGTCACTTCTTCTTCTTCTTCTTCTTCTTCTTCTTCTTCTTCCGGTCACGTGATCAATCAGGTCACTTCCGGTCACGTGATCCTCAATGAGGTCACTCACTTCCGGTTGGCCATTAGGTCATGTGACGTCACTTCCGGTCACGTGACTCATCAGGTCACTTCCGGTCACGTGATCCTAAATTAGGTCATATGACGTCACTTCCGGTCCCCTAAGTAGGTCATATGACGTCACTTCCGGTCCATAAGTAGGTCATATGACGTCACTTCCGGTCACGTGACCAAATGGCGGCCTTTGATTGGCTAACTAGGTCACGTGACGTCACCACTAATCCCCTAAGTAGGTCACTTCCGGTCACGTGACCAAATGGAGGCCTCTGATTGGCTGCAGGTCGATTGAGTAATAAACAGTAGTTAACCATAGTCCCGTTCCGATACATACTATACTACTAACTACACTGTAAAAAGTCGATTGCCATTTTTGTAGGTGTCCCGTAGATTTTACTGTAGGTGTACATTTCATTGTAGGTAAACAGTAGACTCTACTGTAGATCTACAGTACATTCTACTGTAGATTCTACTTTGTTCCTAAACTTAAGCTGGGGCTCCACCACGCAATTCTCACGATCCGATCATATGAGAACCCCATAGCTTCAGAAAAGAAAAACATGAGAAACCGGGTACGATGAGGACAATCTGAGGGTTTGTTTATGTTTACATCTTACTATAGGTATATACAGTTTGATCAGATATAAACATAGGCCTAGAGATCAAACAGTTCAGATTAATAAAAATCAAACCAGTTTGATATGAGATCGGGAGTCAAAATCGACCTGAGATGCAAAATCGGGACCTAAGTTGGGACCTAAATCTTGTTACATAGCTTTGGCAATTCTATTTTCCACATTGTTTATAAACAAAAACATCATTTGTAAACAGAGATTCTGTCTACTGTATACCATTATCATGGTACACAACTGAGCCAGATTCATGAGAATTGCCCCAATCTGAGAACAAAATTGGTTAGTGGAGCCCCACCTTAAAGCTGGGCCGTCAGGGAATGAGTTCAGCATTTTACATACATGGACTAAAATAACAGTTCCACCAGAGGGCAGCAGTATTTGGACAGGGGACCCATGAGCATTGTCCAGCTACAACATATTCAACCATCTTGTGCCAGTAAGAGCTGAGCTCCCAGCCCTTAAGAGCCCTTTTGTGAATAAAAACTGAACTATATCCAAAAGTGCTTTTGGCCTCACTTTAACCATGACGGTCAAGCTTAAATTCTCATGATCCGTCCGATCAAATGAGAAAAGAAAAGAAAAACATGAGAAACCGAGTACGATGAGGACAGTCTGAGGGTTTGTTTATGTTTACATCTTACTATAGGTATATGCAGTTTGATCAGATATAAACATAGGCCTAGAGATCGAACAGTTCAGATCAATAAAAATCAAACCAGTTTGATATGAGATCGGGAGTCAAAATCAACCTGAGATGCAAAATCGGGACCTAAAACGGGACCTAAATCTTGTTACATAGCGTTGGCAATTATTTTCCACATTGCTTATAAACAAAAACATCATTTGTAAACAGAGATTCTGTCTACTGTATACCATTGTCATGGTATACAACTGAGCCATATACATGAGAATTGCCCCGATCTGAGAACAAAATTGGTAAGTGGAGCCCCACCTTAAAGCTGGGCCGTCAGGGAATGAGTTCAGCATTTTACATACATGGACTAAAATAACAGTTCCACCAGAGGGCAGCAGTGTTTGGACAGGGGACCATGAGCATTGTCCAGCTACAACATATTCACCCTATCTTGTGCCTGTAAGAGCTGAGCTACCAGCCCTTAAGAGCCCTCTTGTGAATGAAATCTGAACTATATCCAGAAGTGCTTTTGGCCTCACTTCAACCATGACAGTCAAGCTTTACCTATTCAGAGTATAGATCTGCCTGATTCTGACTTATCCAGTAGTCTGATTGTCACATGACATCTCATCTCAGCTGTGATTGGATCGATCCTGAATCGAGAGTACTTTATCAAACGTTTTTGCATTGCATCAGGTTACCTTTCGCCCCCTATTATCCCTGAGACTAAAGGGAATTGCTAGTTCCTACACAGAAGCCACCTGGCGGCAAAATTTGAAGCTCATGAAAAGTATTCTTTAAGCTGTATTCATATTCCTACATAGACCACTTTCCCTAAATCAACTATTTGTTTTTGCTATTTTGACAGTATACCTCCATTGTTTACATATATTCACTGCTAGGACATCCATAGGATCCTATAGTTAAGGCAAAATAAATATTTTTCCAAAATTCATTTCATTTCATCTGTGACCCCCTGTTTTATTGGTCCTAAATTGATTGTATAGATGTCCATTATACATTCTCAAGGTTTGGTTGCAATATCAATAGAAGAAGCGGATTATCCATGATAGATAATGTGATAATGCTGTGTTCCTATTCATTTCTATAGTTAAGGTACTCCTTAACTCAAATGGACATATCATGAAAGTTAGTACTGTGACATGGCCATTTCTTTTGATTTTCTATTAGATAATAGATCAAACTAACATATTCCTGAGTTGTATGCAAAAGTCAATAGAACATCAGTAATCCTGCGACAAGTAGCAAGTCCCTTTAACGGCATGCTTCATCCTTTCTTTTTAGAATTGGAAAAAGTGTGGTGAAGTCATTTGGTACCGTCTCTTTACTACTGAAGTCATAACGGACCACTTCTAAAGAAATATCAACTTTGACAAAGCTTTACCTTTTTCCCTCATTGCCCTTCTGCCGCCAGCACCCCTATCTATGCAAAATTCGTTGACGCTCTTACCTATATGAGAATATAACTATTACATGAAATGCATACATTATAATTCATTATCTTAATTCTATTATTTTCATATCATTTTTTTTATTGGAAAAAGGAAAAAAAAAATTATATGTATTACATTTGCAATACATCTTAGTAATAATGCGATGAGATGATAGATTTATAATAAATAAAAAAGTCGGATGATAATCAATTAGCATTCATGAAACAACGTGGGTAATCCTTCTTAATGGCTAGCTTAAAGCTGAACTGTCAGGGAATAAGTTCAGCATTTTCCATACATGGACTAAAATAACAGTTCCACCAGAGGGCAGCAGTGTTTGGACAGGGGACCGTGAGCATTGTCCAGCTACAACATATTCATCCTATCTTGTGCCTGTGAGAGCTGAGCTCCCAGCCCTCAGGAGCCCTTCTGTGAATGAAATCTGAACTACATCCAAAAGTGCTTTCGGCCTCACTTCAGCCATGAAGGTCAAATTTTAAATTAATTTACATAAGTTGACAGTTGACAGGTGTAAATATTCATGTTGTCAGCCTCTTGGCTCCAACTTGAGAGTTAAAGGGGCAGGGTCCGATTTTTTCCCATATTTTAAATTTTACTTAAATGTGTTCAAAATGTCATCATAATATCATATTTGGAGGATGGGACACAATGAAATACTATTGATGGACAATAAGAGGCAATTAAGAGGGTCCCATTAATACAGATACAACACTTTACAGTGTATTTTCCAATGGGTGGACTTATAGCGTGCACTCCAAAAGTCTTAAATTCAGCATAAAACTGATAATTAGCTGAAATACAATCTGAATTATGGGGAATAATGTTTAAAAAAGTAGCTAGGACATGAAGTATGGCTATATTGAACATTCCGGTTCATTTTAAGCAAAAAAAAAATTTGAGCCCTAATCATCGGACTATGTCACTTTAAAGGGGCATTCTCACCACTCGCACTTACCACATAGCAGACTAGAACAGTACTAGAATTGTGAGTGGGAGTAGTATAGTATGTATCGGAACGGGACTATAGTTAAGTACTGTTTATTACTCAATCGACATGCAGCCAATCAGAGGCCTCCATTTGGTCACGTGACCCGTTGCCATGGTAACGTGACCTACTTAGGGCTCTCAGCCAATCAGAAGCCAGCATTCTGGGTGACCTACTGACCTACTTAGAAGCTCTCAGCCAATCAGAGGCCGGCATTCTGGTAACCATGGTAACGTGACCTGCTTACGTCACGTGACCTACTTAGGCTCAGCCAATCAGAAGCCGGCATTCTGGTAACTAGGGTAACGTGACCTACTTAGGGTTTGTTTGTAAACAACACCACGTGGCTCTCTTGTTTGTAAACAACACCACGTGACACGTGACTGTTTGTAAACAAACAACTTATATATAGAAAATAAACACAACAAGTTCCATGTTATGTTAAAATTATATTTTCAAAAAAAAAAGCACATCTGTTACAGCGTCTATGTGTAACTACGCGCGTTCTCATTCAAACACTATAACACTATCATACCGTAGCAGCAGCAGGTAGGACTGGAAGAAAAGCAAGCGCACGAGCAGAAGCGACGACACCAGTTGCACCATCCGGCCGTCGCGTTGGTAGCCCTACTACTCGTCGCGCGTTCAACTGGAGGTTTAAGAGTGACAAATGACGATTCTTTGTCGACGCGACTGCTAACATCAGCATCGGCAGCAGCATCGGCAGCATCGGCAGCAGCATCGGCAGCAGCGGCAGCAGCCTCGGCAGCAGCGGTAGCAGCAGTAGCAGCAGCTGTAGCAGCAGTAGCGTGAGCATTAGCAACAACAGCAGCAGCGACAGTAGCAAGGGCGGCAGAGCGGGCACTAGCAGCGTTATCAGCGGCGTCATCGGCAGCCGCAACAGCATCAGCAGCAGCAGCGTCGGCATCGGTGGCATGAGTAGCTGCATCGGCGGCAGCAACAGCAGCAGTCACAGCCGCAGCGGCAACAACAACAACGTCATCACAACCAGCGTCACTAACAGCCGCAGTAAATGCAGCAGTAGCACGCTGAGCAGCACTAGCAGCAGCAGTAGCAGAGGCTACAGCATCAGCTTCACATTCGCGCGCCGCTTCGTCATTCCGCTTCATGTCACGGTAGCAACTTTCCATCATGGGGATCTGCAAATTGAGGCGCGGTGCTGGTGGTGGTAGTAGTAGTAGTAGTAGTAGTAGTAGTAGTAGTAGCGTGAACGATGATGACGATGCCGAATACGGTTTCACTCCCCCTTATATA
Source organism: Harmothoe impar (assembly GCA_947462335.1). NCBI lineage: Eukaryota > Metazoa > Annelida > Polychaeta > Phyllodocida > Polynoidae > Harmothoe > Harmothoe impar. Next base: position 5,584,848 of record OX381704.1, read on the forward strand.
CCCTTACTCCCCCCCCCTTTTTTTTCAAGCCACCGGCCAGCTGCCCCCTCACGGCAGGTCTTTAGATCAGCCTTAAGTCGCTTACTACGCGGCTCATCATCCCTCTAATCGCATTTTCCAGCCGCCGGCCGGCTGACTGCTGACGACAGGAGAGGGTGATTTGTTTTTCTTTAGATTTAAGCCGCTTACCACACGCACACCCTCTAGTCACAGACAGAGTGACAGAAAGGGAGGGGGTCGCTTTGTTCACGCTACCTGTAGTTGTTTTTCTATACACACGCTGAGCCCATGACCCGCTAATCCTTTATACAGGTAACACGCGTTCAACTAATTACTCTATTGTATGACAGTCGGTACACGGATTTAATTTTAAACCACCTTCCCATCTGGATCCATGTCTGGCGGGGTGGAAGGATCCAGCTGAAAAGCGTGATTAGGGCTTTTGTTTCTCTTATGATAGCAGCAGGTCAGCATGCGACAGCTGAAAATGTCAGACTCGCCGCTCCTATAAAAGACTGAGATGCGTCTCTCTTTCCACACACCCTTCTACCATCGCCGCCGACACCGCCACCGCCGGCCAGCCGACCGCCGCCACCGCCTGCAGTCACCGCCATCACACCAGCAGGGAATTTCGAGCTGAGTCTGCTTATTGCTTATTTTTTTTGTTTGAGCTTTTTGTTTTTTAAAATTTTTTATTTTCACTCAGTCTTTTTTGTTTCGGAGGAAAGAAATATGGCGCTGCAGAGGGCGCGAGTTTCTAAAAGACGGTCGCGCGAACAAAGTGCTCTCCTCAACTGCCCGGCTATTTTTTTATCTCAAAGGAGAGAGCGTCACGTAGTTGAGGTTCACGCTTCTCTTGAAGCGTACCGAATTCTCGAGAAATGCAAAGCTGAGCGCCATCGTCGTTATACAAGAGCGGAAAAGGAAAACGTAGCGACATGGCCGAGAGCCGTCTTCTCAGAACAGCATTTACTCTACTATTGCATAACAGCCGCTCTCAGCGCCCCCACTCGTTGGGCGTTTCATGAAAAGAAAGAGCGCCGCTACTCTCCTCACCCTGCCTCCTCTTATAAAGTGAGAATAAGTGCTATGAAACGATTCGACAAGCCGATCGGTTTCTTGGGAGCGACTGCAGCTCCCACTCGGTGGGCGCGCGTTGTGGCCGACGTGAACACGGTCTCTAAACGTTTCGACGTCGTCACTTGTTATCCCGCATATTGCAACGCAGCCGAATTGAAGAAGATAGGGACGCACTATTTTAAACCATACGCTCCAATATGTATTTGTCACCGCCGCGCTCACACGCCTTATTGCTTTTTCGAGACGATCGTGTCACAACACAGAAATAGAAAAAAAAACGGCAAAGCGACGAGCTTTGCCTAAATGATCAAAAAAAAAAAAAAAAAAAAAAAAAAAAAGAAAAATTAATCTCCTCCTCCTCCTCCTCCTCCTCCTCCTCCTCCTCCTCCTCCTCCTCTTCTTCTTTTTAAAAAAAAAAAATAAATATTTGTATCAGACTCCTCTGGAGTCTGATACAAACATTTATGACTATTGAGTGAAAATAGAATTTTATCGCAAAAAAAAAAGAAAAAAAAGTCACTTCTGCCGCCGCTACTGTGACACCGGCCGGTATCAATAAAAAGGTCGGCTGACTTTTCTCCACAACCATTCACTACCGACCGTTCGAGTGAGAAACACAGCAGACAGTCAGACACACAACCGCTCTCTGACGCGTCCTGAAAAAAAACAAAAAAAATGTCCAGTAGTAAAAGCAAACTCTTCACAGAAATTCATTTCGACGCTCGACTACAAGGACCCTTTAGTTGTATCATTAGCGGTCCGTCGGGTTGTGGAAAATCGCGCTTGGTGGATCAATTTCTGAGCGACGTGAACAATTTGGTCACGCCGCCGGTGGAAAAGACTTTTTACCATTACGGCGAGTGGCAACCTCTGTTTGAAAAAATGCAAAATCAGTACGGTGTGGAATTCAGAGAAGGTCTTCCTAGCAAAGAGTCTATAGCGGGAGACGTGGAAGTAGCAGAAGACGCTTTACGACCCCACACTCTACTGATATTGGACGATCTGATGAGCAGTTCCAATCAGCAAGTGGTAGCCGACATCTTTACTAAATACTCGCATCACTGGAACGTGAGCGTCATATACATCACTCAGAACCTATTCCAGAAATCACCCGACTTTCGAACTATGAGTCTGAACGCTCACTACATGATCGTTTTCAAGAACCCGCGCGACATGGGGCAAATAGCTAGTCTGTCTCGCCAGGTGTTTCCGTCCAACGCGGCGGCCCTCTCTAGTATATTTACCCATGAACTCAAGCGACCTCACTCATACCTCCTTCTGGACTTCAAGCAGTCAACACCTGACGATCTGAGAATACGCTCCTCTTTGACGTCCATACACTCTCAGCTAGTGTTCGTACCGCTAGACAAAAAAAAGAACAAGAGAAAGCAGTAGCCTCATTCCGGCTCTCATAGGGATGGCCTTACCGCTTATAAAGAGCATTCTCCGTATATGAGACACCTCATTCGACACCTACTCGCCGACAGCACCACCACCACCACCACCACTACCGCCACCACCAGCGTCATTGCCACCGTCGTCCCCATGACGGACTCAGAGCAGCAACAACACTACAAACGTTTAGCGCTCGTGGATCCTGAGACGCTCTACAAATCATCACGAGCAGGTCTACTTCATCATGTGCCCGCTGCTGCTGCTACTACTAGCGCTGCTACTACTGCAGTCGCTGCTGCTAGTACTTCTACTGCTCCAAACCTTCCTCCTCTTCCTGATGAGCGCACTGAAAAGAACGAGAGTTCCGCTCCTGCCACCGCCGCCCGCCTACCTGCCGACATGGCCTATTACCACAAGCAGGCAGAACAGTCCCTTCATCCCGACGCGGCCTTGCACCAGGTGCTACAGTTTATCTACAGGGACTTGGATTTAGTGTTGAACGACCCCACTTTGAAATCGCGCGAGAAAATGTTGAAATACCGAAGGTTGTTGAATAGATTGCAATTTTTTCTCGCGAATCCCCACAACAGCAACATCTCTTCGTCCTACTCTTCTTCGCCCCCGGCTCACCTCCGTCAGTCTGCTGAAGAGGCCAGCGCGTCCCTACTCGAGCGGTTGGTGAACCAAGTTCCCAAGAGGAATCGCACTCGGACCGTGGCGCTGTACAAACAATTGGAGAAATCCGGTGTGATCAAGTGGAACGAGGACGGTGCGGTGCGCGAGATGTCGGGTCGGAGAATACCACCTGAGCATCGCATCAACATAGTGGACTTACTGAACGACGCTGCCAGGTTCAGGAAGACGGCGCCCAGACCGGCGGGCTACTCGCCTTTCACGAAAGCGCTGCGCGAAGCAGTTCCCACAGACTCCTTGATCGGAAACCATCTGTATAAAGCGAGCGGACCTGGCCGAAGTTTGGACACACGGCTTGCTGACAGAGGTCGGAAACGACCGAGCTTCGACTCGGAAGAAAGAGAAGCAGCAGCAGCAGCAGCAGCAGTAGCAGCAGCAGACTCTTCTCTCCAGGTGGACGATCAATCCTCTGACGACGAGGAGGACGACAGTGAACTTTTCCAAACTCCGACTTCCTATAGGAGCGTGGCGAGTAAGAAAAGGAGAGGGCGCAACCGCCTAGCGGCGAGCTCGTCGTTCACGCCCTCAACAGGCCCACCATGGGCAAACCAGTGAAGAGACTGACCAAGAAGGAAAAAGAAAAGAAGCGCGTAGTAGCTAGATATACCGACGTCAAAGCGCCCTCCAGTTTCACTAGCGTGACTAAACTCCAGAAACATCATTTTCGCCACCTGAACCCGGCCGTCATCCGAGATGCTTTAGTGTCGCTGGACGCCTACACTAAACATAAACCCATTCGGAGAAAATTCGCAAGGAACAAGACTATAACCGGCGCAATCGATCAGCAGTGGCAGATAGATCTGATGGACATGCAAGCTTTGGCGTCTCACAACGACCGCTTCCGGTACGTGGTGACGGCGATCGACGTTTTCTCTAGGTACGCGTGGGCCGTTCCCATTAAATCCAAGAGCGGCGCTGATGTCACCGAGGCCTTCCGAGAGATGACAGGCACTGGCGAGATACGACCGCGCACTGTTCAGACAGACAAGGGGAAAGAGTTTTTGAACAAGATCTTTCAAGATCACTTGAAGAGCGAGGGCATAGAGTTCTTCACTGGCGAGAACGACGACATCAAAGCTAGTCTAGTGGAGCGCTTGAACCGCAGTCTGAAGGAGAAGCTGTGGCGTTATTTCACACACAAGCGCACGTATCGCTACGTAGACGTACTGCACCATGTAGTGTCTTCTTACAATCGCACTCACCACAAGACGTTGAAAATGGCGCCAGTAGTATAGTATGTATCGGAACGGGACTATAGTTAAGTACTGTTTATTACTCAATCGACATGCAGCCAATCAGAGGCCTCCATTTGGTCACGTGACCCGTTGCCATGGTAACGTGACCTACTTAGGGCTCTCAGCCAATCAGAAGCCAGCATTCTGGGTGACCTACTGACCTACTTAGAAGCTCTCAGCCAATCAGAGGCCGGCATTCTGGTAACCATGGTAACGTGACCTACTTACGTCACGTGACCTACTTAGGCTCAGCCAATCAGAAGCCGGCATTCTGGTAACTAGGGTAACGTGACCTACTTAGGGTTTGTTTGTAAACAACACCACGTGGCTTTCTTGTTTGTAAACAACACCACGTGACACGTGACTGTTTGTAAACAAACAAACAAAAAAAAGTTATGTAACTTATATATAGAAATAAAAACACAACAAGATAATTTCTTTTCTTTTCATTTTATTCTTTATTTTTTCATTTTCAATCAGAAAAAACACACAAGTTTATGCTTTTTTAGCTTGCTTCTTCGATTTGCAGCAACTCAACAGGCCGCAAAGTCTCACGCCGCCGTCACTCGCACCACCACACCCCGGACGACTTTTCTCCAATAGACATTGCACGACTTTGGATAAATCCAACACCATTTCGGCAAGGCAGAGAATCTTTGCCTCCATGAAACGGCCGCCATCGCAACAACCCGTCACAACAGCATCATCGATAGCTTCTGACTCACGACCCGGTCGCTCAGCTTTGGGATTTTGCTCATGCGCATGACGCACTTCTTGGGGTTTCTTGTTCGACATGCTTCAATTAGGAAATGAACGCAATGAGGTCCACAGGTGTCAGCAGAAGTGTCTTGTAGTTGAATGCGGTTTCTTTGCCACTTGAACGGAGCAGAGCGTTCCACGAAAGACAAGAACTCCGCACTCAGCGGCGGTAAGCCGAAGGAATCAAAGTAGTACACTTCACCCGTGCTCGACACGTAAAACGCCACCCAATGCTGACCTGGTAAATGTTGCGGATCTGTGTTGCTCACGAAACAAGTGTCTTTGATAGGGTGCTTCGGAATAGTGTCACAAGAGAAAACGCCCAGGAAACGATGTTTTGTGTGAACGTTTTCCTTCAACACTCTGCTTATTTCAAGCGTGTTCATACGATACGCCAAGTACCGCCGTCTTGTCTTCAGTTCATGTGGTAGTCGGTGACGGGGTGTCGATCTCGGGTCAGCTCGACGACGTTGTCGTACACCAAGTAGAGTAGCACCGTTGTTGTCGCTTGTAGCGCCGAGCGGAAACTGACTTCCACCCTCAGCTGACCCGCTCTTATAAGGTTCACGCGACACCCGTCGTGCGATCTGTCTGGGGTTAAGTCGAGGGGGAACACCGTGTAACCGTTCAGGAATTGTTCGTATGAAATACCGCAGGAGCGCGCGCCCTCGTACATCCCCGTTTCCGTGTGTAGCGCCAAGTACTCTCTCACGGCCGCTTTGGTCTTAAAGTCGGGCACGTAGGCGTCGTTCGGCACTTTCTGATCGTTCACTATCACTTGAAGCGAGCTGATGTCGTAATGCTTCATCTCGAACGGGTTCTTGGTGTAGCTACCGTTGAAAGCGTCGTGGTCAAGGAAGCAAATCATCATCGACTTGGGAAGCTGGCCTGTGTTGGAGTGCGTGTAGCTGTGATCTCTGTTACCTTGAGGGATGGCGTACGTCGTCACCTCCACTCTGTTCACCGGGTAGTCGAAGGGCCCGTGTTCTATCACCGCTCTCTCGTGCGTTTCCGCTACAGCGTCCGCCACCAGCACGCGTCGCACGTAGAGCTTTGCTTTGTAGATCTTCAAGCTGTAGCCTCCGTCAGCGGCGCACATCAGATAGAAAGAGGGCGCCGCTTGTTTCAGAGTGAGATTGATTTCTGTCTCTCCAACGATGAGCTTCGGTTGATGAGCCAGGTCAAAGTGCAGTCGCGCCATCAGCGAAAAGCGCTTGTTGGAGATTAGCTTCTTGCGCGCTTTGTACCCCGCATTCGCGTAAGTCAACGTGTCAAACTGACCGGGCGTATCTTCATGCCACCCCTGGGCGCTCATGACGCCGTCCTTCACGTCTTTGTTGTAGTTGAGTAACCCTTCCAAGTAAGCTCGGTAAGGGTAGGTCTCGGTGTTGCCAGACACTTTGAAACCGCCGATGGAGACTTGGACGTCTTTGAAGAGCGAGTGAGCCAAGTTGTTCACCGGAGCTACCGCGTCGGTGTCCTCGATCGCCGCTCCGTCCTTTAGCACTTGACATTCCAGATGAAGGTAATTCTCGTTCAGGTCTGTGTACTCTTGCGACTTGTTGATGGTGAAATTTATGTTACCTCCATCCTCTAAAGAGTTTTTTGTTTCTATCCCCAGGAAAGACGACTTTAAGATAGTAGTCTGAGTCGGCGCTACGGTGTGCAGGTCGAGCTCAGAGAGCGCGCACTCGTTACTGCTCTCGTGTACGTAAGCCATTGTGTTCTCTCTTCATGCGGCCGACAGACTGACGCCGGCCCCCTCCAGTCTTTTTATTTATACCTGAACGCCTAGGCGCTTACCGGTCGAATACATCCCCTCTACGTCTCTTGCAAGAGCCACCGCCCGTCTGAGGAGAATGCCGGCGACGTTTCGACCCTTTCTTAGACGCGACAGGCGTCTTTCCTCCCGAGAACGCCGTACTCGCCAGTCTCTTCAGAGCGCCTGCGCCTCGGTCTTTCACGCTGCTCTTTAAAGTCCGACCCGCCAGCACATCTTTAGCTACGCCCACACCGGCGCGGAGCAGCGTTTTTCCCACCGACTTCAATAGCGGGGTAGCCGAGCGCATCAGACCTAACAGAGCGCCGCCTAAACCGTGCCCGCTCTGGAAAGAGCGCCCGCTGTACACGTTGACGCCGTTGCCCAGCTGCGCGTTGTAGTAATCGCTGTACCCTCTGCCGACGGTGCGCCTGGGTGGAAAGTACGGAACGCGTTGACGCATCATTTTTCTCTCTTTCAGCGCTCAATAGGTCTCAGATGAAGTGTCACGGTCACCTCGCCTCTACCGAATGGGATGGAATGACCGGATCGGTCTCTTAAATAGATGCCGACCTCGGTAAACCTCTTGGATTTCAAGGGGAAATAATCCAAATGGGGAAAACTGATAGCTTGCACGCCACCTCGACGCTTTCCGCCTCTGTCCACCGCCACGCAGCGCAACAGCGGCACTTGCATGTCGCCCACACGTCTCTCCTGGATCATGTCGGTGTATATGTACACAGAGTGCACGTCCCCGTAAACATCCATCGAGTAGGCGCCGGTAGTCGGCGACGCGAAACACGTCTTCTCTCCGAAGCCTAGAACGCATGCGAGATGCTGACTCAGCAGGACAGCACAGTGTCTCGGCGGTTTGATGGTGACGCGTTTCGTCTTGGCGTCGTACGATAAGATCCGCATCGGTTTGAGCAAGAAGCTGTCGCCCTCTAGTCTGTCATCTCGCAACGTCTCACTCAAGCGCTCGATTAGGGTGTGGTTGCTTCCGGTGAAAATAGGAGGTATCTCGAATATGTTTGGCATGAAACTGCGCACTCCCATGTCCTTCTCCATCTTTTCGATCATCTGTCTTGCTTGATGGCTGATCGTCTTCTTCTTCACCGCCGGGGACAAGAACTGCTTGTATACGGCATTCGTCTGTCTCAAGTCGACCTCTCTCTTGAACCTTTTTGTTTCCGGTTTCAATTGCTGCTCTTCCGACGTGTCTGATATCTCTTCCACCGTTACATAGCTCGCTTCCTTCCAGTTCAGCGGGAATTTTGAGCTGAACGTTAGCTTGCTCAGACCGTTCGCGTTTTTCATTCTCTTCCAGTCTACCTGTGGTTTTTTTCCTTCGGAGAATTTAGTTTCTTTTAAAACCTGGATCGCCTCCTCTAGCGAACCTTTGGTGCGCAGAGGAACAACGATGATCAAGTCGTCGTCGTGCACGTTAGTCCATTCTGTAGGGAGGATGATCTCAGTCAGAGCCGCTTCGTACGCTTCGGGCAGAAGGAGCGGCGAGTCGAAGTGAGTTCGGAAAGACGTCAAGCTGTTGTCAGGATAATACTCCATAGAGCTGTTGCTAGGTAGAGTGATGTTCATTTTTTTTTTTTTTTTTTTTTTTCTACGTTATTTTTTTGACGGGGATCCACTCGTTGAACTTGTCGTCGTAACCTAACCAACGTACGAAAGCTAACTCTTTACCGTCGACGGTCTTGCGGCGCAACACCTCGTCTATCAGGTAGTTGTTGTCGTAACGACTCTTGTACACCTTCTGAACCTCTTCCGGGTAGAAGACGCCTTTTATCTCCTCGCCCTTGTCGTCTTTCAGCTCGAACCCTCTGCTTCCCAACGTCTTAGCAACGTCGACCACTTCCTCGCGCCAGTTTCCCTCGTACCCTTTGTCGAAGGCGCCTTTAGTTCTCAACATCCTCACTCTGTCACCCGGAGCGATGACGTCGACGGCGGACGTCTTTGTTTTTTTCTTCTTTTTCCATATTTCGTCGATTTGTTTGTTAGTTGGGAGATCTTGTCGGTAGAAAACTGTTTCGCTGTTTTCCGAGCTGACTTGAGCCGGCGCCATTTTCAACGTCTTGTGGTGAGTGCGATTGTAAGAAGACACTACATGGTGCAGTACGTCTACGTAGCGATACGTGCGCTTGTGTGTGAAATAACGCCACAGCTTCTCCTTCAGACTGCGGTTCAAGCGCTCCACTAGACTAGCTTTGATGTCGTCGTTCTCGCCAGTGAAGAACTCTATGCCCTCGCTCTTCAAGTGATCTTGAAAGATCTTGTTCAAAAACTCTTTCCCCTTGTCTGTCTGAACAGTGCGCGGTCGTCTCTCGCCAGTGCCTGTCATCTCTCGGAAGGCCTCGGTGACATCAGCGCCGCTCTTGGATTTAATGGGAACGGCCCACGCGTACCTAGAGAAAACGTCGATCGCCGTCACCACGTACCGGAAGCGGTCGTTGTGAGACGCCAAAGCTTGCATGTCCATCAGATCTATCTGCCACTGCTGATCGATTGCGCCGGTTATAGTCTTGTTCCTTGCGAATTTTCTCCGAATGGGTTTATGTTTAGTGTAGGCGTCCAGCGACACTAAAGCATCTCGGATGACGGCCGGGTTCAGGTGGCGAAAATGATGTTTCTGGAGTTTAGTCACGCTAGTGAAACTGGAGGGCGCTTTGACGTCGGTATATCTAGCTACTACGCGCTTCTTTTCTTTTTCCTTCTTGGTCAGTCTCTTCACTGGTTTGCCCATGGTGGGCTTGTTGAGGGCGTGAACGACGAGCTCGCCGCTAGGCGGTTGCGCCCTTTCCTTTTCTTACGCGGCACGCTCCTATAGGAAGTCGGAGTTTGGAAAAGTTCACGGTCGTCCTCCTCGTCTTCAGAGGATTGATCGTCCACCACCTGGAGAGAAGAGTCTGCTGCTGCTACTGCTGCTGCTGCTGCTGCTGCTTCTCCTTCTTCCGAGTCGAAGCTCGGTCGTTTCCGACCTCTGTCAGCAAGCCGTGTGTCCAAACTTTGGCCAGGTCCGCTCGCTTTATACAGATGGTTTCCGATCAAGGCGTCTGTGGGAACTGCTTCGCGCAGCGCTTTCGTGAACGGCGAGTAGCCCGCCGGTCTGGGCGCCGTCTTCCTGAACCTGGCGGCGTCGTTCAGTAAGTCCACTATGTTGATGCGACGCTCAGGTGGTATTCTCCGACCCGACATCTCGCGCACCGCACCGTCCTCGTTCCACTTGATCACACCGGATTTCTCCAATTGTTTGTACAGCGCCACGGTCCGAGTGCGATTCCTCTTGGGAACTTGGTTCACCAACCGCTCGAGTAGGGACGCGCTGGCCTCTTCAGCAGACTGACGGAGGTGAGCCGGGGGCGAAGAAGAGTAGGACGAAGAGATGTTGCTGTTGTGGGGATTCGCGAGAAAAAATTGCAATCTATTCAACAACCTTCGGTATTTCAACATTTTCTCGCGCGATTCCAAAGTGGGGTCGTTCAACACTAAATCCAAGTCCCTGTAGATAAACTGTAGCACCTGGTGCAAGGCCGCGTCGGGATGAAGGGACTGTTCTGCCTGCTTGTGGTAATAGGCCATGTCGGCAGGTAGGCGGGCGGCGGTGGCAGGAGCGGAACTCTCGTTCTTTTCAGTGCGCTCATCAGGAAGAGGAGGAAGGTTTGGAGCAGTAGAAGTACTAGCAGCAGCGACTGCAGTAGTAGCAGCGCTAGTAGTAGCAGCAGCAGCGGGCACATGATGAAGTAGACCTGCTCGTGATGATTTGTAGAGCGTCTCAGGATCCACGAGCGCTAAACGTTTGTAGTGTTGTTGCTGCTCTGAGTCCGTCATGGGGACGACGGTGGCAATGACGCTGGTGGTGGCGGTAGTGGTGGTGGTGGTGGTGGTGGTGGTGCTGTCGGCGAGTAGGTGTCGAATGAGGTGTCTCATATACGGAGAATGCTCTTTATAAGCGGTAAGGCCATCCCTATGAGAGCCGGAATGAGGAAACCTCCCTCTTGTACCAAGACGCGTCTCTTTTTTTTGATGGGCGTAGATTTTTTGCCGACCTCCCTCAACACGTCAGCCGATTCTCGAAGCTTGTCCAGTTGTTTGTCGCTGAGCGGGATGTTCCCTACCAGTAAATTGTGACAGATCTCACTTAACGCTGCGATCAGATCGTCGCTTCCAGAGTCTATTAGATGCGAGCAGTCCTTTGGCGAGCACTTAGCTAAGTGCTTGAGAGTACCAAAGTGTCTTTCGAGTAGATGAGAAGACATTTTTTTTTGCTACTGCTTTCTCTTGTTCTTTTTTTTGTCTAGCGGTACGAACACTAGCTGAGAGTGTATGGACGTCAAAGAGGAGCGTATTCTCAGATCGTCAGGTGTTGACTGCTTGAAGTCCAGAAGGAGGTATGAGTGAGGTCGCTTGAGTTCATGGGTAAATATACTAGAGAGGGCCGCCGCGTTGGACGGAAACACCTGGCGAGACAGACTAGCTATTTGCCCCATGTCGCGCGGGTTCTTGAAAACGATCATGTAGTGAGCGTTCAGACTCATAGTTCGAAAGTCGGGTGATTTCTGGAATAGGTTCTGAGTGATGTATATGACGCTCACGTTCCAGTGATGCGAGTATTTAGTAAAGATGTCGGCTACCACTTGCTGATTGGAACTGCTCATCAGATCGTCCAATATCAGTAGAGTGTGGGGTCGTAAAGCGTCTTCTGCTACTTCCACGTCTCCCGCTATAGACTCTTTGCTAGGAAGACCTTCTCTGAATTCCACACCGTACTGATTTTGCATTTTTTCAAACAGAGGTTGCCACTCGCCGTAATGGTAAAAAGTCTTTTCCACCGGCGGCGTGACCAAATTGTTCACGTCGCTCAGAAATTGATCCACCAAGCGCGATTTTCCACAACCCGACGGACCGCTAATGATACAACTAAAGGGTCCTTGTAGTCGAGCGTCGAAATGAATTTCTGTGAAGAGTTTGCTTTTACTACTGGACATTTTTTTTTGTTTTTTTTTCAGGACGCGTCAGAGAGCGGTTGTGTGTCTGACTGTCTGCTGTGTTTCTCACTCGAACGGTCGGTAGTGAATGGTTGTGGAGAAAAGTCAGCCGACCTTTTTATTGATACCGGCCGGTGTCACAGTAGCGGCGGCAGAAGTGACTTTTTTTTGCGATAAAATTCTATTTTCACTCAATAGTCATAAATGTTTGTATCAGACTCCAGAGGAGTCTGATACAAATATTTATTTTTTTTTAAAAAAAGAAGAAGAGGAGGAGGAAGAAGAGGAGGAGGAGGAGGAGGAGGAGGAAGAGGAGGAGGAGGAGGAGATTAATTTTTTTTTTTTTTTTTTTTTTTTTTTTGATCATTTAGGCAAAGCTCGTCGCTTTGCCGTTTTTTTTTCTATTTCTGTGTTGTGACACGATCGTCTCGAAAAAGCAATAAGGCGTGTGAGCGCGGCGGTGACAAATACATATTGGAGCGTATGGTTTAAAATAGTGCGTCCCTATCTTCTTCAATTCGGCTGCGTTGCAATATGCGGGATAACAAGTGACGACGTCGAAACGTTTAGAGACCGTGTTCACGTCGGCCACAACGCGCGCCCACCGAGTGGGAGCTGCAGTCGCTCCCAAGAAACCGATCGGCTTGTCGAATCGTTTCATAGCACTTATTCTCACTTTATAAGAGGAGGCAGGGTGAGGAGAGTAGCGGCGCTCTTTCTTTTCATGAAACGCCCAACGAGTGGGGGCGCTGAGAGCAGCTGTTATGCAATAGTAGAGTAAATGCTGTTCTGAGAAGACGGCTCTCGGCCATGTCGCTACGTTTTCCTTTTCCGCTCTTGTATAACGACGATGGCGCTCAGCTTTGCATTTCTCGAGAATTCGGTACGCCTCAAGAGAAGCGTGAACCTCAACTACGTGACGCTCTCTCCTTTGAGATAAAAAAATAGCCGGGCAGTTGAGGAGAGCGCTTTGTTCGCGCGACCGTCTTTTAGAAACTCGCGCCCTCTGCAGCGCCATATTTCTTTCCTCCGAAACAAAAAAGACTGAGTGAAAATAAAAATTTAAGAAAACAAAAAGCTCAAAGAAAAAAAATAAGCAATAAGCAGACTCAGCTCGAAATTCCCTGCTGGCGTGATGGCGGTGACTGCAGGCGGTGGCGGCGGTCGGCTGGCCGGCGGTGGCGGTGTCGGCGGCGATGGTAGAAGGGTGTGTGGAAAGAGAGACGCATCTCAGTCTTTTATAGGAGCGGCGAGTCTGACATTTTCAGCTGTCGCATGCTGACCTGCTGCTATCATAAGAGAAACAAAAGCCCTAATCACACTTTTCAGCTGGATCCTTCCACCCCGCCAGACATGGATCCCAGATGGGAAGGCGGTTTAAAATTAAATCCGTGTACCGACTGTCATACAATAGGGTAATTAGTTGAACGCGTGTTACCTGTATAAAGGATTAACGGGTCATAGGCTCAGCGTGTGTATAGAAAAACAACTACAGGTAGCGTGAACAAAGCGACCCCCTCCCTTTCTGTCACTCTGTCTGTGACTAGAGGGTGCGCGTGTGGTAAGCGGCTTATATCTAAAGAAAAAAACAAATCACCCTCGCCTGTCATCAGCAGACAGCCGGCTGGCGGCTGGAAAATGCGATTAGAGGGATGATGAGCCACGTAGTAAGCGACTTAAGGCTGATCTAAAGACCTGCCGTGAAGGGGCAGCTGGCCGGTGGCTTGAAAAAAGGCGGGGCGTAAGGGTATATAAGGGGAGTGAAACCACATTCAGCATCGTCATCATCGTTCACGCTACTACTACTACTACTACTACTACTACTACTACTACCACCACCAGCACCGCGCCTCAATTTGCAGATCCTCGTGATGGAAAGTTGCTACCGTGACATGAAGCGGAATGACGAAGCGGCGCGCGAATGTGAAGCTGATGCTGTAGCCTCTGCTACTGCTGCTGCTAGTGCTGCTCAGCGTGCTACTGCTGCATTTACTGCGGCTGTTAGTGACGCGGGTCGTGATGACGTTGTTGTTGTTGCCGCTGCGGCTGTGACTGCTGCTGTTGCTGCCGCCGATGCAGCTACTCATGCCACCGATGCCGACGCTGCTGCTGCTGATGCTGTTGCGGCTGCCGATGACGCCGCTGATAACGCTACTAGTGCCCGCTCTGCCGCCCTTGCTACTGTCGCTGCTGCTGTTGTTGCTAATGCTCACGCTACTGCTGCTGCCGCTGCTGCTACTGCTGCTACCGCTGCTGCCGAGGCTGCTGCCGCTGCTGCCGATGCTGCTGCCGATGCTGCCGATGCTGCTGCCGATGCTGCTGCTGCTACGGTATGATAGTGTTATAGTGTTTGAATGAGAACGCGCGTAGTTACACATAGACGCTGTTACAGATGTGCTTTTTTATTCGAAAATATAATTTTAACATAAGATGGAACTTGTTGTGTTTTTTTCTATATATACGTTGTTTGTTTACAAACAGTCACGTGTCACGTGGTGTTGTTTACAAACAAGAGAGCCACGTGGTGTTGTTTACAAACAAACCCTAAGTAGGTCACGTTACCCTAGTTACCAGAATGCCGGCTTCTGATTGGCTGAGCCTAAGTAGGTCACGTGACGTAAGTAGGTCACGTTACCATAGTTACCAGAATGCCAGCCTCTCATTGGCTGAGAGCTTCTAAGTAGGTCAGTAGGTCACCCAGAATGCTGGCTTCTGATTGGCTGAGAGCCCTAAGTAGGTCACGTTACCATGGCAACGGGTCACGTGACCAAATGGAGGCCTCTGATTGGCTGCATGTCGATTGAGTAATAAACAGTACTTAACTATAGTCCCGTTCCGATACATACTATACTACTGGCGCCGGCTCAAGTCAGCTCGGAAAACAGCGAAACAGTTTTCTACCGACAAGATCTCCCAACTAACAAACAAATCGACGAAATATGGAAAAAGAAGAAAAAAACAAAGACGTCCGCCGTCGACGTCATCGCTCCGGGTGACAGAGTGAGGATGTTGAGAACTAAAGGCGCCTTCGACAAAGGGTACGAGGGAAACTGGCGCGAGGAAGTGGTCGACGTTGCTAAGACGTTGGGAAGCAGAGGGTTCGAGCTGAAAGACGACAAGGGCGAGGAGATAAAAGGCGTCTTCTACCCGGAAGAGGTTCAGAAGGTGTACAAGAGTCGTTACGACAACAACTACCTGATAGACGAGGTGTTGCGCCGCAAGACCGTCGACGGTAAAGAGTTAGCTTTCGTACGTTGGTTAGGTTACGACGACAAGTTCAACGAGTGGATCCCCGTCAAAAAAATAACGTAGAAAAAAAAAAAAAAAAAATGAACATCACTCTACCTAGCAACAGCTCTATGGAGTATTATCCTGACAACAGCTTGACGTCTTTCCGAACTCACTTCGACTCGCCGCTCCTTCTGCCCGAAGCGTACGAAGCGGCTCTGACTGAGATCATCCTCCCTACAGAATGGACTAACGTGCACGACGACGACTTGATCATCGTTGTTCCTCTGCGCACCAAAGGTTCGCTAGAGGAGGCGATCCAGGTTTTAAAAGAAACTAAATTCTCCGAAGGAAAAAAACCACAGGTAGACTGGAAGAGAATGAAAAACGCGAACGGTCTGAGCAAGCTAACGTTCAGCTCAAAATTCCCGCTGAGCTGGAAGGAAGCGAGCTATGTAACGGTGGAAGAGATATCAGACACGTCGGAAGAGCAGCAATTGAAACCGGAAACAAAAAGGTTCAAGAGAGAGGTCGACTTGAGACAGACGAATGCCGTATACAAGCAGTTCTTGTCCCCGGCGGTGAAGAAGAAGACGATCAGCCATCAAGCAAGACAGATGATCGAAAAGATGGAGAAGGACATGGGAGTGCGCAGTTTCATGCCAAACATATTCGAGATACCTCCTATTTTCACCGGAAGCAACCACACCCTAATCGAGCGCTTGAGTGAGACGTTGCGAGATGACAGACTAGAGGGCGACAGCTTCTTGCTCAAACCGATGCGGATCTTATCGTACGACGCCAAGACGAAACGCGTCACCATCAAACCGCCGAGACACTGTGCTGTCCTGCTGAGTCAGCATCTCGCATGCGTTCTAGGCTTCGGAGAGAAGACGTGTTTCGCGTCGCCGACTACCGGCGCCTACTCGATGGATGTCTACGGGGACGTGCACTCTGTGTACATATACACCGACATGATCCAGGAGAGACGTGTGGGCGACATGCAAGTGCCGCTGTTGCGCTGCGTGGCGGTGGACAGAGGCGGAAAGCGTCGAGGTGGCGTGCAAGCTATCAGTTTTCCCCATTTGGATTATTTCCCCTTGAAATCCAAGAGGTTTACCGAGGTCGGCATCTATTTAAGAGACCGATCCGGTCATTCCATCCCATTCGGTAGAGGCGAGGTGACCGTGACACTTCATCTGAGACCTATTGAGCGCTGAAAGAGAGAAAAATGATGCGTCAACGCGTTCCGTACTTTCCACCCAGGCGCACCGTCGGCAGAGGGTACAGCGATTACTACAACGCGCAGCTGGGCAACGGCGTCAACGTGTACAGCGGGCGCTCTTTCCAGAGCGGGCACGGTTTGGGCGGCGCTCTGTTAGGTCTGATGCGCTCGGCTACCCCGCTATTGAAGTCGGTGGGAAAAACGCTGCTCCGCGCCGGTGTGGGCGTAGCTAAAGATGTGCTGGCGGGTCGGACTTTAAAGAGCAGCGTGAAAGACCGAGGCGCAGGCGCTCTGAAGAGACTGGCGAGTACGGCGTTCTCGGGAGGAAAGACGCCTGTCGCGTCTAAGAAAGGGTCGAAACGTCGCCGGCATTCTCCTCAGACGGGCGGTGGCTCTTGCAAGAGACGTAGAGGGGATGTATTCGACCGGTAAGCGCCTAGGCGTTCAGGTATAAATAAAAAGACTGGAGGCGGCCAGCGTCAGTCTGTCGGCCGCGTGAAGAGAGAACACAATGGCTTACGTACACGAGAGCAGTAACGAGTGCGCGCTCTCTGAGCTCGACCTGCACACCGTAGCGCCGACTCAGACTACTATCTTAAAGTCGTCTTTCCTGGGGATAGAAACAAAAAACTCTTTAGAGGATGGAGGTAACATAAATTTCACCATCAACAAGTCGCAAGAGTACACAGACCTGAACGAGAATTACCTTCATCTGGAATGTCAAGTGCTGAAAGCGAACGGAGCGGCGATCGAGGACACCGACGCGGTAGCTCCGGTGAACAACTTGGCTCACTCGCTCTTCAAAGACGTCCAAGTCTCCATCGGCGGTTTCAAAGTGTCTGGCAACACCGAGACCTACCCTTACCGAGCTTACTTGGAAGGGTTACTCAACTACAACAAAGACGTGAAGGACGGCGTCATGAGCGCCCAGGGGTGGCATGAAGATACGCCCGGTCAGTTTGACACGTTGACTGACGCGAATGCGGGGTACAAAGCGCGCAAGAAGCTAATCTCCAACAAGCGCTTTTCGCTGATGGCGCGACTGCACTTTGACCTGGCTCATCAACCGAAGCTCATCGTTGGAGAGACAGAAATCAATCTCACTCTGAAACAAGCGGCGCCCTCTTTCTATCTGATGTGCGCCGCTGACGGAGGCTACAGCTTGAAGATCTACAAAGCAAAGCTCTACGTGCGACGCGTGCTGGTGGCGGACGCTGTAGCGGAAACGCACGAGAGAGCGGTGATAGAACACGGGCCCTTCGACTACCCGGTGAACAGAGTGGAGGTGACGACGTACGCCATCCCTCAAGGTAACAGAGATCACAGCTACACGCACTCCAACACAGGCCAGCTTCCCAAGTCGATGATGATTTGCTTCCTTGACCACGACGCTTTCAACGGTAGCTACACCAAGAACCCGTTCGAGATGAAGCATTACGACATCAGCTCGCTTCAAGTGATAGTGAACGATCAGAAAGTGCCGAACGACGCCTACGTGCCCGACTTTAAGACCAAAGCGGCCGTGAGAGAGTACTTGGCGCTACACACGGAAACGGGGATGTACGAGGGCGCGCGCTCCTGCGGTATTTCATACGATCAATTCCTGAACGGTTACACGGTGTTCCCCCTCGACTTAACCCCAGACAGATCGCACGACGGGTGTCGCGTGAACCTTATAAGAGCGGGTCAGCTGAGGGTGGAAGTCAGTTTCCGCTCGGCGCTACAAGCGACAACATCGGTGCTACTCTACTTGGTGTACGACAACGTCGTCGAGCTGACCCGAGATCGACACCCCGTCACCGACTACCACATGAACTGAAGACAAGACGGCGGTACTTGGCGTATCGTATGAACACGCTTGAAATAAGCAGAGTGTTGAAGGAAAACGTTCACACAAAACATCGTTTCCTGGGCGTTTTCTCTTGTGACACTATTCCGAAGCACCCTATCAAAGACACTTGTTTCGTGAGCAACACAGATCCGCAACATTTACCAGGTCAGCATTGGGTGGCGTTTTACGTGTCGAGCACGGGTGAAGTGTACTACTTTGATTCCTTCGGCTTACCGCCGCTGAGTGCGGAGTTCTTGTCTTTCGTGGAACGCTCTGCTCCGTTCAAGTGGCAAAGAAACCGCATTCAACTACAAGACACTTCTGCTGACACCTGTGGACCTCATTGCGTTCATTTCCTAATTGAAGCATGTCGAACAAGAAACCCCAAGAAGTGCGTCATGCGCATGAGCAAAATCCCAAAGCTGAGCGACCGGGCCGTGAGTCAGAAGCTATCGATGATGCTGTTGTGACGGGTTGTTGCGATGGCGGCCGTTTCATGGAGGCAAAGATTCTCTGCCTTGCCGAAATGGTGTTGGATTTATCCAAAGTCGTGCAATGTCTATTGGAGAGAAGTCGTCCGGGGTGTGGTGGTGCGAGTGACGGCGGCGTGAGACTTTGCGGCCTGTTGAGTTGCTGCAAATCGAAGAAGCAAGCTAAAAAAGCATAAACTTGTGTGTTTTTTCTGATTGAAATGAAAATAAAGAATAAAATGAAAAGAAAAGAAATTATCTTGTTGTGTTTTTATTTCTATATATAAGTTACATAACTTTTTTTTGTTTGTTTGTTTACAAACAGTCACGTGTCACGTGGTGTTGTTTACAAACAAGAGAGCCACGTGGTGTTGTTTACAAACAAACCCTAAGTAGGTCACGTTACCCTAGTTACCAGAATGCCGGCTTCTGATTGGCTGAGCCTAAGTAGGTCACGTGACGTAAGTAGGTCACGTTACCATGGTTACCAGAATGCCTGCCTCTGATTGGCTGAGAGCTTCTAAGTAGGTCAGTAGGTCACCCAGAATGCTGGCTTCTGATTGGCTGAGAGCCCTAAGTAGGTCACGTTACCATGGCAACGGGTCACGTGACCAAATGGAGGCCTCTGATTGGCTGCATGTCGATTGAGTAATAAACAGTACTTAACTATAGTCCCGTTCCGATACATACTATACTACTAGTGGGAAACGCTCGGTGAGAATGCCACTTTAAGTTGAGTGAAAGATAAATGTTGACAAAAAAAAAGGAAAAAAAAAAAGTTCAGATTATTTGTTTTCATGTTATAAGGAAACAAGACTGATATAAATATATTTGTGGAGAAAAGGCTGTGGCCCCTTATTACGGCTTCCGTACTAAGTATGCAGAGTCCTCTCTCGTCCTTAAATGTTAATTGCGTAACAAGAGAGTCATGTAGGTTCCATTGCCAAAATTGAAATAAAATATGTCCTTGAAAATAGGATGTTTTGGTTTATTAAATGGTATCAACCACCCTCAACCGCCTTCAATAGGGGGTCAGAGAGTGTATCTCCCTAAAACTTCATAAGACATGTCAAGCCATTGAAATAATTGATGTCATAACATGTTAATTACACTGCACTCACTTTTTTCTCCAATTGAAAACAAAACCATTTAGATTTTATTGATCAATATTCCATTTGCAATCATGATGCATGACGACTCTACAGGATTGATTCAGTTGAGAATTGGCGGCAAGATGCATGAATGCAACACCTGTGAGTAGACTCCCCAGGGCTGCATTCATATGGTACTATGAGGGCCTTAACATGTTCATAAAGTATATATACTACCGGCCTCTACCCCTCAGCCTATACCCTCCATCCACCCCCCACATTCACATAGGGCTAGGATCCCAGCTAGATCATATATGTTGTAGTTCTTATATTACTAAAGGAATTTAGGCTGGTCTATTTTCATGTTCACTAAATGTCCATGTGAAACAGACATCATGCCGACCCTTCCGGAGTGTATTGGGCTGGTAGGGTCGGCATGATGCAGCACTGACTCACTCGTAGACGCATTCATGCATCATGATGACAAAGGGCATACTGCATTAATAACGGGTTAGATGGTTAACACACGGTTTAAATCATGGGCGAGAACCTACACAGTTTTGGTACGTAGTGGAGTGGGTAATCAGAAGAAGGGTCACTAGAAGTCCCCCATCTCCTTTGGGCATGGTGTTCTGGAGAGAATACATGTATTTATTTTCCTTTAGAGGTAACATATTTGTTACTAGGCATAATCAAGAATATTCCTGGGGTCCAGAACATAAATTATTTTTTTTGCTCAGAGATAGAGCCATCTTTAGTAAAGCCCCCCACCCCCTCTGCTTTGAGCCAGTCTTGCTGCGGGACTGACCTCCATAGCCACAGCATTGTAGGGGAGCAAAATATGACATAGAACCATGCACAGGTCACCAGTGTAGGGCACATAGTGACGCACCCTCCTCCTACTATAATAAGTGGGTCACGGCAGTGCTATAAATAGCGTCAGTTGCGGCCCATGTTTTAACTAAAGCACATGACTGCCCCCCCCCCGGCACCCTACCACCCACCTCTCTCACACACACCCCTCCCCTTCAGGGGGTAGGGGGGGGGGGGGTAGTCCTATCACATGACTCTGCTAGCTCATAAACATGGAATTTATGAAATATAGAATTATAGCATCATGTTAGGTGAGCAGAGAGATGATGCGGGGGGGGGGGGGGGGGCAGATACAAAGACGGATACAAAGCAAGAAAAATAAAGACAGTCAGAGACAAAGAGAGACATGGAAATAGACAGAGACAGACAGAGTGGCAGGCAGATATAAAGACAGACAGAGACAGAGGGAAAAGAGAAGAAATAGGAAGAGAGAAGAACACACAGATAGACACAGACATGTACATATGATATATACTTGATTGGGGGTTAGATATTCCCTAAAACCCTTTAGATAATCTAAGTTGATGCCAATGTATAATAATTTTGAGAGACAACTTAACGTTTGGGTTCCAGATCCCACTAGTTTTGAGCAGTTATGCTCTTCATCAGGGATAATAAATATGTGTAATGATAACAATGGCAGACTGACTAGTGCCCTATGACTCTGGGCCCGGTCCAGTCTGTGGTGCTTTATATGTGACCATACATGGGTAAAATTCGACACGTGCGACACAGCGACACGGGGGTTCTTAAATTCGACACGTGCGACACGGGGGGGGGGGGGGTTAAAATTCGACGGACACAAAAAAATAGAGAAGTTTGTATAAGATAAAAATCGACACGGTGACACGGCACCCTTGCTTAAAATCGACACGGCGACACGGTGTTATTTCTGGCTACCCATGTATAGTCACTTATATTTCAAAGCCGGGCCATCAGAGTATAAGTTGAGCATTTTACATACATGGGCTAAAATATCAGTTCCACCAGAGGGCAGCAGTGTTTGGACAGGGGACCATGAGCATTGTCCAGCTACAACATATTCACCCTATCTTGTGCCTGTAAGAGGGGGGGGGGATTGGGGGGGGGGGACAAAATATTGGGACCCCTTGAAGGGGGGACCCAAAAAAATTGGACCCCTCCCAGTATAGCCAGGCTGTTCAGTTTAAGCCTGTGGTCAGAGTAGTGTCAGTACATAGTTCCACAAACACACAGGAGGGGAGTGGGGGGGGGGGGGGGGGGGGGCAACGCCGCGGCTCCATCTGGTGTTGAAGGCCTGTGTAACATTTGATACCAACATTGTTCATTGATCTGTTGGCTCCTCAACTTTGAAAATAATACTACCATATGTGGCAAGAAGTCAATACTACATCCACATTAAAAAGACTTAACCCTTAGAGTCTGATACATGCGAAAAGAGAAATCTATGATAGTTGACTTGACCAGATCAGTGAACATCCATTTGGCTGCTGGAATGGACCATTTGACACCAGGCGGAGCTGCGGCATTGTCCTCCTCTGCACACGTCCGGCCAGGTGAGAAGGGGATCCGCGTGACATAGAGGAGGGCGGAATTGCTACTCACCCTGGTGTTAGACTCGTGCATACTTTGGTTTAGTTCAGGAGCTAAATGGATAAAGTAGCAGGTATGCAGGGGAAAGTCTTTTTGATATGGGTGTATCATTCATTAGTTGTTATTTGTTGTAGCGTTTGAGTATAATGACATTTTCTCAGACATGGAGAGAACACACAGCAGTGTTGTAGTTCCCCTGTTCCCCAAGAGATGGAGCCCTTGCAGTTGGACCCCCCCCCCCCCCCCCCCCGCCACCCCCTACGCGTGACATAAGAGCCGCAGTCACTGGGCCGTGCAGTGCTGCTGGGTCTTATGACTGCCCCCCCCCCCCCCCACTGTACCTACACCTACACCTCCCCCCACCTGTACACCAGCACCCAGGGACTCAGACAGAGTCAGGACCTGGAGGAGGACACACAGGAGGAGAGGAGCATCTAGTAACAGACTACACTATACTAGAGCATCTAGTACACAGTTTACACGTGGACACATAGACTATAGCAGCAGGATGGCGGACGGCAAGAAGACGGTAGCTGTGGTGGGAGGCGGCCTGGTAAGTCACACGTCAATATTACTAGGTGTACTTTATGTGTAATGTAGCATGATGTAGCAGGTAGCATGTGGGATGTGGATGTGGGTGTGTTTCCATCTTCTCTCTCTGTGTGTGTCTGTCGCTATATATATATATATCCCTGTGTCCCTGTGTCTCTCTCTGTTTCTGCCTCTCTGTCTCTCGCTGTCTCTCTCTCCCTCCCTGTGTAAATTCCCTTGATCTAGTCAATGATATATTGCATGCCAATGCGTCCTAGCTCTCTCTCTCTGTACCTCTCCCAGAGTCTATGTTTTTGTGTCTGTGTCTCTGTGTCTGTGTGTGTGTGTCTCTTTCTGTCTACATCAGTCTATATGTCTCTCCCTGTCTCTCTGTGTCTCCCCCCCGGGGGGGGCACTTCATATATTTTGTATACACAGGTGTGCGGCTGGGAAGGGCACTTTTTGAGCAAAATCCCCCTCACCAAGGGTCTGCTTTTCACCAAAATCCCCCTCACCAAGGGTCAATTTTCACCAAAATCCCCCTCACCAAGGGTCACTTTTCGGAGATTTCAACAAAATCCCCCCAAAAAGGGTCACTTTTGCCAAAATTCTTTGCAACAAGGGTCACTTTTGACCAAAATTCTTACACCAAGGCCGACTCCTCGGGGAAAATTGCTAAAACCTAGGCCCTTTTGTCCAAAATCCCCCTCAGCAAGGGTCACTTTTGACCAAAATCCCCCTCACCAAGGGTCACCTCTGACCAAAATCCCCCTCACCAAGGGTAAGGGTTGTCAAAGGGCCAGCCGCACACCCGTGTCAAAAAAAAATTGAGTACCCCCCCCGGGGTCTCCCCTTGTCTCGCCGTGTCTATGCATGCACCCATCCACCCATCCACCCATGCACCCATCCACATGCTGTGTGTATCTCCTGTCCTCTATCTCTGTGTACATCTCTCCTGCTGTCTGGTTTCATAATCAGCTGATCAGTAGTACATGATATGTCAGCCCTTTCTGTCTCTGTCGGGCTCTGTCTCTACCCCTGTGTGTCCCTCTGCATAAATGTCTCTCCGTCTCTCTCCCTATCTGGGTTATCTGGGGACATATCTCCGTCTGTCTGTCTCTCTGTCCGCACAAGGGAGTCTAGCAGTTGTCTAGGTTGCCACCCGAATGACTCCCCTCTTGAGGGGAGCCCAGGCTGCGTAAGGGAGCCTGGGTGACTCCCTGGGCGACCTAAGGGTGTCACCTGGGGGAGTCACATAGTTTCCTGACTCACCTGAGGGAGTCACATAAGGCAACCTGAACTCCCTCTTGACTCTGTTTCTTCTCTCTGTCCGTCTCTGTGCCTCTGCCTCTGTGTACTTCTCCCTCTCTATCTGTATTTCTGTCTGTCTTTGTATGTCTGTCTGGCTGTCTCGCTCTGCCTCTCTTTGTCTCTCTCTATCTCTTTTCATTCTCTTTAATTCTCTCTGTCTCTATATATTTGTCTCTTTCTGTAACTCACCAGTTCTTCCCTGAATTCCATCACGTTTCATAACTACGCCATCCTAGGCCCTGTGACAGGAAGAGTGACTTATGAAATGTATCCCAAATGTGTAATTTTAGTCTCTCTCGATGCAAATAGACCTAAGCTTTCTAGACCCCTGCCCCCCGATGAGATTATGCCGGTGACTTTTGGTAGTATGTTAAATATCATATAGTACAGGACTGGATACAGGTTTTTCATCATTAGGGATTGATCATTATTTAACAACAGGGGGGGGGGGGGTTTCCGCTTGCTGGTGGGGCCAGACGAGGACGAAGCCCAAGTCACCCTACCAGCAAGCTGTGGTTAATTCTAAGACCCTTTCATAACCATTGTCCATCTATTTTAAACGACAGCAGCAAGGTTCTGTGAGTCTATTAAAGTGGAAATAACCAAGGTGTGAACTCCTTTGTCTTAGCCCTCCCAGGGATATACCCCATGGCCCTCCACTGTGCTTTAAACCCGCAGGTCTCGGTACCCCTCCAGTGGCAGTCGGAGTGGAGTCGGGGCAGGTACTCAGCGCTATATATAGGGGCACTGGGCCTTTAAGTACTAGATATACAATGGTTATGAAAAGGTATATAGAATTAACCACAGCCAGACGAGGGCGAAGCCCAAGTCGCCCCACCACTGTACCAGCAAGCTGTGGTTAATCCTACCTACCTTTTCATAACCATTGTCTATCTATTTTAAACCACGGTATGCAATATAACCAAGGTGCGAATCCTTTGTCTTAGCCCTCCGCTGTGCTTTAAATATAGCTGAGGGAAGAGACCACTTACCAAACCGTGGTAGATATAAATAGCCCAGCTTAGAAAAGTAACAATGAGATAAATCCCTTCTGTATGTTGCGGCTATATATAGCAATGTTACTACAGGTCAGGGGAGTACATCAAAGGTCAATAACACTTTAAGGGTCGTACTTTGATGTGATGTACCCTTTGTAGGGTGTTTACCCATAAATGGAAATAATATATTCACAACAATATGAGACATATCCACAGAAAGAGAAATATGTTTTGGATACAATGTAAAAAACTATATTGATATCTACTCTAGATCCAACTCTATTAAGCAGAACGTGTCCAAGTGTCTGGGCTATTTCAGGAAATCCTCCCCATAGGCAGCAGCAGAGAAAGGTGGTCATTGGTACCCGTGTCTATATCAGTACATGTATTTACAAACTTTGTAAATATCCTGTCACACCCTACATCCGCAGAACCCATTATTTAGCAAGGGATATGTCCTCACATTACCTAATTTCCGTTCATAACTACTGAAAATACAGTCTAACATGCACCACCTTTTTAACAGCTAAAATGTAGTTTCTTAAGATGTGCCCAGGCCCCGGATGATATTAAGGATTTATCATGCCAAAATGAGTTGATTAATTCTAGTTTTAATGAGCAGATATACTTAAAATAATGATAGAAAAGGGGGCCTAGCAGCCAAATGTAGGGAAAATACCCCCCTACACACTAGTGGTATCAGAATAATTAATTTTAAAGCCATAAGGCACGGATTTAGGATAAGAGAATATGTTACCAACTCAGAGACTCCACAAATGTGCCAGCTTCGTGCAGTGACTGCTGTGTGCAAGAGTATACTCAGAATGACTCATATTATCCTATCAAAAGTTGGATTTTACTGGCAGCCCAATGCCAAGGCTCTGGGCTAGCAGCCCATCCATTGGGCTGCCAGCCCAGAGCCTTGGCATTCTTGGGGTGTCAGAATATTTCTCATATTCCATTTATTTCTTACAAAAAAAGGGGAAAAAAATAAAGTGGAGTAGGAAAACGGCCGTTTTCGCGGCCCTCAGCGGTGCAGGTAAACACCCTACCCTTTGGAGTTCTGATGCATGAATGCAGCCCTGGCGAGTAACTCGCCGTCACTGTAATGGTGCACCATAAGAATAACTCATTCTGGTAGGATAGCGTTAGTGTTATTTAAGGTCATATTGGAGCTATTTTAGACTCGATTTCTGGGGACCATTTTATTTTTTAAAGTAAACACGACCTACCTACCCCAGACCATGCAACCTTAACATCTGGCCTAATTATGAAGTATTACATGTATCGTGACCCAGCCTTATCAATGTGTATGTACGTGTGTGTATGTATGTGTGTGTATTATTGCATGTGGGATGGCATGCTAGAGGACTACCTATATAGCTACCTGTCTAGGCTACCTAGAGTGATCCTAACCCTTTAAGGGCAGCATATTGCTTTGATGTGAAAGCAGCTAAATTCATCTAATCTATATCTCTGATTGAAATGTACTAGCGCTACCGGTAATTCTAATCCTAATTCTTGCTCTTGTTTAATAGATTCTTTTTAATAGAATTTTGTTCCAATCTATATTTTTGATTGAAATGTACTAGCGCTACCGGTAATTCTAATTTCTAATCCAAATTCATGCTCTTGTCCAACAGATTTTGATAATAGAATTTTGTTACCTCTAGACTATAACCCGAAAATGATTGAAATAGTATCCTGTTGCGTTTGCTACCGGTAAATGAAAAATCAAGCTCATTCAATCTAGTTTATATTTCTGATTGATAGGTTATTTTGATGTATTTTATGGTAACGATACCTGGCTATACCAAATGGTCAGAGCATTTGAGACTTTAATTATTAGGAGTTGATGTAGGGATTTTGATATTTCTTAGGAGCAATTTCACCTGCCGAGCCTACAATAATTCATGTTCAGCTTAGGTGGCCATAAGAGCCGTAAACCTTTGCAGGGGGGTTTAGGGGGATATATATTGAATCTGAAACCAGGGTATATTCAATCAATATGTGTGAATAGGGATAAATCTAGTATCCCTGGCAGTAAAAAAGCAAAACGAGACAGGCGAGGTACCTAATTTTAAAAAGGGATTTTCCTTAGTCCACTTAAATGCTAGAAGTGTCAGAAACAAAACTGTATCAATCAAAACAGAACTCATGTGTAGAGACATTGACATTGTCATGTTTTCCGAGACATGGTTAAATGACACAGACGAAGATGGTTTATATTCTTATCCTAGATACAATTTATTTAGGCACGATAGAGTTTCAATTTATAGAGGTGGTGGTTTATGCGCTCATGTCGATGAAAATATAACTTGTTCAACTGAAAAGTTTAAATTGCTTAATAGATGTAATGATGACATAGAAGTTCAATGGTTGTATTCTATAAAAGGTACCGGTAAGGATTCCTTAATCTGTAACTTGTATAGACCACCAAATGGTTCTCTTTTGACCTTTTGCCAGACCATGCGGGCTCTTTTTATACAAATTGATGATATACACAAATATGATGTCTACATTATTGGAGATTTTAATGTTAACGTGTTAAATGATACGCCTGACAAAAGGCAGCTTTATGAGGTCATGGATGAATTTAATTTGACACAACTGATAAATGAAGTTACCACTACGTCTGGCACTAATACGTGTATAGACTTAATATTCTCAAATTCAACTGATATTATAGCCAGTGGCCCTTTGAATGTCCACTTAAGTGACCATCTCCCTGTCTATTTGATAAACAGGCAGGTACATGTGAAAACTACATACAGGAGTTTTAGAGGCCGATCATATCGTAATTTAAATATGATTAATTATTTGAATGATATTGAAGAATATGACTGGGGTACTTTTGATGAGTCTCAGAACCCGACAGAATGTTGGGATATATATGTAAGTGTATTAACAGATATGTTAGAAAGACAATGCCCTGTAAAAGACTTCAAGGTGCGCGACAAAAACGATCCTTGGATGTCTCACTACCTGCTGGAGCGAATTACTGATAAAAATGACCTGTTATACGAAGCCAGACACGCTAAGGATATAGTCACCTGGCATCGAGCCAGAGCCTTAAAAAATGAAGTTAATCTTGAATTAGTGAACGCTCGTAATACATACTATACTGAACTTAGCGAGGCTCATTATAGAGACTCAAAGAAGTTCTGGTCGGTCTTAAAGGAGGTGATACCCTCAAGTAAGAGTGGAAAAAAATCCATTAATATAGTAAATGGTAATGGTGAGACGATACTCAAAAAAGACACAGCTACTTTTGTCAACAATTTTTTCGCAGAAATTGGACCTAAACTAGCTGAATGTCATAATGTCCCTTTTGAATTTAAGGGCGAACGCTGTGATGTAGACATGCCCGACCCTGTGTACTCTGATATTGAAATAATAGAATGTGTTAGGAATCTTGACGTGACAAAGTCCTCTGCGTTAGAGTACCTACCTACAAATATATTTAAACAGGCTGTTCTTAAAAATCCTGAGCGGTTTTGTAAAATAATCAAGTTGGTAGTTTTGTCCTGTGAAATTCCTGATTCTTGGAAAATAGCTACTGTGACCCCCCTCCCCAAGGGGGGGGACCCAACTAATGTCTCTAATTTTAGGCCAATCAGTGTTCTACCTGTACCAGGAAAAATTTTAGAAAGATTAGTTCATACTTCTATTTCGACTCACCTGGAAATAAATTCTATTCTTTCAAAAAAACAAGGAGGCTATCAAAAATGTAAATCAACACTAGATACAATAAGCGTTTTGATTGATGATATTTTAATTAATAGGAACAAAGGTAATATTACAATGGCGGCCTTCATCGACATAAAAAAGGCCTTTGACTCGGTAAATTTCAAAATTCTACTAAAAAAATTGGAAAATTATGGTATTCGAAATCGAACTCTAACACTGATAGAAAATTACCTCTCGAGAAGACAACAGTGCACAGTAGCTAATAACATTAAGTCAGCATATGTAAAGCTCAAGTGTGGTGTCCCACAGGGATCCATACTAGGCCCCTTATTTTTTCTAGTTTATATAAATGATTGCATTTTACCTGAAGACACCCACAGCACTTTACTTTACGCTGATGACTCTGTCTTGTATGTTTCTGGCAAGGATATAGATAGCCTCTCAAGGAGAATTTCGGCAGCTTTAGAAACCTTTTATAATTGGACTAGTATAAACAAGTTATCAATGAATGAGGAAAAAACCAAAATTATGACTTTCGCATCAAAAATAAAACTTGGGAGGCTACGAAAACCTGTTATCCGCTTAAATAATAAAATATTGATGAATGTAGTCTCCTATAAATATTTGGGAGTAATTTTAGATGAGGAATTAAATTTCTCGTTCCACATAAAAAACTTAATCAAGAATCTCAGGTTTAAATCTGTATTATTGTATAGATCTAAAGAAGTCATGAGTAAGGATTCTCTTTTAAAAGTCTACAAATCACATGCATTACCTATTATTGATTATTGTGACGTTGTGTACAGTGGAGGCAATAAGGATCTATTGGAAGAACTACAGCGAGTCCAAAACAAATGCCTGAAAACTTGCTTTGGTGTTCATGTCCTAACTCCTACTGATCTCATACATGCTCAAGCCAAACTGCCTTTGTTGAAGTTTAGAAGAGAGTATCACACGAGACTTTATGCTTTTAAAAGGTCAAAAAAGGACAACTATGTTCAAAAAAAGGTTCGCCTCACTAGATTGTCTGAGGCACCTTTACTAAAGTATTCTCACATCCATAGTGCTTCGTATGAGAGATCAATTGAGGTAATGTGTGGACGGGAATGGAATGCCCTTAATGTTAAGACTCGAAGTATAGAAGATTTGGTGGAATTTAAAAAGGAAATGAAAACCCTTCTAGACAAAACCATACCGGTACTAGATGCAAATTAAGTTTCTAGGCTTTGATCGAATTCTATGTTCTTCAAGACGTGGATCCAGGGGGGGGGGGAATTAATTTAAGTCAATTTAATTATGAGTATGATGTTTATTGACTGAATGTGCCTTCATCTTGCCAGAAAGAACTGTTATTTTTTCATGACTTCTATGGTGGTGAATCTGGCTGCACCAACAAACAGATTTCTGACGGGTGCAGTCAGAAACTTATTGGTTGAATAGTGAGAATTTACCTGATCTCATATGTCCTTAGGAACGCATTTTTATACATGGCGATTTATATTGGACATCCACAAAGGACTGAGACACATGTATGTCATTATTGTAACAGTCATAAAAAAATCTGACCAATAAAGTTGATTCTTGTTCAAAAAAAAAAAAAAGATGTCATATGCCCGTGTCTTTATGATGCATGTATGCAGCCCTGGTGAGTACTCACCAGTGCTGCATTTTAGCATCATGCCAGCCTATACTAAGCTGCCAGGGCTGCATTAGTGCATCATGACGGTCTGTCTCTATCTCTCTTTTCCCATCACTCTAAACCCTCTGCTTCCCACTCTCTCTCTCTGACTGTCTCTGTGGGTCTGTGGATCCCATTCTCTCTGTCTCTTACTTCTCTGTATATATGTCTGTCTGTATCTCTGTCTCTGTATCGACCTCTCTGTCTCTGTCTCTGTCTGTCGGTATGTCTGTAGGTCTGTCTGTCTCTGTCTGTCTGTCTGTCTGTCTATCTGTCTCTCTCTCTCTCTCTCCCTCTCTCCCTCTCTCCCTCTCTCTCTCTCTCTCTCTCTCTCTCTCTCTCTCCTCTGTCTTCTTTCTGTCTGATGGGGGTAGACCTCTAGATTTAACATGGCAACATGGCCATTTCCTAAAATAGGCATGCGACATGAGGCCTATAGTGCATGCAACATGAGGCTTAAAAAGATAGTGACATGCGACATCGATATTTCTTGAAATCGACAAGGGACATGAGAATCATTAAGGGACATAGACGTGTGACATGGCCATTTCTTAAAATCGAAATATGACATCGGGAACCCTCCCCATCTAGACCCCCATCTCTGTCTCTTTATTGACCTGTCTCTTACTCCTCTGCCGCCTTCTTGTCTGTCTGTCTGTCTGTCTGTCTATACGTCTCCCCATTGGAATACAGGATTTATAGCTAGTACTTAAAGGGGCACTTAATATCACCACTCACACTTAACCACATAGTAGACTAGGACAGTACTAGAAATGTGAATGGGACACGCTCTGTGATCATGCTGCTTTGCATTGAGCGTTGTTATTAGGCCGTGACTATTGACAGTTCGAACTGTCAATAACAGAATAAAATTCTCTTATTGACAGTTTGAACTGTCAATAACAGGATATAATTCCCTTATTGACAGTTCGAACTGGCAATAAGGAAAAAAAGATTCTCTTATTGACACTTCCAAAAAGGAACTGTCAATAAGAGGAAAATGAATTTCTTATTGCCAGTGTGAACTGTCAATAAGTGAATTATATCCTGGTATTGACAGTTTGAACTGTCAATAAGAGAAAAATATCCCACTATTGACAGTCTGAACTGTCAATAGGAGGAAGTTTTCCAGTATTGACAGTTTGCACTGTCAATAGCCGGCCCACCTTGATTCAGCTATTGACAGTTCAAACTGTCAATAGTGGAAAACTTACCTCTTATTGACAGTTCAGACTGTCAATAGTGGGATATTTTTCTTTTATTGACAGTTCAAACTGTCAATAGTGGTAAATAATACTGTTATTGACAGTTCTTCACTGAACTGTCAATAGTGAAAATTTCCTCTCCTATTGACAGTTCCTTAACATTACTGTCATAACCCTGAGAGTGATTTTGGTGGAAAAGTCGATTTTTGTGGAAAAGTTGATTTTGGTGGAAAAGTCGATTTTGGTGGAAAAGTCAATTATTTGTGCAAAATTGATTTTTATTGCAAAACCCGATTTTTGGGGCAAAACCGATTTTGGGGACAAAACCGATTTTGGGTGAAAAAACCGATTTTGGTGAAAAAACCACTTTTGCAACAAAAAAAACCACATGCCAAAAAAAACACTTATGCCAAAAAAAAACACTTTTGCCAAAAAAAAACTTTTTTTGAGTCCAATGTCAGTGGGAACTGTCAATAAGACAGAAATATTCCACTATTGACAGTTCCCATGAGGAACTGTCAATAACAGGAATAATTTCCACTGTTGACAGTGTGAACTGTCAATAACAGAAATATTTTCCACTATTGACAGTTCGAACTGTCAATAGCGTTTTTGTTGTTGGCCCAGGAAAAGTAATCTGCATGTACTATGTGAATAACTCCTATATATATATGTTTTGTATGTGCAGGTTGGTGGGACGATGGCGTGCATGTTAGCCAGGAGGGGTTTCCACGTGGACCTCTACGAGAACAGATCAGGTACGTTAACGAGGCCTGTTTTTTTTGTTAGATTGGCCTGATGATGATGATTTCTGAGAGGAATGTCTCTTAGTAACGTGCTTTTTCCCTGAGTGTAACTTCTTTCGGTATACTGTACCATTAATCACAAGGCCTTAGGATAAGACCCCCGGCTACCAAATGTAGTTACTTTGATATATATATATATATATATGGAAGAGCTAGACCAAGCTGTTCTTTCGGGAGTGCACACTTTTTAAAAACGGGGGGGGGGGGGGGAGTGGTGAGACTTTTGCGTGAAGGGGTAAAAAAACGTGCCCAAAATCGCCCGCAGTCGCGCCCCTATGTAGCAAAGTAACCCACTGGCTTTTTTTTTGCTAAAAACTGGTGTTTTTTTCACACCCCCCCCAGGGGTATACACTAACTTTATCAGCTGTGGGCCACCCAGGCCCGTAGCTCCAAAGATCTATGGGCCCGGATTTTCAGCTGAGGGCCAAAGACCACATTTTACTTTTTTTCAAAGAGAAAATCATATATATTTGTGATTTATCTATGTTTAGATGAGACCAAATTGCTCACATTTTTCTCTTTCCAACGGCATATTACATGACTCATCAAGTATATTCCTTCCAAATATTTTGAAAATTTCCTGTGGGCCACCCGGGCCCATGGGAAGGTTATTCTGAAGAAAACTGCGGGCCCGTACTCAAAATTACGGGCCATTGGCTCCCGGGCTAGCGTTAGTGTCTACCCCTGCCCCCCCAAGAGTGGTCAAAGTGTTTTTGTCCCTCACCCCCCATTCCAACCCCCCCCCCCCCCCCACCCCCGTTGTTAAAAAATGAGCCCTCCCTCATAGGTGCACCCACGTGACCTGGCGTCAGTGAGGAATGTGCCGCGTGATTAGCCCAACATGGAGGCTAATTAGCTGAATACATAAAGAGGTGTTCTCTAGAAACAGATGAAAGCTAAGTATAGTAGACGGTTCCCAGTCATTTCTCATATATGTTGCATAATGTAGATAGATTCAGTACCACTGCATTTAAGTGCCAGGTTTTTAATAAACACCAGTCTTGTATGTATAGATCTCCGCTATAGTACTGACTTCAGATTCCAATGTAGGTATGTCCGTTTTCATGGCAACTAGTGCAAAGCAGATACACACTTTTCTATTGGAATGCAAATTTTAAAAAGCAGATATGTTTTAAGCTTTTATCTAACAGATTATTCAATATACTGTACACCAAAGAACTCAATATTTTGCCAATCTGAACGTGAAAAGTACTAGAAATGTTGTCTGCTATTTGTACCATGACACCTAACCCAATTGCCATTCCCATGAAATCCAACTTTCTTTGAATTTATTCAATGTTCTTGTTATAATTGGATTTAAGATGACCGTGCTATGGCATGACATGCCATCAGTAAGCAATGTACTGTAAGCAGTAAGCAACTGGGCATGGGCACTACCTAAATACCTAAAGAGATGTTCTGTAGAAATGGATGAAAGTATGATAGTGTCCGTGGCCTTTAGCTAATATATATACATCTCCGTGTACATATACTTCATATAACACTCATGTCATGAAGGCTACTTCCGGTCCAGATGTACCTGCATGAGTTATCCACCAATGGGATGTTATCAAGTTACAGCAAAATAATGGAGATTGAACATGTTGCATAACAGTTACCATGGTTACCATATCTTGTTACAGACAGTTACGATGGTTACCACATCTTGTTACAGACTGTTTCCATGGTTACCACATCTTGTTACAGACAGTTACCATGGTTACCACATCTTGTTACAGACAGTTACGATGGTTACAATATCTTGTTACAGACTGTTTCCATGGTTACCACATCTTGTTACAGACAGTTACCATGGCTACCATATCTTGTTACAGACTGTTTCCATGGTTACCACATCTTGTTACAGACTGTTTCCATGGTTACCATATCTTGTTACAGACAGTTACCATGGTTACCACATCTTGTTACAGACAGTTACGATGGTTACAATATCTTGTTACAGACTGTTTCCATGGTTACCACATCTTGTTACAGACTGTTTCCATGGTTACCACATCTTGTTACAGACAGTTACCATGGTTACCACATCTTGTTACAGACAGTTACGATGGTTACCATATCTTGTTACAGACTGTTTCCATGGTTACCACATCTTGTTACAGACTGTTTCCATGGTTACCACATCTTGTTACAGACTGTTACCATGGTTACCATATCTTGTTACAGACATCAGGAAGATGGAGGTTGTCAAGGGACGTTCCATCAACCTGGCGCTATCAAAACGAGGCCGTGACGCGTTGGCCTCTATAGGTATGGAGGACCACGTGGTCAACTCTGGAGTCAAGATGTGTGCACGCATGATACACGACTTGGACGGCCGCAAACGGAGTATACCGTATGGCAAGGATGGAGAGGTAAGCTTACATATTTAATTCTTCTGGGGCCTCTATATCTCCTGTTTCTGAAGGAATCAAAACTTTAGAAAAATCTAAATGATTTTAATTTCTGAAATATGTTTTCAATTTGTCAACAATTAAGGAATATCCTGCTTCAATGGCTGAGTACTGTGAGGGAGAAACAGTTAAAATGAATCTGAAATGGGGGGGGGACTAGCTTCAGCAAGATAAAAATAAGTTGTCTACTACCCTGCATCATTATCAATATCATTATCAATACGCTGGATTTGGAATTGTGATTTATTTTCCTATTTGCAGTGTATTGTGT
The DNA here is from genome assembly GCA_947462335.1 of Harmothoe impar. Lineage (NCBI taxonomy): Eukaryota > Metazoa > Annelida > Polychaeta > Phyllodocida > Polynoidae > Harmothoe > Harmothoe impar. The sequence goes on from OX381704.1 coordinate 5,619,960, forward strand.
CGATTGACAGGCGGCAGTTGAATGAGGACCTCATCTCTGGTGAGTACTTTCCCCACCTGTTTAACCCTTCACACTTGAGAAGTCTAGTTAAAAAATCAAAAAGAATCATTACACTTTTCTACTTGTATTATTGACAGCAGTAATACAGAAAGGTGTCTCGCTTCTTGGGCAATATGTCATGCTTGGCTGCACACAGTTCAAAATTACTGCTCTGTATTACCACTCAAGTTGTGAATTCGGTCCATTTTAATACTGGCTTCGGCCTGACAACAGCCACTAATTAATTCAATTTACAACCAATGTACAGCTACAGGACATAGGTCTAGACCAAATAAAAAGAATGCTCTCAAATTTGTCTTCCATCACGTATACTGTCTTAGGAGCCAAATTCTTCCTTTTTGATCTTGTTTCTTATGTCACTTACAACCCAACATCCTCTTGACTTTTCCATGTTACAGCGGCAGAGGCAGAACCTAACGTAGACATCCACTTCCAGCATAAACTGGTGTCGTGTAAACTGGAGACCGGAAACATGACCTTCCAGAAGTAAGTATTAAAGGGGCATTCTCACCACCCGCACTTACCACATAGTAGACTAGAACAGTATTAGAATTCTGACTGGGATTTGCTCGGTGAGAATGCCACTTTAAGTAAATTTCATATTGCCCCAGACCCTTAAATTTGACCTGGCGACATAGCCATTTTGTGGCTTAGTGACATGGGACAGGATGAAAAATTGAATAGTGACACGGGACATTGAGCATTTCTTAAAATCGATATGGCAACATGGGCATGTCTTAAAATAGAGATTTGAGCCCGCAGAGAGGGCTCAAATCTCTAGAAGGACAGATCTCCTAGCAGACTGGTGTTTTACTCAAACCAAATATGTAGGGGTAATGGGTTGGTTACCTGAAACACAGCTTTTTCACAACCTAGTTCTACTAAGGTGCATCGCCAGGCCACCCCCTCCCAGGATGAGCTCAATACCTGGAACCAATATGCCAATGTTGTATAACCACAGTGCCCCGGCCTCCTTAATTGCTTTCAGACCTGAAATGGACAATCAGTGGCTAACTCCTGTCCAGAGCCAATTACCCATTCATTATGCCTAATTGACCCCCCACCAGAGGATCCCGGCCCAAGCGATCGATCTCCTTACTGTTAAATCACCACTCATTACACACCTGCATCACTAATGACAACACAGGCTATAATGCCTAAGATTACCACTTACCTGCCAGGGTGTGGTCCCGCAGCCGTCCTGAAACATGACTAACATTTCCAGAAATTGCCTGTTGGTTTAGGGACAGCACCACCTGTAGGAAAATCCATGTTTCACATCCCTCTAACATTACTGCAACTCTCCATCAGCCCAGCAACCAAACCCTCAAATGACATCTCACTACGGCCGCACACTGACCAAATCTAGCAAACTGTATAAATGCTTCAACCAAACAGAAAAGAAAGACCATGAACCTCAAACATTTCAGTAAAACCTGAATCTAAAAACAACTGACTCGTGAAGCTTTTTGTGTAAAGTGGGTGAATAGGCCCATGTATGCCTGTGGACCAGGTCCCAGAACCAGACCCCCTACATGCCTCGGCCTCATGCCATCGGTCTCCCACTCCCCCCCAGGCCAGCACACGAAAAGCCCATTAGTGTACCAATTACAGAGGCACACCACACCCAGATCCCGCTAAATCATTGCATAACTCTGGTCTGCATTCGAAGCAGTGTGGCCTGAGGCCCAGGCTCAAATTGCCCCGCCCACAGGTGTGTACTACACCTGTGCCTCAGAGGCTGGTTTGCTTACTCCAGAATAAGCTGGGTCAGCTTGTATGATGTCCCCACAGCCAACCCCAACTGAATAAGGGACAGGATGTAAAATCGGAATGTATCTGACCAAATGTGCACAACTGATAAACCGCAAGCAGGGATCCCTGTGGGTCCCTCTCAAGGCAATCCTGATGACTGCCTAATGCCTATGACACCTTAATGATTTTATTCTTTATACCCAAAAACGACCAGTGACATGTGGAAAAAGATCTTGTTAAATAGAGGGGAAATTTAAGCTGCCATAACTAGTTTTGAATAAGGAAAAGGATGTAGACTGGACTGACCAAGGACAACACCAATTATACATGTCACTAATTGGACTTTTAGCCTTATTCACAAATGGCCCTGCCAGCGGCCCATAGTGTTGAGATACTGATTCTAATACATATGTTGCCCTTGCAACCTATATTAATGGCCTAATGCATCAATGTAGACCTAAACCTCTGGTACCATCTTTTCCAGCCTGAAACACCGGACAAAACAATTTCTATACCCAAAAACAATACTATTTTATACAAAGTCTGCCTTAGATATTGCTCAAGTCATATTGAAAAGGAATTAAATATCACCCAAGTTAGGCTGCCCAGCATTTCTCAGATAATGAATGTAGGTACAAATGAACCAAGATACGCAGAGATCATGTGTCATAGAACACTGTTAGGAGAAATCATGGGATTCTACCAATCTTTAGGCAAACCACAGGGGGTAAAAATCGGCCAAACATCATGCCTCTAAGTCCCTCAGCAATCTACCATTGGGGGCTGTAAATCATATACCACAGTGGCCTGCCAGCAAAGGGGCATCCGGGAGATCCTGTCTGAATTTAGCGAGACCAATGCATGCACCAGAACCAACCGGGGACCCGGGACACCTGCCCTAGACCCCTCCTAAAAAAAATCTAATGATATTTTGTGTACTCACCCATTGAGTGGCTCCGTCCACATCTGCATGTCTCCAAAACCTGCGGGGGAAGCGTGGGGTGAAGGCCGTCCCAGCTGAAGATAAAAAGACCGTCAGCCTCCAACATCAGTCGTGCCCTCCAGGGCCCTGTCACGGGCCCATAAGCTCCTGCCAGGAATCTGTGCACGAGGTCCTTCATATCGGACACGTGGCTCACCCATGCCATCGAGTTCCGGTCCGCGACAGAGCGGGGACCAAAGTATCGCGTCCAGGGCCTCCGTGGGGTTAACCTGGTGCCGACATTGTATTCAGTTATGGCCCGATCCGCCGCTAGTCTAACAGCCGCCATTCTGCATGGCACTCCCCCCCTCAGCCACTGGTCCACCCTCATGACCTCAAGCGCGAGCCCAACGACGAAATAGTGAATTGTCTGTTCCAGCTCCCCTTGGTTGTGGCCCCTCTCGCTCCAGTAGCGTTCGGGGTTGAGCACACACATTATGACGTCCCGCTGCAGAAGCGTCTCGGTTGGGGTTGATCCATCTCGTCGCCCCCTGATGTCCGTCCTAGGGGCCCAGCCCCTCAGGTTGTCCTCCCTTATGAGCTCTGCCCGTATCCGAAGGGCCATGTGTCGCTCCCGTGGGAGTAGCGCCCTGCCCCCATGCACCCCCCTCAGCAAAAACACTGAGTAAAATGAATCGGGGGCACAGTCCCTCACCGCTCTCCTGGTGAAAGGCAAGTGCACCAACTCCTCCTCTGACACAGAGCACCTCTCGTACATCTTGACTCCCTCACGGCCAGGGAACAACTGACTCACCTGTCCTGCTCAGGCCACCACACTGAGTGAGTGGGTGGGGGGATAACGAGCCAAACCCAGGCCTCACCTGATCCAATTGGGCAGCCCCCCCCCCAGGCCATCCCTTCACTCCACGCCGCCACCTCACTCTGCCACCGACACAGGGATATCCATCCCCAGACACCCACACCGGCACCCTTCATGATGCTTACGCCGGTCCGTCTCGCACCAACTCGCCTCACTCAGAGCCCCCTGGGGGAACAAAACCTACTCCTCTACCACACCAACAATCCACAACAACTAGAGAGTGCCGTAGCCTCCGTAATGCCCACATACTGCACAGACTTCCACCATCGTTCATACCAAATCCAACCCTACTGGGTCAACACATATTTTAACATAACGGGTCATATCACTCTTGCTGTATTGACTGGGTCCCAAGGCTCAATTGCGGCGGTGCCTTAGAGCTGGGAGCTCTCTCAGAATAACATCGGGGTCCACATATTTCTCCAGAGCTGCGCCATTCAGATTCGCGACGGGGAGCCACTCCAGCCCCCCATCCACGAATCTCACCTTTACATGGGGGAGCCCCCTTAACTTTGCTATGTCTTCTACTGCCTTGATTGGCTTTAAGACGTCCGACTTGACCCCATCCACCTGTGGGTGGGCCATTGGCGTCAGGCGGCTCACTCTGGTCTCTACCTCACTGCTCCCCATCACTGTGTTCTCGGTTCTCTCGCCGGCCTGTGGTGCCCCCTCAGCCAACTGCACCTCCTTGGCCTCCAGCGGGGCCCCATCCCCGGGTTCTGACGCCTCCGGTCGAGCCGGCCCCCCGGGGCCGGTCATACCTTTCTCCCCTCCGCCTTCCTCTACTGTCCCGGAGTCCCTAGAGTCCGGACCGCCCGCCCCTTCGAAGCAGGCTATGGGCACGTCACCGTCATCTATTGGGAACTCCTCCTGTTCGGTTGTCGGGGGAGGAGGGACCTCCCTCCATTTGCTGGACCCCCTTTTTTTCAGGCGAGAAATGGCCACCGGCTTAAGGAGAAACTTACCTGACTTTATGTCTTTCAGGTATACGGTGGTGTCGGTGTGAAACCGAACTATAACGAACGGCCCCTGGTAGATGGAGCCGAGCTTTAATTTCAGGTTGGGGTCCCGAAGCCTTGGCATGTACACAAAGACGATGTCCGCAGGCGACAAATCAGGCTCCCATGCTGACCGATCGTAGCGCTCCTTCATTTCTTCGGACCTAGCCTTCATAGTCTCTCGGGCGTACCAGTGTGCCTCTTCTTGTACCGATAGGTGGTCTGCAAATCGCTCCTGCACCGTCGCGTTTCCCTCTAGCCGAGGCAAGCGGTTCATGTCGGGCAATATCGGTTCGAAGCCGTGCAACAGAAGGTAGGGACTTACGCCTGTAAGAGAGGCCTTCATTGAATTAATTGAGAACGTCAAGGCCGCGAGGACCAGGCCGTCCCAGTCATTCTGATGCTCATTTACGTAGCTCCGTATTATGCCAAGCACCGTACGGTTCAGGCGCTCCACAGCTCCACTAGATTGCGGATGGAGCGCTGAGTGGAAGACCTGGCGAATCCCATACCGTGCACAGAACCGCTTCATCGTCTCGCTTATGAGCGAGCTACCATTATCTGAACAGACTGTCCCGACGCTACCCTGCTTGTAGACTACATGTTCGGCAAACTTCTCTATCAACGTTTCTGCTGTTAGATCCTTCTGCGCCCATGCCACGACATATCGGGAGTAGTAATCTATTACGCAGCATATGTGCCTGTTGCCTGCACGTGTTTTAGGCATTCTCTCCAGGAAATCCAGGTTAACGACGGAGAACGCACGCTCGCTTCTTTCCCTGAGAGTGAGTGGCGGCTTTATCGGCCTTGTCGATCTCTTATTCTCCGCACAGGTCTGACAAGAGTCACAGTAGCTTTTGACGTCCACGTTCATACCTCGCCAGAACAAAAGCGGCCTCATCCGCCCCAGCATTCGGTGTACCCCGGCGTGGCCCGAGTGGGGAGCGTCGTGGTTCGATTGCAGAAACCGAAGCCTGAGCCCCTCGGGCACCACCAGTCTCAGCTCCAGGCGCGGAGTCTTCCCTATGGTTGACGCCAGGCGGAACAAGATGCCCTCGTGTAGAAGGTAGTCTTCCTCCCTGAGAAGCACCTCCCGTGCTCGCCTATCGTCTTCCGGCAGGCTAGAGCTAGTCAAGAAGCGAATTATGTCCATGCACTCCTCATCTCCCTGCTGAGCCTCCTGCATCACGGTGGGGTCCACCGACAGAGACCTCACCACTGTCTCCGCCCTCTCGGCCGAACCCCCCCGGTGCCTGAGCCGCTTGCGGTTGTTCGGAGTCTTCTTGGGGTTAGCGGCTGGTTCCCCTGTCTTTGGAAGCTCCTTTCCTACCTCTTTGACCTCGACTGGCCCCGGATGCTCAACCACAGCGTTTATGCCTACCGGGGCCAGGCCATCCTGCCTCCCGTCAACCCCTTCGATGGAGGGTTGGGAGTCCGCAGCCCGCGGACAGCACTCTGCATCATCACCGAGACCGGGCGTAGGTCCATTGTTTGGTGTACGGTCCTTCTCAATCGGGACGAAAATCCTCGAGAGGAAATCAGGCACAATATTCTTGGCCCCTGGTATGTAACTGATTGTGAAGTGAAACCGCTGTAGGTACTCAACCCAGCGTAATACGCGGTTAGAGCACTCAAGGGATTTCCTCGTTATCCGGTTTATCAGGGGGTTGTGATCAGTATGCACCTGGAACTTTCTGCCCTCCAAATAGACCTTCCAGTGTTTTACTGCGAAGTAGATGCCCGCCATCTCCTTATCTGAGGCAGAGTACCTCAGTTGGCAATTCTTGAATGCTTGGGCATAGAATGCCACTGGACGGAGGTCACCGTCATCGCTACGCTGAGACAGGGTCGCACCCATACCGTAATCTGAGGAGTCCGTCGCGACGACAAACTCCCTCTCGAAATCTGGGTACAGAAGCAGGTTCCGACTTGTCAGCATCTTCTTGATGCGGTCGAAAGCGTCTTGCTGTTCGGGGCCCCACTTGAAGGGACCAGCATTCCCCTTCTTCGTGAGGTCGTACAGGCTCTGAGCGATGATCCCATAGTATGGGCAGAACTTCCTGTAATAACCCGCCATTCCCAGGAAGCGCCGGACCTGCCTGATCGTTCTTGGCGTCGGCAAGCCCATGAGCTTTGCTATGTTACCCGGTGACGGTGACACCCCATCCGTCGAAAGGCGATGTCCAAGGAAGGTTATCTCGTCCCGGAAAATACAGCATTTTGACGGCTTCAGCGTAAGTCCCGCCTGAATCAGACGGTCCAATACCTCCGTCAGGTGCTCCAGGTGCTCCTCGAACGTGCTGCTCCATACGACTATGTCGTCCATGTACGCTATCGTCCATTTTTGTTTTATACCACTGAGCACAAGGTCCACGAGGGCTTGGAACGACATCGGCGCGTTCTTTAGGCCCATCGGAAGTCTCGCATAAGCGTACTTACCCGACGGGGTGAGGAAAGACGTCTTCTCCACACTCGATGGATGCATAGGCAGCTGATGAAAGCCTGTCAGTAAATCCATGCAACTGAAGTACTTCGGCCTCCGTTCGGCAATCGTGTCGAAGATATCGTCTATTCGGGGAATCGGTGCACTCTGGGCGACCGTGTGTTGGTTCAGCGACCTGTAGTCGACCACGAGCCTGTACCCCCCACTAGCCTTTTTCACCAAGAAGGCTGCGGATGCCCAGGGCCCATCCGGGGCCGGCTGCAAGATCCCCTTGTCCAATTGATCTTGGACGACCTTGTCCAATTCCCTCCTCATGTGTGGGGCCATACGGAATGGCTGAGTGTGCGTCGGCCTCGCATCGGGCTTCAGCTCAATGCGATGCTGAACCAGGTGTGTGCTCCCGAGCCTATCCCCAATCGTGAAGACGGCCCTTCTACTCTCGAGGAGAGCCATTACCTGCCGCTTCTCGTCCTCCGTCAGGATCGACTCGGTGAGGTCCACGGGTACAGGTTCATCCTCCCCTAGGGGTGACGAGTCCTCCTCTTCCCATGCCTCTATCCCCATGTCATCGAGTATGGTTTCATCCCATCCCCCTCCGACCACCGCATGCTCACATGGTGGATCGGGCGGGCCCGAATCCGCGGGTTTGCTTGAAATGTTAGTGAGGTCCGGCAGTTTATTTGTGTACCTGCCCACCACCAAGCCCTTGCGCAGCCGTTTCGGTGCACCTGATAAATTCATTAAACTTAGAGGTATCTTACCGTCACCTACCTTGACCATTGCCGCGTTGACCGCTAGAGTTCCGTGAACCCGCGATTCCATTGTATTCTGGAAGAGGCCTTCCTGGCCATCCCACACTCCAGGCTCAGCCTTCACCATTCCTAGAACAAACATCTCGGACTTACCTGGTACTGTGACCTCCTGGTGAAGCCTAACGGGAACCGATCTTGTGGGCGCCGGTGACTGACCAAAATCGAGTATCATTGAGAATTCTTGTAAAAAGGACCTTCCCAGAATTAGACTACTGGCCAACCCCTCCAAAACGTGGAAAAGAACCCGGTACGCAATATTGTCGACATGAATTTCTAACTCCACATCACAAAGAACCTTCTCTCTCGCCCCGGTTGCCAACACGCAGTGTATATCTGACTCAGCCACCCTTGCACCCAGTGCTGAAATGTCCAAACTACGAAAGAAGTCCGCCCCCATACAGCTATCGCAGGCGCCCGTGTCCACTAGGCAGTCCGCAGCTCGAGTACCTATCATAACAGTCACCTTGCCCCTGTCACTTAGCGAATGTACAGTTGGTTTTACATTGCCATGCTGTCCCGACCCATCAAGGCGGAACATGGATATGGAGCAGACACTGGGGGGCGACAAGCCATGAATGTCCTCATATTGTTCTGCTGCTGCGGACAAAATGCCCCTAGTATGGGGCAGCATGGAGAAGTCGTTGCTCCGTATCAAAGAGCGGATGCCCTCGGGATGGAGGAGGTGACCCCCGTCCATGCTGCAAGCAGGTCTCCTCGTGCATCTCGGTTTAATACGACCATGGTCGATCCGCCGTGTTGACTCCACCGCATAATCGGTCACGCACCTCTCAAGTCCTGGGCAGTCAGTGCCGCATACTTTGTCCCTGTGTGCCGATATGGCATCTCGCACCGCCAAACGTGATGCGTGAACAAGACTGTTTACACAAACCCCTCCCACGGTGTGACAGTCGCAGTCCGTTACCATGGACCCGTCTCCCTGGACCCTTGCCACACACACACAGTTATTTTCACAATGCTTACAGTCATACATTAAACGTTTACTAGCGTTGTGGGGAGCGTCTGCTGGCAGAGGGAGATGTTTATCTTTCTTTGAGATTCTCTCGGGCCATAGGATGTGGTCCCGTGCCAATTTATGCGCTAATGCCTTTACCCACCCGAGTTCTTCCTCCGGGTGACGGCTATCTCCTCGAAGCTCTTGTACCACATTTTCCGTCCCCGCATGATCCAATACATTCAAAAATGCAGCATAGCCCATGCTCTCATCGACGTGGCCCGGACTCCCCTCCGACGCTTTTCCTCCCTCTGCCCCCTTTTTCCCATCACCTATACTACATGTCACATTGTCATCAACACTACACGCTACATTTATATCTATTTCTGGCTGGGCTGGAGTCGGGATCGTCGATTCTAGGGCCTCTTTAAAGCTAACTTTACTATTCTTAGACTTAGCCCTTTTCCTGGCCTTCTTTTTCCCTTTTCCCTCGACGCCCGCTGCTCCCGTCCCGTCCTCCTCGCCTTGTGGCGAAACCTGGGGCTCGAGTCCCCCACCACTGACGTTACTTACATCCTTACGCACAACAATACTACCCCCTATTCGCCATTCTGAAAGCGCCTGCCTCTTCGCTATGACTGACAACAACTCCCCAAAGGGTCCCTCAGGCGGCAGGTCCGTCGCTGGAGGACCCCTCTCTAGTTTCCCTGGTTGTCCGAGAACCTCTGTGCACGCAATTTCATTACCAAGTTTGCTACTTCCTCATATTCATCCCCCTCCCTCTGCATACTATTTACCCTAGGTGCATTCTGGGGCCCATTGCTGTAGCCTCCTGAATTTGATCCCCCATTGTAGTTTCCCCTGCCGTTAGCGTATCCCCCGCCACTATTATTGTAACCCCCCCTGTTCCCGCCATATCCAGCCCTGGGACGATTCCTATTAAGGGGGCACCCCGCCTTGTAATGGGGGCCACCGCAAAGGTAGCACGCTACCCGCCCTGCAGGAATGGGGGGTGCGTTGCCCCCCTGGGGACCCTGCGCGGTAGGCGCCTGGACGTAGGTGGGCGTAGCTGGGAATACATACTGTTGGGGAGGGGCAGGCTGGGGATGGGCCTGGGGCTGGGGCTGGGGCTGGGGCTGGGCCGCCTGCGGGTAGAGGCTGGCGCCCGCCCCGGGCTGGGGGAGGGGCTGGGCCCCCAGCTGGGCGTAGGTTGGGGTATGGGACTGGGCGCTTGTGGCTCCCTGGGACCCACCGGGCGATGCGGAACGAGAGCCCCTCCCTGTTAATACCACAGCCACAATTTTATCCATCTTCGCTTCCATCTTTTCTCTATTAGATTCGGCCTGTGCATTCCCTTTTTTGATCTGGGATTCGATTAGGGCCAGCCTTTCTGCATTAAGGTCACTGGCCCTGAATGCTTCATAGGCCCCCTGTGCTGCTTTTGTTAAAGCAGTGAGGGTTGTGAAATCTGCCAGTATCAGCTTCTCTCTGACGCCTGACAGCAGGCCCTGCTTATAGATTGTCAGTATGAGATCGGTGTCGGTTCGGCCCACCTGATTACAGATCTTCAATACACGTTTACAGAACAATTGACAGTCTTCTCCGGGCTTCTGCTCGAGCTTCTTTATCATAGTGTGGCATGTTTCCCCACTTGGACCTGCCAAGCTAACAATACAGTCTTTTACGTCATTCCAAGTGGTAAGATCCTTTACATACGTATAGATAGATGCAGGAATATACTCCTGTATATGGTCCACCTTATGCTTATCCTCTTCCCCATATACGTTCACACAGTAGTGTGAATAGCCTGCTACCCAAGGTATAATGTCTAGCTCTTCTGAGGGAAGTGCTCCCGGATGGAGCTGCTTATATACACGTTTTGCTGACTCTATGGCCTTCAGCCTCTCTGCAGCCTCAGCAGCCATTATGTCTGATAGTATACTCTGTTCTGAACTGTCACTTGTTTCTGAAGTATTATCACCACCAACAGGATTATCACCAAACAAGGAATGTATAGAACCACTTAGCTCTGGTGTCGGCGATCTGCTCCTCCCTGTGCTCCCTGTCTCTCCCTGGTCGACCAGCAAAGCCTGCTCCTGCTCCTGGGCTGCAGCCTGGGGTCCTGGAGGAGATGTAGCTGATGCTCCTGGTTGTACACTGAGCTGCTCTTCCTCCTGGCTGCTGTGCCCACTGCTCCTGTGGCTGGCAGATCGACCTGGGGAAAGAGACTTAAAGGAACGTTTCAGGGATTTGGCCTTATCAAATAGACTTTTCTTTACCAATTTCTCCTCTCCAGTAGTAGCACGTGTGTCCATGGGTGGCCACCAAACTACGGGTTCAACTCCACCAGTGTAGGGGTAATGGGTTGCTTGGCTTAGTGTCAATGTACGCTCATGTCAGAGAGATAGTCTATGCTTAAGGGATTGTCTACCTCAGTAAATGGCAGTCATCAGGTGACCAATAGCCTGTGATCAAATGTTACTCATTGTCAGTCATCTGGTGACCAGTAGATATGTAACTATTGTTATAGTTGTGATGCCATTCTGATTGTTACAAATGTCCAATTAGCCTTACTGTACTGTTGTAGATATACTGATAATGCTGTAGATACTGATGAGGTAGATGCTATTGTGGTTCATTCAGAATGTTAATTGTGATGAGGTAGATACTACTGTGGTTACATAGAGCTATTTGGAATGTCAGTTGTGATGAGGTAACCTTACTAGAGAAGAGAGTTAGTACTTAAGCCTTAAGTGTTTGTGTGACCAATCCTTCCTGTGTGTGTGTGCTCCTGGTGATCTTCATCTTCTTGCAGTGCTGGTGATGAGTGACTCCTTCCTCCTTGTTTCCAGTGTGTTACTTAATTTAGATTACTTTACTTAATTTGTGATTTATGTCTCTAAGCAAACTGCATATCATATGATAGCACAGAATGAACAAAGGCAATCAAATGCATTTTCTGGGTTTTATGTATACTTCACTTGTGCAAGGCAGCTGTGGCCACCACGGACACCTTTTTGAATAGAAGCTACCTAACACTAATACAATAAACCAGAATGCCTAAAATAAAGCCAAAATATGCCAAAAGCTGCTCAGATCCAGACTCAATATGTATGTGTGTGTGCACTGATGCTACTCCTCCACTCCTGCTGCTGCTGCTACTCTTAAGCACACTCAGTTGTTACCTGTCTGGATGCTGAGCACTGAGTTCCCCCCGGAGCAGCTTGCTGCTGCTCGCTAAGTACTCCTCCCCCACCAGGTGCGCTGCCACTGCTCAGTGCAGCTACAGGCCACACCCATCCGGGAGCCTAGGCCAAGCCTAACCCTTATATGTTTAGTTCCCAATTTGGACCTACTACTCTTAAATCAGAACCTATGGTGTCACAGGAAGCAGTGGATACTAACTGCTAGGCTAAACTATTATTATACTTATCCCATGTGCGTCTAACGCTCACAAATACCTATTGCACAAATTAACATGTACATACATCGACCAATGGATAAAGATGGAGGCACCTGTTCCAGTCCTCCTCTCTGTGTGGAAACGGCCATCTTGGTCATCTTTATGGTGGTCCAATTGACAAAGTCATTCATTGTAATAACAAATATTTAATATGAGACAATGTTATTCTCCTTTCAGCATGGCAATTAAGCAAGTATTTCAATAGCAAGAAATAGTGTGGTATCAATAGGTTTGTAGGGTTGACATGTAGTTTGATGTTGTACCCTCCATGTCTTTATGACATTTAGCCCCAGGTTCCTCATTCTGCATGCTGGTATTGACACACAGAGAAAGAGTCAAAAGACTCCTGGCTGCTTTCAGAATGACTCCCTTTTCTGACCCTCCTATTGGAGTTATGTGACTCCCTCAAGTGAGCCAGGGGGCTCTTTGGTTCACCAGAGCTCGCCTAAGCAAGTCACATAGCTCCAATAGGAGAGTCCGACTCCATTTTCTGACCCTCCAATTGGAGTTATATGACCTCCTTAAATGAGCCAGCTAGGGGACTCTTTGGTACACCAGGGCTCATCTAAGGGATCATATAGCTCCAATAGGAGAGTCAGGGAATGGAGAGTGACTCCCTTTTCTGACCCTCCTATTGGAGTTATGTGACCCCTTAAGTGAGCCAGGTGTCTCTTTGGTTCACCACAGCTCACCTAAGGGAGTCACATAGCTCCAATAAGAGAGTCAGAGAATGGAGAGTGACTCCATTTTCTGACCCTCCTATTGGAGTTATGTGACACACTTAGGTTAGCCAGGTGACTCTTTTAGGGAACCAGGGCTCACCTAAGGGAGTCACATAACTCCAATAGGAGAGTCAGAGAATGGAGTCATTCTGGAGGGAGCCAGCTGGACACTCTTTTGACTTTCTTTACTCTGTGTACCTTCTACTATAAGACTTACTTCTTTTAAACCCTCCCTGTGGAAATCTACTCGTCTCCATGTTGTTACCTTTCTACTCAATACATGAGTCTTTTCTTTAAGGATTATTTATGGATGATCTATCTGTTCTACAATGTTTCTCTAAGCTCTTTCCTCTTGCACCTTCTCCAGTAGATCTTTCGCACTATTATTTGATATATAGACAAAGGCCCATGGCCAGAGGATATTTTGGTATCGTTCCCCCCGAGGTGGGGCTGGGGCAGTATCCCACGAAGCCGCAGGGATTCGCCCCAGCCCAACCGAGGGGGGAACATTACCAAAATTCCTCTGGCCATGGACCTTTGCCTTATTTCATGGTTTTTATTCTTCAAAATATGTTTAATTGCATATAAATGGCCATAAGAATTTGAACAAATGATGATGTCATAGGCCATGTGATACAGGAGGACCGTATCCCATGGGGGGCATGGGATACAGGATTTCTAGTACTTAAGCATAGTGATCATTGTATCCACCATGGAATATAGACTTGATGCATCCAGGCTGAGTGTCCATTATTAATTTGATGCACAAATGCAGTGACTCTGCATTGGTGTATCAGGTGGGATCGTCCTAAACAAAAATTTCTGGATAGGTTTGTCTGTTTTCTTTCCATACTTTGCATCCTGCACCTTTCAGGTACCTACTTCACCCTACGTCAATTAATATCTACTTTAAGGAAAATTCTAAACTTAACCAAGGGTATTTTGTAAACATGTACCAAAGAAATATACACCATGACTAGTTTGACAATAGAAGGTAAAATAAATTTTACTTTGTTGTACATAAACTTTTTCATTTCTTTTTACCACTCAAACATTTATAACTGACCACTCCCTTACTTGCCTATATATTATGATTCACCATTTTTCTGTGAGAAATCAACTTTTAACCTTAAAATGACAGTTTTTGTCTAAATCCAACAATCTATTCGAGTATAATTAACTATGTTATCCCCTGTTACCACAGAGACCACGAGGAGATTGTGACGCGACATGCTGACCTGGTACTGGGATGTGACGGTGCCTTCTCCGCTATACGCCGACAGATGGCCAAGTCATCGCTATTTAATTATAGTCAGGAGTACATCCCACACGGGTACATGGAGCTCACCATACCTGCCAAACACGACGGTGATGTAAGTAGGGGTTTGTTAACCCTTTAAGGATGTCTTACTGCATGATGCCCTTGGTCGTCATGATGCATGAATGCACCCCTGGTGAGTAACTCGCCATGGCTGCATTCAAGTATCATGTTGACCCTATTGGGTTGAGACACACTCAGAGGGTTGGCATCATGCACCAATGCAGCAATGGCGAGTTACTCACCGGGGCTGCATTGGTGCATCATGACAACAAGTGTCATAATTATAGCGACATGCATTTGGCTTAACTGCCATTTTGTTCTGTTATAGGTTATTTGTGTCCTGTCATGGCTCGAATGGAAAACCTTTTTGGAACCCAGAAATATTTTGCCAAATAAAAGTATGATTACTGTAAAACCTCACGTATTAGCCTATAAACCATGGGATACTTTATATCACTGGCTCACAAATTAGACGCTCCTATAATTTTGAGGAATCCTATAAGCCCTAGGGATAGTCTAGAAATTGCTAATTTAGTACAGTAGTATGACTCTAAAAACTCCCGTATAGGCAGCACCTTGACTATATCCTGATCCTATAAACCGCACTGGCAATCTAAGTTTGTGAACCAGGCGCGACCTGTATAAGTGGTTTTACGGTACATTAAACTCAACTCATTTTTGAACTGTTAACTTGTTTTTGAATAAACCATTTTCCCTCGTGCCCCCACAGTTTGCTATGGAGATGGAGTACCTTCACATCTGGCCGCGTAACGACTTCATGATGATCGGGCTGCCTAACGACGGAGACCACTCCTTCACCGGCACGCTCTTCATGCCCTTTGACATCTTCGAGGGACTCAAGACCGAGAAAGATGTCAACGCCTTCTTTGAGAAGACATTCCCCGATGCGATTCCACTTATCGGCAGGTACGTTCTCTTTTATATGTACCAACACCTAATCGTAAATCATTGCAATTAACTGAGAATCGTTGTAATTCATGCCTCATACTATTTACACTTGCCATGATATAAACTTACTTTCTTTATTATCTTTGGGGGATTGTCCCTGCATCATTTGTACCCCTCTATAGCCGATAGCTGGGAAAATTAGAAAATAGACTTGTGAAGGTCTCCTTGCTATTTGTAAAATGAGTTCCTATCGGCCCTTCACCCATGCCTTGAGCCTGTATACATATTTATTACATGGTGGTACGGCCTTCTCTATGCTAAGTCTATGGGAGCTCCATACTCCATGCCCCCATGGAGTATGGTGTAGCCATACTCCATGGCCTCCAAACTTGCTGATTTTCAACTGTAGGGCCATGTAATATATACAAAACCCCACTTATTAGCATACATATACATCATACATCACTTGTTAAAGCTGGGTCATATCACACTCAGCCTTCAGCATCGTGTGATATGACCCAGCTTCAACTCGTGAAGTATGATGTGCATGTATGTCAATGGCGTGGAGTTTTGTCTATGTCTCAATCTGCGTTTGATTTCTGGTTGATCCAATAATATGTTTTCCGCGAATTTTATAGTGATATGCCTAATTTTATAGTGATATGCCTCTTTATTTACTTCTCACCCACAGGGAAGAACTCATTAAAACCGTCCTCAGTTCCAAAGCGTTACCCATGATTATGATCAAGGTAAGTTATTAATGATTCTCTCTGATGAGTCATTTTAAGGAAACAATTTTTATCATCAAGCAGATGGGAGTGCATTAACCTGCAAAAATTGTGAAAATGTCTAAACAACGTCACTGCTATGTTTACACAGATACACCAAAATTAAACAATTTTATTATGTTTTCTTCTCATTGAAAATTGAAGAATAGATCCCTGAACTTATGATAATAATTATAATAAAATTATAATACAATAAGGTCTTGACAGTAATATTAGTCTGGCGGTAATAACTTGTGTGTTTGGCTTACAGTGCAGTCCGTACAACGTGTCAGACAGGGCCGTCATTATGGGGGATGCCGCGCACGCTATGGTACCCTTCTACGGACAAGGCATGAACTGTGTAAGTAACATTCGCCTCCACATGGGTATCCACAATTTTGACCATGTCGCTGTGTTGATTTTTAGCAGAAGGACTGTGTCACAGTGTCGATTTTTAGGTATATAAGCACATAGAGAAAAATCCTTGTGAGTCGATTTTTATCCCTAATTTTCCTGTGTCTGTCGATTTTTAAAAGGGCCTAAAATGGCCGTGTCGCTGTGTCGCCCGTGTCGAATTTTACCCATGTAGAGGCAATAACATACTTCGTGCCATTTAAGGACGGCATAATTCATTAACTGCACGGCATAGTTCATTAATGCATCATGTCCTTGGTCATCATGATGCTTGAGTGGAGTCCTGGTGAGTAACTCGCCAGTGCTGCATTGATGCATCAAGCCAACCACATGGGTTGATGATATACATGAGGGGTCGGTTGATGAGGGGTCGGCATTATGCACCAATGCAGCACTGGCGAGTTACTTGCCAGGGCTGCAATGGTGCATCATGACGACAATAGACAACTTTTAGCAAATTCCGTCTTTAACTGTAAAGTACATAATAGACTCTTGGTGAGAATGCCGCTTTCAGCAGGTCTTTCATTGAAGCCGTTATGAAATCGGCAAAAAAAAATCTTTATATTTCCCTCAGAATAAGATTCAAAAACAATAAACTATAGGTCTGGGTATGTGTTAGATAGACTATACCTGGAGAAGGTTCTTCCATATACCCACTGCCCCACAGTCAAGACGAGTCGATGACCAGTGGGCAGTGGGGTATGTAGAAGAACTGTGTCCAGGTGTAGTCTATCTGACTTAGCCCTCGGGTATGCAAAATAACCAAAGTGCGAAGCCTTTGTCTTCCACCGTGGGTTAAGTGAAACATCTCTACTATTGTTGAACTCATCCATCTGCTCTCCAAATAAGCACAGTGCCTTAATTGTTAAAAAAAGAAGTTTATGCTGTTTTTATTTTAGGATGGGATAAAATTTCATGTTTTCTTTTGCAGGGTCTAGAGGATGCTCTGGTGTTCTCCCAAATACTAGACAAATACAACAACGATTTTAGTGAGTATAAAACAATAATTGACTCCTCTAGGGAGGTTATAAATAACCAGAAACCAATCCCAAGCACATTATGAGCACCCCCACTGTCTCCCAATGCAGAAAGACCCTAAAACAGCCAGGAAATCTAGAGTATACTATTCATCTCATAAAGTGTTTTTCATCTTCTACCTCATCACCCCTATATATATAAACATCAGTTACACTGAAAATCCATAGGTTGAAAGGGTTAGTCAGTACAGACTAACCTAGGTTGGTCATATATGAGTGTTAGTCACAATGGCAAAGTTATATTCAAAAATGACCAAGGGGTCAGTCAGTAGTGGCTAACCTAGGTCCATCATTGGTGTGTTGTATTTGTATACCACTAGTTGGGGCCACCTGTGATGACCACCCAGTGGCTCCCCCTGGAACTAAAAAGACTAAGGTGGGTTGGTCAGTACTGACCAACCTGATAATAATAACTAATCTAAGTTGGTCGTATAGGGAGCCAAAAAATGACTAACTAAGTTAGGCACTAGTGACTGAGAGATTGGTCGTATAGGGAGCCTAGGAATATCAGTGTAGTAACTATGTAAAAAGGACCTGGTCTCACCCACTTTCTCCTGTACTCTATCTCTCTACAAACCGCTGACCCCTCAAGTTTTGTCACCTTTTACAATGGGCCCCTATTCTAAATGTCCAACAATACAGGGGGAGGCAGACATGTGCTCATACAACTTCATGTCACACTAGATACATATACACCCTCAGAAAAGTGAGAGTCATTGTCGCTAAAACTACCCTCACCTGAGAGTTTTAGCGACAATGACTCTCACTTTTCTGTGTGTGTAATGATGGTTATAAAAGCGGAAGGAAGTGACCCTTGACGTTATCTGACGTTATCCTCTGGACTACACTTGACACAGTCCTCCATGATAGTGGGGTCATATCTCATGGTCTCCTACCCAGTTAGCATTGCCTAGTGGGCCCCATCTGGACCCATGTATCTGTCCTAGGCTATTAAGCGGGCCGCATATGGACTAGCTTCAGTGGTCCAAGAGGACCAAAAAACTTTGTTGAAAAATAGAAAATTAAGATTTTGAAAAAAAACCACAAAAAAACAAGCATTTTGAAAAATAAAAAATTGAAATTTTGAAGAAAAAAAAGCTAAGTCGGTCCTTTTTTTTTCAAAATGAACTCTTTTGCAATTTCTCGCCAAGTTGGCCATTTTAGGGAAAATTTCACTTTTGTATATTGGACATTTTCATAAGGTTTGACCCACTCCAAGGATACCTGTCACAAGCTTTTCTAAATAAGTTGCCAGTTGCTAGTTGCCATTTTGAAAAAACAAACACCTTGGGAATTTCATTTTCCATTTTTGAAATGAAAAAGAAGATTGGTGGTGTCACTTGTCAATTTACATGAATTACTATGATATTCCCCATAAGTACTCTTATGCCATCCTTAGAGAGTGAATTGTATCACTACTTGAGTGTTAAATACACCTGGACTGATTTTTTTTGTCTCTTCACCCTTCTACTTCAGGTAAGGCGGTACCTGAGTTCACGGTGGCGCGTAACGAGGACTGTAAAGCTATCTGTGACCTGGCCATGTACAACTATGTAGAGGTAAGCACAATGTTAAACTAAGGCCGTCAGGGAATAAGTTCAGCATTTTCCATACATGGACTGAAATAACAGTTCCACCAGAGGGCAGCAGTGTTTGGACAGGGGACCATGAGCATTGTCCAGCTACAACATATTCACCCTATCTTGTGCCTGTAAGAGCTGAGCTCCCAGACCTCAAGAGCCCTCTTGTGAATAAAATCTGAACTATACCCAAAAGTGCTTTTGTCCTCACTTCAACCATGACGGTCAAGCTTTAAAGTAACATGGTTCAATGTTTAGGACTCAAAAGTAAACTTTCTTTAAAATTAACCATAATGTTTTCTATGGTCATATTTCGTGTATATTTACTCTTATTTCCTACAATTTAGCTTTGAGTTTAATTTGATTAATTTCAGATAAAGGTCCAATTTACCAGTTTCTAAATGCACACCGTAAATAGCCCCATTGAAAATTCACTGCAAAAATGTAGCTGGTCCTGCAAATCTTAACTGTTGCAGGACCGGCTACATGTCCTGTAGGATGAAATTGTTTTCACAAAGACTGAGACTGACTCTCTATTGAGAGCAAACACATTATCGCAATAATACAGTAGCACATTAAAGCTTGACCGTCATGGTTGAAGTGAGGCCAAAAGCACTTTTGGATATAGTTCAGTTTTGATTCACAAGAGGGCTCTTAAGGGCTGGGAGCTCAGCTCTTACAGGCACAAGATAGGGTGAATATGTTGTGGCTGGACAATGCTTATGGTCCCCTGTCCAAACACTGCTGCCCTCTGGTGGAACTGTTATTTTAGTCCATGAATGGAAAATGCTGAACGTATTCCCTGGCGGCCCAGCTTTACATGGTTCTATGTTTAGGACTCAAAAGTAAACCATAATGTTTACTATGGTCATATTTCGTGCATATTTACTCTTATTTCCTATAATTTAGCTTTGAATTCGATTAATTTCTGATTAAGGTGCAATTTACCAATTTCTGAATGCACACTATAAATACCCCCATTGAAAGAACACTGCAAAAATGTAGCCGGTCCTGCAACATTTAAGATTTCCTAATGTCCTGTGGGATGAAATTGTTTTCATTAAGACTGAGACTGGCTCTCTATTGAGACCAAACACATTATCGCAACAATACAGTAGCACGTATAACCCGCACCCCAATTCGGGAGAATCCATGTTTGGTGTCAAATGAAAGCTGAGCCCGAATAGCGTACAAGCCACAGCGTCTACCGTAAAACCTCGCATATAAGCCGCGGCTAGTACGTGAGTCAGATTGGCGGTGCGGCTTATAGCATCGCCCAAGGGTCAGGGTGCGGCTTATACACGAGTTCTTGTTACTATGGTACAGTACTAAATGTCACCATACTCAGATCTCTGGTGCGGCTTATAGCATCGGCACAAACTTCGGGTGTGGCTTATACGTGAGTTAGGCTTATCGAGAGTTTGTGTTTTGTGTTTAATTTATTTTATTTGGCAAAGACATTCAAGAATACAGTTTCCTCCGTCAAGGCCAAAGTATGACTGTTAAATAATTGCTCTCAGTAAATATCTCTCGATTTAGCAGTCCATTAAATTAATTAAGTGCATTAGTTTAACGTGTAGTTTAACGTGGATTAAAACTTAGTCGGTTTGCAGTCAAGCAGCACATTAGACCCAGTGTCAGTTAATTGACTCCAGTGTTCAAAATTTCTATAGGAAGTCCACGGTGGAAGCTCCTAGTGTCGGGGTCGTGTTGCTGGGCAGGATCACACCGGTTAGGCTTATACATGAGGTTTTACAGTATACAAAAATTTACTTATTATTTATTTTCCTTGTGTTTGTAGATGCGGCACTCCGTGAACTCCACGCTGTTCCTGATGCGGAAAAAGCTGGACAACTTCCTCAACCTGTTGATGCCCAAAACGTGGGTCCCCCTCTACACCATGGTCAGTGAGACTTGATTTGATTTGTACATTTGTATCAAATTGTACCCATTTTTACAATGGATTAGTCAATAATCTAATTAGTATAATTAGAACAAAAAACTATATATATATATATATATTTATATATATATATATATATATATATATATATATATATATATATATACATATATATATATACATATATATATATATATATATATATATATATATATATATATATATATATATATATATATATATATATATATATATATGGCGCCAATGTTGGCGGCAACATTGGGATATATTCCCCAGGTGGAGATAGTGTATTCCCTAGTTCACCACCTGCCCACCTGGGGGAGCTAGGGTCCTTGGTGCCTTTGTTGGTGGCAACCAATCAATAGGCCATAGTTCTTGTAGTATGGAAGGTTGATTTAATTTTTTCACCCACTCTTTCGGGCCACCTGGACCCTTAGGAAGCTAATTCTATAGAAAACTGTGGGCCCAAAACTACAGGTCAGTGGCTCCCAGGCCAGCGTTAGTGTCTACCCCTGTAGTGGGCTAGAAGAAGGACAGGGTCAATGTTCTAGTTGTAATAAGATGGTGTTTTGATGGGACTGTGCAGTCAACTGTGATCAATGTTGTATGAAGGTCAAAGTCATGACTCCTTTAGGTACAGATCAGTTTGTTATCTTAACACTTAAAGGCAGCATGGTGCTTTATTGCAGTATGCCATTTATTTCTCATGATGTATGAATGCAGCCCTGACAAGTAACTCACCACTGCTGCATTCATGCATCATGCTGACCCAATGAGTATACACTCCTAAAGGGTCAGCATGATGGAGCAATGAGAATCATTTTCCAGCAGTGCATTTGTGTATCATGATGTAGGGGCTAGGGTTATACGGGGTTATTATATGACGAGTGCTGTTGGATGCTGTGTTGCGAGCTCAGTCCGAACCCTTCAGTCCGACGGTAGGTGGCGACACCTACTCCGGGCTTGGGGTATGGACAGAGGTCGCTATAGGCTTCCGGTCTGCGTGTGCGCACGCAGGCTGGCTGCCTATATATACCCGGCATCTGACGGTACTCGTCGGTTACTCTGAGCCACGCTGGTGAAGAGACCCCGTGATCATATCGGCTGCTTAGCCTACTGACCCGTTCCGAACTCTATAGGGAGTTCGCACACTTAGTGACTGCTTGTTTAGGTTTACCTGAATAAACCTGATATTGCAACCTGTAACACTTGATCCGAACTGTGTCGACTTTGTTCTTTAATTGATACTCTACCAATATCATAAAGATACGAAAGATCGTTTATTACACTGGTGCCGTGACCAGTTCTGAGTGAAACGCAGGTTAGCCTGTGCAGTAGCACAGACCTCGGGCTCTGGACGGAGCAGCGAGGTCCCCGGATGAGGCAGCAGCCTTGTCACCGGAAGGGTTAGATGCCAGTTATGAGGCAGATACCCACAGCAGGGCGAATGTTCCATCCGGAACAGACGCAGCACGAGGACCCAGGGGTCCTACCATAATGAGCCGCTCATTAGAAGAAGTGAACTTGTCCTTGTTCAATGTGGGTGGGTCAAGCTCAGCCGCGCCGACTCCGAGGAGGTTTACCCTCTTGCAGGAGCGTCGCTTTGACGACATGAGAGAGGCCCGAGTGCAGGAACGTGTACAGATGGCTCAAATGGAATTGTTAACCATTCAGAAGCAATCCAATGAATGGAAAAGCAGTCTGATTGCATTGGAAGGTGCAGTCACACACCGAGCTTCCAAAATCAAGGAAAAGGACGCAAGGCTGTCTACCTTGTTGGAGGAGAATGAGAAATTGGTACAATCTCTCAGCAGAGTCCGGTCGGAATACGATCAGAAAGAGGCGGACCTACGAGGGATCCGGTCCGAGTTTGTCCAGGCAAACACGGAGCTGAACCATATTTGCGCAGCCCGAGACGCTGTAATGCATGAGGCAGAAGGGGCCCGATCAGCCATTGTTCGGGACACAGAGGACTTACAGGAGGTCCGCCGAAGTCTAGTGACAGAGTGTGACATTCTGAAAGCGAAAAGAATTGCTTTACAGCAGTTTTTATCAGAAACGCGAGAGAGTATAAAGGACAACAGTACCTCTTTCGCATCTGCGAACAATGGTAGTCCGGAAGGCCTCCATTACATGAGTTTTACCGACACTCCCAATCAGCCTATGGGACGTGGGGTAACCATGGAACCTGCCTTGTCGACCTCAACACCAGGACGACCCTTCGGACGACCCCTCGGAGTGGGACGATCCAGGGGCAGAGGCAGGGTGAGTGATTACTCACCGAGGGTGGGGATCGGTGGTATCCGTCCGATACCAAAACAGGTATTCGCAGCCCCGACCGGTCTAGCCTCAGTCGGTAGGGGAAGACGATTGTCCGAGTTGGTTCGGAGTCCACGATCACAGTTGAAAGTGGACGAGCAAGAACTCGACGCGGAACGCTTGAAGAAAGCGGCCGAGCAGGATAAGGCGGCGAAAACCGATCTGACTCCTTCAAGTTTGTTGCAATGGCGAGAGTGCCAAGCAACCATATTGTTCCAGGAACAGAAAAACTTGGAAATAGAAAGGCGAGACGTGTATCGCAAACAGCAGGCTGCCTTGGAGCAGCAGCAGAAACGAATGAAGGAGAACGCGGCCCTCGCAGAGGAGTTAGCGGAGCAGGAAGCGGCGGTTCTGAGGGCTCGAAAGGAAGGGCTCCGAGCCGCCGGAGAAGCTGCTAAAGCTAAATTGGAGAAAGCTCAGCAAGAGGAGGAGGTTGAGAAGCAGGCCAAGGAATTGGCAAAGGAGAAGTCAGAGCATCAACGATCGCTTGCTCTGGCCCAGCAGTGTCAGTACATGACTGATCAGGAGAAGAACTGGTGGTTCGGACAAGGCGTGGACCCCACTACGGACTTAGTGTCGTATGGGACCTACCAGGCTTTTCTGGACAGACAGAGTAGCATACCAGCTATGGGCGCTACTCCAGGGGCGACTCCTGGTACGAAGAGCCCGAAGAAGGCTCCGAGACGAACAATGCTGAGTACAGAATTGCAAGAATTGTACGATACGAATCCCGCCATAGCGGGGATCGGATTGCACAATGTCGGTGCGGAAAAGGACGCGACAGCATCCATTTCTAAATGTCTGGCGATAACCTCTAAAATTAGAGGTTCGTCCAACGCTGCTAGACGCATAGCCAGCGAGCCATTTCCCTACTGGCAGAAGAATTCGTGGGAAGATTGGTTGGGAGCCACCGTTGAGGATATAAACCTCAGTGGGTGGGACCAACAGGATGCAATCCCGTACGTGTGTAAGGGATTACGCATGGGAGATGGTCTCATGGCCGTTGAGCAGTGGAAGGAGGATTGCGGACCTCGCGGTACTTTCAAACAGCTCGTAGAAATCGGAACCATCTTGTACGGAGATTCCGCTCGGATTGATCCGATGGTCGCTTTTAAGAAGCGCGTGCAAGGCAAGAACGAAGCTCCGAGGGTCTTCGGACTTGCATTGATGAGACTCCTGAAGAAGGTACACCCTGCTTCAGGAATCCACGATGCCTTATTTTCTAAGGAATTGTTCTCTCAGTTCGTTGCCGGACTGAGAGATCCTGACATACAACAAACGGTGTATGACACGTGGAGAGCAGATACGTCACTAGATGACCTTTTTAAGGCCATCGACATACATGCTCTCAAAAAGTCACTGTTAGGGGACCGGATGCCTACCCGGGCCTCGGCCATTATAGAATGTTCTCCGGAACAGTCTGATGGTTCGGGCAGTGATGAGGAGGGGGCTATAGCTTCAGCGGCTCAGTTCAAGAGGAATGGGAATTCCTCTAAACCGCCGTGGAAGAATAAGAAGCCGGAAGGGGGTGGGAACCCCCCTCCAAAAAGGGAGTCATCGGATCCGAAGGTTCCGATGATGGACGCAGCGTTTTTCACATCGCTGTTTGAGAAGATGACGACTTCCATTCAGGGGGCTACCCAGCCTAACAGAAGGAAGATCAATCGGAGGACCGCTAAGTGCTATAGGTGCTTAGAGATCGGTCACTTTGCTGCGGAGTGTACAGCTCCGAGTCCGAAAGTTCCCGGAAAGGAGGGAAACTAGAGGGGGTAGTCCGAAAAGGCGAGCGGACAACCCCTGCAGATGAAGTACGCCAACATACCAGAGAGGTAGAGCCTAGTGAAATTCAGAAGACAGGAAGGGAATCAGGGGTGGCTTCGAGCTTTAGGAGCTCGGATGCCGGCCTGATTAACATTCCAGTCCATCAGTTGCCCGGCAATGAGGCAGGGAGGCCCATTACGGATAGGAACGAGGAAGTTGCGGCTGTCACAGACACCGTGTGGGTAGGGAGTACCCAGCTTTCCCCGGATCATCCATGTTTCGACCATTTGAAGAAACATGGCCTTGATCTGGCTGCTCCGAAGGATTTCAAACGCTTCCCTGTAAACCCGTCTCCGCTGGGGGGGAGGCGGTGGTATGTGTCTGTTACTGTGGCCGGTAGGGCGGGCGAATTTTTAGTAGATACGGGAGCTAGCCACTCCTTTATCTCCTCCAAATTCTATGCTCTTATGCCGGACAGTCGTGATAACTTCAAAACGAGGGTAAACGCCTGTTCGGCCGATGGGTCGAGTATGCAGACGTATGGGCGCGCGTTCATACCTGTCCGAATTGGAGGGAAGGAGTATGTGGCTTCTCCCACCATTGCGGATATTGCAGACGACGGTATACTGGGGTTGGATTTTTCGGCGTTGTATGACGCGGTCCTGAATCCTGGTACAGGGGTACTCCGAATAGAGCACCCGTACCGTGCGGTGGAGCAATGTGTGCTCCGACAAGTATCGACAGTGGCAACGGTGGTCCAAACTGTTAAGATTCCTCCCGGACAGACGTGTGACGTGCTGGTCCGAAGCAAGGGGCTTAGGAGAGAGGAAGAAGCAGTTGTGGAACCGGATGTGGCCATGTTGGGAAGCATCGGTTTGACAGGCATGGATACCCTCGTGGGGGATGGTGCTTGGACCGTGGTGCCGGTTTCTAACCCCGGGTTGGAACCACAGTATCTTAGGAAAGATACAGTGTTGGGGAAGGTGTTCACCAGTGAGGCCGTAGTGTCCGCTGGACAGGTGAGCATGAAGGGTGACCCTTCTCCGACCCCTTTGAGTGAGGGACTCGAGAAAATGATATCCGAAACGGATCTGACGGATCGGATGGATCTCGACTCTCTAAGGAGGCTGGTAGTGAAGTATCAGGATGCATGGCAGGTGGAGGGGGAGCCGTTAGGCCGAACCGACAAAGTGTTGCATTCTATCAATACTGGAGATGCACAGCCTTTCAAAATGCCTTACCGACGTTTGCCGTTGGGTAAGAAAGCTGTTGTTGAAGAACAAGTGAAAACCATGCTGGAACAGAAGGTGATAGTGCCTAGCACTAGTCCCTGGTCCAGTCCGGTTCAGATGGTTACTAAAAAGGATGGGTCTATCCGATTTTGTATCGATTATAGACGCCTGAATGGAGTAACCAAGAAAAATGCATATCCTCTCCCCCGAATTGATGAGACTCTGGACTCGCTGGGTGGGAACCAATGGTTCTGCACCCTTGATCTGCAGTCCGGGTATTGGCAGATCGGGATGAAGGAGGAGGATAAAGAGAAGACGGCTTTTACGAGTCACATTGGATTGTATCAGTTTGAACTGATGCCTTTCGGGTTATGCAACGCCCCGGCCACATTTGAGGCTATGATGGAAACTCTGTTGAGTGATCTATTGTGGCGCAAGTGCTTGGTATACTTGGATGATGTCATTGTCTTCGGCAAGACGTTTGAGGAGTGTGCGTTGAACCTCGGAGAGGTGTTGGAACGAATTCGGTCCAATGGCTTGACATTAAAGCCAAAGAAGTGTGAACTTTTTCGGAAGTCCATGGTCTATTTGGGCCGGATCATCTCCACCGAGGGTGTGCAGGCTGATCCGGCTAAACTGGAGACTGTGGAGACTTGGGAAGTTCCAAAAGGACCAAAGGATATCAGATCCTTTCTAGGGTTCTGTTCCTATTACAGGGACTTCATCCCCGGGTTCTCGAGGGTGTCTCAGCCGCTTCAACGGTTGAGCCATTGGACGCCGGGGAGGAAAAAAGAACCCTTCCCATGGGGGATGGAACAGAATGCAGCCTTCAAAGAGATTAAGGCGTTATTCCGGACCACCCCGGTGCTGAGATACCCTACGGAGAAGGGGCATTTCATCCTTGACACTGATGCGAGCAATGAGAGCATCGGGGCCGCATTGTCCCAAATCCAGGACGGAGTAGAGGTCCCGTTGGCGTTCGCTAGTAACAGTATGAACAAGGCACAGAGAAATTACTGTACTACCAAGCGAGAGTTGCTCGCAGTGGTGGTATACACGAAGAAGTTTCGGCACTTCTTATATGGAGGGAATTTCACACTTCGTACCGATCATTCGGCCCTCAGGTGGCTCCTTAATTTTAAGGATGCGGAGGGAATGATTGGTCGATGGTTGAATCACCTCAGCGAGTTCGGACTGGAGAACTCTCATATCCAGCACCGAGCGGGCACGAAGCATATTAATGCTGACTGCCTAAGTAGACGTCCGGTACGCCGTTGTGTGCGTCCGGAATGTGGGGATTGTGGTGCTCACAATGCTGTGGTAGCGAGTGTGCGTTTGCCTTATGATGGGTTGTTGCAAAACCTGTTGGATTGGTCCACCGACACTATAAGGACGTACCAGATGGCCGATCCTACCATAGCACGACTGAGGGAGCTTGTCCCTACTGGGGTCTGTCCAGTGAGACCCGAAATATCGCTGGAAAACCGTGAAATGCGACGTTTCTTGGCACAGTTCCATGAACTGGAGGTCCGAGACTCGTTGTTGTGCAGGTGGAAGACTTGTCCCGGAAAGCGGAGGGTATTACAAATGGTAATCCCTGCTGCCATGAGGAAAGACATCCTGTACTACTGCCACGGCCATTCCACTAGTGGGCATTTCGGAAAGAAACGCTCTTTGGAACGGCTGAGTCGGAGATATTACTGGCCCGGAATGTCTGGCGACCTTTTGAGGTGGATAGAGACATGTCCGGCATGTTGTTTAGGCAAGCCTGGTCCTGGACTAGGGAAATTGCCACTGCAGCAGGAGCTATTCGGGGTGAGATTTGCTCGAATAGCCGTGGATATTATCAGCGGAGTGAAACCCACTCCGAAGGGTAATACGTGTATGATGGTAGTCTCGGACTACTATACCAAATACACCCGAGTGTACCCACTAGAGGATCACACTGCTGCTACTTGTGCGGAAGCACTGGTGAAGGGGTGGATCCTCCATCTGGGGGCTCCCTTGATGTTACATAGCGATCAAGGGAGAGAATTTGAGTCCAAACTTTGGGCAGCTATGTGTCATCAGTTGGCTATATGCAAAACTCGGACCAATCCGTACCGACCACAGTCCGACGGGCAGGTGGAGCGGTTCAATCGGACCTTGATCCAGGTTTTGAAGCCATTAGTGAACTCCCATATGGATGATTGGGATGATCAGTGCGAATTTGTGGTACATGCGTATAACAATACGGTCCACACTTCGACTAATTGCACACCAAACCTCTTGGTGTTCGGAGAGGACTTGATCATGCCGGCGGATTTAGTATTCGGGGTGGTAGGGATCAGTCCAGAAGCACCATGTACGGTGCTATTTGTAGAATCTCTACGAGAGAGGTTCAAATTTGCCTACGAAACAGTTAGGGCTCATTTGCTCAAAGCTGCGAATTGGCAGAAGGTAGGTTATGACACCGGATTGAAGTTGCGACGTTTCGTGGTGGGGGATAGAGTAATCCGCCTACACGAACCGCTCTGCAACGTCAAGCTGGCGAATAACTGGGATGGACCACACACCGTGGTTAAATGTATCAGTCAGACGACTGTGTTGATTCAGTCCGAAGCAGGGCGCATCCGGACGAGCCATGTGGCTCGGTTGCGTGCTTGGGCTGGAAGGGAGCTCACCCCGGAAACGGAGGTGGAAAAGGGAACTTCGGAGGCTAAATTTGTACCTTTAGAAGGGGTGTCAGAGGATACCCCTAAGAGAGTGGTACGAAAGAAGCTCCAGAAGACCGTGAAAAAGAAAGTCTCGGCAGGCGAAGGAAGAAGGGCCCGGAAAACTAAAATCAAGGCTGGAATTTTAGTTAAGAACGAGAGTCCTTCGGCCAGGTTACGAGAGGTGAACGGGAAACCCGTTCGGCGAAGCCCAAGGCTGGTGGCCAGAGGGGCGGTAACCTAGCTTGTTTACACAACGAGTGTGGTGTCCTGTGGTGTTTTATATGTTATATGTGTGCTACCAACAGGGGCGCTCAGAGTTGAATAGAAAAGAATATTGGAGTGCTCCCCGAGGGTGGTGGACGGATAATCCGGTGGGGTAATCTTCGATTTCCCATATTAATCCACTAATACTCCTGATGAACTCTTTATTCGAAGTATATTTTGACTTTTGCGAGCCGCCTACGTGGCAGTGTGATCCCCCGAGCCCGAGTTGCGGGCGGGAAAGGTCGTGACCTGATTAATCGATAATTGGGTCACACCGGGTAACGGGATCGCGTCCAATCACGCGAGACGCTGCGCATGCGCTTTGTTTTAAAAACAAAAGCGAGGGAACGCCATATTGATTTTGGGGCTCACCCGGATCAATCGTGCGTGCGGCAGCAGCGGAGAAGTCGGCGTTTTTGGGCAACTAGAAGAGTAGAAGAGTGATAAAAAGAGTAGGAACTGTGAGTACTCTTTCCTGGTCCGTCTAAGACAAAGAGGGAGACGGGGAACTAAGTGTTTCCCCGTCAAACTCCCCGTCGTAAGACACTTGAAAGAAGTGAGGATGGCCGAGCAGCAGCTCCGCCAGTCCGAACTCTCCGGTCACTCCGAGGTGGCATCCGCCACCGAGGAGCACATGGACGCTCAGAGCCCCAGTGGTGATGAGCTCAGTCAGACTCTGTCGGAACTACGAGTGGATCCGGCCGTGTCACCGATTCGGAAGTCTCCGTCACCCGAGGGTAGCGAGGACTCCGGAATGTTGCGAGGGATCGCCTACAGTGCAGTAGAATCGAACCCCTCCGAGTCGACTGGACATCTCTCTCGGATGTGCAGTCTAAGTATTTCGCCGAGCCTCAAGAAGACAGTTACCAGGAAACTGTCTATGGGAGGCGACAGCGACTCCGACACTGCACGTCCGAGGACGCGCGGTGGCAAGGGTGCTACCCGAGATCGGTCCCGGTCGGCCGATGGCAAGGTTAGTACCAAGGCTCTCAAACACGCAGGTGTTGGAAAGAAGCCTCTGGGGAAGGACGAGCCTAAAAAGCCCGATCCGAAGAAGTCTAGTACCCAGGGTACTAAGAAAGCGGATCCGAAGGTTGCCACTGCCACAGTAACCAAAGATTCGAAGACGGTCACTCCCAAGGCTCCGACTCCAAAGGTGCCAAAGGAACAAAAGAAAGCTGATCCGAAGCAATCGGCTAAAGATCTGAAGAAGAAGGGACAGACGTCCGGCAGCAGTCAGGCTGTCAAGACTCCGGTCCCTCCTAAGTCAAACATCCCGATCCCTAGCAAGGAGAAGGATGCTGGGAAAGCAGTTGGAACGTCAGCTGCTCCGACTTCAGCCGTGGATGTGTTGTCCTTCTCGCGAGGGTTGGATAACAGCTCTGCAGTGGCCGCTACGGCCGCAGCCATGGCTGGTACGTCCGGGCACGGGGGAGCTCGTCCGAAAACGACAACTCACCCATCCGACACTAGGACTGAGGAGGCTATGGATGCATCATCCGCAGCTGAAACGGTCCGAGTTGTGCAGGAGGTGCTGTCCGGCATCACCTTCCAGCTACCTGCTCCAGTGGGGCAAAGAAAAGAAGTCCCCGTTCGGGTGGAGACGCCTCCTCAAGGAGCAGCCCCCGTCCGAGTGGAGACTCCTCAACAGCAAACCGAGCCCCGTCTGGAGCCATCCACTATGGATACTTCTGATGAGGTCGGCAAGCTGGACCAAGCCGCAGGCGGTGGTCCGGGTGGATCGGGGGTACCAGTAATCCCCCCAGTCCAACATGAAGTATGGGATAAGGAGGACGCCGATGTCCCATCCCTGCTACGAGGAGCCATCATCGCACAGATGAGCAAGGATGAGATCAGGTCATTTGACTTGATCCAGATGAGAACCTTCCGGGGGCTGGACATTCTGTCCGACCGGTTCCCGACCTGGTTCCCGGCCCACGTGACGGCTGCAATGGAAGGCTTCAAAGACCAAGCTGCTAACGCTCGCTTGGTTGCTGAGACTGAAGGGCGCCCCGAACTACTCGCGGCCCTTGAATACGACCTGCAAACCGCAGAAGAATTCAAGGTCGTGCATAATCGGAAGGAGAAAAGGCGACATCTGACGCCAGCCATGAGGCTGGCCCGGAATATGGAGAAAAAGACTAACGAGTCTATTCTCAATGATACTCTGGAGGACGAGATTGTCCAACAGAGCACAGCTGCTACTAGAACTGCTGACACTAGTAAGATGGAGAAGGCCAGTCGTAGGCATCAATACCTACGAGAGACCATTCGGTTAACATCTCTGAACGCGGGTCAGTCCCCGGAAGAGGTGGATGTAGTTCTGAAGGGATTGGACAAAAACACAATCGCGGACAACGAACTGCAGCTATTGGTCCGGAATGCCCTCCGAGCCAACGCCGCTAGTGGGTTTCATTTCTTTAAACCCATGTGTATAAATGACTGTATTAAAGATAAGCGGTCATCCAAGCTTCCGGAGGAGGTGGGGCCCGACGGTCTCTCCGACGACGAAGAGTGGATCAAAACTGATCCTTTAGACAAGTCGGTACAGCTGTACCACTTCGAATTGCTGGAGAAGGTCCGGACTGGTAGCACCAAATACCATTCGCTCCTTCAGAAGGCAAAATTGGCATGGGCAATGTCTAGATGGCATTCATTTAGTAAGTGCCCATTCAAAGCTTGTCAGGACATCGACGAGACCCTGGAGAAACCCCGAACTTGGCCTACCAAGGTTCGGTATGCCAGACATCTTACCCGCTTTCATGTACGTCATCTCATGCGATATGACTGCCTGAGTGTGGGTTCGAAGGGCAGCAAGGGTTGTCCGAATGGGGGTCTGTTCTACACCAGAGCAGATACCATTCGACACCTTGCCAAGTTCCATGGCTTGGCTCTGGAGACCGCAGCGGAACGCATTCAGGCCGCTCACGCAGAAGTCTACTCCCATTTCGGGACCACGGTAGACAAGAATGACAATCTCGAGGTGGATTTTGGCACCAACGAGAAAGGGAAGGTGCGGGTATTCTACAAGGTAAACCCGGACCGCACGTATCTCCATGTACCGGAGGGCGAACTCTACGATGAATTCGAAGAGTATCAGCAGCGTACCAGTACGCGGAAGCGGCGAGCTCCGAGAAAATCCGACGGATCCTCGGAGCCCACCGACCCGAAGAAACAGAAAACGGACGAAAGGCAGTCCGTTATGGAGAAGGCAGATCCGGGGTACAAAGGACCGGCATTTACCTCTCGCACGACTGACTGGAAGTCGGGCCCCCAGGGCAAGCCACCTCGGCCAAGTCCGGAGGATCCGAACTCCAGTACGGGAGGGGCGTTCGTTGACGAATTCCCCAATATAGATTTGGTTCCGGGAGCAGAGTCACAGACTCTCACCCAGACGGGGAAGACCAAGGCTTCGGTGAAGCAAAAGCCGAAGCCCACACAGACTCCGGATCCCCCTCAGGAGGCTCCGGAGGGGCACCATGTCTTACGACTAAGGGGCCCTCCCTCGTTTCCTCCCGCCGACTTCAAGTCCTACGAAGCCGGACAGGAGGCCTTGAATCGGTGGCAGGATAACTTCCACCGATTGCTTACTGGCTTAAGTCAGGAGGTGGCGATGTTGTCGCTGGACACAGTGCATCATCTCCACCGGAGTGAAGTCGCTACTCAGAAAGCAGCGGCCACGGAGTCGGTTCAGGAGGAGCGTGAGAATGCTCGGACTGAGCGAGTTGCTGCTAAATCCGAAAGGAAAAAGCAGAAGCTGGCAGTCAAGAACGCCGAGGAAAAACTGGACCACGAACGTCGGAGGTTCAGAGACTGTTTCGCGCACGAGATGCACGAATGGGATGGGACTCGTGCTCAAATCGAGCTCTGGCTCCAGGAGCTGACTCTGGCGGAAGCTGAGTCAGACTCTGATGATGAGGAGGCTGCGGCCCAGTCGAGTCCTAAAGACGACTCGGAGTCCGGATAGGATTATCCTATCTTAGGACCCGATCAAGAAGAAGGGGGGGTATTTTAAATATACCAACCCTACATGTGAAAAACACTCTATTATAGGGTGTTCAAGGATCCGGACGAGAAGAAGCGGCAGGCTGGCTACGCAAGGAGTCAGTCTGCCAGGCAGAACGGACGGAGGAGGACGAGGAGATCCGGAGAGAAACCCAGAGCTCGGGACAGGAGTACGCTACCACCATGGATCTGATACGAGATGTTTTTTTCTATACAAACTATATATATCAGGACCGAGTGCTCCTAATTATAAGTCCGAAGATCGCCTGGAGGCAGGACTTGGAATTTTTTTTTATATACTACTATAAGCTCCCGAGCATGAGCTATGAACTTTCTCGTTCCGGTTAGTAGGAGCTGAATGAAGTAGGTTCTGAAAGCCGGGCGGAATGCATCATCAACAACAGAGGATCCGGATCTTCGCTATAAAATCACGTATGATATCTTTGGTAATAATACTTGAATATGTTTCTAAAAACCTTAAGAGAAGTGATAGTGTTTATCACTTATAAAGTATTATTCATTACGAGTGTAATTAGCTCGGGGTCTTGAAGGGACGAAATTTTTTTTACTGTGATATTGTACTTTTTCAAGTGTTGTGTATACTATATGTATAGATTAACTCCATCTATCCTAGGGAATGGGGCGTAATTTTAATTACGATCTATATGTGTAGATATGTGTGTAATTAATACCTTTTGTGTTCAACAGTAACGTCATATTGTTTGTAAGGTATAACTTTAATAAACCCCTAAGGTGGTATTTATAAGATAATGCCAGTCCGAAGTGTTTTCGGACTATAACCTTAATTATTTACCTCCCGGTTATTATCTGGTAGGGGGTAGTGTAGGGGCTAGGGTTATACGGGGTTATTATATGACGAGTGCTGTTGGATGCTGTGTTGCGAGCTCAGTCCGAACCCTTCAGTCCGACGGTAGGTGGCGACACCTACTCCGGGCTTGGGGTATGGACAGAGGTCGCTATAGGCTTCCGGTCTGCGTGTGCGCACGCAGGCTGGCTGCCTATATATACCCGGCATCTGACGGTACTCGTCGGTTACTCTGAGCCACGCTGGTGAAGAGACCCCGTGATCATATCGGCTGCTTAGCCTACTGACCCGTTCCGAACTCTATAGGGAGTTCGCACACTTAGTGACTGCTTGTTTAGGTTTACCTGAATAAACCTGATATTGCAACCTGTAACACTTGATCCGAACTGTGTCGACTTTGTTCTTTAATTGATACTCTACCAATATCATAAAGATACGAAAGATCGTTTATTACAATGATAACAAATAAAAATGAAGTCACAATGCATTATAATTTATATGCTGACCCTCCAGGAGTGTTTTAACCCCATAGGGTACTCTGCTGGCCAGTTACTCGCCAGGGGTGCATTCATGCATGATGACCGTTGAGGCACCATGCCGTCCTTAAAGGTCAAAGAGTAAAATGTATTTAACACTGTTCACCAGTTATCTATATATACACCTGGATATAAACCTGATCATGTTACAGCCTTCTCAGAAAATCTCGATAAAGTATTGTCATGATGAAGAATTGGGGATTGGGATTTGGGAAGATTGCTGACATACCAGCGGGCATTCAAGGGGACTCACCAGTGGGACATTGGTGCATCATGCCGACCCTTTGGAAGTGTATCAACCACATAGGGTTGGCATGATACATGAATGCGGTTCTGGCGAGTTACTTGCCAGGGAGTTGTGGGACCCCTGGGATTTGCCTCTAGTAAAACACTCGTACCATATGGATTTCTTGTCATCTGATACTGGTGAATGCACACAACAACAGTTTATTTAGCACGTAATAGCGATTTATCAGCTTCTTTTAACTACAGTGTGTATAGGCCAGATGATCTGCGTAGTAAGGGGGGGGGGGGTGAGGTTATGTTACGATGTTTCTCAATAGGGGTTGATATATCGATATAGCTAGTTCAAGTTCAAGTTCAACTATTTTTATTTTGACTGCAACAGGCAGAAGTATACATCTTTTTGGGATAGCGGTCTCATCTGATTCAGTTAAATCTAACTGTTTTTGCTGTTTTCTCAATTGAACCTGCACCAGGATTGTGAATATAGCACTGTAAAAAGATAGATGTACTTTTTACAGATTCACTCTTTAAAATTAAATGCTGATTCACCGTTATTTGGAATACAATGAAGCATCGTAAATATCAGCCATACTATGCATATATCCTCACCTCTGGAAACTCTGCCTTGTATCAATCCTATGGAGTAAACCCTCTTGAATAGGCCAGGGCTAGTATGCAAGTCAGATCGCCAGTCTGGCGTAAAGGATAAGGACAAAGTCAAAGTATGGCTTATCCGTAAGTTTTTAGATGTATACTACAGTAGCTAAAGCCACCATAATCAGACTCCCTCTGAGGCTTATAGAATATTCTCTGTATATTTGAATACTCTGAATCTATTAATGGTCATTCTACATAAAAATAACGGTGATTTAACATAAAATTAACGGTGATTCTACGTAAAATGAACAGTGATTCTGCGTAAAATTAATGGTGACCATCACCGTTAAAAAAACAGTGAATGTTATGTCCCAAAAGTTGCCGCTGATTCAACGTCATTTTGACGACATTTTTTTTACAGTGAGGTTCATGGACAAAATGTGCACTGGATTCCTTTCATGTGTTGTTGAAAAACCCAGGCAGCAGTGCCACATTTGACCCACTATGTTTTTACCCTAGGCTGTAATTTGGTCACCTGTATGAGCTTTCCCAGCTTCAATTCAGATCGAATTCCCTTTGAGTCAACATCATAGAAATTACGCTTCGAATGGTCATTTCCAAAAATAAGATGAATTTGCTTGGAAATATTTGCAATTCTTAAAAAAAGACATTGGTTGGTCGGCTCAGCCCATCTGGTTTCCCACGGCCATCTGGGACAATAATCGATAATTTTTTGGTGAAAAT
Organism: Harmothoe impar; assembly: GCA_947462335.1. Classification (NCBI taxonomy): domain Eukaryota; kingdom Metazoa; phylum Annelida; class Polychaeta; order Phyllodocida; family Polynoidae; genus Harmothoe; species Harmothoe impar. The sequence continues at coordinate 5,656,145 of OX381704.1, forward strand.
TTCTCACTCTCCCAAGCCTAATGTGTAACCTCCTCCCATGGTCTCAAGTACCGAGGAGGCTATGCATCTAGCCTTCTCTCATGGAGAAGAGTGGCTTTCAGCAATAAAAAAAACTACATTTTCTGTGTCAGACTTTTGGTTTAGCAACAGGGTCGCCCACCTGTCCTTGTCTACCGGTCCCCTCGGACGGCACACAAACACTGGCATATTTGCTTCATGAAAAAGAAGTCCCAATTACATATAATAATAGTAAAAATTAATACCAGTATGCCAATACCTTCTTTAGTAATTAAATTGTGATATTTTTTCTCTTTTTACCAGGTTTCCTTCTCTAGAAAACGATACAGCGACTGCATTCGGGAGAAGCAATGGCAGGATAAGGTACTGTTTACATCAACTATATGCAGACAAATGCCAACTGCCATTGATATGGTCTCTGTTCTATTGCACGAGTGGGGGCTGGGGCAGTATCCCATGAAGCTGAGTGGGATGCGCCCCAGCCCCCACATGTGAAATACATCAGAGCGGTATCAATGTTGCTGGCATTCATGTTTATTTCTTTAAATTTTAAGCCATTTAATGAAGGAAAACAGCTTTTTCTTAGCCCATTGAATACGGCCACATTATATTCAATGGGGGGGAATTGGATATGGCTCTTCCAGTACTTAAGCATAATAAAGCTTGTATTTTCAACAACAACAAAAATAGTAGATACCCTACGAGTAACAGAGTGTATCCGCAATATGTAGCATCTAACACTTCAAGCTGTAGGGCCACTCAAAAAAATAAACTGGTTTCTCATCACCGCACGCATCTGATTTGCAGGATTTCTTTCAAATTTTTTACATTTTTGAATGAAAAATATGTCAAAAGTAGAAAAATATTGGCAGTTTTGGTATCAAATCAAAGCCTATTCAGTCAGTACTGCGCATGTGGTCACCTGGGAATATTTTGCATCATAACTGGTGGATCAATAAACTTTGAATTACTAAAATTTGAAAAAGGATCGCGAAAAAGTCTAAATTTCCCGCTAAATTTAAGCCCCAGTTTAAAAAAAAAAACATAATAAAAAAAAAAAGCCCTGATCATATTTCTCACCCCAAAGTGGTAAAGAATAACTTCTCTTTTTTTGAATAGCCTAGAATAACGGAATTTTTGCTAAAAGTCGTCGAAACTTTTTACACTCCACCACCCACCCCCCCCCCAACTCTAACCAGTCATGGACACTACCTAACAACTATATTTTGTACTAATCACCCTCTTTATTGCAGGTGTTGAACCGGCTGTCTGTGGTGACGTTAGCCCTCAGTATAGGTGCCGGGTCGGTGTATGCTATAAAGAACAACCACGCCCACATCATGACTCTAGCCACCGCCGCCAGCGCCACCATCGGGGAGTGGACAAAACGCCTCCAGTTGTCAACAGGCTTCTAACTAGCACTTAATGGATAGGGTAAGCCAGCCTCCAACATCTGTTGCCCTATTACATGAGTTTGGCAATATATTACCCTTTTAAAGCTTGACCGTCATGGATGAAGTGAGGCCAAGAGCACTTTTGGATATAGTTCAGTTTTCATTCACAAGAGGGCACACAAGGGCTGAGAGCTCAGCTCCTACAGTCACAGGATAGGGTGAATATGTTGTAGCTGGACAATGCTCATGGTCCCCTGTCTAAACACTGCTGCCCTCTGGTGGACCTGTTACTTTAGTCCACGTATGGAAAATGCTGAACTTATTCCCTGACGGCCCAGCTTTAACGCAGGTACTAATATATAATATAAGTTATACACCCTCCATATCCCCCCAATTGTTGTTGACAATAACTACTCCCTAAATAAGTCGTGATTGCATGTATTTCGAGTGTTGCGTGGGATACCACGTTAGGCGAGATATGCTTGTGGCGGAGGAACATTTGCTGTATGCCGTCTCCCAACATGTGGTGCTACTATTAGTAGACTAGTTTATGTGGTAGATATGATATAAGGGACATGATGTATGAGTGATATAAGCCAAGGACAGGGTAATTGTCCAAGGCGTCACCTGTGGATAACTACCATTTTCCACGGCTTACCACACACATGCAGCTAGTCATGTGTATCATATCATGACTTACACCCACAGTAGGAGAGTGTGCTTAGTGCACCGCATCAAGATACAGCCAGATGGAGATAGAATTTGGCTGAAAAGGTTAATGGATGTTATAATTCTCTAAACTAGTCATTAAGTGTCCATTTTTATCATCATCTGCCCTAAATAACCCGTTTTTATTCAGGCCGGTCAGAGCTGGCACCCAGTCAAAGCTGGCACCCGGTCAGAGCTGGCACCCGGTCAGAGCTGGCACCTTGTCAGAGACAAAAACATTGCCCAAGGTCGTGAGACACAGCCATATGTAAAATACAGTCAGGCCATTTCTTTTATTCTCTCAGCCAACTGTGGTATACAGTCTTATATGTTGATTTACAACAATAGAAATTTGCTACATACAAAGCTTGGTGGATCCCACAAAGAGTGATATCGAGTACATATATAGAAAGGCTGGTATCACGATCCATAACTGTACTCTTACATTTGTATAATTTGTATAATATGTTGTGTATACTATGAACCTGTACAGCACAATTGAGTCTGAAACAAAAATTGAATTGATATTGAATTGAATTCCTGTTACATTTCAGATGTTGAGAAGACTGTCGCTCCTCGTGCTGGGTTTTGGTGTCGGCGTCGTTTCCTGGTTTAGTATAGAATCCTGGTTTGAGAGTGACCACCCCCTAGCAACTACCGCTAGATTCTTTTGGTCCAAAAAGGAATATGGTATTGTGGTTGTTAAAATAATAGACTGGATTTATTAGACCCTGGACCAAGTCGACATGGGACAACATAAACATCCAGCTTGGCCTGGTGTTAAATGTGTGCGTGACAATGTCCACTCTAGGGGCCAAATGGATGTCCAGTTGTCAGAGATCCATCAGGTGGTGACACCAATGGCAGTTTGGAGAACTAGCTATTATAGCTCAGATTGGCATGTACTGCTCTTCAGAAACAATCTAAGTTCAACCACAAGCACCAATACTCCAATATGCTCCACTTGTGAGTGTAAGTCAGATATGATAAAAGTGACTAGCTGCATAAGTGTTATAAGCCTTGGACCGTGGTAATCATCCATGGCTGGCACCTTGGAAAATAACTTGTACCATATCTACTACTTACCCCAAGTGTTGTCGGCGTGAAGAACCATTATATCTCATATGATTCTTTTTTTTTGCAATTACCCTGTAATGGCAGCAAATTACTTTAATGCATTTTGTTGTCAGTAATGCATGACATAAATCGTACTTCAATGCATACCCACCCTACACAGGCTACAGGGCTGAGGCACTACAGGCTCAGTCTCATGACTTTTTAACAATTGGATCGTTTTTGACCGGGTGACGTCTGTGACCGGGTGACGTCTTTGACCGGGTGACGTCTTTGACCGGGTGACGTCTTTGACCGGGTGACGTCCTTGACCGGGAAACATTATTAAAGCATAAATTAGACCTATATAGTAAGAAATGGGTGGAAAAAGTCAAAGGATATTTTCACACTATATTAAATGAAATTGATTTAAAGTTTTGTAAATTTATATGTAGCCCCTTTTACATGTATTTTTAGTATAGTGTTATATTTTTTCTTCTGCCCGGCCAAAGACTTCACTTCCTATGTTATGTGGAATTTGAAGAGCTACACTGTCCAAAGCGTCCAAACATATTTTTACAAATAGTAGAGATATGGGGAAAAATTAAGACCTTTTCTAGCCTCCCGGTCAAAGACGTCACCCGGTCAAAGATGTCACCCGGTCAAAGACGTCACCCGGTCAAAGACGTCACCCGGTCACAGATGTCACCTGGTCAAAGACGATCCAATTGTTACAAAGTCTTAAGACTGAGCCTACAGAAGGGTCATCATGATGCACTCATGCGAGTTACCGGTGGCACTGCATTGGTGCATCATGGCAACTAACGAGCATGATACCTTGAGGCATATTGCTGTCCTTTAACCCTTTAAGGACGGCATCATGAATTAATGCATCATACCCTTGGTCGTCATGATGCATGAATGCAGCCCTGGTGCATAACTCATCAGTGCTGCATTCAAGCATCATGTCAACCCTACAGGGTTGATACATTCCTGAAGGGTCAGCATGATGCACCAATGCAGCACCGGTGAGTTACTCACCGGGCCCACAGTGGTGCATCATGACGACAATTGTCATCTTTTAGTAAACATGTGACAATATGTTGACCAATGTCTTTAATCTGATAATTATAGTTATGAAGAGCATTATATAACTTGAAGGCCACAGTATTGGGTATATAAGACTATTCCATAGTTCATTGCTCATATAGTTCTACACACAGGACCAATCTCTAGCTCAAGGCTAATTAGGAGATTTTATATATCAGTATTCTTCTGGTTATATACATACTTGTAACTGATTAACTGCCAAAAAATGTAATCTCAATTATGAATTTGTTAATAACTGCATGTGAGATGTACAGCATTTACAATAAATACATTTACATAACAAGACTTTGTAGTGGTGGTTTAATTTCTTTATTCCTACACATAGAACTATTCCCCAATACGTCTACTTCAGCAACACCCATCTCCTAGGACTGTTCAATACATATGTAGTAGAGAAACAGCCATTTCTAATTCATAGAGTTTAATACTAGGCTATCTTGTATAATATACAAGATAGCCATGATACTTTAAAGGGAATTTCTAGTTCCTACACAGAAGCCACCTGATGGCAAAAATCGAAGCTCATGAAAAGTATCCTTTAACATAGACTATTTTCCCTGAATCAACTATTTTTTTAATGCCGAAAGGCCCCGGAGGGGCCCTGGTGGTGAGCCTGCGAACTACCAGGTTGAGGCATTATATTGTTTTCATTTGACAGGAAGTCAGTACGGGTGCCGCCATTTTGTTTTGAGGGGTGCCGCCATTTTGTTTTAAGGTGTCACAACACAAATTTATGCATATAATGATAACATAAATATTAATCAACCTTTGATAGGTCCTGAGGTTGATTATAATCATACCTATCCCCCCTAACATGGACCCAATGAATTCAATGGTTCTAATGGTTTGCTGCTAATGCAGCTGGTTGCCTAGCAACAGCTATTCTAATTGTTTATCTGCCTAGCAACACACATTTCTATGCTCCTGAGGTTGATTACAATCCTACCAACCCCCCCTAAAATGGACCCAAGGAATTCAATGGTCTAATTAGTTTGTTGCTAAGACAGCTGGTTGCCTAGCAACAGCTATTCTAATTGTTTATCTGCCTAGAAACACACATTTCCTTGCTCCTGAGGTTGATTATAATCCTACCTACCCCCCTTAAAATGGACCCAAGGAATTCAATGGTTCTATTGGTTTGTTGCTAATACAGCTGGTTGCCTAGCAACAGCTATTCTAATTGTTTATCTGCCTAGCAACACACATTTCCATGCTCCTGAGATTGATTTTAATCATACTTAGCCCCCCTAAAATGGACCCAAGGAATTCAATGGTTCTATTAATTTGTTGCTAAGATAGCTGGTTGCCTAGCAACAGCTATTCTAGCTATTCTAGTTGTTTATCTGCCTAGCAACACACATTTCTACGCTCCTGAGGTTGATTATAATCATACCTATCCCCCCTAAAATGGACCCAAGGAATTCAATGGTCTAATGAGTTTGTTGCTATGACAGTTGGTTGCCTAGCAACAGCTATTCTTATTGTTTATCTGCCTAGCAACACACATTTCCATGCTCCTGAGGTTGATTACAATCCTACCAACCCCCCTTAACATGGACCCAAGGAATTCAATGGTCTAATTAGTTTGTTTCTAAGACAGCTGGTTGCCTAGCAACAGCTATTCTAATTGTTTATCTGCCTAGCAACACACATTTCCTTGCTCCTGAGGTTGATTATAATCATACCTACCCCCTCTAAAGTGGACCCAAGGAATTCAATGGTTCTATTTGTTTGTTGCCAAGATAGCTGATTGTCTAGCAATAGCTATTGAAATTGTTTATCTGCCTAGCAACACACATTTCCATGCTCGTGCGGTTGATTATAATCATATCTAGCCCCCTAACATGGACACAAGGAATTCATAGTAACTACCATATTTGAAGTTATATTATCCTCCCGCTCTGTTTATTTGGTGTCTTGAATGGGTCACCTTCAAATAAACCAACTATGTAGACATTATGTTCCTTCAAATGCAAGAATTGTGGTTGTTGCTGCGTATAAAATGCCTGAGGCATTTTTTTACGCGTCAACAACCGCAATTCTTGTTATTTGCTATTTGGACAGTATACCTCCATTGTTCACATATATAATTATATTCACTGCTAGGACACCCATAGGATCCTATAGTTCAGACAAAAGAAAAGTTTTTCCCAAACTCATGCCTTTCTCATTTCATCCATGACCCCCTGTTTTATTGTTTTCCTATTCATTTATTTAGTTAAGGTACTCCTTTGCTCACATGGCCGTATCATGAAAGTTAGTACCGTGACATGGCAATTTCCTTTCATTTTCTATTAGATAACACATCAAACTAACATAATCCTGAGTTATATGCAAAAGTCAATAGAACATCAGTAATCCTGCAACAAATAGAAAGTCCCTTTAATATTATTAAAGTCAAAATCAGAGTCTGATACATGTATCATAAGAAGCAGACATTGCAGCCACCTAGTGTCAAACAGTTGTAGCTTTACTCCTAACACTATTAAACAGCGACCATTTTCTAGACTAGATAGTATATGCCTACACATGCGATCCCTGTATTGCATCAAATTATAAGAATATGGATTAAAACTTATAAACCTGGTCAACATGTGCCTAGTAATATATGATTACATGACCCTGAGGTTAATCATACTGCCACTCAACTTGACTCAAGTGACCCCAAGGCCTCAAATAGTGTTATCAATCTGTTGCTATAAAGACATATGGTTTCTTAGCAACAGTAGCTGTCTAGCAACGAAGGTTTATCTGGTGCCGAGGTCAATTCTAATCGTACCTACCTATAAACTAGCGGAACCTGACATATGGTTAACGATGTAGGGTTATATGAGGCAGATCCAACAAAACAGGCAGGAAAGGTTAGGAAGAATTCCTCAAATGGCCCAAATTGAAGAGGGACGCTACATATGCTATTACAGCAGGTCAAGCTCCAAAGGTGTCTGGAGGAGATAGGTTCTAGAACAAACATTCCATTTGTTGAATTAATTACCTAGAAATCGTGAATAACTAATGTTGGCGATGGTCTATAGGCCTACACTGGGTCCTTCATGCTTCAGAAATCATTACCAATAACAGGAATTCTACGGGCAGATTAGACCAACACCTCAGATCTGATCATGAGGCATCAAGCATTGTTATTGTGGTTGCTAAGCAACAGACATGTGGAATTATTGCCATGGACACATTCAACCTGATATTGGGGTGCCCCTATGTGTTGCCTGAACCTATCTTAAGCTACATTTGCAAGAGGGTTTAACAGACTCACCACTCCAAAAATAAGACAAAAAGGAAATTAATCTTAAATGCCCCTGGTGGCAGAATTAGGAACTAGCAGCAGCATAAAAAGAGTGGGAAACTACTGAACAAGATACAGTGATAAAATTACATGCATCTGGAATATGTTTATGAAATGAATTATAGAATATTATTTTTAAATTAATAGTGGGGAAAGCACAAGTAGGAGTGTGTAAATACTAAACTAGGGACCAGAACTGCTTACTGGCTTGGTAATAGACAGGAGTCTGAGCAGACAGCAGAGTTTGTTAGTTGCAGACAAGTTCCATCTATCAACTCATCTTTATAAAAGATACAAACAGTATTCCTCATGTAAGTATGGCAAAATAGTGATGTTTTTAATCTTTAGGTTCATGATATATCCTTTCTAAGATTCTAACACATTTGTATTGGTCGGAAGCGGATGTAATTAAATTAGTCAAGTCATAAATGGGCGATAATAGGGAGATTTCAAGTTCAAACAGCAAAATTACAATTACTTTGTTGAGAAATCCCTTACATCTACATATAAGACCTAATCATCTTTATTTTGGAGTCACTTCCCATATAGGTGTGGATTAGCAATTCATGTACCAATCAAACAATGCCTCGTACAATACAATGTTTGCATTTAAGCATGTTTAGGATGCTTTAAAGGAACAGTTTAAGCGGCTTTAAATGCCCCGGGAAGGTCATAATAGCAATGATCTGATTAAGTGCTATTTTGCTCAGAAAGGATAAGCTTTAGTCGTTTATTCATGAAGCATATTTATTTACTCGCCAGGGATGCATTGGTGCATCATGCATTGGTGCCCTTCGGCGAGTTACTCGTCGCTCATATCAGTGCATCATGCAAAACCCATGCATACAAATATCTCCCAGTTGGTCTTCCTGATAATTGTGCTTTTCATTTGGTAAGGCCGAAATAACGCTTTGTTTCAGGTCACCCGACCAAACCTATCAAAACAGTTTTATATTTTTACACTTTTTTCGGTCAATTTTAGGAATACAATTTTTTTTTTTAATCTTCCAATTTTTACATTATTTTAGTCAATTTGTATGTAGAGGGGCTGATAAAAAAATATGTATTAAAAAATCCGACCTAGCGACCCTCGACTCACTTCCCATGTTACCTGGCCTAATAAATAATTCAGACCACTCAAAGAAAAATGTCGGCGTTATATAGTCCTCTTGGGTTAATCTGACCTCAGGTAGGCCCTATGCTAACCCTCAATGGGATTAGGGTTGATCTCGTTTAACAACGGTGACTTTAAAGCACGCGGCTGTTTGCCAAACTACTAGTGTTGGCAGGGTCCTGCTGTTTGAGGTCAGTGCATTGTGAGAGATGTAACTTATTACAAGAGTGTTTTGTGGCCTCGTAGGGTCATTCTCAAAAACGGTGCATGAACAATCTATACCTCTCCTAAATCCTAAATCCCTACATATATGGTATCAAAACGCTTGATATAAACCATGGGGCATAAATCCCATTTTCTTTTCTTTTGAAGTAAAAAGATGGCATATATAATTATATATGGTCCATGTATGCCCTCTTTTTACTTGTTTATATACAGACATTTTAAGATTACTACAAGTGATAACTATAAGAGAGATTGAATGTCCATGTACCACCGTGGGAATCATGTTACGTACATGTCTATGTAATGGGTGTGGTCAGGTTTGTGTAGTGTGGGTAGGGACAGCCTATACCTGACATATGCAGACTTAATGTATCTGATTGTATTAGGGACAAGGCTCTGGTGTTCATTAACAGAATTACAAGGGAAAGGGTGTACATAAGAGTCCATTTCTGAAAAAAAAAGAATTGGTAGCAAATGGGTATCCTTTTAGGTCTCAAGTACCAAAAGCAAATCTGGGGTAAATGCTTAAATGGATAACAGAAGTACATACAAAAATTTACATCTTCATTTCCTAGTTTTCTCCTATTTCCGCAGAAGGGGTATGTTATTTCTCATCTTTCCGTGCACAAATGTATGAATTCTCGGCATTCCACTCCCTTAGTAGGTGGTAAATTCGGTGTGACTGCAGAACACAGGGAGTGCCCCCCCCCCTACCCCACCTACCTACGGTAAGTAGATCAGATCAAACCTCCTATAAGGTTCTTAGAGCTTAAAGCTCCATTGTTTGCAAACTGAAACAATTGGCCTACTTCCGTATACTGTGTGCTGAGGTGAGTTGGGATTAGGGTCTACATGCACACAGAAAAGAAACAGCATCAAAAGGGAGTCCAGGTTGCCTCCAGAATGACTCCCCTCTCTAGGGGAGCCCAGGTCCGCATGTCCTAAAGAAACAGTACATCAAAGCCCCCCCCCCCCCCCCCCCCACCCACAGTTGCGGTGCATTATTCCCGGATTATTCCCCAGTCACGTAGAGGCACAGGTCTTTATGTAATGCTTACATAATCAAATAAACAACAAACCACCATTTAATAAGCACCACTGTGACTCAATGGGTATGCCAGGTAGGCTGAGGTAGTTGTGTTGAGTGGCTACCTGCTACAAACAACATTAGTGACGGAGTAAGGGAATTACATGCTGTACTCAGCCACGACCACTGCCACTATACTAATAGGCAGCTACCTGGGGATATAAGGGTAGCAGGGCTACAATAAGGTGAGTTTGTATTTTTTGTTTATATATATCATGTATCCTAACCTGAGGTACAAGATGATATACAGGCCTTGTGATATGATTGCCACATCCCTGAAGGAAATCAGAGGGTCAAAAGCAGAGGGTAAAATCACCAAATCAAGCAGAGCCTTACTTAACCATTGTGACAAGGGACAAGACCTGCATTTCTTAGGATGAACCAGGGTCATTGACTTTTCTTAAAAATCGCCAGGTGACAGGAAGGGTAGTGACAAGGGACAAGAAGTATGTCTTGAAATCGATCAGGGACATTGGCATTTCTTAAAATCGACAATTAACAGAACGACCCCCTGTCTGGGGCCTATAAAACAGAGAGTTCCCCTATACTACTCCCACTGCAATAACATGCCAAGGGTGCCATAACACATGGGGTATGTACTCACAATATTACTATTTACCTGGGCTGGACGTGACCATGCATTAACCCGTTAAGGACTGCAAAGTGCATTAATGGTAATATTAATGCATCATGCCCTTAGTCGTCATGATGCATGAATGCAGCCTTGGTGAGTAACTCGCCAGTGCTGCATTCAAGCACCATGCCGACCCTCTGGGGTTGAAACACTCCCTAAGGGTCAGCATGATGCACCAATGCAGCCCAGTGAGTTTGGGGCTGCGTTGGTGCATCATGATGACAAATGTCATCTTTTTAGTGACATGCCGTCCTGAAAGGGCTAACCCCATTAGTGTTGCACCAGCCCTATCTGAGGCCATTATTGAAACATCACAGTGTAGTAATAGTGAGTGCGTGTCTACAACCCCTCATGTTAATGGCATCTTAAGTGCTGCTAGATCCACTACTGCTACATTATTATGATACAACTTAAACCCGCAGGTCTCGGTACCCCTCCAGCGGCAGTCGGAGTGGAGTCGGGACAGGTACTCAGCGCTATATATATAGGGGCACTGGGCCTTTAAGAGCCCCAGGTCGAGCAATAGCATTTAAAATAGCTCAGGTTGCTAGGTCGCGTTTTGTCTCATGTTGGCCATGTTGCATCATACCGTCCCTTCAGGCGTGTCTCAACCCCAGCCTCGGCCAGCGTCTCTCCTACCGATTGGATAGCCTGGGAGCAGGCAGCAATCCTTCCCCATTACACATATTTAATTACTTCTGTCAAATATAAGTACATAGTAGCCCTCAGCTAATTTAATTACCCCTTTGATGTAGATAAGAATCTTTCTGTGGTTGAATGTGTATTGACCAATATACACTTTTGCGCCACCAAACTGGCGCAAAAGTCAAGAGGAGGTCTGCTCCCAGCCGATGGCTTGGCATTGGGTTGGGAGTCCGAGACTGTCTCAACCCCACAGGGTCGGCATGATGCTTGAATGCAGGGCAGCATACAAGCATCATGCCGACCCTATGGGGTTGAGACACTCTAAAGGTGAGCATGGTTGTATCAATGTGGCCTTAATCAAGCTTCAACTGTGGTACTCCTGTTCCCAAATACATCCAAAGGAAGGCTCTGGTAACAGCCAAATGACCTTGAACTTGGGAGTTTGCTGGGTCTGGGCAACTCCTGCTGGTAGCCTGGATGGAACCAGTGGACAGGAACAGGAAATGAAACTAGAAAGTCTGATGGTGAAGTACAGTAAAACTACCATGATACATTCTGCTTCCTGCCCACTGGTTCCAGGCTACCAGCAGGGGTTGCCCAGACCCAGCAAATTCCCAAGTTCAAGGTCATTTGGCTGTTACCAGAGCCTTCCTTCGGAAGGATTTGGGAACGAGAGTACAACTCTGGCTATTCTAACACATAACATCATTATCATAGATATGGCGGAGTCAGCTAGTTTAGAAATGATACACTATTCAGAAACATAGTTATTAAGTCTGAAGTAGTATTTAATAATCTCTCTTGGTGATAAATATGTAATTGGCTAAATGGTTTTTAATATAAGTAGTTATCTAGACTTCTACCACAGTGCTCTCTAAAATATGATTTGAACTCGGATCGCAGTTACTGACTTAGCGTGTGTCATGCATTCATGCATCATGCTGAACCTCAAAGAATGTATCACCCCATAAGAACTATATCATACACTGTAAAAATTTTCTGTTGAAATTACGGAGAATCGATGTTAAATTTGACGGTATATCACCATAATTGTGATTTACGGTTAGACACTGTAAAACTCATTACTTTTACATTAAACATCTGTAAACCAGTACAGTGAAACAATGTTTTCTCATTTATGGTGAATCTCACGTTAAAAGTTTGCCCACCAGGTGGCAGCTTGGTTTGATAGAGAGAATTTGGTGGAAGCTATATCAACTAAAGACATATATAATTGTGTTAGATTTATGAAGCTATCCAACTATCTCACTAATTACACAATCAAAATTGAAGCCTTTGGCATATTAAAGATACTAAATATATAATATCCTTTTTTGAGACCCTGGGCACTAGTATGAATTGTATAAACACCCATGTTGTGGTAATTAGAATTATACATATTGAGACTGTTGTCAGAGTTTCTTTGTAACAATCCTAGAGTACTCTTTGCTCATGGATTGTAATTGTATATTGCTATGAGGCATTCAATTATGCTTCTCAGGCCTAATATATATAGAGGCCTGACATTAGGATGATATCATGAAATATACATCAATGAATCCAGAAACAATCATAATCATCATTGAATAGCAGAGACTCATTGTATAATGATAATGATGAAAATACAACAGAAAAGGCCTGTAAAATTTACAGGGGAAAGGAAACTACGGTGACCGTAAAAAAAACGGGAAACAGTCGGCATTCAGTGATGCCAGTGATTCACTATAATATTTATGGGATATTTTTTACAGTGTTATGTTTACTCAAACCGATCTGGTTGCGTACTATGGAAGAGTTTTTAAATACATGAAATGTCATACAATGAATAGGTTTATATTTATAACTCCCTTTTAGTAATGCTCACAATACAGTTTAATTAAGAGGAGAAGATGTACAATACCACATTGAAGAACAATTATATTGATCTGTTTACTTTATTATAGTAAACAGATCGATATAATTGATCGTCAACATATTTCTCCTTAATTAATTTCAATTTTATCTTTTATAGATGAATGAATTATTGAATATTTTGCTCTATGTGAGAAAGGAAAGGTTTAATAGCTTTTAATGCATTGTATTATCAATGGAGAACCATCTGTAAACACTATACACTCGACCTGCATGCCCATAGTATAACTTAACCATTTTAAACGCCTTTAAACACGTTGACAAGTTCTATAGAATTATGAGGTATTAGCACATACTCGCCTTAACAAAAGGGCAACAAAGAAGTTCCTACTTCAGATGCGGGAGTTGTTCAGAATAAACATAGTATGAATAGCCTGTGCCATACTAGACCTATTCATGTTCACCTTTTTATGTGACATAATGATTAACTATATATATATATATGAGGTGAAAAGCAGTAGGAAGCACATATCTATAGAAGGTTAAAGTGAAACTATTGCATCGAAATTATCCTGTTATAAATACCCTCAGGACAGGATCGACGGACATGGGAAAATCGCATTCTATAAGGCTCTCATAGACTTATTCCTAATGATTAGGCCTGAAGTCTTGACACTAATATGATGTTGCTGATTGTACATTGTACCAAATTGGGTATGCAACCATATTGAACATTGATTCAGGTATAGGAGGATAAATGATCACTGAAAACACTGGGATGAATGAGTTAAATTACACAAAATCCTATTTCAATTATTGTTTAGGCACTGTATCAAAATGACAGTGATGTTCCGTATTCCAAAAAATGGTGATTCACTGGCACCACTGTAACTACAATGAACTTAGGGAGTGTTCATTTATAAATTACAGGGGGGGTGGTGAGATTTCGTGCGGAGGGGCGAAATTTGTTTACGCCCCCCCCCCTCCAGAGCGCGTGGAACGTTGTGCATCCCCCCCTCGCCGAAATTTTTTCGCCCCCCCCCCTCTTTGAACTATAGTAACGCGCGGGCTTTTTTGCTAAAAGGGGCTTAAATTTTTACGGCCCCCCCCTCAAGAGGGGTCAGAAATTTTTACGCCCCCTCCTCAGGAGGGGTCGGAAATTTTTACGCCCCCCCACACCCACCCCCCCCTGTAACTAATAAATGAACACTCCCTTACAGTGACTGTTAATGTTTACGGTGAAAGTGAAAGTGAAAGTGAAAGTGAATCTCCGTTATTTTAGGGGAATTCTTTTTACAGTGTATGGGATAAAAATCGACACAATGACACAGCCTTTTTGCTAAAAATCGACACGGCGACATGGTCCTAAATATGGGTACCCATGTAGAGGCATGTGAATGCAGCCCTGGTGAGTAACTCACCAGGGCTGCATTCAATCATCATGTCGATCCTATGGGATTGAGACACCCCCAAAGGGTCGACATTGTGAACCAATGTAGCACCAGTCATTTACTTGCTGGGGCTGCATTGGTGCATTGTAAATTTAATCTTTTAGTGACTTGCTGTCCTTTAAGGGTCAAAGGGTTGGATCATAGTGTAACGCAGAAAAATCATCTGGAGAAAGCGGGACTCGAACCCACGACCCTCAGATCACATAACCTGCTGCTCTAACAACTGAGCTACTTCCTTGTCTGACAATCTGACCGTGCCATACGTTACTGGGTCGGTTCGGTTGGCGGAAGGGGGTGGTAACCACTTCCCTTACAATAGCAATAGGGTATTATGGTAGGCATGATGCTTTAATGCAGCCCTGGCGAGTATCAGAATGGCATTGTTCAAGCAATATGCGGTCCTTAAAGGGTTGGGTTATAACAGCACTCGGCTGCTAACATGTTATTATGACAGACCCTCAGCACAGTTTGCTGACCATAACTCTAATTAACATAGGCCACCTAAAGTGGTGCTCATTAGTTAGCCTCAGTACCGGAACCACCTGTGTCATAACCTTTGTATTGTCTTTTTAACAACAGGGGGGGGGGGGGGGGTGGTGGATTGGGGGGGGGGTAAAAAGATTTGGACCCCTTGAAGGGGGGGGGACCAAACAAAGTTTGGACCCCTCTTGAGGGGGGACCAAAAAATGTACACCCCTTTTTAGCGAAAAAGCCCGCGCATTATTATAGCCCAAAGGAACCAGCTGCACTCATTTTCAACCTGCCTAGGGGGGGACCGAAAATTGTTTGAACCTTCCCGTGGGGGGGACCAATAGAATTTCGAATCGCTCTCAGCCTCTGGCCAATGTTGTGCCCACATGATCCATGGAACCCTAGGCCTTTAACCCTTTAAGGACAGCATGTTGCTTAAAGATGCAGCCCCGGCAAGTAACTCGCCATAGCTGCATTGGTACATCATGCCGATCCTTCGGGAGTGTCTCTACCCCATAGGCAGGTTGGAATGATGCTTGGCATGCCGCATGATACTTGCAAGGGCTGCATTCATGCATCATGGCAACCAACGGCATGATGCAATAAGGCATGTACTCTCGTTCCCAAATCCTTCCGAAGGAAGGCTCTGGTGACAGCCAAATGACCTTGAACTTTGGATTTTGCTGGGTCTGGGCAACCCCTGCTGGTAGGCTGGAACCAGCAAACAGGAACAGGAAATGGAACCAGAATGTATGATGGTAATTTTAGTTAGATTACCACCAGCCTTTCTGGTACCATTTCCTGTTCCTGTTCGCTGGTTCCAAGCTACCCACAGGGGTTGCCTAGACCCAGCAAAATCCCAACATTTGGCAGTTACCAGAGCCTTCCTTCGGAAGGATTTGGGAAAGAGAGTATAAGGCATGATGCAGTCCTCAAAGGGTTGATGCAGCCTAACACCTTCAGGCAGCTCCCATACACTCAACAAATAAACTTGTCTCCAGACTCTTCCAAGTGACGGTCATAAAATAAACAAGTCAAAAACTTGTCTAAGTGACAAGGAAGTGGGTCTTCTAGCTGGAGATAGAAGACCCTCTTGGCATGTGCCAGCCCAAAACCCACATTTACCAGCTCCAGATTCCATTTGTAGGATGGTAACCTGATAGGTTAGACAACTTTTGACTCGTTTATTTTATCATAGTCACTTCGACAACTCTGGAGACAAGTTTACTTTTTCAGTGTACCTGGGAGGGGATCATGTAGGATCACGTATAGCCCCAGGTTATATACAGTCAGGGTTTAAGTTTACAATGTACCTAATCAACCAGATTTATCGTCATGTTTATTAAATCTTTAACCCTTTAAGCATGGCATAATGCATTAATACATTCAAGCATCATGCAAGCCTCATGACGTTGAGATGCTCCCAAAGGGTCGGCATGATGCGAATTACTCGCTGGGGCTACATTGGTGCATCATGACGACAAATGTCATCATTTAGCAACATGCTGTTACGTAATATCAACCCTTTAACTCTTTAAGTACACACACAGAAAAGTGAGAGTCATTGTCGCTAAAGCTACCCTCACCTGAGGGTCATGCACTGCCTGACTCTCAGGTAAGGGTAGTTTTAGCGACAGTGACTCTCACTTTTCTGAGGGTGTATGGCATAATGCATTAATACCTCATTGGTGCAGCCATGGTGAGTCACCAGTGCTGCATTCGAGCATCATGCAGGCCTTATGAGGTTGAGATGCCCCTGAAGGGTCGGCATGATGCGCCAATGCAGGAACCGCCGAGTTACACGCTGGGGCTGCATTGGTGCATCATGATGACAAATGTCATCTTTCAGGGACATCCGTCCTAAAAGGGGACGGCATGTTGCTAAAAGATGACATTTGTTAACATGATGCACCAATGCAGTCCGGGTGAGTAACTCACCAGGGCTGCATTCATGCATCATACCGACGCTTCAGGAGTGTATCAACCCAATAGGGTCAGCATGATGCATGCATGTAGACCTATAGCATTCATGTATCATGCCGACAAAGGGAATACTGTATCCATGCACTGGGCGGGCCTTAAATGGTTGTAAAAAGATGTGAGTAGAATCTATAGCTGCTAATTCGTCAGACTTATGTCAGGTGGAATTTACCATTATGTAAACCACTTAAGTAAATCCCACTGATCCCCGCCCCCGTCCATCGCTACACCCGGAAGCATCAACAAATAAAAAGGCATGTCTCCATTGTACTGCCAGTTGGGACATCAATGTACTGGTTACCATAACTTGCCACAGTGTAAATGGTTTATCACAAAGTGGTATAAAGTATGGCCCTAGACCCCTAAATTCGACGCGGCGACATGGGCATTTCTTAAATTCGACATGCGACATGAGGCCTTGTGACATGCGACATGAGGCTTAAAAAGATAGTGACATGGGACATGGACAGTTCTTAAAATCGAAATGGGACATGAGCATTATTAAGCGACATAGACATGCGACATGGCCATTTCTTAAAACCGACATGCGACATGGGGACCCCCCCATCAAGGGCCCCTAAAGTACCCCAGATGACAAGCAACGTCAATTCAATGTTAAAGGGGCATTCTCACCAATCGCACTTACCACATAGCAGACTAGAACAGCATTAGAATTGTGAGTGGGAAACGCTTGGTGAGAATGCCACTTTAACGTAAAGTTTATAATAGGTTAAATTATACTTAAAGGGGCACTCTCACCCCTCGCACTTAACCACATAGTAGACTAGAACAGTACCAGAATTGGGAGTGGGATTGGCTCGGTGAGAATCAATGCCAGTTCAAGTTTGAGTCGTGAGACCCCCCCTTCAACAGTGGCTACGGAGGGGTAAAAAGCGACCTGGCGACCTTTAAGTGGCCTGGCGACGTTTGGCGACTTTTGGACCCCTCGGCACCCCCAACATAGGCATCAAGGGTTTGCCCTACCCAGCTGCCCATCAGTATATATATGATAGAGCAACTGGGAGTTGTTACAAAACACAACGTAAAAACATAGCGCAAAAAGAGGGTGTTACAAAATAATTTTTTTACCTTGTTTTTTAAGGGGGCGTTACAAAATAAAATTTACATTTCAGATTTTTTCATGTTATGGACGTTTTTAAATCTTATGGACTCTATTTTTTCACAACACCTTTCCAGCTAGTGTGCAAAAATGTGTAAATTAGCCTAAATTTGAAGACCACAGTGTAAATTTGTAATATTTCCTAAAATTAACGTAAACACATAAACATAAATCATTAATCGTAACGTAATTACGTTCCATAATGCTATTTTTGTTTTGTAACAAGTCTACATCTGCATGGCAGCATGGGGGACCTGTGAGGTCAAGTCACCTGTTGAGGTTTGCGTCATGTCTTATCGGATTTAAGCTGCTCTGTCAACAACTACAACAACAGAGAACTGCTCTGGGGGAGTGCTACTGGGGGAAGGGGGGCTGATTGAATGATTGGACAATCCAGGCTTTCACAAGTTTCAAGCTTTTCACTCACCCTGGCAGAGCCTCTGGATAGGTTTTCAAAGCTGCCTGTTCAATACAGCAGTGATCGGATATATCAATGTCTAGGGTGGGGCGTCGTAACCCCACTTTTGACCAACTCCATGAAAGGTCGAACTAATAGGTCCGATGAAAGGGGTAAAAGAAAAAGGGTCAGAAACCCCCTTTCTATGACAGATGCTCCCCCTACTTTGAAACTGCTTGCCACGCCCCTGGTCCATGAGATGCTTGGTCGACCCCCCCCCCTCCCGCCACCCAACCCCCACCTCTCTTTAAAGGTATACACCAGGGTCTATGCATACGGCACCTGGTGGCAAAACATGAAACTACCCAAAACTATGCTAAAAGCATATCTCCCTTGTGCATATCACCTAACTCACCTTTACTGACCCTTTAAGTGCCTCACTATCACATTCTACACATCTTGTCACTGTTTTTCTCTGCTTCAAAAAGCTGTGCCCTAAGCTATTATAGGTGTTTAGGCTAACTAGAAAATATTTGAATAAATCCCAAACTGGTATTAGTTATCAATGAATCACTTGTTTTTTTTGTTGTAAAATGTATCTTTTGATCCTATGTACAGATGGCTAAGGTTTTAATTACGAAATGTTGGCCAACATTTTGTCTGTGTTGCAAAATGTAGAGAAAATAGAATTATTTTAATTTTTGTGTTTTTCCCTATATCAGTCATGGCTCTTTGGTTTCACCTATGACTACCCATATTCATGGATTGATTGTGTTGCTTATAATCTCCTCTAAACATCTGACAGGTTTGGTTGAGATACTACGGGTCAATCTTTCAAAAAATTGAAAAACATTGAAAAAATAGGGGTTTACCCATACGCGGTCATAGTTAAGGGTGTCCTATCTTCAAATGTCTATATATCAAAATCTAGCACTTTGAGGTATTGCTTTCTTTGCTTCTATTACATCACCATGTATCAAACTAATATAATCCCAAGTGATTAAGAGATATTATGGGTAGATCAGAATTGACCGAACCCTGGTGTATACCTTTAAAGGCCCAGTACCCCTATGCTGAGTACCTGTCCCGACTGCACTCTGACTGTTACTAGACGTGCAGTAAGATCTGCGGGTTTAAGGGATCCACTTTTATAATGGCCAGTCCCTGGGGTGTAAGGTGTGGAGGCACCAGTAGGCAGTAGGTGTCAGCATAATGTCAAGGGTGTGTAGGTAGCAGTTGTGTCAGCAGCCGTACAAGGTGGGGTAAGGCACCTACTCATGGTCTGAGCTGTGATGAGGGGGTCTCTATGTCACCACACCCCACACACCCACTCACGGCACAACCTCCTGTACTACCTACATATTAACGTAAAACGCCACGCGATTGGCATATGAGACTATGTACGGATCCACAAGTGGCTTTATAAGCCACTTGTGGATCCGTGGTGTACATAGTCTCATATGCAAATCAAGTGATGTTTTCGATTTATTCTACCTACTTTAATTAGCATACATTCAAGATTCTTTTTCTTTTTAAATCATGAAAATCCGCCCGGAAATAAACATTTTAGAGCTGATTTTGAGAAGGGCTATGAACAGGATGACTGTGGTACGCCACGCTCCCACCAGCGTGGCGTACCACCGTCGTACTCCCCGCTAACAGGCATATGAGGGTCAGTGCTTTACGTATACAACCTCTGTATGCTTTGTTGTAGTAGGTAGAATAATGTACTGTAACAAGGTGTCCAGCAGCCGTACAAGGTGGGGTCAGGTACCGTGCTCATGGTCTGAGCTGTAAGGAGGGCGTCTCTATCCCAGGGGGTGAGGGGGGGGGGGGGGTACTTGGTATATTTTGTATAAACAGGTGTGCGGCTGGGAAGGGTACTTTTTGAGCAAAGTCCCCCTCACCAAGGGTCTGCTTTTCGCTGAAATCCCCCTCACCAAGGGTCAATTTTCACCAAAATCCCCCTCACCAAGGGTCACTTTTCGGAGATTTAAAAATCAACCCAAAAAGGGTCACATTTTGCCCAAATTCTTCACAACAAGGGTCACTTTTGACCAAAATTCTTACACCAAGGCCGACTCCTTGGGGAAAATTGCTAAACCCTAGACACTTTTTGTCCAAAAATCCCCCCTCAGCAAAGGTCACTTTTAACCAAAAATCCCCCTGACCAAGGGTCATTTCTGACCAAAATCCCCCTCACCAAGAGTAAGGGTTGTCAAAGGGCCAGCCGCACACCCGTGTCAAAAAAAATTGAGTACCCCCCCCCCCCTCGGGTTTCTATGCTCCCACACCCCTCACACCCGCTCACGGCAGGACCTCCTGCACTACTGGGGTACCTATATATGGCACTGTATCATGGTCCCACGTCACATCCCCCCATCAGGTGCATGCAGGCAGGATACAGGGGTGGTGCCGCACTTAGCTATATCACATCAGTTTCTCAATCTGCCGCCACCCTCCCTTGGCGCTGCATCGTGGAGCGTCACTGAGACTATAGGACTCTTATGTTTAACTGAAGTTGTACTTTTTAGTATAAGGATTATATGAGAAGTGAGGACTGGGATATTTAACATCTACAGCCGCATGTAAGTAACATTCAACCATTTAACCCTCTAAGGACCACATATTGCTAAAAGATGATATTTGTTGTCATGATGGACCAATGCAGGCCCGTTGGGACATCATCACAGAAGAATGAGGATATTATTCTCTTGCCCCGGCGAGTAACTCGCCAGTAATGCAATGGTGCATCATTCCGACCCTTCAGGGGTGTCTCAACCGACGAGTAACTCGCCAGTAATGCAATGGTGTATCATGCTGACCCTTAAGGAGTGTATAAACCCAGTAGGGTCAGCATGATGGCATGACGCTTGAATCCTGACGAGTTACTCACCAGGGCTGCATTGGGGCATCATGACGACAATTTCATCTTTTTAGCGACATCCGTCCTCCACCCCTCCTACCCCTCCTACACTGATATTCCTAGGCTCCTTATACGACCAACCTCTCAGTCACTAGTGCCTAACCTAGTTGGTCATTTTTGGCTCCCTATACGACTAACCTAGATAAGTTGTTATTCTCAGATTGGTCAGTACAGACCAACCCACCTTAGTCTTTTAATTCCCAGGGGGAGCCACGGAGTGCTGATCATAGTATCTTACAGGTGGCCCCAACTAGTGGTATACAAATACAACACACCAATGATGAACCTAGGTTAGCCACTACTGACTGACCCCTCAGTCATTTTTGAATATAACTTTGCCATTTTTACTAGCACTCATATGACGAACATAGGATAGTCTGTACTGACTAACCCTTTCATTCTATGCATTTTCAGTGTACCTTCAGGTGGGAGGGGTACGTTGCCCTGATCAGGTGAAGGGGATTGGGGGTAATAAAGTTGGTGATCAACTGTTGTAATGGGAACTTTCCCACCATTAAATTGCTGGCAGCGGAACCTTTACTGTCTTTTGGCGCATTACGAACCAGCCATTATGTGACCAGCCATCAAATTGGATTGAACACTACACTCGAAAAGTAAACTTGTCTCTAGACTCTTCCAAGTGACGGTCATAAAATAAACGAGTCAAAAACTAGCTGGAGATAGAAGACCAACTTGGCATGTGCCAGCCCAAAACCCGACATTTGCCAGCTCCAGATTCTATTTGTGGGATGGTAACCTGATAAGTTAGACAACTTTTGACTTGTTTATTTTATGACAGTCACTTAGACGAGTCTGGAGACAAGTTTACTTTTTCAGTGTATACTGAGGGGAACTCTCTAATTGCATCTTGTATATCCAATTCCCTTATGAACTTTATGAGAACCAACCACTGCTCAGTATTTCAAATTACTTAGCAGAATAGCGTGAATTGAACCAAAAAGTGCGTTTTTATTCAATATATAGAAAATAATTTCATGAACACCCAAATTGCTCACCGTTGACAATTTTCTCACGAGGCCTAAGGTATATATTTATAAAATGATGTACTGCATACATGCTTCATGACAACAAAATGATATAATGAGCTGAGTTGAGTTGAAATATTTTTATTTGGCACAAATCCACTATCCAGTAATGTCCTTCGATTACAGCCAAAGACTTACACAGTCTATAAGGAAACTTTGTCACCATGCAGGACTTTCGGTCCTGCAGATCATTTTCTTTGCCGGCCCGGGTTATTTTTTGCAGGCCCGGATATCAGAGTAGAATCTTGCTATTTAAAAATGAAATAAAGCAAGTGTTTGTACTGACAATGATACTGACTAGGGTTCCCCTAAAAGTTTACAGTTTTATCAATTTATTCATCCTACTATGTAAATTACGGAAGAACATTACAGAAAATATTCAAGCTTTCTGTTTTATGCTGTAGAAAGCTTAATAATGGTCCGATTTGCAAGCCGTAAAAACTGCCATGTAGGCAAAAATCTTTAGAATACAGCCAGCCATTCGGGCCAGCAGTTGCCCGCTTTCCGCCGGGCCAGCAGACATTTTGCCGGCTATAGCTGGTGTCCGGCAGGTTTTCGTATAGACTGTTTACAAAACAAAGCAAGAGTTGCATATATATCAATAAATCCAGCAACAGGTGTATGCATGACATACGATCCGGGGGGGGCACTTGAATTTTTTTGACAGGGGTGTGCGGCTGGACAACCCTTACCCTTGTAAGGGCGATTTTGATGCCAAAAAGTTACCCTTGTTAGGGTATTTTCAGTCAAAAGTGCCTAGGTTACTGGAAAAAAGTGATAAAAGGTAGATTTTGATGCCAAAAAGTTACCCTTGTTAGGGCATTTTCGGCTTAAAGTGCCTAGGTTTCGATAAAAAAACAAATAAAATATACCATGTTTGTGTACAATTAGCATGCAGGGTCTAGACGATGGAAGCGTGTAGAGACAGCCAGGAGGTTTTCAACCATATAGGGTCACTCAGTTGGAACATGAAACCACAGTGTGACTCAGCTTTACATCACTGGGGGTCTAGATGTCGCATGTCGAATTTAAGAAATGGCCATGGCATGTTATTTTAAATTCCCATGTCCCATGTCGCCCCTAAGAACCTGCCATGTCCCATGTCGATTTTAAGAAATACCCTATGTCATGTCACTAAAATGTTCCCTCATGTCACTAAGCTCTATGTCGCATGTCGATTTTAAAAAATGGCCATGTCGCATTGTCGAATTTAGGCGTCTACCTCCATATCACTCTTTGAGAATAATTTCCGGTCATTTTGTGTGTTAGCCCCTAAGAAAAACTAGAAGTATTAACTCACATATCAAATACAACATACATATATGCAATATACCATATAGCTTTTTGTTGTTGGACTACATTATCGAATGGTTCATGTATACTAAGGGTTGATTGTGGTTTCCTTGACCCTGCTCCCCGACCCTGCCCCTTGAATACACATAGTGGCATGTAATAATAAGCATAAGGTCTGTATAGGGGTACTGTAAAACCTCGCGTATAATGGGTGTGGACCACCAAATTCGACATGGCGACATGGGCATTTCTTAAAATCGACATTTGACATGGCTGTTTCTTAAAATCGACATGTGACATGGCAACCTAAGCGACATATGACATGGACAAACCTTAAAATCGACATGTGACATGAAGCCTAGTGACATGACATCAAGCTTAGCGACAAGGAAAAAGTAGGATAACTAAAATTGAAGTGCGTTTTGGGGTCTCTATCTATACAGAATACCTAATAATTCAATTGGGTTAGTGACATAAGTGACACAGGTTTTTGCTTAGTGACATGGGACATGGGCATTTCTTATAATCGACAGGGGACATGGGGACCCCCCATCCAGAGCCCCCGTATAAGCCTAACTCGCGTATTAGCCGCACCCCGAGTTTGGGCTTATCATATAAGCCGCACAGACCCTCTGAATGATACCTAGGAAAAACTTGCGTATAAGCCGCACCCCCAACTTTAGCCTAACACTAGCAGGCAAACATGGGTTCAGAGTCCTCCTGGTGGCCCTGTGTGGCCTCCTGGCGGCCCGGTCGCCTCCTCGTGGCCCGTGGGGCCTCCATGAGTATTCACAGCTTTCTCATCTAGAAGAGATACAACTGTACATGTGGCGGTCATCCCCCCCCCCCCCCCTCCACACACACCCTCATTGTCTTAAAGGCCCAGTGCCCCTATATATATAGAGCTGAGTACCTGTCCCGACTGCACTCTGACTATTGGGGGTGCAGAGGGGTCCCCCCCCCCCTGAAGTCGGAAAGTCGCCAAAATTAAGGGGTCCAGGTCACAAAGTCGCCTTATTGGACCCTTTATCCTATGGTAATATTTGCCCAAAAGTCGCTAGGTCGCTTTTATTATTGCCTTAGGTCGAACGTCGCCTCCAACACGGCCCAGGTCGCCAGGTCACTTTTGACCCATCTGCAGTCACACTATTACTGGACATGCAGTAAGATCTGTGGGTTTAAGACTGAGGTGCGAATTGGAAGCTTTATGTCGCACTAAAGTATCAGCTTTCTGAGATTGTGGCGGTATTGAGTGTGTTAAAGCTACAGATGCGGTAGGGTGGGGGGGTTAGCGGTATAGTATATTGTTCCAGGGCCTAGAAGCATGGGCCTCCATGTCTCCAACGGCCAGTGGGAACAACTTAGCCCCTATATTAAGGCCATTTTAAGGCCCATTTGGAAAACAACATTTGGAAAAACTCGCGCACAAGCCGCACCCTGACCTTGAGTCGTTTCTATAAGCCGCATTGGCGATCTGACTCGCGTACTAGCCGCGGCTTCTACGCGAGGTTTTACGGTAGTAGAAATGAAAAACCAAAGTTATGCATCTCCAGGAAAAACACCTTTATATTGTACATTGATTTATTGATAGTCTCTGCAATACCCTGAGTATGTATAGGCATATGTATGGACACCTTATTAGTTTCATATCCAGTCCAAAGATCATGGAGACCACATATACACTGATACTCTATATAGGTAAGAGGTTAGTCAGTAGTGCCTTTCCCAGGTTTGTCGTGCATAGGGAAAAGAAATAGAATCATAGTGACTCCCAGGTGAGAGTCAGGACTTGAGTAGGGACATTTAGTAAGACATTATTTTATCACAGTAAAAATACATTTAATGGTTCATTTCTTCATTATACTTTGATATGTTTATACGTCATAACTATCCCGTAAACACATTCTTTCCACCCCCCCCCCCCCTGTAAAAAAAATCGAATCATTGTGCATTGATCAAAGATGTCACCTGGTCAAAGATGTCACCTTGTCAAAGACATCAACCGGTCAAAGACATCAACCGGTCAACTTCCTGAAACTGAGCCCTAAGTGTGCTGGCTCCCTTTCAAACGGCCCTGACTTTTTTTTAGAAGAGAGTCTAAAGTAAAGGTAGATAGGTAGGATACGACTTATTCAATGTTTAACTGAATCTGGCAGTTAAGTGTGAAGACACTGTACGTTTAGCATCAACACATCTTTAACCAGCTTTAGCACTCTTTCATGTAGCGCGGCCACCTCCACCCCCCCCCCCCCCCGCCACACTCACCCCCCAGCCCCCACACCCCTGTGCGGCGCCTTCACACCTCCCTCCCCGCCTCCCCCTGGGCGTCACTCCACTCGCTGCCTCACTCCCGAACGCAGGAGCACAGGAGATGGCCCTAGACCCCTAAATTCGACATGGCGACATGGGCATTTCTTAAATTCGACATGCGACATGAGGCCTAGTGACATGCGACATGAGGCTTAAAAAGATAGTGACATGGGACATGGACAGTTCTTAAAATCGACATGGGACATGAGCATTTTTAAGCGACATAGACATGCGACATGGCTATTTCTTAAAATCGACATGCGACATGGGGACCCCCCCATCAAGGGCCCCCAGGAGCACAGGTAGAGACCACATTTGTTATCCTTATCTCTTATACTTACACTGGAAATACCGTAAATTCCCGCGTATAACCCGCATCTTGCGTATAACCCGCACCCCCAACTCTGTACACCTATAAAAAGTACAATCAACGTTTTACGGTGTAATATTGTACTAAAGGTACCACGCAGTTCATCAGTATGTTTTTATCTTCAGTAAAGTTCATTACGATGAACATTTCGTAAAAATTGTTTAAAGAGAGGGTATTTCAACAGGTCAAGAGCGATGTATTTTCAAAGTGGCATAATCACCAAGCATATACCGCTCACAATTTTAGTTTTTTTCCCCTAAGGGAGTGCTAATTTTTTAACAACAGGAGGGGGGCGGTGAGATTTCGCATGGAGCATGCACACTTTTTCACCCCCCCCCCTAGAGGGGTTGAAATGTTTTACACCCCCCCCCCCGGCAGGCGGAAAATCACGAGCATTTGCGCCCCTTTGTAGCATAGTAACACGCAGGTTTTTTCCCTCAAAACAGGTTGAATTTTTTTGACCCCCCCCCCACAGGAGGGGTCTTAATCCCCCCCCCCCCCCTTGTTCAATGAGTCCAAATTGTTTACCCCCCCCCCCCCCCCAATCCACCACCCCCACCCCCTGTTGTTAAAAAATGAGCACTCCCTAATACATTTGTATATGTTTAACTGACAGTGGTGAGAATGCCCCTTTTAGAAGTAGTAATCTACTGTATAGATCATGGTGGTCTTCCATTGCGGCATGCTTATTAATCTTGCAGTACGATTACTCCCTAACTCCCCCACCTACCATCTCGCCCACCTACCAACTCCCCCACCTACCACCTCCCCCACCTACCACCTCCCCCACCTACCACCTCCCCCACCTACCATCTCCCCCACCTACCACCTCCCCCACCTACCACCTCCCCCACCTACCATCTCCCCCACCTACCACCTCCCCCACCTACCACCTCCCCCACCTACCACCTCCCCCACCTACCACCTCCCCCACCTACCACCTCCCCCACCTACCACCTCCCCCACCTACCACCTCCCCCACCTACCATCTCCCCCACCTACCACCTCCCCCACCTACCACCTCCCCCACCTACCACCTCCCCCACCTACCACCTCCCCCACCTACCACCTCCCCCACCTACCATCTCCCCCACCTACCACCTCCCCCACCTACCATCTCCCCCACCTACCACCTCCCCCACCTTCCACCTCCCCCACCTACCACCTCCCCCACCTACCACCTCCCCCACCTACCATCTCCCCCACCTACCACCTCCCCCACCTACCACCTCCCCCACCTACCACCTCCCCCACCTACCACCTCCCCCACCTACCACCTCCCCCACCTACCAACTCCCCCACCTACCACCTCCCCCACCTACCATCTCCCCCACCTACCACCTCCCCCACCTACCACCTCCCCCACCTACCACCTCCCCCACCTACCACCTCCCCCACCTACCACCTCCCCCACCTACCACCTCCCCCACCTACCACCTCCCCCACCTACCATCTCCCCCACCTACCACCTCCCCCACCTACCACCTCCCCCACCTACCACCTCCCCCACCTACCACCTCCCCCACCTACCACCTCCCCCACCTACCATCTCCCCCACCTACCACCTCCCCCACCTACCATCTCCCCCACCTACCACCTCCCCCACCTTCCACCTCCCCCACCTACCACCTCCCCCACCTACCACCTCCCCCACCTACCATCTCCCCCACCTACCACCTCCCCCACCTACCACCTCCCCCACCTACCACCTCCCCCACCTACCACCTCCCCCACCTACCATCTCCCCCACCTACCACCTCCCCCACCTACCACCTCCCCCACCTACCATCTCCCCCACCTACCACCTCCCCCACCTACCATCTCCCCCACCTACCACCTCCCCCACCTACCACCTCCCCCACCTACCATCTCCCCCACCTACCACCTCCCCCACCTACCACCTCCCCCACCTACCATCTCCCCCACCTACCACCTCCCCCGCCTACCACCTCCCCCACCTACCACCTCCCCCACCTACCATCTCCCCCACCTACCACCTCCCCCACCTACCATCTCCCCCACCTACCACCTCCCCCACCTACCATCTCCCCCACCTACCAACCATATTATAATCATAGAGAGGTAGGCGTCAATAAGTATCTGGTTTATATAGCTTATGGTTATAGCCTTTTGTTTAAAAAAAAAATCCCAATCTTAATTATAAATATTCGTCTTACCCTTTGGCTACTCCCTAGGGTGTATTCCCCTACTGCACCGGATCATTTTTATTAGATATAAATTCGTCCAGGCCCAGGAAGGGGCCTGGAGTGCTCGAGGCTGTTCTTAGGGAGTGGTCATTTTTTAACAGCAGGGGGGTGGGTGGGTCAGTGGATTTTTGAGTGAGTGGGTCGAAATTTTCTTGGTTCCCCCCCACGGGATGGGTCAAAATTTGTTTGTTCCCCCCTCAGTTGAATTTTAGCGTGGCCAACGCCTTTGAGATATAGTAACATGCAGGCTTATTCACTAAAAAGGGATGCAATTTTTTTTATCTCCCCCTCGAGAGGGGTCCAAATATTTTTGGTCCCCCCCCCTTCAAGGGGTCCAAATTGTTTTGCCCCCCCCCAAATCCACCAATACCCCCCCTCCCATGTTGTTAAAAGATGACCACTCCCTTAGGGCTGCACAGTGTGTGTGGCTATACGTTTTAATGTTTGCATCGGTGATGCATGCTATAAGGTTCTGGTATTCAACATATCTCAGAAAATATTTCCTTGTCCTGTCGATGGATTTGGCTTCTCTGTTTTTATGACACCGATCACTTTTTTCCGTCCCACCTGAAAGTGATCATGTGGTAAGCTCAAAGAGAAATCCATATCCTTTAATGGTCTTAAATCACGCATACCCTGCATGTTCTTATCAGGGGTGCTTTAAGATTATGGAGGAGGCGGATATCAAGGCACCTTGATACCCGTGGTGAGTTAATACACATGTGCCTGTGGCGACCCCTTGTGGAAAACCATGAGCTGAAAAATGTAATAGTGCTCTAGGACAACAATGGGACATTCAAATTTTTTTTCTGATTATATATATACTGTATATGGCTGTGTCTCACGAACTTAGGCCAATGTTTTTGTCTCTGACCGGGTGCCGTCTCTGACCAGGTGCCGTCTCTGACCGGTCTGGCATGATGAGGTCAAAATACCAACAGCAGGAGGCTGATTATAATCATGATTAAATAACAACCGCCATGAAGTTTTTACAAATCCTTATGTATAGACTATGAGTATAATTTCTTTTAAAACACATTTTTTCTGACACCCGATTCCATTGATTCTAATATACTTCTACATTTACTGTTTACAGTGTGACTACAGCGACAGAAACATGAGTCAGGGGAGGTGGCGCCCCCTATCCGGCAAGGACAAAACTGTCCTCTTCAACCACCAATCGCGAGTGCGGCCCGCAGACCAGGCGCAGGTAAACATATATTTTTAATCTTATTTTATCCTCTTTCAAAAAAAAATCACATTTTATCTTATATTTAACTATGAGAGAGATGGATATATTTTCCTCGAATATATCCATCAATAAACACAACCAACAATGACAAAAGGATTCAAGGATGGCAGAATAAAATATTTATTGTCGATAAAACATCACTATGTTTCGACCGTATAGGTCTTCATGAGCTGATCTTATATCTATCTTATCTTTTATTATTGTACTTTAAAAAAAAATCTTATTCTTTGCCCAACGTGAATATTTGTTAGTATCTGTATGATCTATTATCCTAGCCAGCTAGTAAAGTACATATTATCATATGTCTAATACAAATTGTAAAGTGTCTTGATTAAAAAAATATGTGATACACATACTTCATGGCCTCAAATTTAAAAAATCATTATTTTCATCATCAAAAGTCAATAAAATCAAAAACTCACCCATAGGTTAACCAGGGCTTTCGGGCTGACACAGGCAACACCCCAACCTCCCCAGCCCAGCCCAAGGCACCACATCAACCTGCACAGAGAACTGCACGTCAGCCAACAGGTAAACCAGCACCACAACCAGCCCCTACAGAGGACGAGGAGTGGCTGAAGGCCATAGAGCTCACGTTCAGCAGTATAGCAGGGGAGGACAGGAAGATCAGCTATGATGAGTTCAAGAAGGCTCTTGATGCTAAAGAGGTAAGCATCATTTCAGAACTGTCTCACAAACAGTAAACCATCTGGCTTCTATCAGTAAAAACATTTGAGTGAAAAAGATAATTAATGAGATATTCTGCAGGAACCAAGAAGGTGGTGGATATGAGGGGGCAAATTCCGACCCCTCCTGAGGCGTTACGTATATAGAGTTCAAAGGGGGTTAGGCATACAGTTTCGGCCAGGGGGAGTGCACAAAATACTTTCTCAAGCTCTAGACGGGGTGTGGCTTGAAATAAATCACCCCAGCGAGATTTCACCAACCCTTTATTATTGATTATTAAGCATTTCTTTATCTATATTTCACTGTTTTACAGGAGGTGTTTGTCAGGAGTTACTTCAAGCTGTTTGACCAGGACGGCAGCGGGGAGATCGAGATGGACGAGTTCATGGAGAGCCTTCGTAAGATCTCACAGCAGTCAGACATCGACAAACTCCGCTTTCTATTTACAATATTTGACGCAAATGGTAAGGTTATTGTTTCTTTATTGTGGACATTTATGAGAAAAAGAAACGGGGGGGAAATGTTTTGAATTAGAATAATCTATGCAGCATTAAACTCTGATTACTGGGATAAATAACCTCCCTTATAAGCCGACCTACCCCCTAGTTTGAGGAAAAATATAAGAGCCTAGTGAGGCTTCAAATATCCAAATAGGTAACACCTATCAAAGAAGCTGTATAAGTACTTACAATTGGATATTTATTCTTCACTAAACTTATAAGCACATAATTATACTATTATTCTACCTAATTCTAGGTGATGTGGTGATCATGAATTAGGTCTAAATATCTAAATATGGTCGGCTTATCAGAGACACTTTACAATATATGAAATAATACTCATTCTTATAGGTAAAGATTATTATTTGACTTTGTAAAGTATTTTATTTCACCAAGTGATTTTCTAAAATACAGTGCAAGTATTTGAACGATCAGAATACCATGTAGGGTTTTATTACCACGATGGCAAATGACATAGATATGATATAGGATAGATATCAACTATGGGCTCGAGTTAGGTTTGCTACAAAACAGAAAATAAATCACTAAAAATATATGATAATGCTTCTGACTCTCCCAGGTGATGGGGTGATCACCCCAGATGAGCTGAAGGTGGTTCTGGGAGCCTGCGTCTCGGAGAGCTCCTTGAAGATGTCAGACGAGAAGATGAACCAGCTCGTGGCCGCCCTGCTGAAAGCCGCTGATGTCGACAGCGACGGAACCATCACCTTCGAGGAACTCAAGACACAGTTTGAACAGTACCCTATGCTGGTGGAGAACCTGGCTGTAAGGTAGGAAGAAATTAAATTGTTCTTCTCTTGAAATAAATATATAAGGCCACTCAAAATAAAAGTTGTTTCCCATCACTGGGCCCATCATAAAAATCATAATTTGGGGGAAACTTTTTGTTTTACACTTTTGATGAAAAATATGTTATATATTTGCGAATTTGGTATCAAATTAAAGCTTATGCTGTCAGCAATGCAGTCAGCTAGGTATAACTTGCATTAAGCTATAACAACCTTTGCTGATCAATAAACTCCAAATTACTAAAATGTGAAAATTGATCGCGAAAAGTCCAAATTTCCATATGTATTTATGCCCTGAGTAAAAAAATATAAATTAAAAAACTAAAAACGCCCTCGTCATATTTTTCATTGCTTGGTGATGAGAAACTTTTTTTTGAGTGGCCTAACATAAAACCTTGCGTATTTATAAGCTTAACTGGAGTATAAAAGAGAAAGTACTGAGATAAGCTGTTATTTAGAACCTGGACAATCATATTTCTATAAATGAAGTAACCATGAATGATGTTAACTCATACCATTGTTTTGATAAACTGATAGCTTATATCTGAAAACATACCTGTATCTCCAACTGCAGATACTATTGTATAAATGTTTGTGCTTACTGGTACAGTTGTGTATACTTTATGACTTACCCCCAGGCTATCAGCATAAAAATCACGGTGAAAAATCACAGGTACATTTCTGTTATTGGAGTCACTTTAACACAAGACTGTATTGTAGGTAGCGCGCTATACACATTGTCCTTATGCTTTGCGTAGTTAGTATATTATGGATCTCTGTATATATCATGTTATGTTTAGTCAAGGCTGATTGTGAATCGAGGATATCGGGGCTCAAGTGAGGCAAATACAGGATAGCTCTCCCAGGTGTGCGGACAAACGTTAACAGAGCAATCTTAATGTTACATCTTAAAATGGCTTAATCTAAGGCAGCCCTGTTTTGTATAGAGTGAAAAATTAATATCCCAGATGAGACAACATAAACATCTAAAAGAAAAGAAAAAAAAGAGAAAAATGGGGGTTGGGGGGCAGAGCCCCCCATTACATACTAGTCAGGATTAAGACTAATTTAAGATTAAGACTAATTTTAAGATAATTAAGACGATCTTAATTCCGTGTTAAGATTGCGCTGTTAACGTTTGTCCGCGCAACTAGGAGAGCTATCCCGGGCGTGTATAAGTGAGGCCAATATAATGTATACAGAGGCTGTGGCTGTTCTATATTGAACTTATGCCACTAGTGATTGGTTTGTATGTGATATATACACAGTCTTTCTCTATTGTTCACTGTGGTATAAGTTAGAACTCGAGCCAACTCACACATTTCAAAATAATATGCAAGTAGTTACATGTCCCTACATCACTTGCCTTCACTATAACCTAGCATGGATAGCATATAGTGGAATGGCAGGTATTGCTTTTACCACTGACAATGTAGGCTTAATTAGCCTCAGATTCCTATAAGAAATGAAGAATCTGCTTAAAAATACCTCAACATTAATGAATATGTTCACCTGCACTCTATCACTACTCTTGTATAGCAACACACACATACAGCTACAAACTATACTCACAGAATAGCGCCTTGACAATGCCTTTGTTGAGACTAATCAGCATATTGTCGCCGTGTATGTGATCCCTATATGAGTATATACTGTATAATAGTTAGTGCTTGCTTGCATGTACCTAATGACTCAAAGTCTCATTGTCAAAGTGAGAAGGAATAATTCAGCTTGTGGTTTGGTATAGTGTAACTGTTGATTTGCCAACTGCTGCTAGATTTCTTTAGATAGAAGATGAGAAATTACAAACAGATATCAAAAGGCACCACATGAAATCTACTCTGATAAATTCTTGAAGAATTATATCAAACATTTATGTCAATAAAAATCTAAAATTATCTTCAGAGAGATAAATATCCAAAGATTCTATGTTTTTTTGAAGGATTGAAAACTTTTTCACACCCTTCTGATGAAAGAGATGAAGAAAGTCAAATATATGGATCAGTCAGACAGATTTTATGCCCTATTTATTCAAATACTGACTACATCCCTGTATTTAATATTGATCAAATATCATCAAACTGGTTCATCTAAATGCTAAATCTGTATATTCTTCACCTACCTTTCAGCCCGTCCAACTGGCTGAAACTGCACCAAAAGCCGCGTAAACCGAACAAACTGGCGGTGCTGAAGAAGTCTGCCTCTAACCTGGTCCGCAACAACAAGCCCCTGTTGGTGTTCCTCATCCTACACTTCATGGCCTTCGCTGCCTGCTTCATCGTCTCGGCTGTCAAGTACAAGGACTCTAACGGATGGGTCATATTGGCTCGCGGATGCGGTACGTTTGGTTTTATTTTGTTAAGAAATCAAATTGTATATATGATTCTGTTCTCTGTTTATGCAATGACCTAGTTTTGTAATTATTTATTGATAGATGCTATTAACTGGTTTAAAAAGCTTATTTAAATATTTGATAAGACTACTAGTTATATAGTGGTAGGATTTATAAGGAAGTATGCTTGTACATAGCACAGACTAGTAAGGAGTAACAAGAACGCTAACAGACAATGAATTAACAATGATATCATCGCTGCCAAAAGATAGAAAGATATAAATACATTATTATGAACTGCCTGAATTATTATGAACTCCAGCTAGGCCTAGTAGATAAAAGCATCAAACAATTCAAATTTTCAATTCACTCTTTTCACCTGCATTTCCAATTTTACTTCAAATAACAACAAATTAACTCCTATAATACAGGTATGTCGTTAAACTACCATGGTGCGATGTTGGCGTTGACGATGGCTCGACGCAGTTTGACGTTCCTAAGGAACACCTGGATTGGTCCGTACCTGGCTGTGGACGACCACGTAGAACTACACAAGATGCTGGGTGTGACCACTGTAGTGCTGGGGCTCCTGCATACTGTAGCTCATCTCGCCAATATAGGTGAGCTTACTTATCACTTAGATATACACATGAGATATTTTTTGGTTTAAACATATTCATTCATTTTCATGATGTTCGATAAATTTGTCTCGAGTTACATGTGTATCCTGTAGGCATCTCTGGGATTGTATATATAAATTCTGGGTAAGTATTTCTATTCACGACTATGTATTTCCCCAGAAAGGTGGAAATTGCCAATTTTGGGGTATTCATTGCATTTTGTAACATAAAAAAAACGGAATTTTAATTTCCAAGAATTCTGCGGAAATATATACCCCGAAATAAAATACAACCACAGTAATGTGTAGTTATGAATGTTATATACCTTAAAATTTCTCGTAGAATCCAAGCTCCCTCATAAGCCAATTCCCCCACTTTGAGAGAAATTTACAGGTGATTCTAGAGGAATGCAAACAGCTTTAACTTTAATTACCAAGATGAAATAAACTAATGAGATGAAAGATCAGATGAAAGATCTAATGAGCTATTCACAGTTTCACCCTTGTACAGTATGTACTTACATATGTATACATGTGTCAATCTTTGAGACAAGCATATGACTACTGGCAGGATCACTACTATTTTTACAACAAATTTTAAATCAATAATAACAAATGCTATAAATCTGTTTTGAAACTGTTTGCAGGAGTTGTTGTGGCAGCAGGCTCAGCCCTGACCTACTCCCAGTACCTGTTTACCCGTATGTCGGGTGTCGGCTGGGTGTACGGCACGGCCTACCCGACCGGGGTCGGACTCACCGTGGTCCTCCTCATCATGGGTTGCTGCTCCCTGCCTATAGTCAGGAAGTCTGGAAAGTTTGAGGTAAGCACATATTCAATGCTCTAAATACAATAAAGACAATGATTTAAAGGCCATTTGGTAGTGCTGCATGCATGCATCAACGGAACTGTCAAACTGAAAAGCTGTTTTGAAATTATATTTTCAGTTGTCAATTTTTTTTTTCAGATTTCCAAATTGCTCTTTAGTTGAAAACTTGAGATTTTTCTTTTAAAATCACTCTGGTCTGGCCC
This sequence comes from Harmothoe impar, assembly GCA_947462335.1. Classification (NCBI taxonomy): domain Eukaryota; kingdom Metazoa; phylum Annelida; class Polychaeta; order Phyllodocida; family Polynoidae; genus Harmothoe; species Harmothoe impar. The sequence continues at coordinate 5,692,084 of OX381704.1, forward strand.
TTCTGGACCTCCATAGATTTATAAGCATTATCAACAATGCCTCCTTGTTCCCCTACAGTTGTTGTACATCCTATTCTGGGCCCTGTGCCTGCTACATACCCCCATATTCTGGATCTGGTTTATTACTGAAGCCCAAAAGTGCCACAGTGAATTTAAACAAATCTAACCGTACAGAGATTTTGAAAACTGAAAACTGGTTTTGAATAATGAAAATTAATTTTGAAAACTGAAAATTGATTTTGAAAAGTAAATTTTAGTTTTAAAAATTACTTTTCAGGTTTCAAAACCACTTTTTTGTTTTCAAATTGAAATCTTTGTCCCAAAATCCACACTGGCCCTTTTGGGCCTCCATATTATAAGTCCTTTATGTACATGTATCAAAAATGCCTCCTTGTGCCCCTACAGTTGTTCTACTACTCCCACCTCCTCTACATCCTGTTCTGGGTGCTCTGCCTGCTGCATGGTCCTATATTCTGGATGTGGTTCCTGGTACCGGGTCTCATCATGGTCCTGGAGCGGGTGTACAGCGTCTTTATTTACTACCGTCAGAAGACGGACAGTAAGGGCTTCTTCACTGCCGAGGTCAACCTACTGCCTTCTAAGGTAAGATATTTGAAATAATTTAAATCGTTTTTTAAAGAATATATGTTATTAATTTCTTTGTAAGAGATATGGCATTAGTATTTAATCTTCTTACACTCTACCCAAATTTGTTGCCATCACGGTCAGACCCTGGGGATGTCAGTCGTCATCTTGTGGATCCAATTGTATTCAATTAAGAGCCTCAGTTCATATGCCCTAGGACTCTGTGGGTGACTGACTATGAATTCTAGAACGTACAATTTATATGTGGAATTTTATCCGGGATAGGAGCCAATGTCCCATTGCAATGTTCAGTCTGAAATTAAAGAGAAAAAAAGATAAAAGAAATATACATACGTGAAGCTATAACACAATTATGTATCGGTAAGTTGAACCGGAGACCTCAGACACTGGTACCAGTACTCTACCACTGAGCTATGACCCATTGCCTGACAGCTCCTTGATTGCTGTGGACAACATTTGTTAGTTTGAGAACACACCTAGTACAACATCATATCCAACAGCCAACCATACCCTATACATGTCTAGGCTCGCGCTAGGGTCCGTTTTCCTTTCGCCAGATTGGCGAAAAGGGGCCGTTTTTCTTTCGCCAATTCCCATGAGAATTCGCCAGATATTTGGTGATATGAATACAGTATACGTTTGGTTTACGTGGCCATATTCTCAGATTATCCGATTATAATAAGCATGGCAAGGGGGTTTTATATACTCCAAAATACATTATCCAGCCGAATAAAAAAATAAGCAGTGTTCCAGTAACATGGTCAAAAAGAGTGAGTTGATTTTTCTTCCTTCATAGGATTGTTTTTGTATAATGAATTGTAAAGCAGAATCTCATTTTATTGAGTGGCTATAAAATAGTGTAGAACCAATATAAGCCATTATCAGTTTAGCTAATACAAAGAACTTCCTCCCTTCTAATCTTCGAATGGCAATTCTGATACCTGGCGGCCATTTAATTTGTTGTACCTATCCCCTTTGGTGATACTCTACACCAGAGAAAATATGTCAGAAAAGGTTTAAATGGTTAGGGTTGGGCCAAGATGATAGGGTCAGTGGGATTACCGGAACACAACTTTATATTTTGTTTGGCCTCATGGCAACGTAATAACTGGCTTCCTGGCAATTTTCTCTTTCCAATGGTATATGACATGTCTAGGTTTAGTTGATCTATCATTTTATTTTCGCCAGCTTTATCTTTTCTGGCGAAAACTAGGTGTATTTTTCACACAAATTTTCGCCAGATTGAATTTCTTATCGCCCCTGGCGAATTGGCGAATGGCTAGCGCGAGCCTAGCATGTACAGTTGTGTTTACTTCAACCTTTGAAAATCGCAGCGTAAGCCGTGACTATTGTTTGAATAAAAATCTTTAATCTTTAATCTTTAATCTTCTCCCCCTTACAGGTGATCCACCTGGTGATCACGCGCCCGGCTAGCTTCACCTTCCACGCGGGTGACTACGTGTTTATCCGTATACCCACCATCTCCACCTGGGAGTGGCATCCCTTCAGCATCAGCAGCGCCCCCGAGCAGGAAGGTGAGCAACTAGTTACCTTAAAGCTTGACCGTCAGGGAATAAGTTCAGCATTTTCCATACATGGGCTGAAATAACAGTTCCACCAGAGGGCAGCAGTGTTTGGGCCAATCCTATAAGCCGCACTGGTGACCAGATTATGGTGACTTTAGTACTGTACCATAGCGGCAAAAACTTGCATACACGTATACATACGCCACACCGTGACTGTAGGCCTATCCTATAAGCTGCACTGGTGATCTGACTCACGTGTCATGGTATATATGCGAGAATTTATGGTAGTTGTTCATATATGTACCATACCCTGCATTAACAATCAGCTTTAAGCAACTATAAGTACAAATTGAAGTTGATCAAAGGCCTTTTTCAGTAGTTTTTGGTAACTTTATGCAACTTTATTTCAAATTAAAGTTGCTTAAAGTTGCATGAACCTGCGAAAAGAAGGCCACTCATCAACTTTCTCTTGTTGCTTAAGGTTGCTTGAATGAGACAATCTATACGGTTGTAAATTTCCTCCTTTCTAACCCTTTAAGGGGTGTATACTACTTCAATGCAATATGCCTTTTATCAGCATAACTGGATGCAGGCCTGGTGAGTAAGTCAATAGTGCTGCATCATGCCAACCCCATTGGTTTGATACACTCCCGTCAGCATGGTACATGATAGCAGCTCTAGCGAATCTGATGTCAAATGAGCATTACACATTGAAGCACTTTGTGGTCATTTAAAGCTTGACCGTCATGGTTGAAGTGAGGCCAAAAGCACTTTTGGATATAGTTCAGATTTCATTCACAAGAGGGCTCTTGAGGGCTGGGAGCACAGGCACAAGATAGGGTGAATATGTTGTAGCTGGACAATGCTCATGGTCCCCTGTCCAAACACTGCTGACCTCTGGTGGAACTGTTATATTAGTCCATGTATGGAAAATGCTGAACTTATTCCCTGATGGACCAGCTTTAAGGATCTGAACATGAATTGATAATTATGCATTGCTATTTCCTCTTCATTATAGTTTAGGCAAATCTGATTGATTTAGTTCTACTCTGCAGGTGTTATGTGGATTCACATCAGGACCCTCGGGAACTGGACAAAGCGCCTCTACGACTTTTTCGACAAAGGAGAGTACCTGGACACTAAAATGGAATTAGATGTAGAAGGTATTTTTCTTCTTTAGTACAATTTATTTTTGAATTACATTAACTCAATGCCTGTATTTCAGGCTCCTTAGTGGAGAATTCCCAAGCCTCTGAGGGAAGGCACCAGGGGGCACTGTCAGTCCCAGTAAAATAAGGATAACTTCCCCGATGGAAGTTTAATATGCCTAAACATTATAAGTGTAGGGGCTCGGATTACTCGCGCCTTGGTGGTAAACCCGCAAGGGGGTGCTTCTTGGGTAATCCTGCTCCCCTCTGTACCATACCGATCCAGTAACGTGAGACACGGTCTATCTGATAGGACATGGGGATATAGCTCAGTGGTAGAGCAATCGCTTGGCAAGCAGAAGGCCCCGGGTTCGAGTCCCGGTGTCTCCGAAAACGTCATTTTCGGAGAAACCGTGTCCCTCACACAAGCAATCATCTATTTCAATTCTCCTATACTCCTGGTGCTCATACAAGAATGGCACTTATTTGAAAAATTGAATAATATCCACAGCCGACACCTTCTTTCCTTGGGATCTTAGTAGGGAATGGCCGATTGACTGTCTTCCCGGAAACACCCAAACCTTGCACATGCGCAGTGAGCCTATGTTAACTGGTGGCGATAACAGTTCCTGCCATGATTTATACACTATAAGTGCCTTCATTATTTCTAGACACATTAACACCCTGTACCCTACCATACTCATCTCGCACATGCTAGACTATGCTAAATCCATTTTTCCAACATGTGAAAACGAATCACATACATGTACTTTATATGGAGCTGCAATGTGTTTACATAAGGCTGTGTCTCATGACCTTGGGCCAATGTTTTTGTCTCTGACCAGGTGCCGTCTCTGACCAGGTGCCGTCTCTGACCAGGTGTCAGAAAAAGGTGTTTTGAAAAGAATTATACTCATATATATAAGTATTTGTAAAAACGTTATGGCGGTTGTTATATAATTCTAATCATAATTATAATTGGCCACCTGATGTTGGTATTTTGACCTTATCAAGCCAAGCCGGTCAGAGACGGCACCTGGTCAGAGACAGCACCCGGTCAGAGACAAAAACATTGGCTCAAGGTCGTGAGACACAGCCCTAAGTACTATATGACTGTAAGGAGAGCCCTTCCATGGAAAAGTCTACCTAATGAAACACTAGGATGCAGCACTGTTCCCATGCCCACCCATTCTCCTCCATGAGTGAAATACAAAGTCCTCCCTGCTTGGTTCAACCCCACAACAGAGCACTGTATTGGTTTAGACTTGAACCACTCAGTTGCATACATTATGATGCATATGGTCCAAGGCATATATCACTGGTAACATAATATTTTTCTGTGATCTACTTTTAGCATCGTTAGACGACTTTAAAAAAGTGAGTAAAAGGCGACAGTCTCAGCCGGATCCACTTCGCAGTATGCCGACCGGTGGGAAGTCTTATACAGACCGCAGAAAGGTATGCTATTCAATATTCCCTGCAAGGAACTGATTTAAACACTGTTGTCAGAGCCACTTCCAGTGGGCAGAGCTATACATTTAAAAAAATTATATAGTGAAAAAATATACAAATGCAGAATTACAACAGTTGTAACCATTACTTTTATATCAATTCCATCATTCTAAGTCATGTACCTAGAAACAGGTGATAATGTAAGGCAAAAATGCATGTTTATCTATGATTCATTGCCATTGGCACGAATTTTCTTTAGTCTGGTATAGTACTGTTCTGTATAACTAATGCATTGTCTAACTGTCAAAGAAAACCAAAGTGTTTGTCATTGCTGTTTAGAAAATATTGACATTGTTATATAGAACCACACTGTTTATATATATTGTATTCAAAATGAAACCATGAAGTCATGATTTCAATGTCGAACTAGAATAAAAACCTCATACTGTATATTTACCTATTTCAGGTATTCATAGAAGGGCCGTTTGGCTCGGCGGCAGTGCGTATGGGAGACACGAACCATGCGGTGTTGATAGCAGCGGGTATCGGAGTCACACCGTTTGCCAGCGTGCTGCAGAGTCTGCTGACTCAGCACCGACGGGCACGCGTTAAACAAGCCGACAACCAGCCACGCTACGCCGACAGCAACACATTAAAAAAAGTAAGTATTTCTAAATAAATCAAAACATGTTTATTTAATGTCCATGAAACCTAGCGTAGAAGCCACGGCTTATAGATATTGTAGATTACCAGTGCGGCTTGTATACGGGACTAGCACATCCTGGTACTTCAGGTAGTCGGGGGCTAAACCCAATCTCTTTATCAGGCTAATCCCCTCCCCTCACACCTAGAACAAAGGTGCTGATAAGAAATTCTCCCATGATGCACTGCTCTGGAGTCGGGGGCCTAACCACAATGCATTGCTCTGAGCCAAGATGGGAGCCCCCATAGCCTAATGCGCTAGTCCCGTATAGGATCAGCCCAGGATCTACCTCTGCATACAAACATACGCTGAACTATGTTCTTGTTGTTACTTATCAAATTAACAACCTCATCATTATATCATCTTAGGTAAAAGAAATTGAACTTTGTTCCAGGTCACCCGACCAACCCTATCAAAACAGGGCTGACCCTACTTTTTTTCTGCAATTTTGGAGAAATATCCACATTGTTACCCTTTTTTGGTCAATTTGAGGGACTTCGGAGAGGCTGGCTAGTACTTTCATGTTAAAAAAAAGTTTTAAAAGAGTATCTGACTTACTGACCCTACTTTTTTTTTCCTTGTTACCTGAAACATACCTTTTTTTTCTTGGCCTTATGTAAAACAAAAAAAGAAACTAATGCAAAACGCTGATACAATCCTAACAATATCTTATCTGTCTAACAGATAGATATGTGTGGGTGAACCGGAACGAGGGTGACTTTGATTGGTTCATCACCTTGCTGACTTTGATTGGTTCATGTGCATTATCCATGCAATACATTGATTGGTTCATGCGTGTTATGTGCCCAGACTTTGATTGGTCCTTATTTCTCATGCATCCCATAGATAGACTTTGTGTGGGTGAACCGGAACGCGGGTGACTTTGATTGGTTCATCACCTTGCTGACTCAACTGGAGATGGATCAGGCGCGACAGGGGGACTTCAAACACTTCCTGGACATGCACCTGTACATGACGGCCGCCAAGTCATCATCTGACCTTAAGGTGAGTGCTTCCAATGATTGGGGCTAAAAACAAATCTCCCTAAAGGAGTACCGTAAAACCTTGCGTATAAGCCTAACTCGCGTATAAGCCTCACCCCTAAATTTGACAGATTATATAAGCCACAGAGGGGGTCTGAAAATTGTTAATTTGGTACTGTAGTATACTTATAAAAACTCACGTATAAGCCGCACCCTATATAGGCACGTTCGGTACCAAAGCTGAGTCTGACTCGTGTACTAGCCGCGGCTTATACGTGAGGTTTTACAGTACATGCAATCTGTGGGACAAAAGGAATTTCCCTAAAAATTAGTCAGAATGTTCACAAATAATATATTTGACTTCCTATCTGTTCCATTCGCCCTAAATCCCTCTGATTTGGTTCTAATTCGATTTTATTGCCCAATATATGGCCATTTTTAAATAAAAGCATGCACACTTTTATTTCGCCAATTGAAAATACACTAGAAAAGCTCATGGTTTAAATATACTTTTACAGTGTTTGGAATACATTTAAGTTAGATTTAGAATTTGAAGAAAAATCGGATATGTGTACCGTAATGAGTATTGGCATTACGGTGATATATTCACCCACAGGACTCTTGTTACCCTCATCAATGTCCACACAGTGTGGTTTCCATTCTCGCCACTAGGGTTACATTGACTTCGGTAGTTACTGCTTCATGTTAGTCAGTCTCCGTGTTCTCCTTCGCCTGTGAAGTCTTACCAGTCACCATGTTCTGCACTCCATGTCTCCTGGAGTGGGACGGTAGGATTTGTTCTAATTGTGTTAAATGCAAAGCTCCAGGCGCTACTGGTAAAGCACCTGATGATACTTACACAAAGGTTCAATTCAAGGACCACAAGGAGGCTACAGACAAGACTGTGTTTCATGACACAACTTCGTCGACGAAGTCGGATCTGAATACGGACGAGTCCAAGGAGGAGGAGTTCGTGGGGAACACAAGCCTGCACGACCTGGACGTGGGGGATGAAAAGGATAGTGTCCCCCTGTCTGTGGTGAACGCTCTGGTAGGGAAGTTTGAGAGTACCTTGTCCAAATTTGGAGCAATGATGGACAAACTGGTGACCAAGGCGGGTGGTATTCAAGATGGCGGTGGCGTCCAAGATGGCGACGGTGCCGGCAGTCCTGGAGCCACCACTTCGGCCCCGGTGACCGAGCCTTCTCAAACACCCCCGGCGGATGCAACCTCTTCATTCTACCACCAGCCACAATCCTTCCATTATGATTCTCAATATCCAGCTGGATATATGGGTCAGAGCTTCCCTCCTCAAGGCCACTTGTATCCGGGCAGACAGTTCCCCGGGCCACACTCGGATATTTTTTCCGGTGGATATGGCGCACATCCGCGTTTCAACATGGCCTACCCCCCTGGGGGCCGTTTCCCTGGGGGCCAGTTCGCAGATCTTCATTCGTCGGGGGGCCCACCTCGGGGGTCAGGGCTCCCGCCAGGCATCTTCTCGCCGTCTACTCCGGGGGGCCTTTTCTATCCTATCTATTCAATTCCTTTTGATTTCCTATCTTTTTGCTTAGTTTCGATCTTTAATATTGCCCAAGATATGGTCTATTGAGAATAAAATTGTGCAGGACTTTATTCCCCCCAAAAAACAAATCTTCCTAAAGGAGTACATGCAATGTGTGGGACAAAAGGAATTTCCCTAAAAATGAGTCAGAATGTTCATGAATAATATATTTGACTTCCTATCTGTTCCATTTGCCCTAAATCCCTCTGATTTTGCTCTAATTCGATTTTATTGCCCAATCTATGGTCATTTTTTGATAAAAGCATGCACACCTGTATTTTGCCCATTGAAAATACACTACAAAAGCTCATGGTTTAAATATACTTTTACAGTGTTTGGAATACATTTAAGTAAGATTTAGAATTTGAAGAAAATATGGTCACACATGGTCATATATAATTGTGAGGGAAGTGGCTACCACCCCCTTCAGCCCACCGAACCAAACCAGTAACATACGGCGCGGTCAGATTGTCAGACGGGGAAGTAGCTCAGTTGGTAGAGCAGCAGGTTATGTGATCTGAGGGTCGTGGGTTCGAGTCCCGCTTTCTCCAGATGATTTTTCCGCGACCGTTACATAATTATACATTGATATTCTCCCGGTACTGTTTTTACTAAAACTTTTTCCAAAGTTTTTAGTTTGTTACATGCGGAGAACTCCAAATATGCTCGGATATTTTTTCAACAAGTTGAAATAGTATCGGCTGTTTGGTTTCCCTATTTTGCATGTTTCAGCGTTGGGGGAAAAAACTCCGGAGGTACCACAACTTCGTCCAACCCCACCGTTACATAATTGTGTTATATTCCTCACAGGGAGTGGGATTACAGATGGCACTGGAGCTGGTGCACCAAGACGCTCAGAAGGACATGATCACTGGGCTACGGACCCGCACACAGGCCGGCAGACCGAACTGGAAGCAGGTGGGGACAGTTTAGTACAATTCTCAGAATTTGAGTTGAGTTTGAGTCTAGATTTTTTTATTTGGCAATAATAAATCACAGACGTGGGGCATTTCTCAATTAAAGCCAATTTACCTTGTGACAATTGTATACAGGACTCCACAATGGTTCAACTTATGCCTTTCCTCTGGACACCTAGACTCTCGACCTCTAGACCTGTAGTGTAATTCCCAGTCAGTAGATGGTTCTGATGTATGCCTGGTTTGAGTCTAGGTGTCCAGATGACCGGACCACCTGAGTGCCAGGTCTTTACCCTAATACTACCAACCCCCTGCTGACCATCTCTACCAGAACACTGTTTGGGACTGTGCAACTGACAGTAGACAGGCTACCCAATGCTAAGGCCAGTTCCATGGCTGCCACTTGGTGATCTGGTGATGGCATCCCAGGTGGTTTTATCCCATCTGTGGCAATGATATTTATCAATATTTTAAGACTTTTAAGTTTTATGGCTTTAGAAATTCTGATGAGATTGAAAATGTAACTTAATGAATGATGAATATGTTATGAGGGAGTGCTAATTTTTTAACAACAGGGGTGGTGGCAGTGAGATTTCGCGCAGAGTGTGCAAAATTTTTCACCCCCCCCCCCATAGAGGGGTCAACATTTTTTACCTCCCCCCCCGGAAGGCTGCAAATAACGCATATTCGCGCCCCTTTGTAGCATAGTATCGCGCAGGCTTTTTCCCTCAAAACAGGTTGAATTTTTTTGACCCCCCCTCAAGAGGGGTCTAAATTTTATACCCCCCCCCCCCCACGGTCAAGGGGTCCAAATTTTTTACCCCCCCCCCCCCCAAAATCCACCACCCCCCTGTTGTTAAAAGATGAGCACTCCCTTATATGTCCATTCTTGTACCACTGCCTTTGTATAACACTTTCTGACAAACCTCCATACCTCTGTTGCAGCTGTTTCGGACGTTTAAGGCAGAGAAACAGGGCTCGGTTCACATCTACTTCTGCGGCTCTCCCGCACTGGCAACCATTGTCAAGAACGAGTGCGAAACATGGGGATTCCAGTTCTCACTTTCGCTTTAAAGTGACATGGTCCGATGATTGAGGCTCAAAAATCTATTTTGTTAAAAATGAAAAGAAATGTTCAGTATGGTCCTTCTGTATGTCCTACCTATTTTATAAACATTATTTCCCATTAATTTAGCTTAGAATTCAGTCAATTGTCAGTTTTATGCTCAATTTAAGACTTTTGGAGTGCACGCTATAATTCCCCCATTGACAATGCACTGTAAAATACTGTACCTCGGCCATGTTAGACCCTCTAAATGGGCTCCTATTGGCTAGAGATGACATTGTATTGTTCCCTATCCTCCAAATATGATGTTGTACTAACATTTGGAACACATTTAGGTAGGATTAAAAATTTTGAAAAAATCGGACCATGTCACTTTAAGCTCGAACGTAAAGGATTGTTTGATCAGTGCTCATTTAATTTACTCCAGTTAATATCATAAAAAAGTCGCCATGGTATTTAAGGTAAATCTTCCTGTTGCTTAAATGCAAATATTCATGTATTAAATGTGACCAGATCTTGAGTAAAGGGTTTTCTATAGTAGAGACATTCTCAACATTCTGTGCGTATATTATAATTAGTGTCTCGTGAAGTTATTGAGTGCAATAATTGAAGTTCTTTAGTTCCCATGGCATTTATTTGCATAGGGCAGGGATTTCCCCACCTCTCGACTAGCCAGACAATTCGTTTTTTTGATTCTGGACAGTCAAATCCCTCAAAGTTTGATTAAAGCTGGGCCGTCAGGGAATAAGTTCAGCATTTTCCATACATGGACTAAAATAACAGTTCCACCAGAGGGCAGCGGTGTTTGGACAGGGGACCATGACCATTGTCCAGCTACAACATATTAACCCTATCTTGTGCCTGTAAGAGCTGAGCTCCCAGCCCTCAAGAGCCGTCTTGTGAATGAAATCTGAACTATATCCAAAAGTGTTTTTGGCCTCACTTCAACCATGACAGTTAAGCTTTAAGCAACAGTGCCATCTATAGTTGTTGTAGCTAGACTACTCGGTGCAGCACGGTGTTCGGATATATTTTAGCTAGTAATTATGAGGAGAATAATGAAGTTACCCTTTATGGACAGCAATATGCTGCAAATGTCCAGGTTCATTTTAGGCAATAAAAGGTGTGTTTCAGGTTACATAGTCTGAAAATCTAGGGAGGGTAGGTCGGATTTCTTTTATCAATTAATTTTTCTTTACTTTGGCATGAAAAGTACCTAAAAATTGACTCGCAAACTTCAGCGCTGACTTGCCAAAACTGGCGTCGACTCAAATTTACTCTGAAATAGCCCCAAAATTACTTAAAATATACTCTTTTTTTTCAAAATTGGATAAAAATTTCTAGGGTCGGCCCTGCTTTGCTAGGTAGGGTCGGGTAACCTGAAACACACCTTCTTTTCTTTTGGCCTTATGTTGATGTACCAATGCAGTACCATGCAGTCAGTCACTTGCCAGCACATATTGCTTTTAACTTAATGAAGTATGAATAGTTCATTCACAGCACATGTGTGTATATAATTGTTAACAAAGTATTATAATACTCACCTCTGAATCAGATTCAAGGGTTATATTTGTTGATATGTCTTACACGTTTAATGTTACCCCCGTATGTACTTGGTTATGTTAATGTTTGTCAATGTGTAATACCGCCAATTGTTATCCATTATTTACTAAGGTATTTATATAGAGGCAATAAACTTATTTTTTTTGAAAAGGAGTATATTTATTTCTCTGTGTCTTTATTTTATGCAAAGAAACAATTCTGTCTGGAGAATGCCATGGTATTTTATGACGCTATTACACTGTATTCTCAGATAGAAAGCAATCTATTGCTCAAGCCAAAAGAAAAGAGGTGTGTTTCGGTATACATTGTCCGAAAATCTAGGTAGGGTAGGTCGGATATCTTTTTATTTATTTTGTTATTCATTTTTTTACTCTGGCCGACATGTAAAGTACCCCAAAATTGACTGCCAAAGTTAAGCGCTGACTTGCCGACAACGGCGTTGACACGGGGACTATCCATATTGACTCTGAAATAGCTGCAAAATTACTTTTAAATTTCTTTCAAAATTGGATAAAAATGTTTAGGGTCAGCCCTGTTTTGCTGGGTAGGGTCGGGAAACACACCCTTTTTCTTCTTTGGCCTCATAAAGAAGGCTCAGACATCATAGCGGCATTGCCGAGGCCAGCGGCAGTATACGTTGTTTTAACATAAATACTGTATAACTGTATAACGTCTATGACCGGGTGCCGTCTATGACCGGGTGCCGTCTATGACCGGATGCCATCTATGACTGGGTGCCATCTATGACCGGGTGCCGTCTATGACCGGGTGCCGTCTATGACCGGGTGGCATCTATGACCAGGTGCCGTCTATGACCTCCTGAGAGAAAAAAGTTTATCTAGGGCAGGTGAAGATATATATATGGATATGTAACCACCGCCATTTTCTTTATTTTATCCCTTACATATCAAAGAAGAAATCTATTTTTTCTAAATCTTATATTTAAAGGTGGCCGGTCATAGACGGCACCCAGTCATAGACAGCACCCGGTCATAGACAGCATCCGGTCATAGATGGCACCCGATCATAGACGGCACCCGGTCATAGACAAAAATATTGGCCCAAGCTCGTGAGACACAGCCATATATAGAAGTTGCATTCATGCATCATACCGTGCATAATGCATTGAAGCACTCGGCGGCTCTTAAGGGGTTACAAGGTAGGCCTTATGGCCCATTTCATACCAGGACATTTTAGTAGCTATATAATTTCTTGATTACGCCAGCCCTCTGTTACACGAATGAACACACCCTTATTTGAACAGATATACATATATCATATTTTCAACAAGATAATTGGTACACACTGGGACCCTTGATGGGGGGGGTCCAGATGTCCCGTGTCGATCTTAAGAAATGATCATGTCCCCATATCGATCTTAAGAAATTCCCCATGTCCCATGTCACTATCTATTTTTTCCTCCTGTCCCATGTCACTATCTATTTTCTCCTATAGGGCCAAAAAAGGTCCATGTCGCCGTGTCAAATTGAAGGGTCTAGGGCCATCACACTTGTCACATTTGCATATCCTTTACATGACGTCAGCAGCGTCCTGCTTACAGAATACAACACTACACTGGTTGTATTACGTCACTTAAAGCTGAGGTAAACCAGGCACAGGGAGTGCACAGCACCACTGCTGCCGCAGCCAAGACTCAGCACTACTATAGCTCCCCACAGCAAAGTACAGCCGTACTGGCTGCATTTTCTTTTCTCTAATCATCAATTCAAATATAATATAACATATATAAAAGCCATATTATTGATTATTATGAGATTTTAGTAGATATCATTACCATGCCTTTTCCCTTGTGTATAAGCGTACAATAATTTTGGCATTTACTTCAATACCATCATTATAATCCACTTTAATAAGTAACCATATGTTAACACAACAGTAGGGCCTGTATATAGGTGCCGCGGCCTGTAGTAGTGTCTATAAACAGCTCCGAGCCTCCTGCGTCTCACTAGCGTCTTACCAGCGTTTGTGTGCACGTGACCAAAACACACTGGGCTCTCAGACTACATCTCCATACCGTGTACAGCGTGTACCAAGGTAGGTATTGTAGCATTAATATACATGACTACTATATACATACAGTACATGTATACTATACCCCTATATACAGGGTGTGACTGTGGACGATACCCTACACTGTACGGGTTTAACATCTAAGTCTACCCACCGTGCTGTCAGAACACAGTACAATGTATATTTAGTCTGTAGACTGTAACTGTAAGGCATGAATGGGCCCAGACACCCTGTGTGCCTGAATGGGTACTGGGTGTATGGACGAGGGTACCCTGGGATGTGGAGGGAGGATGGGCAGGTATTAATAGGTCTGCATACGTAACACTTTTTTTAAAGACGCTGGGCACCCCCTTTTTAGATGGTTAGGGCCCACCCCACCTTACATACTCTAATACATGTAGCAATGTGCAGTTATGGGGGTGCAGAGGGGTCCCCCCCCCCTGAGGTCGGAAAGTCGCCAAAATTAAGGGGTCCAGGTCACAAAGTCGCTTTTTTGGACCCACTTAAGTATTGTTAATTTTGTCTAAAAGTCGCAAGGTCGCTTTTATTATGGCATTAGGTCGGAAGTCGCCTCCAGAAAGGCCCAGGTCGCCAGGTCGCGTTTGACCCCTCTGGAGCCAAAGTTATATGTGTTGATTATGTAATGATAATACAGAAACTAATCTAATAAATAACAATCAACATATTTATTTCTATTGATATGTTTATTAGTTTCCAGATGTTAACGTCAATTTTGAATAAATGGAAACTGTTGGATATGATATATTAATTGCAGTATGGTACAACTACGAGTGTTTCATGGCTGTGTAATTATGTAACTAAGGGAGTGCTCATATTTTTTACAACAGAGGGGGGTGGTGGATTTGGGGGGGGGGGTAAAAAATTTGGACCCCTTCACCGGGGGGGGGGGTAAAAAATTTAGACCCCTTTTAGGGGGTTAAAAAAATTAAACCTGTTTGGAGGGAAAAAGCCCGCGCGTTACTATGCTACAAAGGGGCGCAAACGCGCGCGATTTTCGGCCTGCCGAGGGGGGGGTAAAAATTTCGACCCCTCTAGGGGGGTGGGGTGAAAAACATTTGTGCGCTCCGCGCGAAATCTCACCGCCCACCCCCTGTTATTAAAAAATGAGCACTCCCTAATAAAGGCGTGTCACTAATTTTACAATACTATATAGACATCATATAGTTGCCACATCAATAATTACCACAGAGAAAAAAAAGTAGAATCACGGTGACTCCCAAATGGGAGTCTGGACTCGGTCACTGAGGTAACTCTCCTGACGACTCTAAAGTCTTAGCATATGACTAACTATAGCGTTATTATAGAGTCCTGCTTAATGTTAGGGAGTCACGGGGGAATGCTACCTCAGTGATCAAGTGGAGAGTCACTGTGATTCTACTTCTTTTCTCTGTGTGGGGACATTGAGGTGCATGTACTACATATAGAGGTTATTATGTACGGGCCTATCGTCAACTATTGATCAGTTTTAACAGATACCATACTTGGCCCAGATCAATCAAGTGTAGGTGAAGAAGTCGTCCTCCTAGACAGCATAGTGCTTTATACACACTGCCATTTTGTCGTCATGATGGATGATAGTAACTGGTTGATACACTCCTGAAAGTTCAGCATGATGCACCAATGCAATGCTTCTGGTTTAAACATTTTTGCTGCGTGTGTCATTAGTGAAGGCATAAGACCCGGCTTATGGCGCGATAAACACAAAGCCACCGGGTAACATGGATCATGCAGTGCTGCCACCTGCCCTGGATTAGTGGTATTAGACTTGTTGTGTGTGGAGTTGGCGTCAGTAGCAACCCAACCGCGGTGATATGAACACTGTTGGAAAATTTTGGCGCGGTAGCCAATATGTCTAAGAAAGGATTACAAAACTGCTCGGAGTGCAAGAATGCACATCCGCCTAAAGGAGGTAGGCCATGCACGTACGTGGAGGAGGCTAAAGAGGCAGCTAGGGAGGCAGGCAGTGAAGGGAAGTGGGAATTGTACATAAATCTGGACAACATCGCGTCGGATTCTGAACATTATTTAGGGGCTATAAAGGAACCTACAACTAAGGAACCTGCAATCGACGCCAAGCTTATACAAAGCTTGGTAGTGGAAAGTCGTGAATGCAGAAAGGTCATGAAAGAGCAGATGTCCATGATCAACACGCTTATGAAAGGGCTAGCGGTGTCACAAGGTGTCATGGCGTCAGAGGACGCCAACCCACAGGGCGGCGCCGGTAATCCACGCAGGAGGCGTCCCAGTACAAACCCATTTGTGTATGACGACGGTACTGTGATTGAGAGGACTGACGAGGAAGTCATACTGGAGGAAGAGGAGGGGAGTGATGTTCAGCAATTGGACAAAGCCCAAGCAGCGAGCAATCGTGAGTTCTTGCAAGCTCTGATTGGCAAATTGGGTCACACGGATCATGGACGGAAGGATAAGGTGAAGGGGGACATCAAGCCGGGACAAAGATCACCAGCCAATCAGGGGCCGCCATTTGGTCACGTGACCCCCTCATTTGCATAATAAGCCACGCCCCCTTGATCACGTGACCCCCTCATTTGCATAGTAGACTACGCCCCTTTGATCACCAGCCAATCAGAGGTCGCCATTTGGTCACGTGACCCCCTCATTTGCATAATAGGCCGCGCCCCCTTGATCACGTGACCCCGTCATTGGCATGATAGGCCACAACAACATCACGTGGCTATCTTTGTTTGTAAACAACACCACGTGGCTCTCTTTGTTTGTAAACAACACCACGTGGCTCTCTTGTTTGTAAATAACACCTACTAAGTTTAGTCATAGGTAGCAGTAGTGTTTGTAAATAACGCTTACTAAGTTTTCAGTCATAGGTGTCTAGAGCAGCAGCAGCAGCAGCATCTTCAGCAGCAGCAGCAGCAGCAGCCGCGTCATAAGTGTCTAGAGCAGCAGCCACGTCATAGATGACTAGTGCAGCAGCAGCAGCAGCATCTTCAGCAGCAGCAGCAGCGTCATAGGTGTCTAGAGCAGCAGCTGCAGTAGCAGCAGCGTCATAGGTGTCTAGAGCAGCGGCAGCAGCATCTTCAGCAGCAGCAGTAGCAGCAGCGGCAGCAGCAGTAGCAGCAGTAGCATCTTCAGCAGCAGCAGCGGCAGCAGCAGTAGCAGCATCAACAGCATCTTCAGCAAAAGCAGCAGCAGCCGCGTCATAGGTGTCTAGAGCAGCGGCAGCAGCATCTTCAGCAGCAGCAGTAGCAGCAGCGGCAGCAGCATCTTCAGCAGCAGCAGCAGCGTCATAGGTGTCTAGAGCAGCAGCGTCATAGGTGTCTAGAGCAGCAGCCGCAGCAGCAGCAGCATCTTCAGCAGCAGCAGCGGCAGCAGCAGTAGCATCTTCAGCAGCAGTAGCAGCAGCAGCAGCAACATCTTCAGCATCAACAGCATCTTCAGCAAAAGCAAAGGCCCGTAACTTAGCATCATGTGCATCAGCCATAGCCGTAACAGCGACACTGCGACTAGCATAAGCAAAACAGGCTATTTTTTTAGCAGCTGTACAAGCATTTATAGCATTAGCCCTAGCAGCAGCCGCAACAGCGACACTTTTAGCAGACGTTGCAGCATCAGTAGCAGCAGCATCGGTAGCAAGAGCGGAAACAGTAGCAAAAACATTAGCAGCATGAGCAGCAGCGGCGAGAGTAACAGCAGCGTTGTTAGCAGCATTGGCAACTTCGTATGCAGCATGTGTAGCACGAACAGCGATACGAGCTTCACGTTTTGCACGAGCAGCAGCAATAGCTGCAGAAGTAGCCATCACACTTTCCAGCCACCCGTACGAATCTTGATAAAAACCAACCTCCACCTTGCTACTTGTTAACTCATCAGTAAACATGGGCGTCTCCTCGTGTGGTGTTGTCGCGGCTCTGTAGTAGTGTTGGGATTGCTCACATTCGGTAGAACGTAGAGTGATTCCTGATGACGCCATGCTGAAGGTGGTAGAAGAAGTGTGTGGGACTCATGTTTCACTCTCGCTTATGTACTAGGCTCCGAGATAAGCTTCTTAACTCAAGAGGAAAACTCTCACTAGGAAGGCGACCAGCTGTCTACCTGTGTAGGTGCGGGTTCGTTACATCTTTAATCCTGTTCGACCCCCCGAGGAAATAGATGAAAAAAACAAAAGACCATCTTTCAAGCACTCGAATCCGCAGTCAGTAGGAAGCTATAAGGAGCTTAACTTGTGTTTGATTTAAGCTGTCTACCACACGCACGCGCTTGTAGTCACAGCTAGAGTGGCAGACTTCCGTCCGCCCGCTGGCGCATGACAATCGACTTTAGACACCCCCTGTAGTTTTTTTTTTGCATACACAGTTGACTAGCATCTTAATCTCTTACCCAGCTATAAGCCCATATACATGTAACGCGCATTACTCCTCTTTATGGTAATTATCAGATCGATTTAAGGGTGGAAAAGGCTTAGGTGATTTAGGTCCCTCTCTAGCTGAAAACAGGCTTAGACCATAGCATGTAGGCAGCCGGCCGCGTTAAACACCCCCTGTAGGTTTTTTTTGTTTTTTGTATACACTCTCGATCCCCTCTCTAGGTGAAAACAAAGCTTAGAAGATGCGGTGATCCGGCCACCGGCTGGCGCGTCACACCTGTCCTTAATCACCCCCTGTAGGCTTTGTATACACTCTCTAGGTGAAAACAAAAGCTCCCTCCACGGGCTGGCGCGTCACACCTGTCGTTAAAACGCCCCCTGTAGTGTTAGTATACACAGTTGCCCCGCCTTATCTATTCACCAGCTATAAGCCCATATACGTGTACATGTGATTTTTGATACCCTCTCTGGAATAGGGTGGGGCTCAAGGTGAAAACAAGATTAGACCATTCGCTCTCTCAGCTATATAAAGAGCCTCAATTGTTCTTGCAACAGCACTTCACCACCGGTACACTATCAGTCACGAGGCAGATGTTTGCGGTATGGGTCATACAGGTTACCTACTAATAGCGGTTTGGTGAGTAGATCACTTTTTTTCCCCTAAAAAAACAACAAAAACTCCTCACTTATGACTCAGGTATGTATATGTAGCACTGTTAGTGTAAGTACACAGTAGAATCTACTGTACTATAGACTCAACCCTCTGAAGACGGTGGAGCGCGTTAATGCGCAGGTCTGTGTCGGCGTCACTTGTTTTTTATTCTAACTAAAAAAGAAAAAAAGTCAGAAGTCAATCTACGACCTATCAAAGACAAATTTGTGATAAGTTCAAACTAAATAAGAGACAGTTTGAGTGTCTCTTAGTCGCTGTCAAAGATGCGAATAACGAACGCGCTGAGGGCGGGGTTCAGGTCACGTATAGTTCCCCGCTCTTTCGTCAGATGGCGCCACAATAGGGGTTTTGTACATTCCTACGATGCTCGCGAACATTTCAACGCATAATGAGCTATATAGGCAACAAAGTGCGCTTCTGAATATATCAAAATATAAAAAACAATTCAATATTGTGTATTTCTGATAGAAATGAGGCAGTTTCTTTGAATACCAACTAAACTATAGCGAGATGAAAAATACCACACCATATCTAAGGCTTTATAAAAGATACATAGTCAGAAACTCTCGCCGAGTCGGCAATCTGAAAAACGGATCAACTCGTTTTGACTCGTTGTGCCACAAGGGCCCCCATCCAACGGGGGCCCTTTGAGGTCAGTCTGTCAAACCACAGTGATCCATGCTGCTTAACACTAGGCGTAATTAATTACGCCCATGTTGTGCAGCATCTAACCAACTGACAGTGTCAGTTGGTTGGCCCCTCTTTAGGGGCCACACAATAAAATAAAGAATAGAGGCCTAAGGGAACGTTCACAAGCGTCTCCCCTTCCTACGGGGTGGGTGGGTCTTTGGGTTTAGTGACAAAACAGCGACATGTGAGTAGGAGTTTGCGTGTCAGCTCTCTTTTTTTTCTTTTTTTTTCCAAGTCTACATATTATTTATGATTAAAAAAATTTTAAAAAAAAACCACGATAATATAGTGCGCTGATCAAAAACTGAATAGAAAAATAACCAAAAATAGGTTGGGGAAATCTCTGCTATGTAGCTGATCGGTCGTTGTCACACGGTGCAGAAAATTTACTTTTTTTTTTTTTTTTTTTTAGAAAATCTATATTAGGACCACAGACGGGGCACATGTGTCACTTGTCGAATATAAGAGATACCAATGGGCCTTGTCGAATTTAAGAACTAGGTCTTGGCCATTGGCATTGTCTATTTTGAGAAGTAGTCTTGCTCGTCTTGCCCCTTGTCGCCAACTCCCAGCACCCCCTGTGTCTCTTTGTCCATATTGGCTAAAAACAGGACATTGTTGCCTTGGCTATTTTACCCCCCGTCTGGGTATCTTATTACTTAATCACTTCGTCTTGACCCTGTGGGGCAGTGGGTATATGGAATAATCGTGTCCAGGTGTACTCTATCTGACACATAACCGAAGGTTACTGATTTATGTAATAATACCTGACCTATGAGGCCGCCAGTCAGTTTGCCGTGATTATTTTGACACACTCTCAGTTACTCGTAGGACATCTAATACATAATTAGACTCAGCATCATATAAGACAGTCTCGGCCACGCCGGCTGCATATCGGACCAGGGGGATAGTCTGGCAGCGACTCGCCACCCCGTCCACAAGCTGTGTACAGCACCCCGTTTCTCTTTGTCCATATTGGCTAAAAAACAGGGCATTGTTGACTTGGCTATTTTACCCGTCTGGGTCTTATTATTTAATCACCTCGTCTTGACCCTGTGGGGCAGCGGGTATATGGAATAACCGTGTCCAAGCGTACTCTATCTAACACATAACCGAAAGTTACTGAGTTATGTAATAATAACTGACCTATGAGGTCGCCAGTCAGTTTGCCGTGATTATTTTGACACACTCTCAGTTACTCGTAGGGAATCTAATACATAATTAGACTCAGCATCATATAAGACAGTCTCGGCCACGCCGGCTGCATATCGGACCAGGGAGATAGTCTGGCAGCGACCCGCCAGCCCGTCCACAACTTGTGTACAGCACCCCGTGTCTCTTTGTCCATATTGGCTAAAAAAACAGGTCATTGTTGACTTTGGCTATTTTACCCGTCTGGGTCTTATTATTTAAATCACCTCGTCTTGACCCTGTGGGGCAGTGGGTATATGGAATAATCGTGTCCAAGTGTACTCTATCTAACACATAACCAAAGGTTACTGAGTTATGTAATAATAACCGCCCTATAATCCTATGAAGTCGCCAGTCAGTTTGCCGTGATTATTTTGACATACTCTCAGTTACTCGTAGGGTATCTAATACATAATTCGACTCAGCATCATATAAGACAGTCTCGGCCGCGCCAGCCGCATATCGTACCAGAGGGATAGTCTGGCAGCAACCCGCCATCCCGTCCACAATCTGTGTACAGCAGTCTGGACCAGACCACCAACTCTGGGTATAGCATTCGGGATGACTGGAGCAAGACTGGATCTAACCCTTTAATAGTCGCATAGCGCTTTAATGTGCAGTGCCCGTTGTCGTCATAAGCCATGAATGCAGCACTCAGAGTTCCTCACCAGGGCTGCATGCATGCATACACTGGCATATCGACAAAGAGCGTAGCGCATTAAAGCACTATGCTACCTTTAGCATTAAAGCGCTGAGGGGTTATTTTTTGATAGTGTAGAACCAATATCTGTCTAATTAAACCCCTTATCAGTGCTGTTTTTTTTTCACATACAAAAGAATTAGGTAATGGCGCTCCACCATGTATTGGATAACCACTGCAGCGCGACTCTGAAAAGCGGCGGCGGTGAATTTCCATTTAGATCCTGAAAAGGGGGGCGGTCAGATGTCGTCAAGGCTCTGATAAGTAGGGCAGTTCAAATCATATGATTACATTGAGCTAATTTTCTTGCTGAAAGGAATGAATAATTGTATTTGTATAAAATTCACACACACACACACACACACACACACACACACCTGCCCACCCACACACACACACACACACACACACACACACACACACACACACACACACACACACAGGACACCTGATGATCTCCACACGATGACCTGATTGCCCTTCCTACAAAAAAACAACACAAAAAGCCCAACTCAATCTACCTACTCAACAGGGTTTCAGTGTAGAGCGTATTCGGGGTTTTTCTGATGCGTATATTATATTGAGATTGATTTTCAACTTTTGTGATCAGTGGTTGGTCCTTAAAAGGACCGTTTGGTAGAGAGAGAGGGTCGCAGGGACCTTGCTGCTGAAGCGGAGGGCGTGGTCATAACGCGTGGTGGTCCTTCAGCAGCTCCTCCAGCACGGCGGGGTGTAGTCCTTCCTCCATGCAGACTTGCTGCTTGACTCGCTCCACGCACTGGCGGATGAGTTGATCAGCGACGTTCGCGATCAGCTCATCCACCACACCCTCTGCTTCAGCAGCAGTCCGCTGTCTCTCCTCTCTCTGTAGCGAGGCTACGAACTGCTTCTCCACGGCCGCATCGATCATAGATCGAGAAACGGCCACGAAGTTCTGTCTCTCCGCCTCCTCTCTCTGTAGCACGGCTACGAATTCCTTCTCCACGGCCGCATCGATCATAGATCGAGAAACGGCCACGAAGTTCACTCCGTGAGCCATTTTGTCGAACCGACTTCCTAGCCGCCTGAGAGATGCTGACGTCACACTATTTTCGACGACGCTATGACGCGCACGAGGTAGACAGACGACGTCGTTTCACTTCCTTATTTGGAGTTTGGGACCTTGTGACACCGAAGTCATACCGTACGGTCGCGATAAAGCAACTAGTGTTGAAAAGCGCGCCGGTCTTGTATAAGCGCCGGAGTATAAGAGCCTCCAAATGTTTTTTCTCAAGCACTAAAATCGCGACTTTGAATAAGCGCCAGTGCCTGGCTTGTATATAGCTCCTGAGTAAGAACTTCACCGAATTGAAAAGCGCTCCCTCAGAGCCCTTAATCGCGACAGTACGGTACAAATCTGATGTCAACCCGCGCCAAAACCAAAAAGGGTGTTCCGGTCACACGTACCTACGACGAGCGACCTTCAGCTATCACCACGTGAAGAGTTGGAAATAAATTTTGTACGGCAAGAAAACTGAAAACTGATAACGATTCCATTAGATAAGTATTCGGTTCCAATCTATGGCGAGATATTTCCACCAGAGCGATTGATTTATATGTCTGTAAGGTTCAGCTCTCCAACACTCTCCAATATCCGCCGGTGCACGACGGTCGCCGCCCATCATTAGTGACAACTAAACTTCTGCTGGAGAGTGAAAGTTACGTTGAGTCTTGAGGTGCGCAGAGATACTATCTGCCGCAGCCTGATTTTAGTTCCACGCTATTTAGATAACCGCCCCATTTAAAATCTCTCTCTCGATCCTAGAAAAGGAAAAAAAGGCTAGAGTTTATCATGGACGCGTCTCAGTTTTAGTCAAGCCGTAAAGTGAAGAACCCGAGCTTGTACATATACCCACGTGAGGAGTGACATAGCGGGGCGTTCAGTTAGTACTGAGTCTATAGTCAAGGTCAAGTTCCACTCTCTAAACAGAGCTTTAGCGACTCCGTCATCTAGACTAGACCGCGCGCGCGATTTTTTTTGCTGAAGCAGCTAATCGATGGAAACGTAGAGAAGACGTACTCGATCAAAAACTGCTTCAGAGGCTTGTTATCAGGTATTATCAGTTAAATCAAAATATTTCAAAACATCCAGAAAAGCAGAATGACATGTCCTACGGGCTACAGCCGGGCACTGACGTCATTTCAATCAGGTCGCAGCGCTTTTTAGACACCTTTTCTGTAGGACCCGTCTCATACCTTAGTATATAATACCGTAAACGCCGGGTGATTAGTATATGATCACATTGACAGTCGCGGATCCACGAAGAGGCTGGATAAGCCACGAGCGGACCCGCGACTGCAATGTGACATAATCTTACCATGCGCTTTGTTTTGTTTTTGTTTCTATTTACAACAGCAAACATTTCAACAGCCTATTGTTTTTTTAAAATGATGAAAAATCGGCCCAAAAAAAAAGTAAACATTTTAGAGCTAAAATTGTGGAGGATAGCCGGACATGCTGATGTCACTAGACCCCTAAATTCGATATGGTGACATGGTCATTTTCTTAAAAATCGATACGACGACACGGACACGGACATCTAAGTGACATGGGCCATGGGGCATTTCTTGAGTCCGACATGTGACATGGACCATAGTGACATGAGGAAAAAAAAATGTTCGAAGAGTGCATCAGAAAAAGTACCATTTCAAACCTAAGCATTTCGCCAAATTTTTTTTTTTTTTTTTTTCTTGGATGGTACCCGGCTTTGCGGTGTCTGGGTCCTTAAAAATGTACCAGAATGCTCAAATTCGGGTTCTAAATATTTTCAAAAAACGTTTTCTCCCTTAGTGACGTGTGACACGGGCATTTCTTAAATTCGACATACGGCTGCATGGGGAGGACCCACCCGTCAAGGGCCCCATGATGACTCATACCCGCTGCGTTCAGTCAATCAACCGAGATCTTTTTCTGTGGTGGTGTAGAAGGATCTCCCCCCTGAGGTTACAAAGTCACCTCTTTATTTAAGGGGCTACGAGCCGCAAAGTCGCTTTCGCAAAGTCGCAAGAAATATTCAAGTCAAAAAGTCAAATTCATCAACTATCAGTACAGTCGTTTGAAAGTCATCAAGTCACCGAAAAACTCCTCTACAGTCACCTCCGACTCGCCTCCTCCCTACCCCCCTAAAGGGGGGTAGGGAGGAAGCGATTCCCTAGAGATCAGATAATTTATTTATTTTTCTCCCGAGCAGACCCCAAAGGCCCCCCTCCCCCCCAAGTGCCCGCCCACCCCATAAATAGTGCCCCCCTCCCCCCCCTCCCCTCCCCATGCATCTTAAAGTGCCCCCCTCCCCCCCTCCCCTCCCCTCCCCCCTTATAGAAGCCTCCCATTAGCTAGTCCAAGTCATGTGACCAAAAAGGGAGCGTAGTCTGTCTATTGTCTATATTATGCAAATGAGGGAGGGGGTCAGGTCACGTGACCAAGGGGGTGTGGCCTATTTTCCAAATAAAGAGCGCTTCCAGTCACGTGACTAAAGGGGTGTGGTCCTATTATGCAAATGAGGGGGTCACGTGACCCATTATTATGCAAATGAGGGAGTCACGTGACCAAATGGAAGCCACTGATTGGCTGGTGATCAAAGGGGCGTAGTCTACTATGCAAATGAGGGGGTCACGTGATCAAGGGGGCGTGGCCTATTATGCAAATGAGGGGGTCACGTGACCAAATGGTGGCCCCTGATTGGCTGGTGATCAAGGGGGCGTGGCCTATTACGTAATTATGCAAATGAGGGGGCGTGGCCTATTACGTAATTATGCAAATGAGGGGGTCACGTGACCAAATGGAGGCCTCTGATTGGCTGCAGGTCGATTGAGTAATAAACAGTAGTTAACTATAGTCCCGTTCCGATACATACTATACTACTGCAGTTTAAAATAAATCCAGACCATACTAGAATGGTGGAATTCCTTATAAGTTTCCCTTTCTAACGACATGTAACATGGCAATATTGATAAAGATATATTTACTTAGAAATTACCCCCATACACTCCTGTGGGCCACCCGGGCCCGTAAGAAGGTAACTCTTGAGAAAACTGCGGGCCCGGACCAAGAAGTACGGGCCATTGGCTCCCGGGCCAGCGTTAGTGTCTACCCCTGCCTATACATCCAGACCTCCTGTGTATATTTAGCTGTACATCGTCCCACTTCCAGGACATCGTCCCACTTCTCTGTTAGGGAGTGATTATTTTTTAACAACAGGGGGGGGGGGTGGTTTTCCGCGCTGAGCGCGCGAAATTTTTTTCACCCCCCCCCGTCAACGGGTCGAAATTTTTTACCCCCCCCCTACGGGTCAGAAATCGGCGCGCGCGCGGGCCCTTTGAAGCATAGTAACGCGCGGGCTTTTTGGCCCAAAACAGGTTAAATTTTTTTGACCCCCCCCCAAGAGGGGTCCAAATTTTTTACACCCCCCCCGGTCAAGGGGTCCAAATAATTTTGCCCCCCCCCCCCCGAACCAACCCCCCCCTGTTGATAAAAAATGATCACTCCCTTATATCAGGGCCTGACACTGACCTCAGTTCTATGTGTCAAGAGGACAGACAAACTCGGGCAGAGATTGTGCAAATATTATTGACTATGATAACATTGATTCTTAACTAGGCCGACCGTTCTACATTTGAAGCAACTTTGGTCCTCTGTATTGTCATGAGTTGTAACTGCAACCTTTTCTGCTTATCATTGCTAGTACAGTAAAATTCCGTTAAAACGAAGTGCTTTGGTCCAGGAAAAGAATTCGTTATAAACAAATTTCGTAGTATCCAAATAGAGCATTTTAGAAGCCTTAATTCTGTCAGAAAATGCATCCATAACCCCATTTTATATCTAGATAAACAACACGGCTACACATATTGTTTGTCATTACATTACTCATAATTATGAATATAAAGCGAAATATAGTTAACAGAGGGAAAAAATGTAAGGTACAAACATCATTAGCAGAGGGGAGGGGAGGCTGTATGGCTAGGCTGAGTAATGGGCTGTGGATGGATACAGGTGTGTGGGGGGGGTGGGGGGGGGGGGTTACCTGGAGGAGGGAATTGAAGGTGTGCGACCCACACCCTCAGAATGAGATTTCTTTTCATAAAAGTCATACATTTGCCCCAAAAACCTCGTTATAAACGAATTTAGATCAAGTTAGATTCGCTATATCAGGATATTCTTACTATAGAAATGTATAGGGCATACTTATGGTACAGTAACTTGTTTGTAATAACCGAAAATTCGTTATAACCGAATTTGTTGTAGCGGAATTTGTACGTGTTTCTGTGGTCAAATTGTAATAAGGACATGCACACCAAGGCTGTAAGGAACTACGGCTACACAGAGACAAAGAAACAGGGTCAAAAGGGAGTCCAGGTTGCCTCCAGAATGACTCCCCTCTCTAGGGGAGGCCAGGACGCCTAAGGGGGTCTAGGTGACTCTCTGGCTGACCTAGAGGAGTCGCCTGGGGTAGTCATAAAGCTCTCCGGGTCAAATGACTCCACCGTGTGACTTGATTAGGTCAGCCAGAGAGTCAGCTAGGATCCCTTATAGGCGACCTGGACTCCCCTAAATAAGGGAGTCATTCTAAGGGCAACCTGGGCTCCCTTTTGACACGTTTTCTTCTCCCTGTGCAGATTTACCCATCCCTGTATACCTACCAACACTCATTTTGCCATCGTTATTTATGTTATATAGTTGAACCATGGAGGACATCAGGCTGGACGGCAGGACGGTCCTTATAACCGGCGCTAACACCGGTATCGGCAAGGAGACCGCTATAGACATGGCCAGACGAGGTAAGAGTAGTACTCTTAATGAGCAGAGCCAAATATACTCTCGTTCCCAAATCCTTCCAAAGGAAGGCTCTGGTAACAGCCAAATGACCTTGAACAATGGATTTTGCTGGGCCTGGGCAACCCCTGCTGGTAGGCTGGAACCAGTGGACAGGAACCAGAATGTATGATGGTAGTTTTAGGTAGTTTTACCATCAGCCTTTCTGGTTTCATTTCCTGTTCCTGTTCGCTGGTTCCAAGCCACCAGCAGGGGTTGCCCAGACCCAGCAGCTACCAGAGCCTTTCTTCGGAGGGATTTGGGAACAAGAGTAAGCCAAATAAAGAGGTTTGTTTCAGGTAGCATCGAAAGAAAATGTAGGGTCTGTAGGTCGGCTTTTTAAATTGAAATAAAGAAAGAAATTAACATGAAAGTACTAGTCAGCCTCTCCAAAGACCCTAAGATTGACAAGAAAAAGGGTAAAATTATGAGAACTTCTTCAAAATTGCATTAAAAAGCTTGGGTCAGCCCGGATTTGATAGGCTCGGTCGGGTGACCTGAAACAAACCTCTTTTTTTGGCCTAATACAATAGATTAATACTATCACATCCACCATATGTTCTCTGATCTTGTCGGGGGTGATCATTTATTAACAGCGAGGGGGGGGGTGGTTGATGTTTGTGTTCCCCGACAGGTTAAAATTCATTGCGGCCGCACCCTTTGAGCTATATTAGCTCGCAGGCTTTCTTCCTACAAATGGGTATAATCACTTTGATCCCACTTCAAAAGGGTTCCATTTTTTTTGTTTCCCCCCCTAAATTATTTTTAAAAATCCACCAACCCGCCGCCTTTTTGTTAAAAAAATGACCGCTGCCTTAGGTCACTAAAAGATTGCTTTCTCAACACCATACAAGAGTGTCATTTGTTTTTCTTTGTAAAATCTTTAACAAAATATTTGACAATTCATGTACAAAATATAGTTTCAAATTGCAGCTTAGCTTGTTGGTAATGCAGTAAGCTAGAGATAAGTAACTTTCATATGCCATGAACAGAATTATACCCTAGTCCCACAACCCCATAGACCTGCTTGAAACTAACCTTTGATGCGAAGAATACGGTGGATGGTGGTAGGATCTGGAGAGGAGCGCTGGGAAAGAAAACCGTAAATATGTGAATACAAGGAATGCATCTCTGTATAGGTTTCTGTGACACAAAGTGGCGAGTAGACATAGCAGGCTGCATTTATGCACCAAGTACGACAATGGGAATAATGCATGTAAACGATGTATGACCGGCAGAGGCGTAGGAAGCAAATCTTCATTGGGGAGGCACAGGGGGGCCTACCCAGATCAGTCTTAAACATCAGCTTTTAGGCTCGATGCGGGGTATACAGGCTTATATTGGAATTGTAAAAAACAGTAGTGTTTGAGCCTTCATTCATTGTTTAAGCCCCTTAATTCGGGCCCATGCCCCTCTGTCCCCACTTTTCTTGTATGCAGGAGAGTAGTATAGTATGTATCGGAACGGGACTATAGTTAAGTACTGTTTATTACTCAATCGACCTGCAGCCAATCAGAGGCCTCCCTTTTGGCGGGAAATTCAAAAGCAGCCAATGAGAGGCCTCCCTTTTGGCGGGAAATTCAAATAGGTCACGTGACCGGAAGTGACCTACTTCCGGTCACGTGACCTTTGGGCGGGAAATTCAAATAGGTCACGTGACCGGAAGTGACCTACTTAAGAGGGTCACGTGACCACCATGTTGGCGGGAAATTCAAATAGGTCACGTGACGGGAAGTGACCTACTTAAGGGGGTCACGTGACTACTAGGTTGGCTTTCAAAATAAGTCACTTGAGATTTTGATGGATAAATAAATTTAAAAAAAGAAAAAAAAAGCAAGCTGAAAAAAGCTTGCTAAAAAATAATTTAAAAATGTGGCTCTTTTTTTCTAGGGGGAGAGGGGCACTCTGGGGGGCACTCTTTAAGATGCATGGGGGGGGAGGGGGGGAGGGGGGGGGAGGGGCAGGGTTTTTTAAGAGTGAGACTCGCTTCTCTGCCCTCTCTAAAAGAGAGGGCAGAGAGGCGAGTCTACTTACCATGAAAGGTATCATGATCGCGTTTATGATGATGTGCATCATGATGTGACTATCTTACAACCCTATGAGAAATAAGCAAGACATGGGCGTACTTACACGGGCTATTTGTAAACTAATGAATGTGACTTCTTCGTTAAAATCAGTATCTACAACTCTTTTAAGCCTAAGGCTTTTTCTTGAGTTTATTCTTTTGTTCAATTTCGGGCCCACCTCAAAAGAGGAATAGGCCCTCTGTAGCACTTGTCGCTTGCTCATCAATCAGAGCCGGGGTGTAGAAGGCCCCTGCCCTGTCGGGTACGTTCTCCCTCTGGTACGTTTTTGGTTAGTTTGGAGCTCTCAGTCGACTGTCTTATCCACCTTAAAAAAACCAGACTTTCGGTGTCTCATGATAAAACTGGTGCCTTATACTAAGCGCCGGATTACTTTCTCATTTTTTAGTGTTCTATCCGATGCTTATTTAATTTTTGCACTGATAAAAACGGTTAGCTTGTACAAACACGCGGTCTATTTAAGTGTTAAGTGTAGAAAATGAACAGAACAGTGCACAGAAAATAGAGCTACCGACTACATTTCGCCCAGTCACTCAGCGGAGAACAAAAGAACTACTGACGTAGTGTACCCGCTATTCCGACAGTTGGCGCCACCGTTATACTTTTCCCGCGTGCGACATGAAGCCCTGGGGCGGGTACTGGCTGTTTTGGTTGTAGGTACCGAAACATAAAAAACTACAGCCAGCCCAATGTCATGGTGAGACAGCTCTCTTATTTTTTACCTTGAGTAGCGTCCGTAGGGCCTATGACAAAACCTAGTCCCGTACACTGAGCAGCTTGAGGTCTGAAGGCTCATACAGAAAAATGTGTGGGTGTGTGGGTGTGTGGGTGTGTGGGTTGCTTTACGCCTTAGTTAACAGCTATGGTCATTTCAAGAGCGGTGATGGTGATCGAATCTATTGGCCCTTTTACCGAGACAAGGGTTCTTTTACATCCCACACTACATAGCAGAGAGACGTCTAGCAGCCCCTAGAGGCCCCGCAGGGGGCTCGAGAGGTGCCGTGGAGAAGAGCAGATATCTACGAGAGGCCACGCCAACAACCAAATTCTATCTTTATCCCGCGAGAAAAGGAGATAAGGGTCAAGGTTATGAACTATCAAAAGATTTTAGAGTAAATTAAGTTATGAGATATTAATATAATGTACATATCTAGGGCCCGATATAGGGCCTCTGCAGATCCCCCTTCAGGGCCCCGATCCATGAGGCCTTAGAAACGGAGCTGGGTCATGTAACCAAGGGAGATCAGCAGTTGTTGATGTCGGCGCTGCCGATAACGCTGGTAAATGACCGTTTTACTCATGTTTAGAGTCAGAATAGCTTGAGTATTACTTGAATATCGAAGAGTAGAGGTCAAATTACCCCAGACAAGGTGTTTCCATCTAGAAATTCTCGACAGTATTTCCGAAAATTGCAAATATTGGTCCCAGCCCCACGGGGCCCCATACCGAGTATTAAAAGTTTGAGATGCAACTTTCATTCATGCTGTTGACCAATCAGGGGGCTCTGTTTTTACGACCTTGACTACATAGTAAAAGTGATTGACAACGTCAGATATCACTTGACGACGTCAAATATCGATCTGATATTTGATCCCTTGATATTTGATTCAAAACCCACATCGAGTGGGATAAAGCCTTTTATCATCTTTTGATTGTGAGGCATACACTTTTCTTACACACAACAGCTGTCATCTATCAAGGGGCTCTGGATAGGGGGTCCCCATGTCGAATGTCGATCTTAGAAAATGACCATGTCACATGACAATGTCACTTAATAATGTTCATATCCCATGTCGATTTTAAGAAATGTTCATGTCACCTGTCACTATGATTTTTTGGGCCTCATGTCACTTGTCATTAGACCTCATGTCGTTTGTCGATTATAAGAAATGGTCATGTCACCATATCGAATTTAGCGGTCCACATCCATTATCAAGTGTCAGGGCATGTTGGCTGCTTGAACACGTAGTCTGTCATCACCCTTGTTTCTGTGCCTTATCTAAACAGGCAATTAGTGGCCGCTAGCCGAGAGTACCTCCCTGGTCGCCTCTCCCGAATCTGCTAGACGTCTCACTGATAGGAGTGTGTGGGTGTGTGGGTCTGTGTGTGTCTGTTCGGTCTGTGTGTGCACGCGTCTTGCGGACCACTGTTAAGCCTGTGGTTGGAGAGCGCGACATAGCCGCTTGCTACACTCTCTAAACAGAGGTCCGCAAGACTAGGCCGGATCGCGCTCTTGCTTAAAGGTGCACCTCAACTCAGTGCGCCTTTAACAGCCGCCCCAAATAGGTGAAGTTCTTGACGCGGCACAGCGCCTCCCACCAGTAGCCAATCAGCGCGCCGAACGCCGGACACACCTCCACCGTGTGAGCCTCTAAGTAGGTCACACGAATCATACTAAGATGCCGATCTCTTCTGTCGGTTCGTCGCGGTGGCCGTGAGTGATCGCACGGTCGCCAAGATTCACTGCCTTGATTGGCAGAGGGGGGGGCTGATTACCCCCCGTCGGATGAATTGCGGCGAAACCATAATCAATTTTTCGCTGTTTTAGATAAAAGAGATCCAGAGCTATCCGCTCGTCCAAGAATTATTTTTCTATCAGCCCGGGATCACCCTCAAATTAAGGCCTAAAGTCCAAAAACCCAAAATTTTTTCCCTATGGGATTTCAGTGTCTAAGCGTTTTTTGCAGCCCCAAGGAGCAGCTCACGGGCTCGAACCCTGTAAACGCTTTGACGCGCTTTCGTCGCCTTAGGCGACGTAGACCTACCCTATTTTTTTTTGGACCATGTTACCTGAACACGGATTATTTTTTTGTTTAGCCCAATGAGCTCACAGCTAGACTAGATACCTCATGTTTTGGATTGGAGAAATCAGCAGAGCAATAAAAAGCGCGGTGAGGCTAGTGTGGCTCCTGTGAG
The DNA here is from genome assembly GCA_947462335.1 of Harmothoe impar. Taxonomy (NCBI): domain Eukaryota; kingdom Metazoa; phylum Annelida; class Polychaeta; order Phyllodocida; family Polynoidae; genus Harmothoe; species Harmothoe impar. The sequence goes on from OX381704.1 coordinate 5,724,105, forward strand.
TTGTAAAATTGGTGCTAAATGTGGTAACCAGGCGGATGCTGAGTTCATTGATATTGTCCGTTAATGATACTTAAGGTGGGTGTTGTCTAAAGTTTTAATTGATATTACCAATGTGGCCAATAATGACTTCACAGTTGGGGCCCTCGCCCGCAGGTCCCAGATTCAGGGTATTCTTTGTTTATTGTGTGGCCCCTAAAGAGGGGCCGACTAACTCTTTAGAGTTAGTTAGATGCTGCCACTGTGCTATGCAACAGCAGCTATTAATTACGCTTCATGTTGGGCAGCATGGATCACTTGATGGGTGATACCTCAAAGCTCAAACACGGCAGAGCCGTGTGTGGCATGCGAGGACCAGTGGGTCAGGGGTGATCCGTTGCAAACAGAATGCTGATCCGTGTGAGGTTCTGACTTTCTATAGTTTTTTATAAAGCCTTAGATATGGTGTGGTATTTTTCATCTCGCTATAGTTTAGTTGGTATTTAAGGAAACCGCCTCATTTCTATCAGAAATACACAATATTGAATTGTTTTTTATATTTTAATATATTAGAAGCGCGCTTTGTTGCCTATGTAGCTCATTATGCGTTGAAATGTTCGCGAGCATCGTAGGAATGTACAAAACCCCTATTGTGGCACCATCTGACGAAAGAGCGGAGAACTATACTAGCGCGTTTCGTTATTCACATCTTTTGACAGGGACTTGGTTGGTGGCTTTACGCCCTAATTAACAGCTGAAGTCATTTCAAGGGGGGTGATAGTGATCGAATCTATGGATACCTGAAGGTGGAAAGCACACACCCTACACTTTTACCGAGGCAATGGTGGTGCTGCTCAAAGGGTGTGGCGAGCTAGACTGGAGGATGTAATAACTAAGCAGCAGAAGGACCAAAAAGACAATCTCGTAGTAGTAGGTCTACTTAGATCTTGAGTAGCCGCCCTTGTGGCTATAATTACCTAGACTAGTTGGCTCTGCCAGCCTGGTCAAGTGAAAATTGGTAAGGAGACTATGAACTAAGCTAACATCTCATAAGTATTAGTTACCACCCCCTCACACCCGTTTAACAACGGATTCAGGGTCTAATTATGGAGACCCTAGAGTAAGATTAACAATATATCCCAATGTCTGTAGTAGACATTTACGACATGCAACCTGCCCCCTAGAAGGGATAGATCTGACCACAAGTCCGCAAAATGAGACTCCCCCTCTGAGAGTATCAAGGTTTGCGTATAGTCTCTTGCAGGTTAATCTGTTATCTACCCCTTTGTCGACTTCGCCAAAATCCTGGGAGATTCACTTTAAACCTAAGGTCTACCCTTTTTATTCTTTGTTTATTGTGTGGCCCCTAAAGAGGGGCCGCGGTGTTGATTAATTACACCACATGTTAAGCAACATGAGATCAAACCTTCCTCAAAAGCGACAAGGCTCAGAGTCCTGTTGGACGGGAACCCTGTGTGGCATTTCAAGACACCTGGTTGAGTGATCTGTTGCAGATGCCGTTCCGTGAGAAGTTCTGACTTTATATAGCTTTTATATCGCTTTAGATATGGTGTAGTATTTTCAATCTCACTATAGTTTAGTTGATATTTCAAAGAATCTGCCTCATTCTATCAGAAATACACAGCGTTGACATGTTTCTTATATTCAATATATTAGAAGTGTGCTTTGTTGCTTATTATAGGTCATTATGCGTTTAAAATGTTCGCGAGTATCGTGGAAATGTACAAAAACCCTATTGTGGCGTCATCTGACGAAAAGAGCGGAGAACTACACTAGAGCATGTAATGGCCAGACCAGCAGGCGGCAGCAGAGTGGTCAAAAGACAATCTCGTAGTAGTAGGTCTACTTGCATGTTGAGTAGCCACCCTTGTGGTTGTAATTACCTTGACCACAGGTCCGCAATATGGAGCTCCCCCTCTGAGAGTATCAAGGTTTGCGTATAGTCTCCTGCAGTTTAATCTGTTATCTCCTCCTTTGTCGACCTCGCCAAAATCCTGGGAGATTCACTTTAAACCTAAGTCCTACCCTTTTTTATTCTTTGTTTATTGTGTGGCCCCTAAAGAGGGGCCGCGGTGTTGATTAATTACACCACATGTTAAGCAGCATGAGATCAATCCTCCTCAAAAGCGTCAAGGCTCAAAGTCCTGTTGGACGGGAACCGTGTGTTGCTTTCGAGGACGAATGGTTGAGTGATCCTACCGATCCGTCAGAGGTTCTGACTTTATATAGCTTTTATATCGCTTTAGATATGGTGTAGTATTTTCAATCTCACTATAGTTTAGTTGATATTTCAAAGAATCTGCCTCATTCTATCAGAAATACACAACGTTGACATGTTTCTTATATTCAATATATTAGAAGTGTGCTTTGTTGCTTATTATAGGTCATTATGCGTTTAAAATGTTCGCGAGTATCGTGGAAATGTACAAAAACCCTATTGTGGCGTCATCTGACGAAAAGAGCGGAGAACTATACTAGAGCATGTAATCGCCAGACTAGCAGGCGGCGGCAGAGTGGTCAAAAGACAATCTCGTAGTAGTAGGTCTACTTGCATGTTGAGTAGCCGCCCTTGTGGTTGTAATTACCTAGCCTAGTTGACCCTGCCGGCCTGGTCAAGTGAAATTAGTAAGGAGACCACCCATTAACGTGCTCCACAGTCTTTAGACAGTTAAGACTATAGTCAAGACTGGAGAATTTGGCGAGACGCCCCTCTGGGAGGTCATAATCCTCAATGTTAGGTGTTAGCTCATTAACATCAGATACCATATTAACAACCCATTTAAAATGTTCATTTTAATAGCAACTCACCCTATTCTGACAAAATCCTATTAGCAGGTAACCTCTGTGTAAACCATACTGCAAACATCTGCTACTTCCAGCGTCTGCCTCGTGACTGATAGTGTACAACAAGACGAAGTGGGCAGAGATTAGAAAAAATGAAGCTCTTTATATAGCCGAGAGAGCAGCTAATCTGGATGTTCTAAGCTTGTTTTCACCTAGAGCTCCAACCCTCTTCCAGAGAGAATCAAATCGCTTTTCACCTGAACCCTTCCACCCCTAATCCATCAGCATGAAAAGAGAATTAACGAGTGTAACGTGCGCTACATGTATATGGGATTATAGCTGGTGAAGAGATAAAGCCGAGTCACCTGTGTATACAAAGACTACAGGGGGTGATTAACGACAGGTGTGACGCGCCAGCCCGTGAACGGATTAAGCCAAAAAAAAATAAAAAGGTATGTTTCAGGTAACATGGGCAGAAAGACTGGAGTCGGTAGGTCGGATTTTTATTTTATTTTATTTTATTTTTTTAACATGAAAGTACTAGCCATCCTCCGTGGAAATTCTAAAAATGACCCAAAAAGTATAAAAATATGAAATTTTCTTCAAACTTGCTTAAAAAAAAAAAACGTAGGGTCGACCCTGTTTTGCTAGGGTTGGTCGGGTGACCTGAAACAAACCTTTTTTTTTTATTTGGCCTTATCTTTCAAGCTGACGCTTAAATTCAACTAGCCAGCCGCCGTCCACACCACTCACTGCGACAAGAGGAGGTGCTGTTGTTTTACACTTGAGTCGCTTACCACATGGTCTCTACCTCACAGACAGACACGCGCCCCCTGTAGCTTTTTTTTTTGTTTTTTTTTGTATACACACGCTAATCTCATAACCCCCTTATCCGTTATACAGGTAACGAGTATTCTCTTTTAAAATAGCTGCCAGTCAGCTTAGCTCTAGAAGCAAGAAGGCGTGTATAGGTGCCTTATAAGTCGGCAGGGGGTAAATACTAGTGAAAAAGGAAGGCAGGTGTGCAGGTAGCTTTTCTAACAGACACGTGTGTGCACTAAGCTGCTTAAGTCTAAACCCTCCCGCAGTAGTCAGGTGGCATGTGAAAACTTACTTAACTGATCTCTTACATTGAGTAGAGTCTCTGTGCTGAGAGAGCCTTTTCAGCCGTTTAAGAGGATTAACTAGGACAGGGTACATAAGGAGTGAAACGCCGAATAGCGGCTACTCAGTCTCGTGCAGCACAAGCAGCAGCATCTAGCAGCGGCTTCAGCAGCAGCTGCACGTGCAGCACAAGCAGCTGGCAGCGACTTCAGCAGCACAAGCAGCACGAGCAGCACAAGCCGTAGCATTTGTCAGCAGCATCCGTGACATCGTCAGCAGCAGCCCCCATGACCTTGTCAGCAGCACAAGCAGCCAGCAGCTGCTGACAGCTGCTTCAGCAGCTGCTGGCAGCTGCTGCACGAGCAGTAGCACAAGCAGTAGCATCTGTCAGCAGCAGCAGCAGCAGCACAAGCAGCCAGCAGCTGCTGCATGAGCAGCACAAGCAGCACAAGCAGCAGCACCGACAGCAGCAGCAGCAGCAGCAGCAGTGTGGACCACTAAAGTTGAGATGAAGCCTAGTGACATTTGACATGAAGCTTGAAAAACACAGTGACAGGTGACATGAGCAATTCTTAAAATCGACATGAGATATGAGCATAATTAAGCGACATCGACATGCGCCATGGCTATTTTTTTAAGACAAACATCATATGTCATAGCCTCCTCATCCAAACCTCCACTAGTAGTGCTCTATAAGCGCAAGCTGTAAACCCTCTCCTCCCCTCGTGCACACAGGCGAATTATCAGAGTCAGCCAATGGTGTCAATACCCCTCTCATACAAGGGTCGGGCGCTGCTGGACTATAATAGATGAGTCAAGGACCGTTCTACTGAGGGTCAGGCAGGCTAAGTCGGACATTCAATGACAGGTAGGTCTTTGACAACCTTGCTTGAAAGTCTGGACAGCATTGACAGACTGGGGCATAAGGATCTCGCATGGTCAGACTTTCAAGCAAGTTTTGCTAAAGTCGCGTTATTGAATGTCCGACCTAGCCTGACCCACAGTAGAACGGTCCTTGACCCGTCTATTATAGTCCAGCAGTGCCCGACCCTTGGCTGAGAGCAGTTTAAGCGCCATTGGGTGTCTCTGATATTTGCCTCTGTGTAAGATGAGAAAAAAAGTCTGTTGAAAGACTATATTTCAAGCCAGAAAACTGTAATTAGCTTTCCAAGTTGTTTATTTAACAATATCTTAGCCTAGCAAGCAGCTGTCAGATGTCATCTAAGAAAAAAAATGTGAGCTGTTAATAGATTCAAGAGAAATTAGTTTACAAATAGCCCGTGTAAGTACGCCCATGTCTTGCTTATTTCTCATAGGGTTGTAAGATAGTCACATCATGATGCACATCATCATAAACGCGATCATGATACCTTTCATGGTAAGTAGACTCGCCTCTCTGCCCTCTCTTTTAGAGAGGGCAGAGAAGCGAGTCTCACTCTTAAAAAACCCTGCCCCTCCCCCCCCTCCCCCCCTCCCCCCCCATGCATCTTAAAGAGTGCCCCCCAGAGTGCCCCTCTCCCCCTAGAAAAAAAGAGCCACATTTTTAAATTATTTTTTAGCAAGCTTTTTTCAGCTTGCTTTTTTTTTCTTTTTTTAAATTTATTTATCCATCAAAATCTCAAGTGACTTATTTTGAAAGCCAACCTAGTAGTCACGTGACCCCCTTAAGTAGGTCACTTCCCGTCACGTGACCTATTTGAATTTCCCGCCAACATGGTGGTCACGTGACCCTCTTAAGTAGGTCACTTCCGGTCACGTGACCTATTTGAATTTCCCGCCCAAAGGTCACGTGACCGGAAGTAGGTCACTTCCGGTCACGTGACCTATTTGAATTTCCCGCCAAAAGGGAGGCCTCTCATTGGCTGCTTTTGAATTTCCCGCCAAAAGGGAGGCCTCTGATTGGCTGCAGGTCGATTGAGTAATAAACAGTACTTAACTATAGTCCCGTTCCGATACATACTATACTACTCAGGAGAGGTAAGTTTGGGATTTTTTGTATTTCATTATAGGGTCTTGGCAAATTTTTTTTGGGGGGGGGGCCCAAACATAGTCAGGCCTTCCTCTTCTGGCTTTTCCTACGCCACTGATAATGGCTTGGAATGGGTCAAAGGCTGGAATGTGTAAGAAATTGCCTATGCTGACTCTTCAAGTCAATGTCAACCCTTTCTAAGCTGGACATTTATACAGTGTCACTTCATGCTTGCTTTGCCCATCCCATATTGTACCAAGCTTTATCAAGGAATCACAGAATAGGCTTCTGTCTCCGACTATCGCACCTAGCTTGATCTCGATGGATCATTTTGCGCTTCTATATTTTGCCGCCTACCCACCGTCATCGCTTATAAATACTACGGGCGCTTATTTTAGACAATATCTTAGTGCTTAAACGGAGCTCCACATCTAGCACTATAAGGCACTCTACACTGGATATAAGACCCTCTACACTGGCTCTAAGACCAGCTACACTGGTTCCCTTCCTGCTGGGGCTCATGTTATAATGGCCTGCAGAGATGAGCACAGAGGAACAGCAGCAGCCGAGGAGGTGAGAGAGAGGACCGGCAGCACCAACATTCTAGTCAGCCTAGTGGACCTCGGCTCGTTAGCCTCTATACGACAGTTTGCCACCCGTGTTAAGGACACAGAACAGCGCGTGGACATCCTTATCAACAATGCTGGTGAGTACTATAGACACTTTCTATGGTTTAGGAATTTATATTTTAATTTTCACAGTTCTGTATGCATTTTTTATATCAATTGTCGACAACCAAGATTTCTATCATTTACATCAAAACTTGGCTAGAATATAACAAGGACTGGTTTACAAAGGGGTCATCTTTCGGTCCCATCTCCTTTAGATACATCATGATTAACTCTAACTCTGTTACAAAGAGCACTCCATTAGAGGGCAATGCTCTAAAAACAGGTACCTCGCTGTATCCAAGTTTAACTGTAAAATCTTAATTACACAGAGAGAAGTAAAGGTGTCAACTGTGTCTCCCACGTGGCTCTGGTAAAATAGAGAGTCAAACAGCTAATGACTCTGTATATATGAAGGGTCAACTTCAGTTGACTCTCTACTATCAGTGTCAACTTGAGTTGACTCTCTACTATCAGTGTCAATAGCAGAGTCAATAGCTGTTTGACACTCCATTTTTGCCAGAGCCACATGGGAGACACAGTTGACAACTTTACTTTTATGTGTATATCTATTGGTCTACTACGATTGTGTGTATTTTTTACAATGTGTTTAGTACAATGAACTTTGTATTTTAACTTCAAAATCCTAGGTGTCATGGGATGCCCGAAGTCTAAAACCATTGATGGGTTCGAAACCCAGTTTGGGGTCAACCATCTGGGTCACTTCCTGCTGACGTCCGAACTCCTGCCCCTACTTAAAGCGTCTGCTCCAAGCCGCATCGTGAACGTCGCCTCCATGGTTTATAAAGGTAAACAGAATAATCATTATAGCATTAATTTTAGTTTAGAATATCACTAATTTTAGTTTAGAATGTGAACTCTCCTGACAGATATTTTGCATTGATTCTCAAACAGTTAAATTATCATTCATTAGGTGGCAGTTGATAAACAATCTGGAAAATGGATGCTAGGATCACCAATGCATGTCTAATCCTTCTTCTATATTCATACAGCTATGTATACTAATGATATTGTGATATCTTCCATCATTTAAGGAGGGAAGATACACTTTGATGATATAAACCTGGAGAAGGACTACACACCTATCAAAGCCTACCAGCAAAGTAAATTAGCAAATGTCCTATTCACTCGGGAATTACACCGAAGGATCCAAGGTAAGATATTAAAATAATATCAGGCTTTTATTCAAAATACCCTATAGAATAGAGCTTTCCGCAGCAAATTGTTGTTTTTTAGTCTGATTGAAGAGAGAACACTCCAGGCTTCCAACTGGAAATTCCAATGACAATGACAATTTTTGGATTTCAAAGGCAATCTTTAAGTTTACACATTCAAGGGACATTACTGAAGACAGTACCCTCACACCAGTATTTACTTATGTATTCTATATATTTCTCATGTCCTGAAAGAATTACTGTGACACATGAACATGTTGTTCAGGTACTTTACTCAGAACATGTTGTTCCGGTACTTTGCTCAAAAGTACTGTACCGTCGCGATAAAGCGTCTGGTCCTGGAAGAGCGGTGGTCTTGAATAAGCGCCGGGGGTATGGGGGCACCCAAATGTTTCTTAAGCACTAAAATCATGACCTTGAGTAAGCGCCTGTCTTTTATAAGTGCCTGTGTAAGAGTAACACCAAATTGAAGAGCGCCCCGGCGCTTAATTGCGATGGTACGGTAGTATTCCACTGCTGCTTATTTGACCAACCAACAAGAAAGTCTGACTACAATGGCAGAACAGTTGAACGATTCAGAAATGTATTAAGAATGGATGATAAGTTGAATACCATTTATGTGTATCATCCATCATGTGTTTGTAAATAAAAGTATCACTCCACTAGTTTTAGTCAAAATTAAATTCATCCAAAAATCTGACCTACCTCGTCTCCCCCTGAGTAAACCTTTCAAGGTTATATTGTCATAATCATGTTGTCAAAAAAAAAAAGATTGAAGGGTAAACAATATCATAGTTACATAGTACTGGTATAAGTCATTAAAGCAGCTTGTAATAAATTAAGCTCATACAAAAACTAGTCACAGGTTCCGCTAAGGACTACGAGGTAACTTAATTTATATCGTGTACGGTTGCCGCCCTCGAATAAGCCGCAAACCTTAAAGGCAGCCCTTCTGTATATTCTGACTTTGACCTTTATGTATAAAGTGAAACATTGTCGACAAATATTGGAGTGGTGATGAACTTGTACAGCGCGTGGAGCCATTTCTTTATTTTGATACAAACCATTTAGTCTTTTGTCATGAATGATAAAAGACGTTGAGATATGTTTAGCAGTCACACGCAGATTCTTGTCATGCAGGATAAGAAATTGTTTGTTTGAGAACCACTCATGTAAGGTGAGTCAGAATAAAGATAAATCAAACTAAAAAAACACACCTATATTTCACACTCCAGGTACTGGTGTGACAACCTATGCCGTCCACCCGGGGGCGGTGAATACGGAGATCGGGCGTAACCTGGGGGACGTGAACTGCTGTCTGAGCTGCCTCTTCTCCTGCATCAAGCCCTGCTTCCGGAGCCCGGCCTCCGGGGCTAAGACTTCTGTCTACTGTGCTGTTACTGAGGGTATAGAGGGACACTCCGGGGGATACTTTGAGTAAGCAAATTTCAGGAATTAACTCTTGAATGAACGACGTATGATTCATGAATGCAGCACTGTACTGCCCAGTAACTTAAACTACAGCTTAACATATATCTGAATGTTTAATCTGCATCTCAGCTAACTAAGTGTAAATCTAACTGATGTTGCACTAGTTGCCATGGAAACTGAATTATCTAGACTAAATTGTATGGGTGCCCCAGTGAGTCTGTGACCTTTGCACCCCAATCATTACCCCTGGTTACCATGGTTACAACAAATGTATTTATTCTGTCTTCCTGAATTATATAACTAACTAAAGCAAGCATACATATCAAAATAAACTCAAGACATACACAATTTATTCTTTTCCAGGGACTGTGCAGTGAAGGTGACCTCAGCGGTCGGCCGTGACGATGAGGTAGCACTCAGGCTGTGGCAGGTCAGCGAACAGATGGTGAAAACAGACGACGCAACACAAAACGAAGAGACTGACACTTTAGCCGACAAATGATGATAGCTGCCAAATCAGCACAAACCGAGGAGAATCATTTAGTCACAGTAGGAAGGGGGAAACTGCTGCATTTACACAAATTACAAAGACTGAAACAGCTTCAGGAAAATGGTGAAAACTATTAATTCAGCCTAAATGAAGAGACTGAAGCTGTAAGTCAACAACAGGAATAGTGAAACATGTTGATTCAGCACAAATTGAAAAGACTGAAACTGCAGCAAGCAAATTGAAAACTCTAAATCTGTCAAAACTACAAGAATGGTGTAAACTGCCAAAACAGATCGGAATCAAAATAAACTTTGTTGTTGTTGTTGTTGTCCAACTTAGGAATGGTGAGAACTGTCGAATCAGCGCCAATTGAAGAGACTGAAATTGACTTCGAAGGTGCTAGTGTAAAGCGAGAATGCTGAAAACTGGTGAATCAGGGCAGAGCGGAGAGACTGTAAATGCTACTGTAGGAATAGTGACACCAGCCGAATCAGCACAGATTGAGGAGAATGAAATTGGATTTTTAAAATAGGTGAATCAACACAAATGCAAAAAAAACAGGAATTGATTTAACAACGGTTCTAGGATACCATGAGGAAAGCAAGAAAATATATTTCTAGTGACATTCGTGGATTCATGGATATTTCATGGTGCTCATTTGGTGCTGTGATAGATTTACATCCTGGTATAACCAATATGAATAAAGTTATTTATCTATTTTACTATTTTAGAGAAGACTAAGGTGTTTTGATTTCTGAAGTATGTGTACTGTCAAACAATCTCAACCTGAAAGTCAACCCATTTTAGATAGTTGTATGACTCTTTTGCTATTATCACTCTTGGGGAAAATACTTTCCTGCTGTATTGTTTACCATATGTGCAGTATGATAAAAGGCCTATCCAGTACAAGTTACTTAAACCTTTAATGCCAGCATTTCACATTTGTAGCTATGATACACCAATGCAGCCCCGGCAAGTAGTTAGCGGTGCTGCATTGATGCATCATGACGACCCTTCAGGAGTTTATCAACTCCATAAGGTCACCATGAAGCTTGAATACAGCACTGGCGAGTTATTCACCAGGGCTGCATTCATGCATCATGACAAACAAGGGCATGATGCATTAAGGCATCTCGCCATCCTTTAAGAATTAGCACTACCTGGTGTTCCACCTGTGTGGTTAATGCCTTGTTATAACACATAACAAGCATTGACCCACGTATCATGTGTCTGTGATTCTCTGAATTAGAGCAAAGTAAAGGTATAATAGAGTTGGTTCTATTATCATAAAACATTATCTACCATCAGAAGGAGAGTGTAGGTTATTATTTTCCTTAGAATAGCCCAAGAATGGCATCCAATTTCACACATTTATTCCAGTTGGTTAGCCCTGGTATGATGCGTAGACACACAATTTTATTGCCCTGACAGTGTAGGATCGACAAGATGCAATAATGCAGCGCTGGCGGGTTACTCACCAGGGTCGCTTCCATGCGTCATAACGACAAATGACCGAGCACATTAAAGCACCCTGCTGTCCCTGAATGGTATTTGTTGTGATGCACCAATGCAGCCCTGGCGAGTAACTCACAGGTGCTGCATTGGTACATCATGCCGACCCTTCGGGAGTGTCTCAATCCCATAGGTTCGGCATGATGCTTGAATGTGTTACTTGCCAGGACTGCATTCATGCATCATGACAATCAAAGGTATGATGCATTAAGGCACCATGCCATCAGGGTTAAGTTACCTGATCCAGGTAGCAGCTGAAGCCTGGAGTACCAATGTTAAGGTAAATGGGCAAAATAACACCACAAAAACTCAGTATTGGTGTAGTATTAGAATTAGACAATGGGTTCTCATACTATACTCATGCTATACTCTTTGTTATCCATATTCTTGAAATAGATGTAGCTCCTCAATCTTGTATCATTATAGAAGGTATATTGGCTAACTAGGTATAATGCCTATTGTGTATTGATAAAATTATGAGGGGAAAAAAGCAATATGCCACCAAGGCAGAATTAATATATTGACACTATTGATGCAGTGGGTAGAGCTCTCATGTTCTCCTTTGTCCTGAGTTCCTAGAATAGTCCCAGGTGCATCACCCGTTGTGTTTACTTACAGAATACCTGAGTATCTGTTCTTATGTAAGGTACAATGCTTACCTGAATAAACAGGTGAAACTCCTGCACTTGGGTGGAAAAGGCTACTGTGGGTGGGTCCCATACATGAAGTAAAGATGTGCTTCTTTAAAACCAGCAAGGAGTGTCGGAAGCAACTTGACTTTGGCGGGAGGGGGGGGCACAGCTGAACCAAACAAAGTTCAGAAGGGTGCGTGCTTCTGAGTGTTAAAAGTGACATCCTGAAAAATGTACAGGAGTCTGGGGGCAGGACCCCTCAGGAAAACTTTGATAATCTTGATTTGATGCATTTAAAGTCAATTTAAGGGTATTTCTTTATATAATTACAGGGGCGTGGCAACCGGGGGGGGGGGGACGGGGGGGACATGTCCCCCCCCCCCCACTTTTGAACAACCCCCAAAAACGTCAAAGCAAAATGGTCACGTAAAAAGGGGGGGAAAAGGGTCAAAATACCCCTCAGTCCCCCCTACTTTGAAACTACTTGCCACGCCCCTGAATTATAGCTGAATCAGTATAATTCATTTCAAAAATGTTTGGGGGGAGGCGGGGAATGCTAAATATGCTCTGGCGGGGGTCATGGCCAACCTGTCCCCCCCCCCTGTTCAGATGTCTCTAGCAATTACATATATAACCCATCTTTATCACCAGTTTCATAAGAAGGAAATGTATCAGGATTAAAATGAGCAAAATATCTTACCCTATTCTCTCTGTTTCCAGGTGCGCGTGTCGTACTGGGCTGCAGGGACAAGGCTAGAGGTGAGGCGGCCGTAAAAGACATCAAGACGCAGACCGGAAACAATAACGTCATCCTCGGGCTGGTCGATCTAGCCTCGTTTCAGTCCATCCGGGACTTCGTTAAGCGGTTTAAAGATGCAGAGTCACGCCTGGATATACTCGTTAATAATGCAGGTAAATTGATAATGACCTTCCAGGATTTAAGCAATTGGAAGCAATGATTAAAGTTGATTGATATCAGTTTGAAACTTTAAGCAACTTCAATCTTCTTTCAGAGTTATGTTACTTCAAGTTGAAACTTCAATTAAAAACTAATGAAAATGTATAGAAATCAGGTTTTGAGTTTTTTATTGCTATTTTTCTAACGAAAAACATGATAAAAATGGACAAATATTGTCATATTTGGTATCAAATTAAAGCTTATATTGAAAGTAATGCAGTGGGATAAAAATAACTTACAATTTTTCCCACTTTTAAAGACCACCTCCGGAGGTTTTGAATAATATGAGAAAACCAGAATATACCACTGCAGACATACTGTTTTGAATAATCCTTTAGTATATGTGACATAAATATATGAATAAAGTGGTGTTTTTAGCAAAAATAGTAAATCCCTCCAAATACTGAATTGATCAATGTGTGCTTTCCTCACTTTGCACAAGGGGGCACTGCTGTACATGGTCTGCTGTGAGAGGCCGTTGCTAAGTACATGTGTGTGAGAGAGTGCGTGTGTGTGTGTGGGGGGGGGGGGTGTAGTTGTACCCACATACCCCCCCCCCCCACCTGCTTGCAGGGAAACTAACAACTGTTAACTACCCAATGGATTGCCCGTTGTTACACTCTGTATTGAAGTATGGTGAGTGATCAGGCTCAGTGATTGGGTGGGGGAGGGAGGGAAGGCCAGTGGGAGGTAAGTGGCTCAGGCAGACTGACCACTGCAGGGGCCTAGGGGGGCCACTCCCACAGTTTTGGCTAGCATGTGTGACCATGATTCCAAGGGAAATGGTACTTTCTGGGGCCCTTTATAGATAGGGATTAGGAGGGGTTTCTCATCAAATTAGTGCTAGTTTGTTGATTTACCTCTTGTAATAATAATACCAGGTTTGAAGTGATATTTGCACATGCATGTAGTTTCTATAGAAAATATATGGGGTGGCCTCCCCATTGGGTTGGTTGTCACCCAATATGAGATCACATTGGGTATTTGGGCTGTAGTTCATGTGCTTCTCACTGGGGACAGCACAATCACTGATATTTAGGATATGAGGTCTCATGGATTGGCCCCCAACTAAACCAAGTAATAAATGAATAAATATAGCTCTACAGGAGTTACCTTTAAATAGGAAGTCAGTTAACATACCTAGGTACCTGATTACAATAGCGAAATTGCCAATTAAAAACCTCTGGATGTGGTCTTCAAAGATCAATTAATTCTTAACTTATCAAATCTGAATTTTGCTCACCAAAAAACTATATAATCCTATACATTTTAGCCCACGAATTAAAAAAAAAAAAAAAAGGAAAAAAAAACTCCCTCGTCACATTTTTCAGACTTGGGTGATGAGACACCACTTTATTTTTGAGTGGCCTAAAATGAATGTTTTCATGTTCCTCAGCGATCGCGGCATGTCCGTACTGGAAGACACAGGAGAACTTTGAGATGCAGTTTGGCGTGAACCACATCGGGCACTTCCTCCTCACCATGGAGCTTCTAGACCTCATCAAGGCCACGACCCCGAGCCGCATCGTCAATGTCTCCTCTGAGGCTTACAAAGGTTAGGGGAGAGTTTATTCATTAATTACAGGCAGTTGTAGTTGTTTTTTGGGTATTTTTCTTCGGGGGGGGGGGGGCTTAAGAAATCCTGACCCCTCTTGAGAGGGGGGGGGGGGCAGGCTAAAAGAGTATGCCCCTTTTACCCAAAAATAACCCAACAAATTACTATAGTTCAGAAGGGAGGTGTTGGGGGGGGGGGGACTTTCGGCAACGGTAAAATTTTGCATGTCAGCACTAGATTTTTCAAGCCCCTTGTAATTGATTAATGACCACACCCTTAGCATATATGTTTAAACCGTAAGGATTAGACTTAGTCGTCATGATGCATAAATGCAGCCCTGATGAGTAACTTGCCGGGGCCACATTAGAAAAGAAAAAAGTATTAAAAAAACTTAGGATGAAAACAAAATTTAATACCGATATATAAAACTTGCTGTTAACATTCAACTCTTACCTGTGATAGTGCAATTTGTATTGAAATAATGCAGTCACCATCCATTTTCCCCCCACTGTCAACTGTCAACTTATGCATACCAATTTGTGACAGCCATGAGTGCATGCTGCATTATGCTAACCATTTGCTTGTATATTAACACGTAGGGTAGCCATGATGCTTGAATGCTTGAATGCTGGCGAGTTACTCCTAAGGGCTGCATTCATGTATCATGACAAAAAAGGACATTGCATATTAACACATTATTATCCCTCTGTGAGCTGTTTGTTTCCATGTGTGCAATTTAACTTAAAGTTAGTACAGCCGAAAAATACATTTTGTGAATCCTAGTAAAAAAGTGTTCTATATATACTGTGACAATATCATTTTGAAAAAGATAATCTATTCCCAAATGTTCTCCATGGGTAGTGATGGCTCAAGCAAGGGATGCCATCATACCAATCTGTAGACTTGCTATAGTGTAACTCTATAGCTCGGACTCCACTAGGGCGACACAGCTACGTGCGAAACAGGGCGTTCTTTTAGGTCCTTTGTTCTCAAATAGATTGCCCTGTTTCGCTCTGTTTCGCCCTGAATGTCGCCCTGTTCATGGGGATATTCAGGGCGACATTCAGGGCGAAACACAGCGAAACAGGGCGAAATGCAGCGAAATGAGGAGAAATGTGCCAGAACAAAACACTAGAAGGATCGCCTCGTTTCGCAGGGACCTGTGTCGCCCTAGTGGAGCCCAGGCTAATGGGTGCATATTAATTTGTGCCCTCCAAAATGTGCACCTTGGCATTGAATTGAGGAGTATATCCAACTAAAAGCAAAATAAGAGGGAATGAGGGTCAATAGCACATGTAGCAGATGAGGTATAATCATTATGAACATCTTGACTAATTTTTTTGAAAAATATATGTTTGAGCCCTTAACATCGGATATACTAACTTTAAGCGTGCTTTTAAAGTTTGACTTCCATTTAAAGCTGTACTCAATGTTTTCAGGTGGGGAGATGTGCTTTGATGACATTAACATGGAAAAGTCTTACAGTCCCTTTAAGGGGTACGCTCGCAGCAAACTGGCAAACATTCTGTTCACACGCGAGTTGCACCGCAGACTACAGGGTACGTATTAAAAAGATATGGTACAAGTGAGTCGCTGTATAAGGCCACTCAAAAAAAAAGTGGTTTCTCATCACCAAGGTCTGAGGAATCTGACGAGGGAGGCTTTTTTCTTCTTTTTTTTTCTTTTTTTACTCGCAGGCCAAAATCATGAAAAAAAGTAGGAGAATTTACGGTTTATGTGACCAAAATTCAGATTTTATTGGTAATTGCTGGCATTATAAGCTTTAATTTGATACCAAATATGACCAATTTGTTCATTCTTATCAGGTTTCAAAACCGGATTTTTATGATGCGCGCGGTGATGAGAAACATTTTATTTTTTTGAGTGGCCTAAGTGTTAGAGTAGAATGCCTATGAGATGACTAGCTGGCCTGTTGGTACCTTGAGTAGACCGGTACAGGGATCAGGAGCCCTGTGGACAATAGGCCCAATGGCGATTGGCCCTGAGGATGATCAGCCAAATGTCTATGATAGTCCTGTAGAAGAATGGCCCCATGAATAGTGGCACCCTGATTGAGACATACCAGTCTACTCATGGTACCAACAGTTCAGCTAGTCAGCTCATGGACGCAGTACCCTATAAGCCAAGGACAGGGTAATTGTCCAAGGTGCCAGATTGATTGATTGATTGATTGATTTTTCATTTATTATTATCCTGAGGAAGTTACAAGACTAGTTGCTACATTTTTTTGTAGATACACTGAAAATCCGTATGTTGAATGGGTTAGTCAGTACAGACTATCTTAGGTTGGTCATATGAGTGTTAGTCATAATGGCAAAGTTATATTCAAAAATGACTGAGGGGTCATTCAGTAGTGGCTAATCTAGGTTCATCATTGGTGTGTCGTATTTGTATACCACTAGTTGGGGCCACCTGTCATGACCACTCAGTGGCTCCCCCTGGAAATAAAAAGACTAAGGTGGGTTGGTCAGTACTGACCAACCTGACAATAATAACTGACCTAGGTTGGTCGTATGGGGAGCCAAAAAATGACTAACTAGGTTAGGCACTAGTGACTGAGAGGTTGGGCGTATAGCGAGCCTAGGAATATCAGTGTAGACAGAGGTCCACGACCATGAGTGGTGCATTGGACTTTATCACACAAGGCGGAGCCGAGTGTAATACAATCCAATTCATCATGAGTGGAGAAACCAGTAGTTCGGACTGATTAGAGTGTCCGATCTCTGTATCTATTTCATGTGATTCGTGAATAAATCCCTCAAAATATGCAATTAAAGATTGGTTTCATAGCTATTTTGGTAAAGTCATAGTGGAAAAACAGCTCATGGAGAATGAGCACCAGTTTCTCCACAGGGGTGTGGCCATTTTAGTACTTACGCATACTAACTTTGTTTCTCCACATGGAATAAACCTTTTGTCCCCCCAGGTACGGGAGTGACGGCCTACTCGCTGCATCCGGGTGTCGTTAAGACAGAGATAGCCCGTAATGGTGGATGTTGTATGAGGTGCTGCTGGTCCTACTGTACTTGTTGCTGTAAGTCACCCGCCGAGGGAGCCCAGACTTCCGTCTACTGCGCCCTCGCTCCGGGCATCGAAACACACTCCGGGAAATACTTCTCGTATGTATCAGTAAATGATTTTTTTAAAATTGTATGCTGACCATTACCAATATAATTGCATGGGCTGTATTAAAATGATATGTGGCCTCTAGAGGGTCAAGATTAAGGGGTGTGAAATATATTTAGTCTCATGTTATATAGTGTTTAAAATCAATTATCTTTTTATTGCCATCAAGTTTATAAATACTTTCCTAGAATTTGAACTTTATATGAGTGACCCGACATCTAGATCATAAGATTCTGATTCAGGTCAACTCTCATTCAGCTCTTTATTCTGTAAAGAAATAAAATTAGATTTAAATGTTCTGCAATAGAGAAACTTGAAAGAATAGTTGAGCCTAGAATGTTGAGTGTAGGTAACCCAGCATACTATCTGTCCTTGGCCATACTCTAAATACATCAGGACCACAGATGATCAATGAATTATCTTGAAAATGTACTGAAAATGACCGAATTATCTTGAAAAAGAATTGGGCAATGATAAAACTAATCGACATATACCAAGCCTATTCTTTTGTCCATTTTACTTGATCATAACAACTTTTCTTTATATGAAAAATATGACTTACAGTGACATTAGGGAGTGATCATTTTTTAACAACAGGGGGGGGGGGGGTTGTGGGTTATTTTTTTTTGGGGGGGGGGGGAATTTGGACCCCTTGACCGGGGGGCCAAAAATTTTGGACCCCTCTTTGGGGGGGGGGTCAAAATAATTTAACCTGTTTTGAGCCAAAAAGCCCGTGCGTTACAATGCTTCAAAGGGCCCGCACGGAGCAGATTTTCGGCCGTAAGGGCGGGGGATAAAAAATGTTGACCCCTTGACCGGGGGGTATAAAAAATTTCGCCCACTCCGCGCGGAAACCCACCAACCCCCCCCCCCCCCTGTTGTTAAAAAATGATCATTCCCTTACCATCTGTTTACAGTGACAGTGCGGTGAAGACAACGGAGGCCCGAGCCGAGGATGACGTGGCCGCCCTAAAGCTGTGGGAGGTCACCGAGGAGCTTATCCAGAACGCCACCCCAGCAGACACAGCCGCTGAGGCATCCTAGGCCAACCATGGTTAACTAAATGGGTCGGAAGTCACATAAAATGTTTTGATATTGTCATATTAATTTACAGCTGACCAAGAGCTTTAATTCGGTATGTGACATGTAGTACATTAGTCAGTTTTGACCATTTAGCAATGTTTATTATGTCAAAAACTCATTTTTCAAAAAAAATAATTCCACCCTATACTACTTAAACAGCCCATATCTAGGCTCTTTAATGTGCGACTTCGGACCCATTTAGTTAAAACGGGTCACTAATAAATTTAAAAACATGGAATCTAGTTATAAGGAGGACTGATAAAAGACACTTTCTGTTATAAGGAACACGTGCCCATTGCAGAAATTGCAGATTCTCTTTGTATGTAGTATTGGTAATCGGGAGCATTGTTTATGAGCAGCAAAATTGCCTTCCCAAAAGGTCCTCCTTATAATGATATTTCACTGTACTTGAATTGCCTGGGCCTCAATAAAGAGCGTGCTTTTGGCGACAAGGCTGACGCTCATATTTTTCATGCAGGGCAATTGGCTGTGTCTCACGAGTTCTGGCCAATGTAAACGTCTTTGACTGGGTCTGCATCTGCCCTAAATAAACCCTTTCTTATCATGCCTGTCAAAGATGGCACCCAGTCAAAGATGTTATCCAGTCAAAGATGTTCACATTGGTCAGAACTCATAAGACACAGCCAAGTATTATTCTGCCCTTAAAGGGTGGATACCTTGCAGAACGGCCAAATAACATCATAGTGCACAGAGAAAAGAGACAGCGTCAAAAGGGAGTCCAGGTTGCCTCCCGAATGACTCCCCTCTCTAGGAGAGTCCAGGTCGCCTATTAAAGGGAACCTACGTGACTCTGGCTGACCTAATGTAGTCACCTGGGGGAGTCATATAGCTCTTGGGGTCATATGACTCTCCATGGTAACTCCCTTAAGTCAGCAAGAGTCACCTAGACTCTCTTAGGCGACATGGACTCCCCTAGAGAGCTTAAACATTCTGGAGGCAACCTAGACTCTCTTTTGACGCTGTTTCTTCTCTCTGTGTGGGCAACGTCTCAGTCATACAGTCGTTTTATAGAGCACAGCACCGGAGACATTCTAGCTACTAGAAGAAGACAAACACCCTGACCAAACGTCTTTTATAGTTAGCTTCTTATCTAGGACCTAATTTATTGTTTTATATTGTCTACAATCTCACAAATGTATTTTATTATTTTAAAAGTCAATTTATTCCTTGTCATTCAATTTATTTGGTCCCGAGTCGAGGTTAGGTCATGAAATGGGGATATTTAGTGTGCATGAAGAATAAAGCATAATATTATGGCTACTTAAAAGTGACCAAGCATTAAGGATACTGAGAGGTTTGCACCTCACCGAATAGACAGCACATGACAATCACTCAGGTATTCTAACTAAAATCATAGGCTATATGTATTTTCATACTGAGTCATAACCACAAAGTTTAATCAGTGTTAATATGCCACTCCAATTAATATACTTGTTTCCCATTACCACGCGCGTCTACAAGATTGTGCTTGGGAAAAACATGATAAAAATGGAGAAATATAGACATATCTGGTATCAAATTAAAGCTTACAGTGCCGTGATTGCATTGGCCTAGAGAAAACATGCAAATTCCAATTTTTGAATATTTTGAATTACTAAAATGCAAATTATTTTCACAGATAGCCTAAATTTCCCTTACCATTTGGTACTCAGCAAAAATAGCAGACAAAAGCGCCCTCGTCATATCTCTCACGGCTTGGTGATGAGAAACAAAGATACTTTTTGGAGTGGCCTTATGTATTATTTAGATAGAAGGGTTATATCATGTATGTACAATGCTCATCAAAGTGTTGTTAAATCACAAGTGACTGCAGGGTTCAGTGTGCTTGGCTATTTCACATTGGTATGTAATGATCACTAGGCGTTCAATACTTGTTCAATCTGTATTAATTTGTTAATACTTACACAAGGGTTTAATCATGTAATTTCAGTTTATTATGAGATCATTGATGAATATGTGGCAAGTATTACAACACATAAATATGATGTATAGTTAATGTTTTACATGTCACTGTAATAAACAATGATGTTACCGAGTTTGTTTGCTGTTACGTTTATATTCTAGACCATCTAATGTAAAAGTATTTCAGTCAACGTTAATTTGACGAAGATTCGATGTTGATCATGGGTTAGATTATAGTGAAAATCGCAAACTCAAACATCCGTTTACTGAACTAAAGGTGACCTTTCACGAATATCATACCTTTCCCGGTATGTTACTACTTATATGTTGATACAACGCTATATATTTATTCTCTTGGCTAGAGGAATTTTGATTAAAAGTGCCTATGCTTTAGAAATTGTTGGTCAAAAGTGCAAACTAAGGAAACTTTAGTCAAATTGGATAGACAGATTCTACTGAAAATTGACCCTCTTGGAGGTGATGGTGGTTTTAGGAGGAGGGGGGGCAGTCAAAAGTGACATCATTGCAAACATTTTCTGGGAAGAGGGATGCTGGTGAAAACAGACCTTTGGGTAGAGGGATTTTACAGTAGGCTAAGGTCCGAATTCCACTTTATTGCAAGGGGTTTTCTTATCCAAAATTTGAGACATGCCATCTATTAACTGCTTGCGGGGTGTAGGGGAGGTGGAGGCTTTTCTGGCAACGATAAGCACTCATATCAGGGGCGGGTCTAGGATTTTGAAAAAAAAAGAAAAAAAGAGGGGGAACTTTTTTTTTTAATTACTCAAAAACGTGCAGGCCTACATGAACAAAAGAAGAAAAGAAATTGGGGCAAAAAAAAAGGTGGATGAAGTAATATGTAGGCCTACGCCAGGTCCTACACCCCCTCCCCCCCCCCCCCCCCTTTGAATCCGCATCTGCATGATAGCTGTTCTTTATTGAATTCAATCTCCCCTCCTCCGATGTCAACACTTTGATAGTCTTGGCGGGAACACAGCTAGACTGACAGACGCTGCGGCAGATGCGCGCGCTCCCTGGTGACGGGCACGTCAACTACTCTGACAGTTTGTGACGTCACGGAGACGTGGTTACAACTTTTACACTTTGTGAAAGTTCCTGTTGTCAAGATGTCGGGTCGTTCTTCAAGAGCAGACAAGGTAAGAGTGATTAAGTTTGTTTTATCAACGCATGCATCTCTTTACAACGGTGGGGACTTGTATTTATAGATCTGGTAGGTGATGGCGTTCGAGAGAGAAAGAAAACCTGGACGATCAAAGCGTCAAGAAAGGGTGACAGTCACTCACAGCATAGACATAGTCATAGATAGAGAGGGGCTCAGAGTCAGACTTTTCCTCATAAAGTTTTGTTTACACCATTTACGGTACCAGATTCTGTAGAGATATAGGCCTATAGCCTCTAGTCGGATTATATTCCAACCATACATCGACAGCGTACCTTGGTACTGTCGATGTATGGTTGGAAGTAACCCAACAAAGAGCCTCTGACGGTACGTTGGCCTTTTTAATAGATAGGCTTTAGTAGTTGACTTGAGTGTTCATTTATTAATTACAGGGCGGGGGGTGGTGAGATTTCGCACGGAGGGGCGAAAATTGTTTACACTCCCCCCTGGAGAGCGCGTGGAACGCTTCGCGCCCCCCCTCGCCGAAGGCAGCTAAATTTTTTCGCCCCCCCCCCCTTTGAGCTATAGTAACGCGCGGGCTTTTTTGCTAAAAAGGGGCTTAAATTTTTACGCCCCCCCCCCTCAAGAGGAGACAGAATTTTTTATGCCCCCCCCCCTCAGGAGGGGTCGGAAATTTCTACGCCCCCCCCCCCAACCCACCACCCCTCCCTGTAAATAATAAATGAACACTCCCTTAGGGTGTATACACCCGGAGTAATATGTATACACTGCCTAATTTATTTTTTTAAGACGTTTTTGGGACATGGGAGAATCTTTGTCATTCAGTTTCTATTGGACATGGAAAAAAGGAGACAAATCAGACCATGAAAGTATAGTAGTAGTGCTACTATACTTTAATGATTAGACAGATAGCCAAGATCGGGGGGCAAATAATTCTTCCGAAATTCACCCTGTCACTTAAATATCCATGTCTCATGTTGCCTACAAGAAAGAACCTGTCCTGTCCCATGCCGATTTTAAGAAACACCCTATGTCATGTCACTTATTTTTTCCTCATGTCACTCAGGCTTAGCTCCATGTCGCATGTTGATTTTAAGAAATGGCCATGTCGCCGTGTCGAATTTAGCCATCCACCCCCATCTTATTTCTCCTGTTGATTTTGTCATCATGGCGTCGTTGTGCCCATGACCCTGTCACATGGCATGTCACCATATCTTTTTTTTTAAAGTGTTTTATTGGGTTGAATAATAACAAATTACATAGTAAAATGAAAAATGATATTAACCTAGCACATGCGCTTTGCATTACTTCCGCTAGGACCCCTTGACTGTCCCGTATATGAATAGCGTAGAAAAACGATATGGCGATCAACATGTTGATTATTTACATCATTATGAAAGGAACATCTAAGTTTCACTAATCAATCAATGCAAATAACGATGAGATGAGAGATGTGTAGACAAGTGTGTCACATTCAATGGGGGCTAACATGCCACTATAATACATTAAAAATAAAGAGAAGCTGGTTTACATGAAACACGATTTGTAGTCTTTCTTTATGGCGATTTTAAAGGCATTAAGGCCTTCTATTAGAGTGTATGGAGTTTTCAACTGATTCCATCTTGTGACGGCTCTATAATACGCGCTCTTACAATGCTTATGCTGCATGTCATTGAGACCGAAAATGCCCATGTTGCCTTATCAAATGTAGTGGTCCACCCTTATAATTGTATTGATTCTCTCCTGT
Source organism: Harmothoe impar (assembly GCA_947462335.1). Lineage (NCBI taxonomy): Eukaryota > Metazoa > Annelida > Polychaeta > Phyllodocida > Polynoidae > Harmothoe > Harmothoe impar. The sequence continues at coordinate 5,747,442 of OX381704.1, forward strand.
TTCCAGTACAGTGAGCACACTTTGGGGCAGTTATCCCTGACTGGGAGGACTGTCCTCATTACAGGCGCCAACAGGGGGATCGGCAAGGAGACTGCTATGGACATGGCCAGACGAGGTAAGACTCGTCAGGCTTAAAGAGAAAAAAAGTTTTGCTCCTGCAACATGGCCAGAAGTAAATAGGGTCGCAAGGTCAACTTTATTATTTCTACTAAGTAATAAAAAAAAGTAATGAAAAAATATAACTTAGAAGTAAAAATATGAAAGATTAGAAAATTTCTCTAAAATTAGAAGATTGTTTGAAAAAAATTTGTCGGCCCCGAAAATGTAGGGTGGGTGGAGATATAAGGATACTTTTTTTTGGCCTCAGGATAAACACCACTCTAACTTGCACTCCCAATGAAGTCCGTTCTGTTTCGGTGTAGGAATAAGAACAAAGAACTGCGACAAGAGGTGGGGTGCATTAGAAGTATAGCGTTCTTTCACAGCAAAAAGTTGTAGTCAATGTCTGTTCCAATAAACCTTGCTGCTAATTTACAACAAGTCACCACATAATGCAACTTTACAGCACTATCTGCTGAGGCCCAAAAATAAATTTTGTTCAGGTATCCCTAGTGACCCTAATTTTTTGGCCCTACCCAAATTCTTTTTTTCCCCCTTCTTTTTGGAAGGCATTTTTGTATTTTTTCTACCAAACAAACACTTTTTTTTGCCGAAATATTTTTTTTACTGAAAATTATACGAAAATGGGAGGAATTTTGTCTCGAAATCCTTTAAAAAAATTTGATAAAAAAAAAAGAATCGACCTACCTACCCTAGGCCAGACCAAAAAGAAAAAGTTGGTCTACGGATTTCCCGCACCATATTTTCGAAAATGCAAATAATTTTTTTTTGAAAAAAAAAGTGTCTACGGATGCGCCCGCACCATTTTCTGAGAAATTTTAATTTTATTTTTTTTGGTGGTACTTTTTCTGATCGATAGCCATATTTGGGAGTGTGGAAAAAAGTTTTCCCTCAGAAAAAATGCTCGGCCGCTCTACTTAATATAACGTTAAATCTGCAGACCAAAAAAAAATTTGAAAAAAAAAAAAAAATTCGCTCACTCGCACCATATTTTCAAAATGAAAATCCGTAGACCAATTTTCATTTTTGGTTTGGCCCTATTATACTGGGGCCGTGTTACCTGAACACAACTTTTTTCTTTTTAGCCTGAAGAATAGTAAGTTTTTGACAATGTACGGATCGGAAATTCATTGTATGCATGCCATTTACAAAAATGGGTTACATTTTTTAGCCCCCGCCAAGAAAAGGGGTTGATCAATAGTTTTTTTAAACCTTTTTTTTTTACCAATTCTACCAATTTTCCTGCCCAGGTGCTCGTGTAATTGTGTGTTCCCGGGATCAGGCCAGAGGAGATGAGGCTGTAAACGACATCAAAAATGAAACAGGAAGCGAGAATGTTGTATCAGGACTTCTAGACTTGGCATCCTTTGAGTCCATCAGGAACTTTGCTAAACATGTCCTGGAGACCGAGCAGCGCCTCGACATACTCATCAACAATGCTGGTAGTTACAGGCTCTATCACCAAGTTTAACCATGCAGTTCATATAATCATACATTCTCTGAGTCAATATCTATATCCTAAATTCTCATGTAGAAGGAGCAGATTGTACGCAACTCAGAGTCAGCTTTAATTTGATACCAAACATGCCTACGTAGGGTAGAACTTTGAGAAAATTTACAGGCATAGAATTCTTCTCTTTTTTGCTCGATGAAGGCTAAATTGTCACCCCTGTTTTGCACAGATCCAGATGGCTGTGGGGGGGGGGGGGGGGGGGCTTGTTTATCATCACCAAGCACCAAGACATATAACGAGAGAGCTCTTTCTTTTTTCATTGGACCAAAATATATTATGCAGAATAATGACTTTAAGGAGTTTATATGGCTTATATGAATAAAAATAGAAAAACGAGTAAAACTGCTTATTAGCTGCTTGTACAGTAATCAGCTATTTTCCCCCTTTCTCCACACCAGGTATCATGGCCTGCCCCAAGTCTCAAACTGTTGACGGGTTTGAGACTCAGTTTGGTGTGAACCATCTTGGACACTTCTTGCTAACGATGGAGCTTCTCCCGCTCATCAAGGCCTCTACACCAAGCAGGATTATAAATGTGTCATCGGCGGCTCATGCAAGTAAGTTTTGTCTTATAGATATGTCTCATAAATTCTTGCGTATAGACCTAGCCCGCATATATAAGCCACACTCCTAACTTTGATAAATCATGATAAGGGTCATGTGACTCCATTAGGCTGTGCAAAACACCCTGTGCGAGGGAGGAGGAGAGCAGAGTTACTTCACGGGTGCCTCCGGAATCCCAGTAGACAAAAACGTTATACATTTTATAACGTTATTTAAAGTTTTTCTATGTGTGTGTTATGAACAATCTGATAAAAAAGAAATAATAAAAATAAAACTTCTGTCCTTAAAGGTGCCACAGTTGATGGTTTATTTGATGATATCCTGACCCCGGGTAGAAACTACGGCCCCTTCAGAAGTTACAGCCAGAGTAAGCTGGCAAACATTCTCTTCACCCACGAGCTGCATCGCCGTCTTCTGGGTTAGTATGGTTTACATCTCTTTAAAGCTGGGTCGTCAGGGAATAAGTTCAGCATTTTCCATACGTGGACTAAAATAACAGTTCCACCAGAGGGCAGCAGTGTTTAGACAGGGAACCATGAGCATTGTCCAGCTACAACATATTCACCCTATCTTGTGCCTGTAAGAGCTGAGCTCCCCGCCCTTAAGAGCCCTCTTGTGAATCAAAACTGAACTATATCCAAAAGTGCAAAAAAATATCAACCTGCTCCTCCCTTGGGACCTGACCTGAGAATGCAATATGGCGGTCATGGTGGGAGGGGGACCTGGAGGTAGGAGGTGGAACTACCACCTAAACATTAGTTTCCCATTTAGGGTGAACACAATATATACCCATACTTTCTATGAGCAACTATGGTACACATTACTTACTGCATGAGGAATTCATGATGCCTTTTAGAACATACATGAAAAGTGGGTGGGCTTTTCTTTAAACATATCTATATCTATAATAGTATAGTTCAGCATTCAATTCAGCATCAAAAATGGTAGATTTCTAATGATTTCAAATTTTTTTAAATTGACCAAAAGAGGTACTGTAAGAGTGAATACAGGATGGATTTAAAACAACCACTTCTCTTTACCCTGCAGGCACTGGTGTAACGGCATATGCACTTCACCCGGGCATCGTGAAAACCGACCTGACCAGAGCGAGTAACCTAGATGTGAACTGTTTCCTGAAGGGCTTTTTCTGCTGCTGCCGCTGCTGCTTCAAGAGTCCCGAGAGTGGTGCCGAGACCTCCATCTTCTGTGCAGTCACACCCGGACTCGAGCTCTATTCCGGAAGATATTTCAGGTATTTATTTTCAATTTTTTTTTAAACTTCTTTCTTCTATTGATTCTCCCTGATCAACCAATAATTTCTTTTGTTATGGACTAAGAATTTTGTCCGAGTTTGGGTTAACAAAACAAACAAAATTGTCGCTCGCTTCACTTTTCCCTCTACAAAATCCAATGACGATAAAAATTGTTTAAAAAGAAGTGCTTTGGGTGTAGCCTTATAAACCAGCTACATATAAAGATTCCGTTCATAATATTAGTATTTTTAAATTTATTTTTTACTGTATGTCTATATAGCAAAACTTCACCTACAAGGGAAATGGGAGCTTGAGAGTTAAAATTTGGCTTAGATCAGATAAAATGCCGAATAAAATTCGCCTTATAACCTAGGTTTTACAGTAGGTGCTATGGGGTAATTCTAACTGATTGAGACCAAATAAGGCGGCTCATGAGAGGGATTTTAAAACTTTTCTAACTAGATATCGTCAATTTCTCGAACTAAATTTCATAAACTTAACTTAAGAGAGGCTATTTACTTTAACAGCCAACTACTTAAAATGATCCAATTTGATCTAGAAAAGCCCAATCCTTGCAAAAACCTTTTCACCATGCAGGATAAATGGCCTTGCAGTTTGTCCATTCGCAGGACCAGATAGATTTTTGCAGGACCGGATAGCCAACCAAAATCAAATTTTTGCATGAAGTGTAGGATAACATGCTATTCAATAACAGAAAGTTTTATCAAAAATAACTTGAATTTACCCTTTTAAAACATGTGTGTGGTGTCCTCAAAGCTAACAGTCGACTCTTTAAGTGGCCTAAGTTATGTGTTTTGTGCAGCGACTGCAAGGTGAAGACGCTCAGCGCGGAGGCTGCCGATGACTATGCAGCTTTGGAGCTGTGGAAAACCAGCGAGGATCTCATCAAGAGGGCTACGGAAGTCAGAGACATCCATTCAATGTGGGTGCCTTAGACTAATGGTGTAGATCTATGTTTAGCTCTATAGTTGTACATATGGTAACCCCTTTTTTACAAGGGGTGAAATTTGCAATTCATGGTCCCTCTTTGGGATGAATAGCCCAGCAAGTGTTAAAGCGCATGATTTGTGACAAAAGGGCCTTGGAAGTTGGAGACATCCATTCAACATGGTTAGTGTAGATTTATGTAGCTCTATGGTTGTACATATGGTACCTCCTTTGGTACATATTGAGGGGTGAAATTTGCAATCCATGGTTCCTCTTTGGGATAAATATCTTAGCAAGTACTGAAGTGCATGATATGTATTCTGTAAGTCATATTGTATGATGTATACCGTATTCGACGTAATAAGCGCCAGCCCCCCCTTTTTCAGATTATCCCCAGATTTTTCCAATGTGATCCTCCGATTTTGGTACTGATTTTCACACCTGTGTGTAATATAGAGCAGGTCACACCTGTACAGGTGTTAAGGCCAAGCCAAGTGTGAAGTCATAGGGGTGTGTAGAAGCCTTGTAGAGGCCACTGAGGACTGTATAGGACAGCCATTGGGGGCGCTTATTATAATGAATATTTGTGGCTTATTTTTCCACTTAAAATAATTTTTTAAGCGCCCAGGGCGCTTATTACGTCGAATACGGTATATATATATATATATTCAGTATCACTAATAGTATATATCTATATAGCTCTATGGTTGTACATATGGCCACTCCTTTGGTACATAAGGGGTGAACTTTGCAATTCATGGTCTCTTTTTGGTATGATAATCTTAGCAAATAAGCGCATGATTTGTACTCTCATGCATATTTAGTATATTTGGAAATGAAATTCGACTGCGATTTATAGAGTGAAGTGATAAAAAATTCAGAAGTGATAGTTCGAAAATTCAGAAGTGATATCATATAAACTGAAATGGAACCAATTTGATAAAAACTTACATTTTGATATTGTGTACACGTTACCCAATATTAGGTGAATATGTTGCCAGGGGTTCTGGAGAATTTGCAAAGTTGAGTCGATTTCCGTTGTTGTCATTTTCTTTGCCGTATCTCAGAGATCTCCTACCCTGTAACGTGTTGGTGTGTACATATGTCTGATGGAATCTTTGTGTGCGAATGCCCAAAAATAAACGAAATAATCAAATAAATGTGTCCAAACATCATTCCGCAGCTTGAGCTCACATCCTTCTTTTAGTATATACAGAGAAAAGAAATAATATTTGAGTTAGCCATTGTTATGTGAAGGATTTTCAGCACAGAGCAATCTCGCACCAAATTGCGTTTTCCCTGGAAATGAATGAGTTTGAGTTTGATAAAGTTTATTGACCACATATTCGTTACAAGCGATTCTTCTCAATATATAGTCATTTGATAAACATCTTATGATATAGTTACAACCATTGAAGGAAGTCCATAACCGAGCTGATACATACAGAAAAATACATGACATCAAATCATATGGTCACAGTGGTTGTGTATAGCAGACCTCTCACTAAGAGTATAGAGCGGCAGTGTTTTGAGACGGTTTCCACGAGCAATTGGCGGGTAACATGTGTTGGTAAGTTGGTTAACAAATCCGTGGATTATATTCACATAATAATACGAAGAACAGGTTTGATTCAATGCTTGATAAATGATGCATGTCACATCACCTGTTACTCTATTAGCATTCAATCACTTCATGTGATCATTTCATGATCTTTTCATGATCTTTTCAGGAGGCTTACATGTACGAATAGTCTTGGCACAGAACTTTGCAATGCGGACGGATTTACAAGATTACAGAAAGAAAACTAATAAAAAACAAAAAAACAACAATGTAATGAAAATAAGATATGATGAACAATATTTAAGGTGTTTACACTATTACATGAGGAAAAAATAATATTAATAGTGTTAACACCATTATACGAGTGAATCAATTACTCTTTGTTTGAATACATGGATAGTTTCAGAGTGTTGGGTTGCTGCCTCTAGCTTTTTCCAGGCCAGCATACCCCTGTACAAAGGACTACATCTATATGATTCATAAATTGGTCTATTTACTTTTGGCTTAATAAACACATTCCCTCTCAGCTCTCGGCGAGGTATGACAACATTATCTGGTACCTGCACAAACTTATACATTAAATGTAATAGATGCTGATTTCTGCGTGTATTTAACTTGGTTATATTACACAGTTCATGGAGGTCACTGACAGAGATGTCGGTCGGGTCCTTTATGCTCATGCATAACCTAAGACATTTGTTTTGTATCGTTTGTAAGCGCCGTTGACACATTAAAGGACCACTGTCAGTAACATAATCGCAGTAATCAAAAATTGGCAGTATCATGGTTTTATAAATACGGAGTGCCAAGTTCTGATTTATTGTGCGTTTGATATCACAGAGCTGTAAAAAACGAGAACGCGTCATTGCCCACACCTTCTGGCATTGTGACTTAAAGGATAGGTCAGAATCAACCATTACTCCTAGGTAATTAAACTTGACCACCCGTTTTAATATAGCAGCAGAGAGTCTAATATCACAGTCAGCTAGGTTGGGTACAGTTCTAACAGGATGACACCATAATACTTGTGTCTTCTTGACATTAACTGTTAGCATATTGGAATAACACCAGCTATAAATACTATCCATATCCTCTTGTAAAAGGGAGGTGATAATGTCAGGGTCTTTGCCACTGACCACTACAGCTAGATCATCGGCATATAAATAGAAAGAAGCATTTTTTATCACATTTACAACATCATTGATGTAGATTATAAACAATAAAGGTCCGAGGACTGACCCTTGAGGGACGCCACAGGTTATAGGTTTAGTGTCTGATAAAATAGAATTAGCTAGGGTCTGCTGTAGTCTGTCGGACAGGTAGTCAGTAAACCAACCCAAGCAGTCCTCACTACAGCCAATGCCAGATAATTTATTAAGTAAGTTTACATGGTTAACAGTGTCAAAGGCTTTCTTTAAATCTAAGAAAACTATTGCTGAAAATTCCCCCCGGTTACGTGCCTCAAACAATGACTGTACTAAATTAAAAGTTGCATCTATAGTGGACCGGTGAGGCATGAACCCAAATTGGTTTTGATTAATTATATCATTTCTAATCAAGTATGATAATAGCTGTTTATGAACAAACCTCTCAATCAATTTACTAAAAATATTTAGTAAACAAATTGGGCGCCAATTAGCTACATTAGTCAGCGTACCTGTTTTTGGCAGAGGAACCACACATCCTGTTTTAAGGCCTGACGGCAGCTCAGATCCACTAATAGAATTGTTAATGATATGTCTAAGTGCATCAGGTTTACTAGTGAGGGCATCTTTCAGCACAATGGACCTGATGTCTGGGATTCCAGAGCTCTTGCCCGTGTCAATTCCCACTGCCAATTTCTTGGCAGTAGCTAGTGTGCAGGCCTCAAAATTGAAAACGGAGGGGATGGGGTCAGGATCATAATTCTCAGCGCGGGCAGAGTCAAAGTCAGCAGCCAGAGTCTCACCAATTGTGACATAATAATTATTTACAAAATTGGCTGTCTGCTCACTCGAAATTGTTTCGCCGGTGTCAGTTACAAGCCTCAACTGAGGGCTCAATTTGGCACCCTTCCATATAGAGTTGATCACCTGCCAAAATTTCCTGGGGTCGTTTTTGTATTTTTCTAGGTTAGAAACAATGACAGCCCTCTCCTTAGTAATTAGCAATATTTTTATTTGGGTCATTAGTTGTTTTGCTGTTCTCAGCGGACGATTCAATTCACCCCGGGGGATTCGCCAGGCTGCTTTGAGGCACCTGTTTTTGCGGTTGATCAATGCCAAGACTTCATGATCAAATATTGGATCATCAACCTTTACCTTGAAATTTTTTACCGGGTATCTGTCATCCAGAAAACTGCGTATCTTTTGTGTTAATAAATCTAAATTTGCAGACAAGTTATCATTAGCAAACAATCCGGCCCAGTCAGTGTTCATCATGAAGACATTTATCTCAGCACCCGTATAGTTTTTGTAGGACCTGCCCGAGATGGTTTTATACCCAGTTTTGATTATTCTTGCTTGTTTTTTAATGACATATACAGGCAGGTGGTCTCCAATAATCTCACCAATTAGGCCTTGGCTGGCTATATGCTTACAATTTGTATAGATGTGGTCTAAAGTTGATTTCCCATATTTCCCGTGTGAATTTTGATTAATTTAGTACTCCTTAGGAAGGCATTCATACGTCTGAACTTTACACAATTTCTACTTAAGCTATTAACATTCATATCACCCATAACCCAGACCTCTCTATTACCAATGCAGTCATTGCGCATGCATTCCCGCAAATACGAGTAGCAGGATTTTACATTACCGCGTGGCGGACGGTAGACAACAAATAGGTACCGGTATTTCTGGTTTGGGTATTTAGTGATCAAACAGAGACATTCAATGTCTGGACTGCTAATTGTTAATTCATGACATATTTCTGTGAAGGGGGCGTATTTGTCATTGACATAAAAGGCTACACCACCTCTACTACCAGAAACCCTGTCTTGCCGGAAGATCGTATACCCAGGTATATGCATGTATGAATCTGGTGTAGTTCTTTTCAGCCAGGATTCCGTGATTCCCACGTAATCAAAGCCTTGTAATGATACTCTGAGGTAGTTATGCTTATCTCTCAGGCTCTGAGCGTTAAGAGTCAATAACTTGAGCCCCTTATCATATTTTAGACTATCAAAGCTCCTATACATCATCAGGACCCACCTTCTTGCCCCGTCCCTTACCTCTCGATCTTGCCTTACATGACAACAAAAGATGACCAATTATGACAAAAATGACAATTATTAGTAAAAGTGCGTCCATATCCTAGCGCTTAAATTCAAGGGCTAGGAAAGAGAGTATCGTTTTTGCGAGTGTTACTCTATTACGGTAGAGCCAACCTAACAGTGAGACATACAGGCCTTACTAACGTTGGTTGACATAAACCTGGTGCAATTCAAAGAAAAGAAACTTAAGTTCTACGTTAAACACACATCTTCACACTATGTGGGTGACAGAACCCACAGCTTTTGCTATCGGTACTCTAAGTACGTACACAATCTGTCCACTCGAGAACAGTAATATATATAGGTAGCTCCCCCCTTCTCCAGGTTGATACACAATTTCTGAACTTATTCAAGGTCCAGCGTGTGTACGTCTGGCACCATGTTTAGATGGCCTTACCCACAGTCAGGCAAGTAAGTACCCCATGTTACATGTGGAAACTATAATGACAAACGGCACACATTGCTTAGTGCCTAGTGATAGATGCAAATAGAAGAATGCGGTTATCCATGTACTGAATCTACTCGAACACATAAGTATTTCAATATCCAATAATACTCATACCGGGATAATAAGATAATAACAAGCCCACTTGGGTTGTTTCTGGTTGTCCATATGGACCGAGTATTTAAGCAGTATTTTGCGACATGATTTATAAGGGGGAGGGCGATTAACATTATTATGAACACTGGTTACTTTATATTACCGTCAGTCACCATATTTGAATCAATTAATTAAATTAAGTAGTCTAATGGAGTGTGATCATGTGACATGTTCCTAACATTGTTAGTTTACCCTAGAATAAGAACTTAAACACCTTTTTATATTATTAGAAATACTTGCTGCTCTACAGCACATCATCTTTAAATATTTCAATTATATTGGAATGACAATAGTTGATTTGTATGTTGGCTTTTTAAACATGCATGTCACTATACACTCCTACCGGTGGTCCAATACACTGTATCGCAATCATAACAGTTTACACTTATGCAATCTTTGTAAGCACTTGTAGATTTGCTTAACCGGTAGTCACCTTACTAGTACAATTCAAATTCAATAGAACTAGCATGATCAGGGTTGATTCACATGCTAATGATTTTAGCACGCGCACCACTGCCCGTACTAACCGGTAGTCTATTACAATGTATATACGGCATAGAGAGAGCATGACACACTTGATAAGGTTATTTGTTCATTTAAATTACAATTAATCACATTGCAAATAATACATACACCTGATATGGACGTAGATGTGAGTTTGAAATTCCAATTAGGTTGGTTTAAATTAAATTATGACTCATGTAGTAGCATTAATAATAATATATCATTACTGTTTTACCGGTAGTAAATGTTTCATACCACATTGTTTGTACAAAATACCGGTAGACATAAACATTTAAGGAGTTAATGAGCGCTTTATCCCGAGGATTGTTCAGTATTAGTAATGATCATTCTCTGTAAAATAGCAGGAAGATTCGGCGGACTTAGTTAGAAATTTATATTCAATGAAAATACATAAAAAGTTAAAATTTAAATTGCCAGTTTGGAAGTTTGAATACATATCAGGTTGTTACCCACTGAGGTGCTCCAGTTCATTGTTCAGTGCTGGTATCCTGCTGGCCAAGGGACACTTATGGCCAATAGTCTAAATGAGCAGCCGGTGTTCATTTTCGATGATCGTTGCTACAATTGTGTCGGCCAGCATGTTGACACCCGTGCTGTCTGGGTGGATCAACACCTCCAATACTGCAAGTATTACACCCCCCCCCCCCCACTGCCCCCTTTCTCAAATTCCTGGCACTGCCCCAGCCGAATCTGGACTCCCCCAATCAGGCAGTCACATATCAGGGTTGCGTAAATAGCATGGTAGCCTGTATTACATAAGTTGAAGTCGATGGTACGCTACACATAGATAACACTATCTATCCCACTGGTGACCACCAGTGTAAACACAGGCTATAGCTCCCTCCAGCAGGAAATATACACTTTGTATCCAACTTTTCGTTTCTCGTATGAATTCTTTTCCATTAAAAAAAGTTGATGATTTCTTCTGAGATGACTTATGACAGAATAATTGAGACATTAAATATAGATATAGGTTTTCATTTACCCGGTAGATCTGCATCAGGCTTAGTCTGAACAATGGGGAAATAGTTGGTGAAAGCAATTGCACGGTTATTCTATAAACTAATTTGGGGAAGCATGAGGCTGTAATAAATCTGTCCAGAGTGTATAGATAGAGATGACTCCTACTTTGATGTAGAGATCTATAGACAGCTTTAGATTACAGTATAGTTACTGGCACGGGGGGGGGGGGGGGCACTCCCTATCTTTTCTATAGTAGCTATGTGTGAACATGACTTAAAATTTAGGACCCTAATCACGGGTGGTAAATTAACATATATAATAACACCCTTTTAAATGGAAATTGACCAAAATAAAGTACCCTAATCAAGGGGGACCACGACAGAAATTCCCCTATCAAGGCTAATCAATAAAAATGATACAAAATAACCAACAAGATTTAGACCTAAACCTTGCCCAAATCTGGAAGAAAAATAGAAATATGTCTATAATTTTGTCATCTGAGTCTTTTCAGTCATTCTGCCTAAAAGTGTACCCCTTTTTCTCCAGAATTGCCTAAAAATCACCCCTTTTCAAGGGTCCTCGCAGGCCCTTGCCTAGGACCCCAAAACAGACCCTTTCCCTTGGAATTGTGTTCACACATAGTACCCAATGCTGAGGGAGTGCCCCCCCCCCCCCGGTTAATGCACTTGACACACTCCCCTCCCCTCCCCCTATCAGTCCACTGTCAGCACTGGTACTAACCACTTGTCCTCAGTCCCTGATAGTAATTCTCCCTATAATATTGTATCGTGTATAATAATTATATACAATCATGGCAAATGTACGACTGGATGGGAGGACAGTCCTCGTAACAGGCGCCAACACTGGCATCGGCAAGGAGACTGCTTTGGATATGGCTAGACGAGGTAAGACTATATTTAATATAATAATATGTAGAATGTTCAAAGTCCATGTTTCAGCTAGATTATTGGGTCTATTTACTTTTACCGGGTTACTCTAATGTCCATATAATGCATGAGGGCTTTATGTTTTTTCTTTTTTTTAGTTCAAAAAATATATAAATAAAGATGTTTCCCTCACAACACGTAAACAGTGCCCTGAATGCAGCACCAGCAAGAGATGGACTGATTCTGTGTTGCTATATTGTTTCTATCGTTATCTATGATAATAGTACTAATATAATACTTATACAAATAAGAAGGCAATGCAATATTATAATGGAGCTTACGCGTATGGCTGGCTTAACCTGCCCTTTTATTATAAAGACAATAGTTCAAAGAACATACAAGACGATATACCAGTAAGATGGGGGTGGATGGCTAAATTCGACACGGCGACATGGCCATTTCTTAAAATCGACATGTGACATGGGGTTTGAAATGATAGTGACAGGGGACATGAGCAATTCTTATAATCGACATGGGACATGGGGATTATTATGCGACATGGCCATTTCTTAAAATCGACATGCGACATGGGGAACCCCTATCTACACCCCCAGTAAGTGCAAAACATGCAAGTAAGTTCAAAAATCCAACTGTGCTACTCCCTCGGCGCCCGTTAGCGAAGAAAGGGACTGTCACCTGGAGAGCATATAATGAACTAACCTTACATAACAAGGCACCTCCCCGCGCTGGCAGCGGCCACACAGGTAGGGGTTACTAACTAGACCAATACATGTATATACATGTTAATGCGAGCCTTAACATAGGCCGTCATGCAGGAGTGTACCAACCCCCTCCCCCAATTATGGTCATCATGTTCAATGGTGCATTCTTCATGACAGTTTTCTTATCTTTATCAGTTCTCCTTATCTTTTGAAAAGGAAATTAACTTGAATTCCCTTTTTATTCTAATCTCATAAATAAGGCTACATCGACCATTCCCCTGCTCCAGTGCTAAGATGAAGTCACCGATTTCCCTATTCCAGGTGCTCGTGTAATTGTGTGTTCCCGGAACCAGGCTAGAGGAGACGAGGCTGTAAACGACATCAAGAACGCAACAGGAAATCAAAATGTTGTACTAGGTCACATCGACTTGGCATCATTTGCTTCCATCAGGAACTTTGCTAAACATGTCCTGGAGACCGAACAGCGCCTTGACATACTCATCAACAATGCTGGTAAGTATATTCACTTTCAAATTTAGGATGATTACATAATTATTTTGCGATTGAGCTAAGGGATCTCGAAAAGTAGCCTGAGAACCTGAGTGCAATTTATAATATTTCATGTTTAAGCTACTATTTTTCCTTGACAATAAACTTAAGTGACATGGTCCGATTTTTTCAAATCTTTTAATCCTACCTAAATGTGTTCCAAATGTTAGTGCAATATCATATTTGGAGGATAGGGAACAATACAATGTCATCTATAGGCAATAGGAGCCCATTTAGAGGGTCCAACATGGCCGAGGTACAGGATTTTACAGTATATTGTCAATGGGGGAATTATAGCATGCACTCCAAAAGTCTTAAATTGAGCAAAAAAATGACAATTTACTGAATTCTAAGCTAAATTGATGGGGAATAATGTTAATAAAATAGGTAGGACATATAGTAGGACCATACTGAACATTTCAGTCTAGGACTGCCCGGCTAGGCAAGTCGTACAAGGCTTTGAGGACCACACTTGACCGTTTGAGGACAAGGCAGGGTGAAGCTGCCTTATATAGGAGGCTCCCAGGCCAGCTGACCCTTGTCCAGCACCTAGCATACCCCCCCGCCCCTACATTTCTGTTCATTTTTAACTAAATTGATTTTTGAGCGCTAATTATCGGACCATGTCACTTTATATAACTGTTAAAGTTGATCATGTTGGCAAGATAAATTTTGGAAACAAAAATCTGTGATAAGAGGCAGCTATAATAAGGTTACAACCGCTTGGATGGACTACACTCAGTAAGGGACTAGATTCAAACAGGCTTGACAGAAAAGATTCAGTCCATGTTTCATAATTCCTTGGTGGATTTGCCTTATAGACAAAGGTCCACGACTTTAAGTCTGTTAACTCGGTTATTTCACGAGGTGACCTCGGGCCGCAACAAGTGAAATAACCAAGTCAACAGAGTAAAAGGAGTGGACCTTTGTGTTTATGTTTTATGTTTTTTGATTCAAAATACCAAAACTATGATAGGGGAAGCCTAAAATAATTCTATGTCGTTTCAAATGTAAAGAAACCGCCATCTTTGATGACGTCACAGGCCATGAAATACGGAACAGGGTTTTTTCACAGGAGGTGTGAAATACGGCTCTCCTTGCTTAAATCAATGAGACAGCAGCTTTCGATGAAAAATAATGTTTATTCTGACATTTATTCACCAGGTATCATGGCGTGCCCCAAGTCTCAAACGGTTGACGGGTTTGAGACTCAGTTTGGAGTCATGCATCTTGGACACTTCTTGTTGACGTCCGAGCTCCTCCCGCTCATCAAGGCCTCTACACCAAGCAGGATTATAAATGTGTCATCTGTGGCTCACGGAAGTAAGTTGTGCCTCACAGCCACAGGCTTAAACTGATCAGCTTGGTTATACTGGGAGTAGATGACTTATTCCATTTGGAGAAACAAAGTTGCTATGCTTAAGTACTGAAATGGCCGTTCTCCACACCCCCGTGGAGAAATTGGTTATCATTCTCCACGGGCTGTTTCTCCATGATGACATCAACAAAATAGCTATGAAACCAATCCTTAAATGTATATTTTGATGGAATTAATCAAGAATTACATGAAATGAATACAAATATCCACTCTAATCAGTCTGAACTCCTGGTTTCTCCACTCGTGGTGCATAGGATCCCATCACATTCGGCTCCGCCTTGTGTGATACAATTCTATGCACCACTCATGGAGAAACCTGTCGTTCAGACAGATTATCGTGGACCTCTGTCTATATAGTACAAGTTATGACACAGCTAGACGCCCATCGTCTTTATACCCTAGATGGCCCTACTTTACCATGTATTATTTGGCCATAGACATGTGGCTCCATCTGAAGTATGAAGATGATGGTGGACTAAACAGTTTGTTTATTCCCAAATAGACGGCGCTAATGTCAAACCCATGGTGCAGTAGCTCTGTCATAGTCTGTGCTATATACAGTTATCCGCTCCTAGTATTACCAAGCTGATAAGTTTAAGCCTGTGCTCACAGCAGACTATCACTCTCAAGTATGATCTCTTTAAGGGGCAGATGGTGGTCTAATGTGCTATATCCTTTTTCATTATGATACATGAATGCAGCCCGGTGAGTCTAATTGGCATGGCTGCATTCATGACAGACTGTCAGTGGAAACTGTCAGTGTCAATGTGACTTATGACTTTGTTATATTAATTTGATAAAGCTGCAGCTGCAATTCTTACATATCATGCTGAAACTGCAACTTTAATTCTAATGACAGCACATGTAAGATATATTTTGTTTCACACGCCATACCCTCCACCTTTTTCATAGTGGGACAAATCCATTTCGATGATCTCAACCAGGATAAGGAATATGAACCGTTCAAGTCGTACGGCCAAGCTAAACTTGCGAATATCCTTTTCACCAGAGAATTGCATCGCCGCCTGCTAGGTAAGTATATCTTTCTAAAGGTGCTTAGGTTTGTGAAGTCAAAGAAATTGGGTATCCAGACAAGCCTTACTGTGGCAAAGTAAATGGCAATATCTAGTATCTTACAAGTTTCAGGACTGTATATTAATTCAATATTAGAGGCCTGCACCTGCCTTGGATGGGAAAAATTACAAAATACTGTTAATGCAACACTGTGCTCTCACTGACAAGTACTATATTCTATTCACATTTCATTGTAGACATTAATTATCCAAGAGTCAATACCTACAATAAAGAAATGATGAATCTAAAGGAATAACTTTCCCTTTAAAGCTATTACATCAGCTAATCAGCTGTCAGTTGACAGAAATCTAGGGGTGTATTGTAGCACCACTGGATTTATCATGGCCTACCCTGCAATCCTAACACAGTAATAGTAGCAGCAGCATTCAGTCTCTTCCTACCTCCAAATCGCATTGATACCATAAAGGATGATGTCAAAACTAGGAAAATAGTTAATGAAAGCAATTCCAATGTTATTCTACAACTTAAAGGGGCATTCTCACCACGCGCACTTACCACATAGAAGACTAGAACGGTACTAGAATTGTGAGTGGTAAATGCTCGGTGAGAATGCCACTTTAAAGCTGGGCCGTCAGGGAATAAGTTCAGCATTTTCCATACATGGACTAAAATAACAGTTCCACAAGAGGGCAGCAGTGTTTGGACAGGGGACCATGAGCAGTGTCCAGCTACAACATATTCACTCTATCTTGTGCCTGTAAGAGCCGAGCTCCCAGCCCTTAAGAACCCTCTTGTGAATGGAATCTGAACTATAGCTAGAAGTGCTTTTGCCCTCACTTCAACCATGATGGTCAAGCTTTAATTCTTTTAACTGATATCCAGTCTATACGAAAACTCTTTCACCATGCAGGACATTCGGTCCTGAAGATTTTTTTCTTTGCAGGCCCGGCTCATTTTTTGCAGGCCCGGATATCGAAGTACAATCTTGCTATATAAAAATGACATTTAAGTTAGTGTTTGTGCTGACAATGATAATGAATAAGGGTACCCTATTCGTTACAATTAAATTAACCATTTTAATATGTCATTTACTAAAGAATATTACAGATAATATTCAAGCTTTCTGTTTCATGCTGTAGAAACCTTACCAATGGTCCGATTTACGAGCCGTGAAAAATAGCATTTGGCCAGGAATCTCTAGAATACAGCCAGCTATTCGGACCGGCAGTACCCTTCATTCTGCCGGACCAGCAGACTTTTCGCCGGCTATAGCCGGTGTCAAGGCAGGTTTTCATATAGACTGAATATCATTTTTTAAACTTGCAGGAACTGGTGTCACTGCCTATTCGCTCCACCCGGGTGTGGTTAACACTAACCTGACTCAGAATAAGGACATGGAGGCTCACTGCTGCATCAAGTACTCCTTCTGCTGCTTCAGCTGCTGCATGAAGAGTCCCGCGAGTGGAGCCGCAACCTCCATACACTGTGCTGTCACCGTGGGACTCGAGAACCAATCCGGCAAATACTTCAGGTATTTATCTTTAGTGACTATTTTACTATTACTATTACCAGCATATAGCAAAGTAATAAACTGTGTCCAGATAGCAGAGCTACTACCTCCATCCACTGTGCTGACAACCCGGGACTCGAGAACCAATCCAGCAAATACTTCAGGTTTTTAACTTATTTATGCATAATGAATCTGTTAAGAGTCCTGCGCAAGGAGCCGCTACCTCCATACATTGTGCTGTAACCGTGGGACTCGAGAACCAATCCGGCAAATACTTCAGGTAGTTTTAACTACTTTTTAACTTATTTATGCATAATGAACCTGTTAAGAGTCCCGCGAGGGGAGCCGCCACCTCCATACACTGTGCTGTAGCCGTGGGACTCGAGAACCACTCCGGCAAATACTTCAGGTAGTTTTAACCACTTGTTAATTTATTTATGCATAATGAACCTGTTAAGAGTCCCGCGAGCGGAGCCCATGGCCACTTCCATCCACTGTGCTGTAACCGTGGGATTAGAGAACCAATCCGGCAAATACTTCAG
Organism: Harmothoe impar; assembly: GCA_947462335.1. Taxonomy (NCBI): domain Eukaryota; kingdom Metazoa; phylum Annelida; class Polychaeta; order Phyllodocida; family Polynoidae; genus Harmothoe; species Harmothoe impar. Next base: position 5,765,366 of record OX381704.1, read on the forward strand.
GTATTTATCTTTAGTGACTATTTTACTATTACTATTACCAGCATATAGCAAAGTAATAAACTGTGTCCAGACAGCAGAGCTACTACCTCCATCCACTGTGCTGACAACCCGGGACTCGAGAACCAATCCGGCAAATACTTCAGGTAGTTTTAACCACTTTTTAACTTATTTATGCATAATGAACCTGTTAAGAGTCCCGCAAGCGGAGCGGCCACCTCCATATACTGTGCTGTCACCGTGGGACTCGACTCGAGAACCAATCCGGCAAATATTTCAGGTATTTATCTTTAGTGACTATTTTACTATTACTATTACCAGCATATAGTAAAGTAATAATCTGTGTCCAGACAGCAGAGCTTCTACTTCCATCCACTGTGCCGACAACCCGGGACTCGAAAACCAATCCGGCAAATACTTCAGGTATTTCTGTCCGTCACTATATAATTATCATGAGCATGTAACAAAGTAATAAACTGTGTCCAGCAAGTGGAGTGGCCACCTCCATACACTGTGCTGTCACCCCCACCTCACCCCCACCTCAATCAAAAGAGTTTCACATATTTTTAGTGCTCGTGCCTTCAAGGGGTCCAAATTCTGTTGGTCCCCAATAGACAATGAAGAATGCTGTATATCTCAAGCAATATTTGTCTACACCCAGATCTATTCTGATTATAGATTTCTCTGAATAGCCCCACTGAGGTGATCAGCAACTTCCAGCAGCTTATGGCAACTTCAAAGGGTTCATGCAGTGATTATTTTGCAAATTTTATTATAAGGTAAATAGACAGCGGTCAACGATAATCTGTCTGAACGACAGGTTTCTCCACAAGTGGGACCTTGGGTGGAGCCGAGTGTGATGCTGCCCAAGGTCCCACTCGTGGAGAAACCAGGAGTTCAGACTGATTAGAGTGGATCTCATCATCATGGAGAAACAGCCCATGGAGAACGAGCATCAGTTTCTCGACAGGGGTGTGGAGAACTGCCATTCCAGTACTTAAGCATAGTACCTTTGTTTCTCCACATGGAATAATGGGTATTTTTTTGTATAACTTTTTATTCTTTTGTTCAGTGACTGTGCGGTGAAGACGCCCAAACCTCAGGCTGAGGATGACGCTGCAGCGTTACGACTGTGGGAAGTCAGTGAGCAACTCATCAACAATGTCCCCACAGCAGAGAGTAGCAGGAAGTTATAGTGCAGTACAGAGTTGGATGACAGATAGACAAATGCCAACGCCCATTGATACCATCTCTGTTGTATTTCACGAGTGGGGGCTGGGGCAGTATCCCACAAAGCCGCAAGCTGAGTGGCATGTGCCCCAGCCCCCACGAGTGAAACACATCAGAGCGGTATCAATGTAGTTGGCATTTGTGGTTATTTTTTCATTTGAAGCCATTTAATGAATGAAAACCAACTTTTTCTTAGCCCATTGAATACGGCCATGTTGTATTCAATGGGGGCATTGAATACAGCACTTCAGTGCTAAAGCATAGGACATCTTGTATTTCAAAAAAATAAAGCACAAGAGTCTTTATTTTTTTAAATACAAGATCTCCTATGCCCAAGCACTGGAAGGCCCTATTCAATGCCCTCCATTAAATAGAACGTGCCTGTATTGAATGGGTTAAGAAAATTCGTCTTTCCTTCCTTTCAAATGAAAAACTAAATGCAAATGCCAACTACATTGATGCCTCTATGACGTATTTCACTTGTGGGGGCTGGGGCTGGGGAAGTATCACACTCAGCCTGTGGCTTTGTGGGATACTGCCCCAGCCCCCCAGTCATGAAATAAGACAGAGACGGTATCAATGGGCGTTGGCATTTGTCTATTTATTATAAAGTCTCTGACATGTGATAATAGAACAAATACTCTACATGACTAGTATGAACTCTAGATATCCCCCCTTCCAACATCACATAAAATACATAATTATATTGTCATCTCATTCTCTAATTTGTGGTATTGAACGTGAGAAGCTGCTTGAACTGATAATATGAAACTTACTATCAGTATGAATTTTATGATTTATCGGCTCAGTATCATCTCATAATTTGTTCATTAAAAAACTCCTCATTTAGGCAATGTGCTCAATAAACTTGTCAATACTTCCAATACTTCAAATACATAGACAAATGTCAACGCCCATTGATACTGTCTCTGCCGTATTTCAAGAGTGGGGGCTGGGGCCATATCCCACGAAGCCTTCAAATACATAGACAAATGTCAACGCCCATTGATACTGTCTCTGCCGTATTTCAAGAGTGGGGGCTGGGGCCATATCCCACGAAGCCACAGGCTAAGTGGGATATGCCCCAGCCCCCACTCGTGAAATACGGCAGAGACAGTATGATCAATGGGCGTTGACATTTGCATTTATTTATTTATTTGAAGCGATTTAATGAAGAAATCCCGCTTTTTCTTAGCCCATTGAATACGGCCGTTCCTATAGTTAAGCATAGTAAATCTTGTATTTCAAAAAAATAAATTAATATCTTTTATCTATATAAGACATGGATAATCATCATAGCATGTGTATAACAGTCTTTTGACTGGTGTTTATTGAATGATGTATAGACAATATTGACTGGTGTGAGAAGTATGACTGTTTTATGCCAATAAACATTTTGAAACTGAAACTGTGTCTTGTAGCTAATCTTGATTTCTCTCAACATTCAAAATAGCTCAGTTTAAGAAAGCCTACTTTGATATTGCATCTGAACATGGTTTTATGCATGTTTCAAGTCATGAATGTCCCAAAGAGGAGCGCTTATGGCTCATGGTGGCCATCTTGGATTTTTTGGGAACTTCGTGCATGTTTCAAGTGAGTAAAAGCCTCAGAGAATACAAAAATGAATTAAAATTGAATTGATTTAATATGTTCCAACTTTTTATCCCCGGAAGGGGTGACAAAGTGGGTTACACTCCTCAAATTCAAAAACGAAGGTGATATTCTTGCTCGCGGAGATGAGTACCATATTTTAGGATGGGCCCTCCAAAAACTTTGTGTCAACTCCTCCACCCCCCACCCCCACCCCCACCTAGCTGCTCCTAACGACTTGGTACAGGACGGTATGAACTTGTGATCACCAAGCCGGGCCTGTTTCCTGGTCTAGTTGCCACATCACCTGTACAAATAGAGATAACAGTCTGTCCTAGGGAGTGTTCATTTATTAACTATAGGGGGGTGATGAATTTTCATGCAGAGGCGCGAACATTTTTACGTGCTGGCCTTTTTGCTAAAAATGGGCCCAATTTTTTTACACCACCCCCTCAACAGGGGTCAGAATTCTTTACGCCCCCCCCCCCTCAACAGGGGTCAAAAATTGTTATCCCCCCAGCCATGACTAATAAATGAACACTCCCTAATGTATACCCGTTCCAACATGTATCATGAATACAACTTTCTTTGTCCTTTGAAGATCTACAGTTTTAAAGAAATGGATACCTACCATGCAATGGATGTTGTTTATGGAGAGCCAAAATGTATTTTGAGAATTTTTTATTGAAAAATGAACTGCGATTTTGAAAAACAGCATCCATATTCAAAATCACTTAGGTTAGGTGCTAACTATCTTTGGATTGATATAACCAATGTGACCTATAATGTTCTTACAGTCAGATGCTTCCCAGTCAACATTACCTAATGGGGCCCATATATATATGTTTTCACCAGGGCAAGCTGACTTGCTTACCCTGGGTTTTGGTCCTTTTTGCCCAGGGCTACCAGTGGGAACCCAGATGGGTCAGCCCAGATTCAAAGTGCCCAGCCCTAGCCCAGATTTAGCACACACTATAACAATTTACAATAAATGGTAATTTCTGGAGGAAAATATTTACAATGTATTTATGAAAAAAAGGTTTCATGGGCTGACACATCTGGGCTCCCATTGGTAGCCCTGGACTAAAACGACCATAACCCAGAAATGGGCAAGCCCAGCTGGCGCAAGCAAATATGGGGCCCAGGGACAAATGCTGACTGGGTTGCTAGCAGATCCCAGAGTCAGGATATTATGTTGTCCCATCATTTTTAAGTGCCAGGTTTGTATAAGTGCCGGGGGTAGAGGGGTATTGAAATCTTTCTTATGCACTAACATAAGATCTGAAATAAGCGCCTGTCTTGTATAAGAGCCGGGGTTTTAAAGGCCTCTAAATCTATAAGCGCCGGGGCGCTTAAACGTGACAGTACGGTATATTTGATACTAACCAGTGCTGGCCCTTCTTCTCCTACAGACAATGATGACACTGATGAGGACAATGATGAGGACAGCTACTGCAGCTAATACTGCAACAACAACAGGCAGTGACAGCAGACTAGACTCCACAGAGGGGGTAGGTGCTGTCACGTCACTAGTGACAGACCGTGACTCTACGCTGGTGACAGATGATGACACTTCAGCCTTGACGGGTGGTAACACACTTGTGACAGACGTTGACACTTCACTAGTGACAGGCGGTGACTCTCGATCTGAAAATTATGAAAAGATTTGGGCACTGTTTCTCACTGTTTCTACAGTGACAGGGAGTGACAGGAGAGGGTTCTGGTCTGTAAGTAGGAAAAAAGTGACCGGCAGTGACAGGAGAGGGTTCTGGTCTGCAAGTAGGAACAGTGACAGGCAGTGACAGGGGAGGGTTCTGGTCTGTAAGTAGGAACAGTGACAGACAATGACAGGGGAGGGTTCTGGTCTGTAAGTAGGAACAGTGACAGGGGAGGGTTCTGGTCTGTAAGTAGGAACAGTGACAGGCAGTGACAGGGGAGGGTTCTGATCTGTAAGTAGGAAGAGTGACAGGCAGTGACAGGGGGGGAGGGTTCTGGTCTGTAAGTAGGAACAGTGACAGGCAGTGACAGGGGAGGGTTCTGGTCTGTAAGTAGGAACAGTGACAGGCAGTGACAGGGGAGGGTCCTGGTCTGTAAGTAGGAACAGTGACAGGGGAGGGTTCTGGTCTGTAAGTAGGAACAGTGACAGGGGAGGGTTCTGGTCTGTAAGTAGGAACAATGACAGGCAGTGACAGGGGAGGGTCCTGGTCTGTAAGTAGGAACAATGACATACAGTGACAGGGAGGGTTCTGGTCTGTAGGTAGGAACAGTGACAGTGACAGGGGAGGGTTCTGGTCTGTAAGTAGGAACAGTGACAGGGGAGGGTTCTGGTCTGTAAGTAGGAACAATGACAGGGAGGGTTCTGGTCTGTAAGTAGGAACAGTGACAGACAGTGACAGGGGAGGGTTCTGGTCTGTAAGTAGGAACAGTGACAGGCAGTGACAGGGGAGGGTTCTGGTCTGTAAGTAGGAACAGTGACAGACAGTGACAGGGGAGGGTTCCGGTCTGTAAGTAGGAACAGTGACAGACAGTGACAGGGGAGGGTTCTGGTCTGTAAGTAGGAACAGTGACAGGGGAGGGTTCTGGTCTGTAAGTAGGAACAGTGACAGGCAGTGACAGGGGAGGGTTCTGGTCTGTAAGTAGGAACAGTGACAGGGGAGGGTTCTGGTCTGTAAGTAGGAACAGTGACAGGCAGTGACAGGGGAGGGTTCTGGTCTGTTAGTAGGAACAGTGACAGGGGAGGGTTCTGGTCTGTAAGTAGGAACAGTGACAGGGGAGGGTTCTGGTCTGTAAGTAGGAACAGTGACAGGCAGTGACAGGGGAGGGTTCTGGTCTGTTAGTAGGAACAGTGACAGGGGAGGGTTCTGGTCTGTAAGTAGGAACAGTGACAGGGGAGGGTTCTGGTCTGTAAGTAGGAACAGTGACAGGCAGTGACAGGGGAGGGTTCTGGTCTGTAAGTAGGAACAGTGACAGGGGAGGGTTCTGGTCTGTTAGTAGGAACAGTGACAGGGGAGGGTTCTGGTCTGTAAGTAGGAACAGTGACAGGGGAGGGTTCTGGTCTGTTAGTAGGAACAGTGACACTGGAGGGTTCTGGTCTGTAAGTAGGAACAGTGACAGGGGAGGGTTCTGGTCTGTAAGTAGGAACAGTGACAGGCAGTGACAGGGGAGGGTTCTGTTAGTAGTGACAGTGGAGGGTTATGGTCTGTAAGTAGGAACAGTGACAGGGGAGGGTTCTGGTCTGTTAGTAGGAACAGTGACACTGGAGGGTTCTGGTCTGTAAGTAGGAACAGTGACAGGGGAGGGTTCTGGTCTGTAAGTAGGAACAGTGACAGGGGAGGGTTCTGGTCTGTTAGTAGGAACAGTGACAGGGGATGGTTCTGGTCTGTAAGTAGGAACAGTGACAGTGACAGGGGAGGGTTCTGGTCTGTAAGTAGGAACAGTGACAGTGGAGGGTTCTTGTCTGTAAGTTGAAACAGTGACAGTGACAGGGGAGGGTTCTGGTCTGTGAGTAGGGACAGTGACAGTGACAGGGGAGGGTTCTGGTCTGTAAGTAGGAACAGTGACAGTGGAGGGTTCTGGTCTGTAAGTTGAAACAGTGACAGGGGAGGGTTTTGGTCTGTTAGTAGGAACAGTGACAGGGGAGGGTTCTGGTCTGTAAGTAGGAACAGTGACAGGCAGTGACAGGGGAGGGTCCTGGTCTGTAAGTAGGAACAGTGACAGGCAGTGACAGGGGAGGGTCCTGGTCTGGAAGTAGGAACAGTGACAGGGGAGGGTCCTGGTCTGTAAGTAGGAACAGTGACAGGCAGTGACAGGCGAGGGTTCTGGTCTGGAAGTAGGAACGGTGACAGGCAGTGACAGGGGGGGGGTTCTGGTCTGTAAGTAGGAACAGTGACAGGGGAGGGTTCTGGTCTGTAAGTAGGAACAGTGACAGACAGTGCTAGGGGTGAGTTCTGATCAGTAAAAATGTATCTCTCAAGATTAGAAATGATAAAAATGGCATCACTAGCAGGATAACCTCCCTTATGAGGGTTCTGGTCTGTAAGTAGGAACAGTGACAGGGGATGGTTCTGGTCTGTAAGTAGGAACAGTGACAGTGACAGGGGAGGGTTCTGGTCTGTAAGTAGGAACAGTGACAGTGGAGGGTTCTGGTCTGTAAGTTGAAACATTGACAGTGACAGGGGAGGGTTCTGGTCTGTAAGTAGGAACAGTGACAGTGACAGGGGAGGGTACTGGTCTGTAAGTAGGAACAGTGACAGTGGAGGGTTCTGGTCTGTAAGTTGAAACAGTGACAGGGGAGGGTTTTGGTCTGTTAGTAGGAACAGTGACAGGGGAGGGTTCTGGTCTGTAAGTAGGAACAGTGACAGTGACAGGGGAGGGTTCTGGTCTGTAAGTAGGAACAGTGACAGTGGAGGGTTCTGTAAGTAGGAACAGTGACAGGGGAGGGTTCTGGTCTGTAAGTAGGAACAGTGACAGGCAGTGACAGGGGAGGGTCCTGGTCTGTAAGTAGGAACAGTGACAGGCAGTGACAGGGGAGGGTCCTGGTCTGTAAGTAGGAACAGTGACAGGCAGTGACAGGGGAGGGCTCTGGTCTGTAAGTAGGAACAGTGACAGGCAGTGACAGGGGAGGGTCCTGGTCTGTAAGTAGGAACAGTGACAGGCAGTGACAGGCGAGGGTTCTGGTCTGGAAGTAGGAATGGTGACAGGCAGTGACAGGGGAGGGTTCTGGTCTGTAAGTGGGAACAATGACAGACAGTGACAGGCGAGGGTTCTGGCCTGGAAGTAGGAACGGTGACAGGGGAGGGTTCTGGTCTGTAAGTAGGAACAGTGACAGACAGTGCTAGGGGTGAGTTCTGATCAGTAAAAATGTATCTCTCAAGATTAGAAATGATAAAAATGGCATCACTAGCAGGATAACCTCCCTTATGCATCTAGTTTTGGGATTTTTAGGATTGCTTTAGATAGTATTTGAGATCTAAATGAAATCTCTTATAATCCTTAATTATTTTGTAAATGACAAACATAACTTACTGTGAATATTGAGCTTCACATATTCTACACCAATTGCTCCATTGAAGATTCCATCAAACGTACACAAGATGGTGTCATCTCCTGGCTGAACCTGATTGATGGTTAATGCGAAGGTCGCATTGTCCAGCAACATGTCGTCACGGGCGGAAGAATGACCTTGGTAGAGGACATCACCCTGCCTGAACTGGTGGTAGAGGGTCTCACCGGTGACCCTCTGCCATGTACGTGCGTAATCCCAGGCACTCTCTCTGGACCATTTATTTGCGATGTCACACTGTAATGTAACTGAGGTGTTCTCCTTAGCCTCCACGACCGAACCTGCAATCGACATAGACCTTAAGGCTGTGTCTCACGACCTTGAGCCAATGTTTTTGTCTCTGACCGGGTGCCCTCTCTGATCGGGTGCCGTCTCTGACCAGGTGCTGTCTCAGACCTGGTGTCAGAAAAACGTGTTTTTTTAATGATAACCTATACTCATATATATAAGGATATGTAAAAACGTTATGGAAGCTGTTATGTAATTATTATTAGCCTCCTGTTGGTAGAACATAACTCAACTCCTAAAGTGACATCCTGTCAGAGACGCCGACTGGTCAGAGACGGCACCTGGTCAGAGACGGCATCCGGTCAGAGACAAAAACATTGGCTCAAGGTCGTGAGACACAGCCTTAAGCTTTAGATGTTTTAAAAGGCGGTGTCTCACCAGATAACAAAAGGGTATTATAACAGTGTGTCAGCATTTTAGTGTTAACAAATAATTTTACAAAAATACAGAGTCAGTGGTTTATGAGTCAAATCAAAGCGAATGAAAATCTAAAAGTCTCACTGTAAATCGCCAGGAAGGTTAACCCCATATCAGTATGTTGCTCGGTTGTCACGCTGCATATAAAGGTGTTTATATCCAGGATCTCCCGACTGAAAGTTAGCTGGAATGTCTTTATGTCCAGCTTTGTGTCAGTCCAGCCTACAGGGCCATTAATTACACCACCATTAGTCTGGTTGTAAATGAGTCCATGTGACTCCCCATAGTTTGGGTCAGATTCATCATATCGCTGGTTAGACTCAGAGTACCATTGTCTTGTGGTAAAGTTTGTTGTAGTGACTGGACATTGGAGTGTATGCTGCTTCTTGTAAAGGTAGGCCTCCTGCCATTTGCCTGAGGAAGAAGTGAAGAAATAATTAGGGTCAAATGATATGTATATCATATATTGCCTATATGATATTTAGAATTTGAAAGTCAAGTCCTACAGAATGAATAACAATCTTACTCTATACATATTCTGGCAAGAAAATATGGTACAAAAAGAAGCTGTAAAATGTGACATTTGTAATGATAGGTTAAAAAACGTTTTTTTGGCCATTGTAAGGCTATTTTAGAGTCCAGTTGAGGCTCTGTTATTCAAGGCAGTGATCAGAGTTTGTGAGTCAATTCTTTAGCACTTTTCAGACTAAAGTGTTTTTTAAGAATATACCCTCTTACCTTGGCCAAAAATAAAAGGTATGTTTCAGGGTAAATAGTCGGAAAATCTAGGTACACACACAGAAAAGTGAGAGTCATTGTCGCTAAAACTACCTGAGGGTCAGGCATTTTTCTGAGGGTGTAGGGTAGGTCGAATTCTTTTCTTTTTCTTTTTTTACTTTGGCCTGAAAAGTAGCCTCACAAACTTTAGCTCGCACGCACCAAAAACAGCATTGCCTTGCGGGCTATCAAATTGAATCTGAAATAACCAAAAATTTACTAATATTTTTTTTTCCTAATTGGATTATAATTTCTTGTGTCGGCCCTGTTTTGCTAGGTAGGGTAGGGTAACCTGAAACACGTTTTTTTTCTTTGGCCCTTCCCTATATTTTTAGCCCCTGTAACCTAATGATGTTTGGCCTAAGTAAACCAATCACTGTGGAATATATTTACCAGCATGGGTTATTCAATAGAGCGGCAAATTATGGAGTTTCTTGTTTAAACCCTTTTTTCGTCCTGTTTTATGTCATGAAACATACTTACTGTAAACAATCAGAGTAGTGTACCTATAACTGATGGAAAATTGTGATCTGGAGACACCCGAAAAGTGGGTACACCTCAGGTGCCCAGTGTCCTTGACCTGTACCTTTCCTATGGTGAGGCTAAAATCTTCGGGATTCACCGACATGTCGTCTCGCGCTCCTAAATTGTCTACGGCAGCTCCATTCTCCTGACTGTAGAGAAGACGCCGGGCTCTCAGTAGGTTGCCTTCCATTGTCCATGTCCAGTTGTTGTACCCGTGTCGCTGACCATGGTTGGGACATTGTATAGTGATGGAGCGGCCTTCTTCAACCACAAACAGCCCTGAGCACAGAAAAACAGAGATATTTAGAGGTATTGATGCATTTAATCCTTTAAGGATGGCATGATACCTTAATGTAGCATGCCCTTGGTCATCATGATGCATGAATGGCGACTAACTTGCCATTGCTGCATTCCAGCATTATACACTCCCAAACGGTCACCATAATGCAGCACTGGCAAGTTACTCGCCATGGCTGCTATGGTGCATCATGACGCCAAATGTCAACTTTTTTTTAGCAACATACATCCTTAAAGGGTTAAGTATGCAGAAAGCACAGTGGTATTGATGTATTGAAGTATACAGAAACAAACTATTAATCCTTTAAGGACGACATTTGTGACCCGTTTTAACGAAATGGGTCGAAAGTCGCACTTTTAAGAGCCTAGATATGGGCATTTAAGTAGCATAGTGTGGAAAAAATATAATTTTTTGAAAAATGAGTTTTCACCTTTTTTCTAACATATGAATAGTTATCTTCCACCAAACTAAGTTAAAACCCGAACTTCTAACCCCATTTTCCCAAAAATGATGGTCATGGGATTTACAATTTTATTGTAAGATGTAGTTAGTATCCAAATTAAATGTTAAATCAACAAAATAATATCAAAAATATCGCCTAAAAGTGAATATTGGGCAACATATCACTTGTTACACATTGCCGACCTCCGACCCATTTCGTTAAAACGGGTCACATTTGGTGTCATGATGCAGCATCAGCAAGCACTCACCGGAGATTCATCGATGCATCATGCTGACCGTCTGGGTGACCGTAGAGGTGCCCCTCTACTTGGCATGAAAATGCAAATGTACAATAAAGAGGAGGTTGAAAGGTATCATGACCAGCAAACTGTTATAAATCAAGGTGTACTACTCATTAATCAAGCATTGATGGAAATGAACAGGGAGACACTATACTTCGGCCCAAGACTTGCTACCTCCATTCACTGTGGCAATAAAGGCAAGTATACACACAAATATAAAAAGTTCGACCCTGATGGACTGCACCCCACTGTAGATACTACTGAAGAGTGGGCGCTCCTGTACGTCAAGTGCTTGAAAAAGAATTATGAGATCCTCCATACTGCAGGCGAAATATAAACCCACACAGGTGAAAAGCCTCTAGAGTGCTAACAGTAGGAAAAAACTCCAGACTTGATCCATGGTGCCGTGGGTCGAGAGCTGTCGCTGAACACTAGTTGCACTCCACACAGGAGAGAAACCTCGTGAGTGTAAAAAAGGATTGGACTCATTAACCATACAGGTGGAAGCCTCCAGAGTGCTAACAGATTTGAAGATCACGCAGAACACCAAAGTGGCGGTCCGGGAGCTGCCGCTGAGTGCCAATAAAACTCCACACGGGAGAGAAACCTCACGAGTGCTATGTTAGGTGTTGGTTATGGGAGTGGCACACACATGGATTACGTTGTCGAAGACGATGATGATGATGATGATGATGATGATGATGATGATGATGATGAGCTGTGAGTGACTTTTTTGATGATGATGATGATGGCGATGATGATGATGATGATGACGACAACGACAGTCACCATATGAGGATAGGTAGTATGCACTCCCCTCCCTACAAAATTTGGAGTTAGATCATTAATTTGTTTATCATTTGCCTTAAACACTGTTAGGCTCCAATACACTCCCTACCATACTACTAATACTCAACCCAAAACCGTATTTCCGTTCCTAAGGTTAACTGGCAGTGCAGGGCGCGCCATTAGATCTCTGGACATAACACTGACCACCTTATCTTATTACCCACCCATTGGTGTCTGGTCAAAAACTGTGCAGGGCGCGTTGAAAAAACCATGGTACCCCTCCCCCCCCCCCCCTCCATACCGTATACTAACTTAGAGCCTAACAGATGGTGAACAACTGCATTTTTCTGCTGAGTAAACTAAAACTTTTGTTATATACATACCCAATGTGAATTATTGCCACTTATGTCAGTTATGCTATACCAATATTATATTTGTAATACTTGGAACTAAAACCAACATAAATAGACCCTTGCACTTAGACTAACGTGAGGATATTGTATATACATACTGAGTTCAGGTTCCATCTGAGACATTAAGGATCATTGATCATATTATATACGAGCAATGGACAACCTATCATTGATACTTTGTAAATCTATGACAGCGCCTCCGATGAACTTTTATAACCCGCAGCAGTTTTAATATACTGTGTATATACATATATTAGTGTATGTATATACATATATACATATATATGTATATCTGAAACTTTAAACTTTAATTGAAATGGTTAACACACTAAGGACGACCAACTCCATGTGTATCACACACATAAGAACATTCCAGCAATGGTCAAATTTACGGTTGTGATGTGGTCCTGGAAGGTTCATACCCAAAGGGAGTCACATCCCGCCATACTAATCTCTCTACTAATTCCTAATTTTTTGCCTATGTTACATGGGTATATATTGTATTATTTACTATATATACGGAGCCACTCGGCTCTTTCCTACTCATGTTACCAGATACAGAATTAAATCAAGCTTGGGCAGCATTTTATTGCACATGCCCTTGTCTATTAGTAATAGGGTTATATGGGATAAACAAGCCCATTCTGATAACAGGTCTCTGGTCTATAAATTGCATAATTGGGTGGTTTAATACTACAATTGCTTTATACATATGTGCTCATACTTGGCATGGGATCTCTCTGAGGGAATGTACACACACTTTCCATGTCTCATGATTTGAATTTCGATAGGCTAAGAGGTTTACACATGATTAATTATAATATAAGAACATTACCAGGTAAGATTGATGATGCGCGACTTATGTTTGAAAATTCACACGCAGACTGTATAGGACTTACTGAGAGTTGGTTGACAACTATGAACAAGGATGATACCTTTTTATTGGAGGGGTACAACCTTTGCAGGTTGGACAGGGACTTAACGCTTCCTGGAGCGAAGACCTGTGGAGGAGGAGTGGTCACTTACATTGCTAATGACATAGCTTATATAGAGCAAAAGGACAAGAATATATGCAATACTAATATGGAGGTGCAATATATTGTTTTAAATAAAGGAAATTGTAAGACTATACATATGTTCAATGTATACAGACCCCCTGATGGTAATATCGTCACCTTTTTTAAAGAACTAACCACACTACTAACAGATCTTAATAAGGTTCCTGGAAAGGAGTATTTCTTACTAGGTGACTTTAATATTAATGTGAAAAGAAAATATGGCGATCATGAAAAATTAAAAAATTTCATGGCAACTTTTGGACTTAACCAACTTATTACTAATTTCACACATAAAAATCCTCAGGGAGAAAACACCTTAATTGATTTAATATTAACCAACTCACCCCAGGTGTTCTCATCTGGTGTCTCACATATAACAGTGACTGATCACTATCCTATATTTGTTACAAGAAGGTTTGTGACACTAGCTAAGGTACCAATAGTATTTACTGGCCGTACTTATAAAGATTACATAGCAGATAATTATACAACAGGCCTAAAGAACATTAATTGGAATACCTTCTGGGATGCCCCAGATCCCAACATAGCTTGGAATATCTTATTGGATAAAATACACTTCCTACTTAACTTTACTTGTCCTATTAAGACTTTTAATTGTACACAGAAGAAGAAAGAATGGGTTACTAATGATTTACTAACACTTTTTAAAGACAGGGATGATGCTATGAAAAAATATCGACGCACATTAGATGATGATGATCATAATATCGCAATTTTCTTAAGAAATCTGGCTAATAATGAAAAACGCCTAGCACGTAATAGATATAATAAACAGCAATTTGTAAAAAATCACAATAAACCGAAAGAGTACTGGAAGAGTATTAATAATTTAATGAATCCTAAAAATAGATCTCCTGTTTATAGCCTTTTTGATAAGACAAATAAAAAACAAATTCCATCAGAGCAAACTGCCAACTTCATCAATAGCTATTTTGCAACCATAGGACCTAAATTAGCACAAAATTTAAATTTACCTTTCCAGAGCAACATCCCCCCCCTACCTCAAAACTTTGCCTTCACGGAGTGTAATGTTTCTATTGTGAAGAAATTAATCAAAAAAATTAACCTTAATAAATCATCAGGAATACTTAACATCTCTACACAAGTTTTTAAAGATACATTCACAACACTACCATACCACCTCTTACACATAATTAACCTAGTCATAAGAACTTCTGTTTTTCCACATGCCTGGAAAGAAGCGATAGTGACACCCCTACCCAAGGGGGGAGACAGAGCAGATGTAAATAATCTGAGACCCATTTCCATATTGCCACTTCCAGCTAAACTAATGGAAAAAGTCTTACACAAACAATTACTTGATTACCTTTTAGATAATAAAATATTATATGACAATCAAGATGGATTTAGACCAAATAGATCAACCTTTAACTCAATAGAAAAATTAACTAATAATATTTTTGAATCATTAAATAAACAAAAATGTACTACAGCTATCTTCCTCGACTTTTCCAAAGCTTTTGATACTTTAAACCACAACATCCTGAAAACTAAACTAACAAATTTAGGCCTTCAAAATTCAGCCACTTCCCTGTTAGAAAATTATCTTACAGACAGAAGACAAAGAACAAAAGCAAATGGCATACTTTCCGAGTACCATGATATTACCTGTGGTGTACCACAGGGTTCTGTGCTAGGTCCTTTATTATTTTTAACCTATATAAATGATATGCACTCTTCCTTAACTAACTTACACTGTCAACACTATGCTGATGATACAGTTATCTATATTGACCACACACCAGAAACTAATATGACTAATATTATTAATGATGATTTAAACAATATCTCTCTTTGGTGCAATACTAATAAACTTTCACTTAACAGTAAGAAAACAAAATATATGTCATTTGCTAATAAAGCCTTAAGACGGCGCCTAATAAGGCCAAACTTGCGCATAGGCAATGATGAAATTTCCTATGCCCCTTCTTATAGGTATCTTGGGGTCACCCTTGACCCAATGCTGAATTTTAACCACCATATACCTACTGTTGTTCATAGTGTGAGACATAAAGTATTTATGTTCAATTATGTAAAGTATGAAATGCCTGAAAATGTTGCTGTGAAGGTTGTTAAAACAATGGTCGTGCCCATCATTGATTACTGTGATGTGTTTTATGATGTTGCCTCTAAGACTAGCCTTGAAGGAGTCCAAAAATTGCTAAATAGAAGCCTCAGAATTGCATACAGAAGGACAGGAATTTTAAACACTGCTGCTTTGCATAGGAAAGCTAAATTAAATAAATTAAAAGATAGAAGACATATGCATATTTTGGAAAATGCTTTCAAAAAATCGCTCATTGATGATGAGCTACATATCATTAATGTAGCTACAAGACGCAGAGACCAACGATTGCTTATCCAAAAAAGAGCTATTAATCCTGCCTATGCTAGAAGCCTGAGGTTTAGATTGGCTGGGGCATGGAATGAGTTAACTGTTGAAAATAGAGCCATAAGGGATAGCTCCAAATTTTCAGCCTGGAATAAAAAACACCACCTAGATTTAATTGCCACGTATGTTTAGATATGTTTAAATATGCAAACGTGCATGATGAACTCATGCCTAGTGTTTACTTGTTTTGTTTGTAGTTTTTTGCCAGAGACCTACCATTACTACTGTTGAATGACTGACCACCATTCAACCTGGACTACAACATCAGTCCAAATGGCATTAACATCTGCCATTACCATGAGGATAAAACTAACCCCTATCTCTATTATACTAAGTCATGGCTCTAAGCCTATGCCTATATCATTTTTACATTTATGTCATATATATACACACTGTGAAGAATCATGCGAATACTTCGATATATGTTCCATTAACTGGAATAAGGTGAATACAGGTCTGTGACCTACCATTTTTCCAGTATAAATAAAAGAATTTTGAATTGAATTGAATTGAATTACGTGTATCAGTATGATGTTGGAATGCAGCCCTGATCAGTTACTCATCAGGTTTGCATTCATGCATAATGACGACTAAGGGCATGATGCATTAATGCACTATGCAGCCCTTAAATTAATTTACTATCTATACATGTTTACATCAGACACAATCTGTGAGTTTAACAAAGCAGAGTTCACAGAAAGTAGGACAAAGGCTCCACACCTATTCAACACTATAAATGTGATTACCCTCTCCCTAAACATTAGGGTCTTGATGGGGGTGGGAGGGGGGAGTGAATCAAGGTCCTTATTCAATGGTGCTATTATGAAGACTTAAAGCTCAACCGTCATTGTTGAAGTGAGGCCAAAAGCACTTTTGGATATAGTTCAGTTTTCATTCACAAGAGGGCTCTTAAGGCCTAGGAGCTCAGCTCTTACAGGCACAAGGTGAATATGTTGTAGCTCGACAGTGTTCATGTTCCCCTGTCCAAACACTACCCTCTGGTGGAACTGTTATTTTAGCCCATGTATGTAAAATGCTGAACTTATTCCCTGACGGCCCAGCTTTAACCGATACTAATTTACATATATATATTGGGGATAACACATCTATCGGGCTTTGCATGTTTACGTTTATCATCTACCGCTTTGCATGTACATAGACACGTAGGCTACTTACAGTAATGGCCACCGTGTGGCGCTCCGCTACCACTATTGTGTTTAGAAGAGTCCATACTGCAGTCCCCCACCACTCTGGTTGGTACTGCAGTGCTATTAACATCTACACTGTATGTATTACAGAATAACCCCAACTACACATCGAATTGCCAACTATGGTTGTCACTTAGTCATGTATATCATTATGGGAGCTCATTCTTACTAATGATGGCCCAACATGAAACAATGTCACTATCTCTTGTGTCGCATGTCACTAAGGGCCAAATATACCCATGTCGCTGTGTGGAATTTAGTGGTCCACCACCATAAACATAGCAACTACTATGGAACAGTGAGACCTCGATAATCCGACCACCCTCCTTTCAGGAAAATCATGACTGGATCCCAAATCTCCGGGATCATTGAAGCATATTTATATGCTTATGTATAGAACTGTCCCTGATTATCGAGGGTGCCGGATTACTGCACTGAAAATCCATAGGTTGAAAGGATTAGTCAGTACAGACTATCCTAGGTTCGTCATATGTGTGTTAGTCACAATGGCAAAGTTATGTTCAAAAATGACTGAGGGGGTCAGTCAGTAGTGGCTAACCTAGGTTCACCATTGGTATGTTGTATTTGTATACCACTAGTTGGTGCCACCTGTAAGATACAATGGTCACCACTCAGTGGCTGCTCCTGGAATTTAAAAGACTAAGGTGGGTTGGTCAGTACTGATCAACCTGACAGTAATAACTAATCTAGGTTGGCCGTACAGGGAGCCTAAAAATGACTAACTAGGTTAGGTACTAATGACTGAGAGGTTGGTCGTATAGGGACGCTAGGAATATCAGTGTGGAGGACTGATTATCCAGGTCTCACATGTACTTACCAAGCTGTGTGTGCCCCTTGTGAACACCAAGGTACAAGATACAGCAAAGTAGGAGGTTCCTGGCAGCCATCTTGTCTGTCTGTGACTCAGCGTTATTGTGTATCACCACACATCTACCCCATGTATGTCTCTATACTAAGAGGCATAGGGCCAAAAAGAAAAAAGTTAGTTTCAGGTCACCCGACCGACCCTATGACAACTGGGCCGACCCTACGTTATTTATGCAGTTTGAAGAATTTTCATATGTTTACATATTTTTGTTAAAAAGATAATATGAAATTGAAAGGCGGCATGTTACATGGATTTTTGAACAATTTTGAATACATTTTCATATTCTAGACAATTTTGGTCACTTTTTGGATATGCAGACAGGATGGCTAGAACTTTCATGTAAAAAAAAAATTAAAAATAAAAGTCTGACTTATCGACCCTAGACTTCCTACCCATGTAACCTGAAACAAACCTTTTCTTGGCCTGATAACATGTTAACGTCAATTACGCTATTTGCCAAATGACCTATTATGTATATAGACCATGAAATGTATATAAGCACGTCCCAATTAGGTTAGGTTTTTATTGGTTGATGTATTTATCAGTTGGAGTCCTTATACACAGAGAGAAAGGTGTCAACTGTGTCTCCCACGTGGCTCTGGTAGAATAGAGAGTCAAACAGCTAATGACGCTGCTTATATGAAGGGTCAACTTGGGTTGACTCTCTACTATCAGTGTCAACTTGAGTTGACTCTATTATCAGTGTCAACTTGAGTTGACTCTCTGCTATCAGTGTCAATAGCAGAGTCAATAGCTGTTTGACACTCCATTTTTGTCAGAGCCACGTGGGAGACACAGTTGACACCTTTACTTTTCTGTGTGTAGTTCTGTCAGGGTTCTTTAGAATAGCTGTGGATTAACCCTTTAAGGATAGATGTTGATAAAAGGCACCAATGCAGCCCCAACAACTAACTCACCAGGTCTGTATTCATGGTGGATCATGTATCTCCGCCCCGTAGAGTTGGCATGACACTAGAATGCAGCACTGACGTGCAAGGGCATGATGCATTAAGGTATCATGTCGCCCTTGATGCATTAAAGCAGTTAGAGATTTACAATAATTTAACTCCCTCAGTAGTATATATTGTATCGGAACGGGACCATGCTTGAGTACTGTTTATTACTCAATCGATATGCAGCCAATCAGAGGCCGCCATTTGGTCACGTGACCCCCTCATTTGCATAATTACGTAATAGGCCACGCCCCCTTGATCACCAGCCAATCAGAGGCCGCCATTTGGTCACGTGACCCCCTCATTTGCATAATAGGCCACGCCCCCTTGAATAGAACGACCCCCTTATTGCTAACAAAGGAACGACTTTGAATTACACAAAATGAGACTACCCTCTTTTGTAGGGGGTTAGTGGTAACTCGACTTAAATTAGAGTATTAGGGAGAGCGCGCGTAAACAACAAAACGCGACTACACGCCGTCTTAGACTGTCTTACGGACCGGAATAACAATAACCATAGTTACCTTGGTTACTGTTGATGACGCGTAATGAGCAACGTCGTCAAAATTAAGCTGACGTCAGCGGTCGGCTAGCCAGACAGTTTTTTTTGTCAAAATGACCGGAGCAGGTCGCTCAAGAGATGGTGATGGATCTGGTCACAAGGATACTGAAAGAAGGTCTACCTAGAACCACCGCGCTGGTTTGAGCGCAGGTATCAGTCATCATGGGACCCTTGACGGGTGGGTCCTCCCCATGCAGCCGTATGTCGAATTTAAGAAATGTCCATGTCACATGTCACTAAGGGGGAAACATTTTTGAAATATTTATTTAGAACCCAAATTGAGCATGCTGGTACATTTTAAGGACCCAGACACTGCAAAGCCGGGTACCATCCAAGAACTTTTTTTTTTTTGCGAAATGTTTAGGCTTGAAATGGTACTTTTCTGATGCACTCTTCGAACATTTTTTCTCATGTCACTATGGTCCATGTCACATGTCGGACTTAAGAAATGTCCCATGTCCCATGTCACTTAGATGCCCATGCCCCATGTCGATTTTTTAAGATATGACCGTGTCGTCGTATCGAATTTAAGAAAATGACCATGTCACCATATCGAATTTAGGGGTCTAGGGACATCAGCATGTCCGGCTATCCTCCACAAATTTAGCTCTAAAATGTTTATTTTTTGGGCTGATTTTTCATCATTTTTAAAAAACAATAGGATGTTGAAATGTTTGCTGTTGTAAATGGAAACAAAACAAAACAAGCGCATGGTTAGATTATGTCACATTGTAGTCGCGGATCCGCTCGTGGCTTATCCAGCCTCTTTGTGGATCCGCGACTGACAATGTGTCATATACTAATCACCTGGCGTTTACGGTATTATATACTAAGGTATGAGACAGTCCCCACAGAAAAGGTGTCTAAAAGCGCTGTGACCTGATTAAAATGACGTCAGCGGCGTCTGCTCGTCAGCGCCCAGCTGTAGGACATGACATCCTGCTTTGCTGGATGTTTTGAAATATTTTGATTTAACTGATAATACCTGATAACAAGCCTCTGAAGCAGTTTGATCGATTCTCCGGTGTATTGCATAACAAATATGTGTTCCAAGACACAGACGGATAGTCATCGCAAGGTCATAGGATCCGTATCCCTAGTATACTTAAGGTCGGTATACACGGCACGTCTTCAGTAGACTAGACAAGACAAAACATGAGCAGACAAATATCCGGTGACGTTTTGTCTTGGTCTCGTCTTGTCTGCTGGACATGATACACAGCTCATCATCCAGACCTGTCTGCTAAAGTCTTTAGTGAAAATCCTAGTGTAAAAAAAATTCTATCCCTATAGTAAGTAGGACAGTTGACAGTGGGACGATTGTCACAAGACCATGAGAGCTACCCTTATTGGCTGAGTAGCTCACAACATGTCGTGGGCAGTCTGGAGCTGGGTAATGTGACATACATAGCTTACAACAAGCAGCCCGATTTTTGACCCGTCCCAGTACGTGTTCTCTACTTTCCATTGATTAGCTGCTTCAGCAAATAGCGCGGTCTAGATGACGGAGGAGCTAAAGCTCTGTCTAGAGAGTGGAACTTGACTATAGACTCAGTACTAACTGAACGCCCGGTTAGTAAACTCCGTTCACCCCTCATGTGGGTATATGTACAACTTCGGGTTCTTCACTTTACGGCTTGACTAAAACTGAGACGCATCCATGATAAACTCTAGTATTTTTTTTTTCTTTTCTAGGATCGAGAGATTTTAAATGGGGCGGTTATCTAAATAGCGTGGAACTAAATCAGGCTGCGGCAGATAGTATCTCTGCGCACCTCAAGACTCAACGTAGCTTTCACTCTCCAGCAGAGGTTTAGTTGTCACTAACTATGGGTGGCGACCATTATCCACCGGCGGATATTGGAGAGTGTTGGAGAGCTGAAGCCTACAGAGATATAAATCAATCGCTCTGGTGGAGACAACTGTCGGAAATATCTCGCCATAGATTGGAACCAAATACTTATCTAATGGAATCGTTATCAGTTTCAGTTTTCTTGCCATACAAATTTATTCCCACTCTTCACGTGGTGATAGCTGAAGGTTACTCGTCGTAGGTACGTGTGACCAGAACACACTTTTTTTTTTCTTTTTGTTTTGGCGCGGGTTGACAGATTGTACCGTACTGTCGCGATAAAGTGCTCTGAGGGAGCGCTTTTTCAATTCGGTGAAGTTCTTACTCAGGAGCTTATACAAACCAGGCGCTGGCGCTTATTCAAGGTCGCGATTTTAGTGCTTAAGAAAAAACATTTGGAGGCTCTTATACTCCAGCGCTTATTCAAGACCGGCGCACTTTCAACACTAGTTGCTTTATCGCGACCGTACGGTATGACTGCGGTGTCACAAGTTCCCAAACTCCAAATAAGGAAGAAAAATGACGTCGCCTGCCTGCCTCATGAGCGTCATAGCGTCGTCGAAAATAGTGTGACGTCAGCTGATCTCAGGCGGTTAGGAAGTCAGTTTGACAAAATGGCTCACCGAGTGAACTTCTTGGTCGTTTCTCGATCTGTGATCGAGGTGGCCGTGGAGAAAGAATTCGCAGCCGCACAACAGAGAGAAGAGGTAGAGAGACAGCGTGCTGCTGCGGAGGAGGGTGTGGCGGATGAGTTGATGACGGAGCTCGCGGATCAACTCATCCGGCAGTCCGTCGAACAGGCCAAGCAGCAGGTCTGCAGGGAGCAAGGCCTACCGCCCGCCATCCTGCAGATGCTGAAGGACTACGACGTGATATGACTACCACCACACCCTCCGCCTCAGCAGCAAGTTCCCTGCTATCATCACTAACGGTCCTTTTCAGGACCACCCGCTTATCACAAAAGTTGAAAATCAATCTCAATATAATATACGCATCAGAAAAACCCCTAATAGTCTCTACACTGAAACCCTCTTGAGTAGGTAGGTCGGGTTGGTTTTTTTTAGGAAGGGGCATCAGGTCATCATGTGGAGGTCATCAGGTGTACTGTGAGTGTCTGTCTGTCTGTCTGTCTGTCTGTCTGTGGTTGGGTGTGTGTGTGTGTGTGTGTGTGTGTGTGTGTGTGTGTGTGTGTGTGTGTGTGTGTGAGAGAGCGTGTGTGTGTGTGTGTGTGTGTGTGCAGTGCGCGGCGTGTGTGTATCATGTTGTATGATGGTATCATGATGAATGTGACGTCGTATCGGGTCTAATCATGAGGGGAAGGGGTTAGGCCGAACAAAAAAAAAGTTGTGTTCCGGTAACCCGACCGACCCTATGATTTTGGCCCGACCCTAATCTTTTTAAACTTTTTTTTTAGATTCTCCCTTATGTAGAGGGGCCCCCAGACGGGTAAAATCGACAAATCGACATGACCCTAGTGACATGGGACAAGACCTATTCCTTAGAATCGACAAGTGACATGGGTATTCCTTAGAATCGACAAGTGACATGAGGGGTAGTGACATTTTTATAGTGTCAGTGACAAGGGACAAACCACTTTTCTTAAAAATCGACAAGGGACATAGCCATTTCTTAAAATCGCCAAGTGACACAGCATCCCCCCGTCTAGGGGCCTATGTAGGGTATCACCAAAAGGGCTTAAAACATACATAATGACCTTCAGCTATCTCAATTCTTATCCTTTGAAAAAGCCTAGAAGGGTGGGAAAATTCTTTGTATGTAAAAACAGAACTGATAAGGGTTTTTAATTAGACAGATATTGGTTCTACACTATCAAAAATAACCACTCAGTAAAAAATGAGATTCTGACATATTTGGCATAGAAAGAGATGGAATCTGGCGACCTAGATGGATTTGACATGTAGCTATGTATTGTATGTTCCATTCTATTTCATTTCTAGACTGTTTTGAAATATTCCTTAGTATTGATATTTTTGAAGTTTTACTATCTTGAAACGACGCCTGTTTTAGGCGTCTCCTAAGACTCAGGGTGGTAACCCTGAGTCAATAAAGGAGAGAGAAACATTATAGAGATATATTTTTCCTCTGTCTATAGAACTGGTTCGGGCTCAATTCTATAATACTATAAAGTTGTACTCAATAAACCCTCCCAGAATAACACACAGTTATCGCCCACTATTTTTGAGTTACTGCCTATTCTCCAAGCACAGACTTGGCTCGCTCATAGTTCCGGTTGATCTCTCTCAGCAGCGCACGTGGGTGTCTATGCTCGGAGAAGGGTTACCGCCCCCTATGTTTGCAGCCAGAAACTTCTCCTGTTCAGGACTGTTCCATGTGTCAGTCATAACAGTTGATGTAGCCTATTATCTTAAGACTAAGAAACAACCTAAGTTGTTTCTCATCACTAAGCAGTGAAAAAATATGACGAGAGCGTTTTTTTTTTACTTGGGGCTAAAATACATGGGAAAATTTGGAATTTTCGCGATCAATTTTCACGTTTCAGTAATTCGGAAAAAAGTTGTTATAATGCAAGTTATTCCTAGCTGACTGCATTACTGACAGCATAAGCTTTTAATTTGATACCAAAATTTGCCGCCTAGTGTGACTCGTTCTTTTCTGTACATTATTAAAATTACGTATCTTGTTTTCAAATACTCCAAACACATTGCGTATTACCCCATCTCAATCTACCTCCCAAATTCCTAGATCCACACATGCGACATTTGAAGGAGGTTTGGTACAACATATAAGCTGCAAGTTATACACAGGGATTAATAATAATAAGGCCCCAGACGGGTAAAATAGACAAGTCAACAATGTCCTGTTTTAGCCAATATGGACAAAGAGACACGGGGGTGCTGGGAGTTGGCGACAAGGGGCAAGACGGGCAAGACTACTTCTCAAAATAGACAATGGACAAGACCTAGTTCTTAAATTCGACAAGGACCATTGGCATCTCTTATATTCGACAAGTGACACATGTACCCCGTCTGTGGTCCTAATATAGATTTTTCTAAAGTAAATTTTCTGCACCGTGTGACAACGACCGATCAGCTAGATAGCAGAGATTTCCCCAACCTATTTGGTTATTTTTCTATTCAGTTTTTGATCAGACTCTATATTATCGTGTTTTTTTTTTTTTTTATTCATAAATAATATGTAGACTTGGAAAAAAAAGAAAAAAAAAAAGAGAGCTGACACACAAACTCCGACTCTCCCCCCTCCTACTCCCATGTCGCTGTTTTGCCACTAAACCCAAAGACCCACCCACCCCGTAGGAAGGGGTGACGTTTGTGAACGTTCCCTTAGTCTTCTATTCTTTATTTATTGTGTGGCCCCTAAAGAGGGGCCAACCAACTCTGATTGAGTTGGTTATATGCTGCGCAACATCGGCGTAATTAATTACGCCTCATGTTAAGCAGCATGGATCACTCTAACAGACTGGCCTCAAAAGCCCCGTTGGACGGGGGCCCTGTGGCACTGTCAGAGACGAGTTGATCCTTTTTCAGATTACCGACTCGGTGAGAGGTTCTGACTATGTACATCTTTTATAACGCCTTAGATATGGTGTGGTATTTTCATCTCGCTATAGTTTAGTTGATATTTAAAGAAACTGTCTCATTCTATCAGAAATACACAATATTGAATTGTTTTTTTATATTTAATATATTAGAAGCGCGCTTTGTTGCCTATATAGCTCATTATGCATTAAAATGTTCGTGAGCATCGTAGGAATGTACAAAATTCCTATTGTGGCGCCATCTGACGAAAGAGCGGGGAACTATACTAGCGCGTTCGTTATTCGCATCTTTGACAGCGACTAAGAGACGCTCAAACTGTCTCTTATTTAGTTTGAACTTATCACAAAATTGTCTTTGATAGGTCGTAGATTGACTTCTGACTTTTTTTTCTTTTTTTTTTTAGTTAGAATAAAAAAAAAACAAAAAAAACCAGTGACGCCGACACAGACCTGCACATTAACGCGCTCCACCGTCTTCAGAGGGTTAAGTCTATAGTACAGTAGATTCTACTGTGTACTTACACTAACAGTGCTACATATACATACCCGAGTTCTAAGTGGGGTTTTTTTTTTTTTAGAAAAAAAAGTGATCTACTCACCCATTTTTTTTTAGACAAACCGCTATTAGTAGGTAACCTGTATAAACCATACCGCAAACATCTGCCTCGTGACTGATAGTGTACCAGAAGAAAAGGTGGGCGGTGGTGAAGTGCTGTTGCAAGAATAATTGAGGCTCTTTATATAGCTGAGAGAGCGAATGTCCTAATCTTGTTTTCACCTTGAGCCCCACCCTCTTCCAGAGAGGAAATCATGTACATGTATATGGGCTTATAGCTGGTGAATAGATAAGGCGGGACAACTGTGTATACAAAGACTACAGGGGGTGTTTTAACGACAGGTGTGACGCGCCAGCCCGTGGACGGAGCTTTTGTTTTCACCTAGAGAGGGGATCAAGAGTGTATACAAAGCCTACAGGGGGTGATTAACGCGGCCGGATGACTGCATGTTTTGTTCTAAGCCTGTTTTGTTTTCAGCTAGATCCCCCACCCTCTTCTAGATCCATTCCACCCTTAAATCAATCTGATAATTGTCATAAAGGGAGTAATGCGCATTACACATGTATATAGGATTATAGCTGGGTAAGAGATTAAGACGTTCAAACTGTGTATACAAAAAAAAAAGCCTACAGGGGGTGTTTAAGGCCGGGTGTCATGCACCGGTGAAGAGTTAAAGCGGGTCAACTGTGTATACAAAGACTACAGGGGGTGATTAACAACAGGTGTGACGCGCCAGCCGGTGGACGGATGACTGCATCTTCTAAGCTTTGTTTTCACCTAGAGAGGGGGTCAAGAGTGTATACAAAAGCCTACAGGGGGTGTTTAACGCGGCCGGATGACTGCATGTTATGTTCTAAGCCTGTTTTCAGCTAGAGAGGAACCTAATCACCTAGGCCCTTTCCACCCTTAAATCAATCTGATAAAAAGGGAGTAATGCGCGTTACATGTATATAGGATTATAGCTGGGTAAGAGATTAAGACGCTCAACTGTGTATACAAAAAAGCCTACAGGGGGTGTTTAAGGCCGGGTGTCATGCACCAGCGGGCGGACGGATGTCTGCCACTCTAGCTGTGACTACAAGCGCGTGCGTGTGGTAGACAGCTTAAATCAAACAAGTTAAGCTCCTTATAGCTTCCTACTGACTGCGGATTCGAGTCCTTGAAAGATGGTCTTTTGTTTTTTCATCTATTTCCTCGGGGAGTCCAACAGGATTAAAGATGTAACGAACCCGCACCTACACAGGTAGACAGCCGGTCGCCTTCCTAGTGAGAGTTTTTTTCATGAGTTAAGAGGCTTATCTCGGAGCCTAGTACATAAGCGAGAGTGAAACATCGATCCCACACACTTCTTCTACCACCTTCAGCATGGCGTCATCAGGAATCACTCTACGTTCTACCAAATGTGAGCATCCCAACACTACTACAGAGCAGCGACAACACCACACGGAGGAGACGACCATGGTTACTGATGAGTTAACAAGTAGCAACGTCGAGGTTCGTTTTTATCAAGATTCGTACGGGTGGCTGGATAGTGTGAGGGCTACTTCTGCAGCTGTTGCTGCTGCTCGTGCAAGACGTGAAGCTCTTACCGCCGTTCGTGCTACACATACTGCATAAGAAGTCCCTAATGCTGCTAACAACGCTGCTGTTACTCTCGCCACTGCTGCTCGTGCTGCTAATGTTCTTGCTACTGTTACCGCTCTTGCTGCCGATGCTGCTGCTGCTGATGCTGCAGCGACTGCTAACGGTGTCGCTGTTGCGGCTGCTGCTAGGGCTAGTGCTATTAATGCTTGTACAGCTGCTAAAAACATAGCCTGTTTCGCTGATACTAGTCGCAATGTCGCTGTTGCTGCTATTGCTGATGCACATTATGCTGGGTTACGGGCTGTTGCTTTTGCTGATGTTGCTGTTGATGCTAATAGAGTTGCTCAGAGCACTGCTACTGCTGCTGAAGATGCTGCTGCTGCTGCTGCTGCTGAAGATGCTGCTGCTGCTGCTGCTCTAGACACCTATGACGCTGCTGCTGCTGCTGCTGCTGCTGAAGATGCTGCTGCTGCTGCTCTAGACACCTATGACTAAACTTAGTAGGTGTTATTTACAAACAAGAGAGCCACGTGGTGTTGTTTACAAACAAAGAGAGCCACGTGGTGTTGTTGTGGCTTATTATGCAAATGAAGAGGCCGCGTGACCACGGGCTGTTGCTTTTGCTGTTGATGCTGCTGCTGCTGCTCCTGCTGCTGCTGCTGCTGCTGCTGAAGATGCTGCTGCTGCTGCTACTGCTGCTGAAGATGCTGCTGCTGCTGCTACTGCTGCTGAAGATGTTGCTCCTGCTGCTACTGCTGCTGAAGATGCTGCTGCTGCTGCTGCTGCTGAAGATGCTGCTGCTGCTGCTGCTGCTCTAGACACCTATGACTAAACTTAGTAGGTGTTGTTTACAAACAAAGAGAGCCATGTGCTGTTGTTGTGGCTTATTATGCAAATGAAGAGGCCACGTGACCACGGGCTGCTGCTGCTGCTGCTGCTGCTGCTGCTGAAGATCCTGCTCCTGCTGCTACTGCTGCTGAAGATGTTGCTCCTGCTGCCACTGCTGCTGAAGATGCTGCTGCTGCTGCTGCTGCTGCTGCCTATGACTAAACTTAGTAGGTGTTATTTACAAACAAGAGAGCCACGTGGTGTTGTTTACAAACAAAGAGAGCCACGTGGTGTTGTTTACAAACAAAGAGAGCCACGTGATGTTGTTGTGGCTTATTATGCAAATGAAGAGGACACTTGATCAAATGGAAACTTATTATGCAAATGACGGAGTCACGTGACCAAATGGAAGCCTCTGATTGGCTGGTGATCAAGGGGGCGTGGCCTATTATGCAAATGAGGGGGTCACGTGACCAAATGGCGGCCTCTGATTGGCTGGTGATCAAGGGGGCGTGGCCTATTACGTAATTATGCAAATGAGGGGGCGTGGCCTATTACGTTATTATGCAAATGAGGGGGTCACGTGACCAAATGGCGGCCTCTGATTGGCTGCATCTCGATTGAGTAATAAACAGTACTTAAGCATGGTCCCGTTCCGATACAATATATACTACTTCCCTCCAACAAGTTAGTTGCAGATGGCCTCGTGACTAGGTCATGGTTGGCCGAGTAGGTTTTGAAATTTAAACTTCCTGGTGTTTTCTGTAAAGAGCAGGCATGCCAAGGTTTCTATTTCTCTCTCTGGCACGAGAAAGGCATGAGATATTCCCAAGAATTGTGAACATGTCCTTAGTACAATCAGAACTTGGGAATTGAACGTTCGTAACTGGGTAGAATCCGGGTAGGTCACAATGACACAAGAAGGGCACGGGTATTGAACATTCGCAACTGGGTAGAATTCTACCCAGTTGCGAACGTTCAATTCCCAAGTTCTGATTGTAATAAGGATATGTTCACAATTCTTGGGAATATCTCGTGCCTTTTTTGTATCCTTGTGACCTACCCGGATTCTACCCAGTTGTGAACATTCAATTCCCGTACCTTTCTTGTGTCATTGTGATCTACCCGGATTCTACCCAGTTGCAAACGTTCAATTCCCAAGTTCTGTTTAGAGGGTATATATATATATATATATATATATATATATATATATATATATATATATATATATATATATATATATCAATAGGGCGTTAATGATCTGAAATAAAGGCCTTGGGAAGATGAACTGAATCCTGGTATTGGTAATTGGAGTTGAGCATGCTTCTGGGCTGAGTCGGTATAATATGGAAAGCTTCTATTGCTGGGGGTAACCAGGGTATGTTTGTTTGTTTGTTTGTAATTCTTTATTTATACTGTCCAATTCATAGGCTTATAGCCTGTATTATTGTAAAGAACAGTGTATGATTATGGTTACCACTGATCAAGCTCATCATGACTCTTAGTATGTAAAATACTATTATCTCTACCTTATGAGATCATTGCAATGCATGATCTCGCAGGCATAGTGGGTCGAGACCCCCTTTCCCCCCTCCCCCATCTAGATATCTGGGAGTATCTCTGCACTGCTTGATAAAGCCCAACCTGCTGGAAAGCCCGGACGGTGAAAAACCTGGGTATTCCAGAAATATGAGATGCATGTAGGTGGACAGGCAGATCCGTGGTGTAGCGGTTAGGATACTGGTCACATGTGTAAGAGACCCAGGTTCAATTCCTGAGGGATCTAGGTGAGAACCTGCCAGGGCTGCATTCATGCATCATGAGCACCAAGAGCATGATGTACTAATGCATTATACCGTCCTTAAAGGTTTACTTCATTGTGCCCTTTAGCGTCCTGATTCATGAATGCAGCCCTTGCAAGCCTGCATCTATACCCTTTAGGGTCAGCATGATATTTAAATGCAGTAGTGATGAGTTACTCAACGAAGGGCATAGTATATTAAAGTACTGAAGGGGACTCGAATCCCACTCGAATCGTAGTTATGTAAACGCCTGTACTCGTAGTTCTCGACCTGACGTATCTATATAGGGGGCGTGAGTGGTTGTGAGAGGGTGCTGCTATCGGGTGGGTCGAAGGCAGACCAGCCAGGGTCTCCAAATGAATAGAACCGACTTAGCTTGATTGTATAGGAACCGGAAATAAAACCTCTCTTTTGCATCGAGAAATCAGAGAACCTTCCGAGTTGTCTATTCTGTGAACGAAAAATCTACAGTACCAATCAGTCCTTACCCCAAAAAAGATGACATAATGCATCATGCTCTTGGTTGTCATAGTGCATAATTAACAGGGCTGCTTGCATTCATATAATTATATGAATGTATGCTGCCCTGCTGAGTAACTGCATTTGTGCATCATGCCGACATGATGTGCAAATGCAGCCCTGGCAAATTACTCACCGGGGCTATATTGGTCATTATCAACTGGCACCTTTTAGCGGCATGCCCCATTAAAGGGTTAAAGCCCCATGCATGCATATCTTTAATAATCCTCAAAGGGTATACATGCAATAAAGTGTTAAAGGGGCATTCTCACCACTCGTACTTACCACATAGTAGACTAGAACAGTACTAGAATTGTGAGTGGGATACGCTCTATGAGAATGCCACTTTAAGGAGAGAGCAGCCGTTCCAGTATCTCACCTGACAATGACTCAGCAGATATCTGCCTCTCTTGTAACATGTATAATTATAGTGGCGCCCTGAGATTTGGTTATATTGATTTTATGCAACATTCAAAGAGGTCGCTGCATTCCTTCTCCCCCTCCCTACACACACATTTTGAGAGAGGTATTACAGCATACCTCCGCCTGTCAATTCTTGGACATTGGGAGACCTTTTACTTACAATTGGTCAGTTTTTGGGAAACCTATCTATACATTTGCTGCTTAGGCCAGCTGGTGGGGGATCAAGTATAGTGCCTGGGAATAGCCTACCTGGTAGTTCTGGCTGTCGGCTTAAAGCTGCAGCAGCTTAGGCCAAATAAAAAAAAAGGTTTGTTTCAGGTAACATGGGATGAAAATCTAGGGTCGGTAGGTCGGATTTTTATCTTTTTATTTTTTTTTTTACTTTTTTTTTTACAGCCCCTCTATGCTACCAAAAAATTGTAAAAATCGGGGGGAAAATCCAAAATTTTTGAAAACTAAAATTGACCCCCAAAAAAGTGTAGAAATATAAAAATGTCTCCAAAATGGCATAAAAATAAGTAGGATCGGCCCTGTTTTGATAGGGTCGGTCGGGTGACCTGAAACAAACTATTTTTTTTACTTTGGCCTTAGAGTATTTTATACTGCAGAGGTGGGTCTGCCCTAGAAGCAGGACACTCTGCCTGATACTAAGAGCCACACCTATATACCAGCTCCCTCCACAGTGAGTACTGGATTTGTATCAGGCTACACTACACATTTACTCCATGCAGTATTAGCAGTCTACTCTAGGCACTGGGAGCAGAGGGGAGGAACTCTAACTTGTGATTAACACAACTAGATACCAAATATGGTAGGTGTGTATGTGTTTGTGTGTGTTTGTGTGTCTATGGGATATACTAAGAAATGTCATTATTATATCATTATGAGTCAATCTTTGAAACGTGTACTCTACACCTTAATCATGATCCTAGGTAAACTAGCTTGCATTGTTACCACATGTGTTCAGATTTTGTAATCCTGACCCACATATTGACATTGGAGGGAGGGGTCATTATTTGGAGTTGCCGGATAATGGGTGGTGGCGGTGGAGGAGGGGGGGGGGTGGTCCAAAGAACATCAATGCTTGATGACAAGGGGGCAGGGACAAAATACTTCAGCAAAATGCCTGTGTGTTACTACAATCTAATGGTGGATGGGGGGGATAATATCTTTGAGGCAGTCTTTGAGGGTGAGGGCAGAAAACTTCAGGATAATTTCGTCACTACTAATTTTATACTGTAGCAGGGTATGTGCCCCTCTAAGGTGGTACCCATTGGTACCAGGGGAGCATGCATTGAGTACAATGATGGAATGATAGAATCTATCAGCTAAATAAGACACTATTACCTTTATATAGATATATTCCATTTTTATATTTAGGCAAAATCAAAGTGTTTGAGGCAACCCCACACTATATCCCAACTGGTCTTAGTGACCTGAATAATAGTCTGCCTTCAGGAAGTGCCTGAAACACACCTTTTCTGGGCCTTATATATGAATATTCAGAATCAACCCTTAACAAAATATTAACTTTATTGATTTAATTGAATGTTAGAGGACTGTAATATCATCAAAGAAATATTTAATTTCTCTTCTTAAATCAAATCTAAAATAAGATATTTATGTATATATAAATTGTTGGGTAATTCGAGGACGACTTATATCTTCTGATATATCTTCTAAGCAATCTCTTGATAACTGCAATCATTTGTAGATCATTTGTTCAGACTAATCAACTTCATGAATTAAGATTGGTTGAATTGATGTCTGCAGTCTGTAGGTATGGAGGAGGTGCGGCTGGATGGGAGGACCGTTGTTGTAACAGGAGGCAATGGCGGCATCGGCTTCGAGACCGCTATGGACATGGCAAGAAGAGGTAAGACAACTATAGCTGGGACTCCACTACCCACTTTATTATCAGATCAGACCTATTCTCACAAATTGGAACCAAACAGAGGTAAATATAAACGAACCCTGAAGCATAGGGTAGTTTATATTTATATCCGATCTGTGTGAATAGGTCCGATCTGATGACAAAATTGAGTAGTGGAGTCCCAGCTTATTTCTGTGACAAGTGAAATCTGAATAAATATACTTTTGCTGCTAGATTAATATTTACCATTGCTGCTAGATTCATGTTTGAACCTTTTGTGTTAAAAGATAATTTTCCTATCATGTCAGTAAAATAAAAAGATTGAATATTGCTATTATCCCTTCAGAAAACAATATAAACTATTATTTTTGCTACTCAATTTGAAAACTAATCTGAATAGCCCATGCTTCAGAATTTATGAAAAACTGAATTTACCATGAAGAATTGAAGAAAACTAATGATGTACCATTTTGTGAGCTCATGAACGTAAAGATTCACCAATAATCCCCCCCAGGTGCTCGTGTAATTGTGTGTTCCCGGAATCAGGCCAGAGGAGACGAGGCCGTGACCGATATCAAGAACAAAACAGGAAACGAGAATGTTGTATTAGGACTTCTAGATTTGGCATCCTTTGAGTCCATCAGGAACTTTGCTAAACATGTCCTGGAGACCGAACAGCGCCTTGACATACTCATCAACAATGCTGGTAATGATTTAATTGAATTAGATTAAACAATCAGAACCAAATTATTTTATGGGGAAAGCTACTCCTCTCCAATATAGTGAGCTTGATGCATGTCCCCTTTGATATTTAGATACCATGGCAGGGAGGTATAGACATTACTGTAAAATCTCACTTATAAGTCGATTTTTATTCGGAATTTTCTTTTACTATAGGTAGATCTTTTCCTTCAAAAGTCCAATAGACGTATAAGTGAGGTTTTGAAAAAATATAAACTTTTTAGGGGCCTAAAAATATTAATTATAGATACTGTAAAATACACATTTTTTAGGGGATTCCTTTCCTCTATAAAACCTGCTTCTTTCTCTACAAATAGGCGCTGGTTGTAATATGGGCAGATATTGCTATAGGTCGAATTTTTTCCTCGTAATTCCAATTCGACCTGTAGGTGGGGTCTACTTATAAGTGAGGTTTTACGGTAAGCTTGGGACAGTGAGGAATCTTCACCAAAAAAGTATACCCGACCACTATTCATTTCATCATGTGTTATTGACTGGGTGATTAAGTTTGAGTATATTGAGTTTCATCTAAATCAAATTCAGGTTTTATATAGAAGCTATTGGGCCTTTTTATGAGATGAATATTCAACTAGGCCATATTGGTGCAAGAAACTGTTACACAATTATTCACTCATAAATGCATGTTTTGATCTAGATCTTAAATCTATCTCCTTACTGACAGTAATAGTGTTTTTTTCTGTCTAAAACAAAATAACTCTATTTGGCTTATGATTGATGAATTATTTCTCACTGCACAGGTATCATGGCAGTCCCCAAAGCTAAAACGGTTGACGGGTTTGAGACTCAGTTTGGTGTGAACCATGTTGGACACTTCCTGTTGACGTCTGAGCTCCTCCCCCTCATTAAGGCCTCTACTCCCAGCAGGATAGTCAATGTCTCATCCCTCGCTCATGAGAGTAAGTAACGCCACTCAAAAAAAAGTGGTTTCTCATCACCAAGGTCTGAGAAATCTGATGAGGGAGGCTTTTTTTTGGGGGGCTTTTCTTTTTTTTTAACACGCAAGCTAAAATTTAAATGATAATTTACGTTTTTGTGACCAAAATACATGTTATTGGTGAAAATTTAATTGATCTCTAAACATAGACAAAATGTAAGTTATTCATACACCACTACATTTCAGGCATAATTAGCTTTAATTTGATACCAATTATGACAATTTTTGTCCATTTTACGAGTTTTTTTGCAAAAAAAGGAGTTTTCCTCAAATACTAATTTTCATGATGCACGCGGTGATGAAAAACCATTTTATTTTTTTGAATGGCCTAATGTGCCACATTGTAGTGTGACACTGCATGAACATTGACATTCAAGCAAACTTGAAGTGATTCTTTCAGGACCGTTAAATACAGTGAATGCCATGTAAATGTCACGGCAGGACCATTATCACATTTAAGCGGCTTGAAAAAAGTTTAAGTGTGATTTACCACAATTGAAGATGCTTAAAGTGTGATTCTGAGCAGTCAAATCTTTGCTTAAATGCCAATATTCATGCAGTGTAAGACAGAGTGCTGTCTCTTGATTGCTTTTGGTGTTCACCATCATTTGCAGCGTTAACCGCAGTGTCGCTGAATACTGTCAGTATATAACTGGCGTTTCAACTAGCTCTTGCAACCTGCACTATTATCTGCCACTGCCACTGCCAGTGTCAGTAAGAACCAGCCTCAGTGCCAACTGTCAGTGTTACCTGTCAATGTCAACTGTCAAAGTCAACTGTCATTGTCAACTGGTAGTAATAATTGAAGTGTTAACTGCCACTATCAATTGAATGGTCCCTGTCAACTGGCTCAGTCAAATGTGTAAAACATTACTTGTCAATTCATTATATCTCCTACAGTAGATACTTCTATTAGACCTACACTGCTTTATAAATTGATAGAAACAGTCCTTTTATTCATGAATTCTATTTCCATGTTATCCAATCTCTCTGTATTTTATTTTAAAGGTGGTAAGATTGATTTTGATGATCTAAACCATGATAAGAACTACAATCCATTCAAGGTCTACTCCCAGAGTAAACTAGCCAACATCCTCTTTACAAGGGAACTACATCGTCGACTGCTAGGTTAGTATTTTGTTAAAGTGTTTTATTGGGGTTATTTTCTGAACAAGTGTGGCTGTGGCTGCGGCAGCGAACCCACACCAGTAGCGCCTCCTATAGGGTAGAAGCAGATCTAACCCTTCCTGCACTGGCCAGATAACAAACGGTGGGCGCGTAAAACTCCACTCTTGTATATACTCATGAAAATGCTTGCACCCTTTATGTAGATATAGATAATAACATATACAAAAGTGAACTGATATTAACCTAGCACATGCACATTACATTACTTCCGCTACACTGATATTCCTAGACTCCCTATACGACCTATCTCTCAGTCACTAGTGCCTAACCTAGTTAGTCATTTTTTGGCTCCCTATACAACCAACCTAGATTAGTTATTATTGTCAGGTCGGTCACTACTGACCAACCCACCTTAGTCTTTTTACTTCCAGTGGTCATCACAGGTGGCCCCAACTAGTGGTATATAAATACAACACACCAATGATGAACCTAGGTTAGACACTACTGACTGACCCCTTGATCATTTTTGAATATAACTTTGCCATTGTGACTAACACTCATATGACCAACCTAGGTTAGTCTGTACTGACTAACCGTTTCAACCTATGGATTTTCAGTGTAGGACACCTATCTGTCCTGTATGATAATATATGTAAAAGCCACAGAGGAACCAGACAGTATTACCTTATTAGGACTTCATTATTTCGGCAAACCTGGGGTCTAGCCAATATTTTCCAGAGCTGCCAGTCTGGAACCAGGTGGGCTTAGTCCAGCAACTCAACTGCTTAATATGTTTTGACACATTGAATATGATTCAAAACATACTCTTTTGTGATTGATTATTCTCAAAAGTTTTCATTTAAAGTATAATCTTTATGGTGTGTTACAAATATATTAAAAATAATACAATATAATAAAATAAAAGAATTGCCGTTGTTGCAGTGTAAAAAAATGCCTCAGGCATTTTTATACACGGCAACAACCGCAATTCTTGCATTTGAAGGAGCATAATGTCTACATGGTTGGTATATTTGAAGGTGACCCATTCAAGACACCAAATAAACAGGGTGGGAGGATAATGTAACTTTAAATATGGTAGTTACTATGAATTCCTTGGGTCCATATTAGGGGGGTAGGTATGATTATAATCAACCTCAGGAGCATGGAAATGTGTGTTGCTAGGCTGATAAACAATTAGAATAGCTGTTGCTAAGCAACCAGCTGCATTACCAACAAACCAATAGAATCATTGAATTCCTTGGGTCACTTTAGGGGGGTAGGTATGATTATAAACAACCTCAAGAGCATCGATAGGTGTGTTGCTAGGCAGATAAACAATTAGAATGTATGTTGCTAAGCAACCAGCTGCAATAGCAACAAACCAATAGAACCATTCAATTCCTTGGGTCCATATCAGGGGGGGGGGTAGGTATGATCATAACCAACCTCAGGAGCATGGATATGTGTGTTGCTAGGCAGATAAATGATTGGAATTGCTGTTGCTATGCAACCAGCTGCATTACCAACAAACCAATAGAATCATTGAATTACTTGGGTCCACTTTAGGGGGGTAGGTATGATTATAATCAACCTCAGGAGCATGGATATGTGTGTTGCTAGGCAGATAAACAATTAGAATAGCTGTTGCTAAGCAGCCAGCTCCATAATGTCGGCATTAAAAAAATGTACACATGTACATAGAATAATAGCTCATATAGATCTGGATACACCTGGACTCTAATCAACTAATCACAAAAGTTTATTGAAGAGACACTGTTATACATAAATACATAAGATTGCCACTACTGGCAAAATTGATGCACTGGATAGTATGTTTAATACCATTTTTGAGACCAACATTTTCCACAACAATCTCCACTCTAGGATCAGAAATGAACCACACTGAAATACTAATTTCAGAAATATTGTTTTTCCTTTAAATTCAAGTAAAACATTTGCTTTACCATTAATTTACAAGAAATGGAGTTACAGCAGATTTTTGAGAACAGTTGTTTTCCGTTATAATCTTCATCCCTACTCAAGATCCTCCATATTGAAATAATCAATTCCAAACTATCGCTTTACTGAGTACGGATAATTTTAAAACATTTGCTTCAATTTACAGGTACTGGAGTAACAGCTTATTCCCTACATCCGGGAATTGTCAAAACCAATCTGTTAAACAACCTTGATGCTAACTGCTGCTTCCTGTGCATGTTCCGCTGCTGCACCTTTTGCTGCAGCTGCTGCCTGAAGAGTCCCGCGAGGGGCGCTGCCACCTCTATACACTGTGCTGTCACCGTGGGACTCGAGAGCCAATCCGGCAAATATTTCAGGTAGTTTTAACCACTTTTTAACTTAATTATGCATAATCAAGCTGTTAAGAGTCCCGCGAGCGGCGCCGCCACTTGCATCCACTGTGCTGTAACCCCGGGACTCGAGAACCAATCCGGCAAATACTTCAGGTATTTATCTTTAGTATGCTTCAGATAACTCATTATTCCAATAATAAGGTGATTCGTTGAGACAAAAAGTGTATTTTCCATTCCCTCATTATAAGTTAATCAGAAACAACAAAAGGGTTAAAAAATGTTAGAAGTGAAATTTTATTTTCAATGACTGTCACTTTAGAGACTTCTTCAAACCTTTAGTGTTTTTCTCCTTTTTTTAGAATGAATTTCTAGGAATGTGCTATAATTTCAAAAAGAAAAAGCAGAGTGTATCCTCTATTTCATGTGTATAACCATCAGGTGACCCAACAGCTGTTTACAAAAGTTGTTCTCATAGTTATTCCTGGCTGGATAGAATAATTCTGACATTTACAATTGAGTTATCTATAATTATTAATGATCAACCAGTAATTTTACTTGTAAAACCCATTGCCTATTTATGGCACGATCCATCAGATTTAAGCAAAACTCAAGGTCGATTAATGGCCTTTTTTCAGGAGCTTGAGGCAATATTAAGGCAAGCCTAATCTAAAAAAAAGAAAAAGAAGGCCAATAATTTACTTAAATCTTGGGTGAAGTTGCTTAATTAATTGGTTCATACAATAATTACTTTGCAAAAGCAATGAGAATTCTGTCATAAGGTAATGAGTATTACTATGCACTATGTATTTCTATGTTTAGTGACTGTAAGGTGAAGACGCCCAAACCTCAGGGTGAGGACGACGGGGTAGCTTTACGATTGTGGGAAGTCACCGAGGAACTCATCAAGAATGCCAGCTCAGACAATACAACCACCGAACAAACGGCCGAGCAAAGTACCGAGCCAACTTCTGAGCCAAATGCTGAGCCAACCACTCAGTCAACTGCAGAAACAGTGGCATTGTAGCTTAAGTAGTCATAGGTGACAGTGTTGAACAGACAATTCAATGTTTTTAGTAGGATTTGATGTTTTTGTACTAAATTGAACAAAATAAAGTTTTCTTTGTTGATTCAGGTCAAATTTTCCTTTTAATAATTGTGTATTAGTATATCACATGCAGATACTTGGGATTAAACGTATTCTAGTCAGAAGCCAAAAGGAAGATCTCATCTATTTTGATGATTTAAAAGTTTCAAAATGTCCCATAGCGCTGCATTAGCTTTATCAGAAGATAACAATAATATTAAGACCAATACCTTCACAGCAAAATAGTGAATCAATAGCTATAGAGAATAGGAGCTTTCTATGGCTGGTATTATCTAAATTGATTTAGAGAGGTCCACATCGGACCCAGCCTAAAAACTAGATCACTCACACCAATAGGTACAAAAATGCTGCTAAGGGCATATGCTTTTTTTTGTTCACACCTAAAATGTTGGTAGAGTGCACATGAGTATGAGAAAGTTTTTTTCTTTCGCAAATACCAGTAATATATTATTATGCTATATGATTTAACTATAAACACCAGTCAATTTTGTAAAATGTTCTTTATTAACAAATAAATGATATTGAACCCAAAACAAAGAAGTAATAAAATACAAAACACATCAGCTTGGATTGTGCTGCGTTATAAACAGCTGGTTCCGGTAGGGTGTTAGGTTTAGAGTTGGCTCTCTGTTGGCCTGGGCTTGTGTCCAGCTAAGGCCATAAAAGGTGTGTTTCAGGTTACATGGTCTGAAAATCTAGGGTAGGTAGGTCGTTTTTTTTTGTTTTTTTTTTGTTTTTTTTTAAACTTTAGCCTGAAAAGTACCACGAACTACAATGCCGACTCGCCGACGAATGTCTCGACTCATGAACTATCAGATTAACCCTTAAATAGCCCAAAATGACCCAAAATATAAATATTTTTTCAAAATTGCATCAACATTTCTAGGGTCGACCCTGTTTTGGTAGGTAGGGTCGGGTAACCTGAAACACACCTTTTTTTGATTTGGCCTAAAGATGAGCTCCTCTAGACACAAGCATTCCACCGGCTGCTGCCCTGGGAAGAACTCATTGGAGGCTTAGTATAGGTCACAAGGTTTCAGAGCCTAAACTACCATGTAGCTATGAACAATGGCTGCAATATTCCAACAGTAGCCATCGGTAGAACTCTGGTGGCTGTGGTATGATGTATGATATATTTCAGCTTGGACTGTGCTGCTTAATAAACAGCTGGCCACGGTAGAGTTTAAGGTTGAGGTGAGCCCCTCCGTTAACCTGAGCGCGTGTCCGTTTAAATATCAATTCCTACAGACACATAGGGTAAACTGACCTAAAGATAACCAGGTACCATGAGATGTCCACCCTAGTTATGCAGCTATTCATGTATGATATTGTCTTGATTTGTCCCTCGCTTGAAAGAGTATCACTTAAAGTGTACTGTGATACAAAAATATAGGGATTATCATGCATAAATGATTACAAAATTGAGGTGGACATCTCACGGTACGTGGTTACCTTTAGGTCAGTCTATCCTATTGTTTATCAGCTTGGATTGTGCTGCTTTATAAACAGCTGGTTCCGGTAGAGTTTAAGGTTGAGGTGAGACCCTCCGTCAACCTGAGCCCGAGTCCGGTTAAATATCAGTTCCTCCAGACACATGCGCCCCACCGGCTGATGCTCCGAGAAGAACTTGTTAGCAAACATGCCAGGGGCTTTGTAGAGATCAACGAGGTCACTAACACCAAGGATGCAAACATTCCGCACCTGAAATTTGAGAAATATATCAATTGCAATAATTTTCTAAATGCAATAGAATTAAATGCAAATTTCATAATCATGTTCTGGCTTAGTAATTCCCGCACCTGAGAGGTAGGCCCGCAGTGGTGGCCTGCTCAGGTAATCACTGCGCCCCTCCCATACCGATCCAGTAATGTGAGACACGGTCTATCTGATAGGACAAGGGGATGTAGCTCAGTGGTAGAGCAATCGCTTGGCAAGCGGAAGCCCCCGGGTTCGAACCCGGTG
Organism: Harmothoe impar; assembly: GCA_947462335.1. Taxonomy (NCBI): domain Eukaryota; kingdom Metazoa; phylum Annelida; class Polychaeta; order Phyllodocida; family Polynoidae; genus Harmothoe; species Harmothoe impar. The sequence goes on from OX381704.1 coordinate 5,805,778, forward strand.
TCTCCGAAAACGTCATTTTCTGAGAAAGCTTGTCCCTACAATCATATTTCACATACAAGTTGTCATTCAACTTATATATTGATATTATGATACAGTTAAACAATCTGATTGAGGCTTGATTTTGCAGAAGGCATATGTAAGTGTCTTGGAGCACACTATAGTATGCATATACATGTGTACATACATTAAAGTACTAGTTTACTATTGGCTAGACCTTAATATGTTCCTTGAATAATTAAATTTAAGTATTGAGTATTACTGGGTTCAGCATAACCAGTGCAATTAACACATGTAATACCATTAATTATTTTATGTGGAGAAACGAAGTTACTTTGCTTAAGTATCAAAATGGCCGCTCTCCACACCTCCGTGGAGAAACTGATGCTCATTCTCAATGGGGTGTTTCTCCATGATGTCACTGTAATAGCTCTAAAACCTATTTTTTAATGTCACCTTTTGAATATAATCTATCAATAATTACATGAAATAAACACAGAGACCCACTCTAATCAGTCTGAATGCCTGGATTCTCCACTTGTGGTCTCTTGGATCATATCAAATATCATATATGACCCAAGATACCACTCATAGAGAAACCTGTCATTCAAAAAGATCATTGTGGACCTCTGTCTAGTAGTCCCTTGACCAGGGGGGGTACCAGGAGCCGTAGTGCCATCCGCATTGAGTGGCTAGAATGGAAACTCACACAGTCATTCTTAACCATATTTTAAGCAGCTATTACACAAAAGCTATTCAAGTTTAATTTCTGTTGTATTTTGTCCTGGGAAGATTTACCCTTTTGCAAGTTATATTTCAATGTAGCATTATAAAGCGTCTGTCGTTATCTCAATATGAGGGTTTCATTCATGCTCTCTCAATGTAATACAAATGTACTGGGGGTGGGCTATATGACCATGGCCCTCCTACAGTACAGTGGTGCCCCCTCATACCAATCATGTATACTAAAAACCTTTGGACTAGTGGTCCCCACACTGGACTGTGCAGTGTGACCTCCTCCCTGTCCTGTTTGAGACTGGCACTTACAGGCTGGTGCAGCTGCATATAAATGCTACGCGGGATAGAGGGCGCTGTGGGTCTCGGCGCCCCCCCCCCGTCCCTTGACATAAAATAACAGACACAGTACCTTGAGGCTGAACGGTCGACACTTGTACCATTTCTTGTAGCGTATGAAGGTTTCATGAAAGTGCACCGGTGTCTTAGGGTCTCCTGTAACAAAGAGAAAGAGATTCGTTAATATACTGTATTAGCCATACCTGTCGCGCCGGCAAGTTATATAAGGCTGTGTCTCACGAACTAGGCCAATGTTTTTGTCTCCGACTCGGTGCAGTCTCTGACTTGGTGCCATCTCTGACTTGGTGCCATCTCTGACTTGGTGCCTAGTCTCTGACCAGTCTAGCATGATGAGGTCAAAATACCAACAGCAGGAGGCTAATTATAGCTATATAACAACCGCCATAACATTTTTACAAATCCTTGTATATAGATCTATGAGTATAATTTCTTTTAAAACGGCATCCAGTCAGATATGGCACCTGGTCAGAGACAGCACCCAGTCAGAGACCAAAACATTGGCCTGAATTCATGAGACATAAGCCTCAGAGAGTGTCTGGAAATTATTGATTAATATAATTGTAGGGGTTTCATATGCGTACAACTCGAACACAGGTTCCAAATTCGGTTTGAATGCAACAGGTTTTTATTCGATCACAGCCTCAAAAGTACACGAAGGTTTCTACTCGGTTCACTTGTTCTTTCAACCATTCGAAGACACACAGGATTCTATCGATAGTTCGAAGTCTTAACAATACCGGACAGTCAAGCCCTGAGCCAGCATGGCTGGTGCAGGAGCCATAATGTGGGAGGGGTGTAGGTGCCCCTATCAAAGCGAAGGTACGAAAGGTGTGGGTCAGAGCTCGTCCTGGGACGAACTCCCTGAGGTAGCCAACCTCGGCCTCTTATATACCCTGAGCGCGGACCAAGCAGTGTCGACGTGGCACTCCTCCGTAGCGCCGTCTGGAGTGCCCTGCCTGGCTCCGCTACTGGATAACCGAAAGGACATGGCTTAGGTGTTGCCACCTAGTGTCCGTTGGAGGCACTTACCGCTCTGACTCCACGGACCTTATATGTACACGTATTATTCGTGCCCCTACATCACCCCCACCAGATTATAACAAGGGTCGAAATACATCTGATATAATATAATATACTCGAATATAGGAGAATAATATCAGTGTACATGATGACAATACCGGGGTACATTTAAAGGTACGACATACGTTTTACACATACATGTAGAAAGTACAATTTTAGATTTAGACTGACCTGTTACACCAAACAACACTTACATCTTTATGTACATAACAGGGATCTTACAGATCCAACACCATAACGACAAGATAGATACGTGAGTATCCATCTTTAATAAAGATATGAATATATACGAATATATATGTTCTATACTATTTCTAACTACAGTGATCACAGATCTGTATGGTTTTTGTTGAGATACAATATTGATTACTACATTAATCATATTAAGGTAGGTTAAGAGTGCACGATATGTGACTTTTTAGGACGGAATGACACAGAAGTAATGGCTCGAAAATATTTATGTGGGCGAACCGTTCCTGGAGAGGTAATTACGTGAACTATTGGAATTATGAAATACATGGAACCAACATAGGTGTGACATTAACTCTTACAACCAAGGAATGTAGTAATGTTAGCCTCCACATGAGGCAACCGATATATGACTCTATATCCTAAAAATAGATATACTCTCGAAATCCGAATACCAGTTGTTATGTCCAAAAAGAAAATTTTTGGAGATAAAGGTAGGTATCGAACACTATGTACAGTTTTGGTTCGAATCATAGTATATAGTATAAGTTATACTCCTTAAAGTATGAACATTTTTTTTTTTAGACAACGAAGACATTTCTTGACAATTATGCATTTTACACCTGGTTTATGTGTTTTTTTTTTTCGAATCATGACCTTAATCATGGACGTTTTATAATATGAACACAATTATTACGATATCATCGAAACATCATATGCACAAGTCATCAAAAACACAACTGAACAACCGAACACTCAAATTATCTTATAAGTCCTTCACCAAGCCCTGGAGCTCTTCGAGGGACCCACTCCATTGGGTGAGTCCTATCCCGAATACTCGAATGAACTTAACGTTCAGCGCGTTCAAAGTTTTGGCCTGATCATCCAAAGTGTCTTCCGCAGCTTTTTGGAAGGCACGAGCCGTTGTGAGTTCCCTCTTCGATTAATCCAGCTGCTTGGTGAGTTCGATCACCTTATCTGGCTCCGGCTGTTCGTCAATCCGTTGTTGTTCGAAGATCTTTCTCAGTCTCTCGACCTCCTTGCCCTGCATGGTGATGGCATAATCGGCTGATGCCCTTGCCACACAGGCGGCATATCGCTGCATGCCAGCTAGGTGTTCCTGCAGCCATCGTTCATATAGCTCCTTATGCAACACTGCATCCGGAGCCTTCACAGGCTCGAAGTAGTCCTTTGGAAACTGTACCCTCGGACGAATGTTCTCACCACTTATCATCAGGTCATACCACCTATCCGGATCAACTGCCGGTTCTTCACGAACGTTGGGCCTAAAAGGCACGGTGGCTGTGGTGGTAGTGGTGGTGAGCACGGTGTCAGCGACAGATGCTGCTTTCCCTCCTCCAGTAGTTGTCGTTGGTGTGGTGGTAACTGGGTTCGAAGTGGTCACTGGAACCGGGTCCACCACAGGCTCAGTCTGCATGAATGATGAATTCGCACTAGTGGCAGGGGTTTTACGCCCCACCGACTTTGTAGAACTGTCAGCCTTCGGTTTCACCTCATCTACTGCCCGAGGAGTGAGGATGGTGGTCGTCACCACCAAGTCCTTTTTCCCAGGCAGCCCAAAGTGATCCGAATCCCCCATCTCCACGTTCCGGGAGTCCGGTTGGCGAAGGGCATCCCCTACAGAGATACCCGTGGGGAGATTTTTGTACGGATCCCTCTCAGTCTGTACTTCCGGACCAGGAAAGTCCATTGAAGGGTACTCAGCCCTGCTAGCCAGGTTACCAGGAGTCAGAGGACGAAGGGTATGTAGTTGGGAACGACCCTTGGGGGCTGAGAAGTCAGGACCATAGTCAGGACGCAAGTCCTTCAGTGGGGACCGGTGCTCAATCGTTGTCGCGCGCCCTCGTGCTGCAGTTGGAGCACTCGGAGCCGGAACCTCCGATTTGACCTTTTTACAGTCAGGTTCGGAAGTGGCCGGACTCCTGGTTTCACTTCGTTTCCCCGGAAGGGGGTGGGCCGCTCTCCAGTCGTACAACTCCTTGTACAAGGTGCTGTTCAGGTCCAGTCGACCACGTCGATCTGTACGCTGGAAGACAGCTGACTGCTTCAAATTCCTGGTCAACTGGACCTTTCCGAATTGGAAGGTCTCAATCGTGATGGTGTCGAACTTTACTTTGTCTAGGCCTGCCACCAGCGATGCATGGAGATCTCCTACGTTCTTTCTGGCCAACATCATGGCTTGGCCATGACATTGTATCAGGTGTTCGATCATTCTGCCTCTTCGGGTGGTCCACTCTCCCGAACACTTTTTGTTTGCTTTGCCAGTGTCAGCGCAGATGTACATCGCACGGTGGTGCATGTGGCATTCAACCAGATGCCGCATAAATCGAAGACGAGTAGGCATGGGGCGGTTCTCGTGTTTGAAGTAGCTGCGACAGGAATCGAATGGACAATCCTCCCTTACCCCTTCCTTGTACTGGGCCATAGCCCATCGAATTTTGGGGCGTCCCTCATGGTTGTAGTAGGTCTCGGGGAACTGTTTTCGATCCAGCAGCCGATTGAACCAGTTTTCTGTCCATGCGAAGGTACTGGGTGAAGTCATATTGGACCTCATCCATTCCTCGTCATCAGACAGCCCCTCATAGTCCGTTGCTTTGGGACAGGAATACATCTCCCTGGATCGTTTGCAATGTTCCATGCATTCGGGCCTAAATTTCTTGAAGCCCCCGCTGGCATTGCGCCAGATCATCTCTTCCGCCCGAGAGCTCGGAACGTCTGCTGAGGCGTTTGCCCCTGCAGCTGGAGGGGGCGACGAAACCACAGGTGGCGTGTTCGAATGTCCCGACTCGGAGGACGTAGATGGGGAGACAGGTATGGCAACCTGCACTGGAGTCTTGGTCGGGGTTGTTGGAGGGGTCGGAAGTGTCTTGGCGGGTGCCCTAGGAGGCGTCGAAGGAGTTGAAGCCGTACTGGATACCACGTCCACCAACCTCACAGTTGGAGACATATTAATCGCAGTAGTTTGGGGAGGCAAAGGATGAGTGAGACAGGGTTGTCGTGCCTCACTCTTCTTTGCCTTCCGTTTCTGGCTCTTAGAAAGTTCGAATGGGACCTCCTCCACATCCGAAGCGTCGGACAAGGACCGTCCCTTTTGCTGTGGATTGGGGTTCTTCCGGGACTGGGCTCGAGTCATTGGAGTTCTGGGGGCAGCTTGCATAGCTTCCAGAGTTAACCGTAACTGTTCATTGGCTGCCCTGAGTTCATCGGATTCTCTGACCACCTGAGCATAACGAGCTTCCTGCTCAACTGATCCTGAGGTATCCGAATTGATCTCCATCGGAGTCAACTCCACGATAGCTGGATCCTTTTCGAATGGGACTGGTGAAGGTCCCGGAGCTTTCGGAAGAGATTCGGATTGAGACTCAGTAGTCCCAGTGGTAGTAGTTGGTTCTTCGAATGACGTTGTATGGGGAGTACTCAAAGAGCACTCGGACCGAGCGAGGGCAGGTTCGGATACTTCAGACATAGACGGAGTAGATGGAGGAGTACTAGTTTTGGAAGTTTTACGACTACCTCTGGTTTTGGTGAGTTTCTTTTTCTTCCCCTTCGTACTTGTGGTGCTCCCATCACTTGAGGGCACTGATTCCTCCATTTGTTTGGCTTGTTGGAGATTCCGAAAGTTCGTACCGCATCGCAGTAGGATCTGTCCAAAGATCTCGTTTTTGTAGGCACCCCGGATGGCTCCCTCGTAACTCTCTAGCCAACTTCCCTCGTGGTGGTAGAACTCGTGTTCTTCCAGCTTGTCCAGCACCATCGCCATGAGTGTGGGATGGAGCTGCAGCGAGGTGTCGAACGGCGGGTCGCACTCCAGCACTTCCATAAGTTGTTGCTGGGCTAGCGAAACTCGTACGAAGTCTTCCATCTCTTTGTCAGATACTGCTTGAATGGGCAATTTCTGACTTACCTCCTCTAACTCCGGCATCTCGTCTTCCTTCTCATCACCTGCTGCGTTGAGCCGGGTTGATGTGGAATTGTCAATGTCCTTCGAAGCAACACGTTTTGGGGTATTGCGCCACGGCAACTGCCCCAGGTTGACTGTAGCCGGGGGTGGCATGGCCATGCTGTCCCGCTCAGCCGTCGAATAGGATCCGATCCCCGCCACACGGACGGTAACTGCACTCCCGGTGGATTCGGAGGCGGATTCATAATCCGATTCCTGGGCATTGTCGAATTGGCCATCATCCATCCCGAACAGATCTAGCTCGTCGGACTGGAGGCCCTCACCGGGGGTGTACTGCTCCTCCATCGAAGTCGAAAGTTTTCAACGAAAAACGAAGTTTAAAATCGAAGATTTGCGGAGTACGAAGCTCCGCGTGTCCTAATGACACTATGAGCGGGAACTAACCAGGTTGGCGCGTATTATGATGTGGTTTTGGAGACTTTTGGTCGATAATAAGACCCTTCTTCCTCCTCCTTTGCCCTGCAGCGTCCGCGCGTCTTCTTAGCACTGATCCAATATGGCGACCGCCCTTCTTGTCTCGTGATGCCACGCCCGCCGCGGGAGCGAAGGTCAACCAATCAGCGTTCACGCCTCACCGGATAGCCCTTTTCTAACGGATAACGCGGCGGGAGACGCTCGCGTTTCCCGCCACTAATCGAATGGGTAGCTCACCGGAGTGTAATCCTTATTGAGTCAGTTCCACAGGACCAGGGGTACCACTAATCATGAATTCTTCAGGAGTGTAGGCAAATGTCATTACGGGTAACATAAGAATACCCGCCGGATAGATCCGTCTGCCACCCTCAGGGACGTTCATGATCAACACCCACCCTAGTTCTGCTCACTCGACAGCAATTAGGTCTGTACTACCATCATGGGATCGAAACTTCTTGTTGTGTATACAAATTAGGTCACAGCAGTCCCCCGGTTATGCCGTGGACTGCGCCTTAACCCTACCTTGGGTTCTTTAGACCTGGTCGTCCAGGAAGATTCGACAGGATGTCCAGTAGTCGATTGGACAGCCCTCCTCCCCTTCAGACCTTCATTTGCCGAGACTTTTTTTACGCACTTTTTATCCTTCTTGCTAGAAGCTCGAATTGGTAAATTTTTTTTAGGCCTACCCCGGCCCCGCTTTAATTTACCAATACCAGGAGGCATAGGTTTCTTCTCATCTGGGGGTATCACTAGTTTCCTAGGTCTACCAGGAGCACGTCGTTCCGGGGTGGTCGCTCTCCGCTCAGTGTTCTCTGACTTCGAATGCTCTCCTGCCTTCGAATGCACTGAAGCATCACCCTGCCACCGACGTAGACGAGCTACATTGGATTTATACAAGCGTCCAACAAGGATTTGATCACCACTGTAGATTCTGAAACAATCCGAACCACAGTAAATGGACCGTCCCAGTTGGGTGACAGCTTCAACTGCTGTAGGGGGTCGTGTAGCCTAACTACTTCATCCCCTACTCGAAAGGACCTAAGTTTCAAACCTACGTCATAGCCCACTTTTTGCCATGAAGCAGATTTGCTTAGCTCACATCGAACCATCTCGTATGCGGACTTGAATTGATCCCTCAATGCCTCCACGAACATCACCTGACAGGGTATTTCAGCGTTTATCCCAGCTACGCCAAACACCAAGTCAGCAGGCATAATCAAGTCCTCTCCGAATACTAACAGATTGGGCGAACAACCGGTGGAAGCATGCACTGTACTATTATAAGCATGTACCACAAACTCGCATTGCTCGTCCCAATCATCCATCTGACTGTTGACCAGAGGCTTCAGGACTTGTATCAAGGTTCTGTTGAACCTTTCTACTTGACCATCAGACTGAGGCCTGTACGGATTCGTTCTGGTTTTGCATATAGCAAGGTTATGGCACATTGCTGCCCATAACTCGGATTCAAATTCTCTGCCTTGATCACTATGCAACATCAAGGGTACACCTAGATGAAGCACCCAACCCTTTACAAATGCACGAGCACATGTATGAGCTTTATGATCTTTCAGAGGAAACACTCTAGTGTACTTCGAATAGTAGTCAGAGATCACCATCATGCATGTGTTTCCATCAGGAGTGGTTTTAAGGCCACTAATGATATCAACCGCTATGCGTGCAAATCTAACTCCCCAGAGCTCTTGAGTTAGTGGCAACTTCCCCAGGCCTTCACCTGGTTTGCTCAGACAACAATCTGGACAAGTAGAGATCCACCTAAGCAGATCTTTACTCATGCCAGGCCAGTAATACCTTCTGGAGAGTCGCGCAAGGGAGCGCTTCTTTCCAAAATGTCCACTGGTCTGGTGTCCGTGTACGAAATACATGATATCCCTTCGCATAGCTGTGGGTATCACGATTTGCCGAATTTTGGTCTTGTACGGTGTTATCTTCCACCTACATAAGATACCGTCAACAACAGTTAGCTCAGACCATTGAGCAAGTAGCTGTCTCATTTCCCGGTTCTCAATCGAAATGGCTGGTCTTTGTGGTTAGGCACCACTGGAGACCTGTTCTATTAGTCTTGACATGACAGCATCACCCTTCTGGAATTGCCTGATAGTTTCGGTGGACCATTCCATTGCTTTAGAATGTCCTACATCATACGGCATTCGAACTCCCGCTATTGCAGCGTTATGGGCTCCACAATCATCACAATCCATTCTAGAACATTTCCGTATGGGTCTTCTCGAAAGGGCGTCAGCATTGATATGCTTGCTCCCTGCTCTATGTTGGATTTGGCTATTTTCCAACCCGAACTTGGACAAATGGGTCAGCCATCGACCGATCATTCCTTCTGCTTCCTTAAAGTTCAACAGCCACCTTAAGGAGGAGTGATCTGTCCGTAAAGTAAAGTCACCTCCCCAAAGGAAGTGCTTAAACTTCTTCGTATACACCACTACCGCCAACAATTCGCGCTTAGTGGTACAGTAATTCCTCTGAGCCTTATTGAGGGTATTACTAGCGAAAGCCAGTGGCACTTCTATCCCCCCTTGCATCTGGGACAGAGCAGCACCTATACTGTCGTTACTGGCGTCTGTGTCCAGTATGAAATGTCCATCAGCTGTTGGATATTTCAAAACTGGAGTGGTTCGAAATAGGTTCTTTACGGCTTCGAATGCTAGATCTTGCTCCGGACCCCATGGGAAAGGCTCCTTCCTTCTACCCGGAGTCCAGTGAGCTAGAGCCTGCATGGGCTGAGCTATTCTGGCATACCCCGGTAGGAAGTCCCTGTAGTAACTACAGAAGCCCAGAAAGGACCGTATGTCTTTAGGTCCCTCTGGCTTTTCCCATTCCGACACAACATCTAGTTTCTCAGGATCCGCTTTAACTCCCTCAGTGGATATTATCCGACCGAGATAGTTAATGGAAGTCCTAAATAGGTGACACTTCTTTGGCTTCAATTTCAAACCATTGGCTATCAACCTCTCGAAAATTTTGACTAGAGTAGCCAGGCACGATTCGAAGGTCTTCCCAAAGACAATTACGTCGTCCAGGTACACCAAACACTCCTTCCACAACAGATCACTCAACAGAGATTCCATCATGGCTTCGAATGTTGCAGGGGCGTTACACAATCCGAACGGCATCACATTGTACTGGAAAAGACCGACATGGCTCGAAAAAGCTGTCTTTTCCTGATCCTCTTCCTTCATTCCAACTTGCCAGTATCCGGATTGCAAATCCAGCGTACAGAACCATTGGTTTCCGCCCAGGGAATCAATAGTCTCGTCTATACGGTGGAGAGGATAGGAGTTTTTCTTAGTACAACCATTCAATTTTCGATAATCGATGCAGAAGCGAATTGTGCCGTCTTTCTTAGTCACCATCTGAACAGGACTGGACTAGGGGCTAGTGCTGGGAACAATCACCCCTAATCTCAGCTGATCAGCGATTTCCTTCTCGGCCATCAATTTCTTCTTCAAAGGTAGGCGTCTATAAGGGATTTTGAAAGGTACAGCGTCCTCTGTAGTGATGGAATGTAGCACCTTATCAGTTCGCCCCAAACCAGTGGGCTCCCCGAAGGCTGCATCATATTCCACCAATACCCGTCTCAACTGATCTTTCTGGTCCCCCGTCACCAAGCTCGAATCGTCCACCAACTTCTGGAGTTCCGGACGCAAATCGAACATCCCTTCAAGGTTCGGTTTGGTATCTTCTGAGAGTATACTGGTGCTTGCCTGTGCAACGATCACCTGCCCCACGGGAGTACCTTTCATCAGATAACGGACTTCACCACCAGGATTCGAAATAGGAATTAAATTCCTGCTGCCACTGCCTACGAAAGTATCTGCACTCTCGAGTCCAATTGATGCAAGTCTCACCACATCGGGTTCAACCACCGCCATCTGATCTCGGAAGATACTGTCACTCGAAAACAGCACATCACATGTCTGTCCTGGGGGTATCTTAACCGTCTGTACCACCGAGGCTACAGAAGATACCTTCCTCAACACGCATTGCACGGCCACCTTGTACGGATGTTCTATCTTTAACATCCCCCTACAAGGTTCCAACATTGCCCCGTACAACGCAGCAAAATCTAACCCGATGATGCCATCATCACTCAGATCAGCAATAGTAGGTGACAGGAGATAATCCTGTCCACCTATATTGATTTCGAAAAATGCTTTACCAAACGTCTGCATGCAGCTACCGTCGGCCGAATGAGCTTTTACCCTCGTTGTGAAGTTATCTGGTTCATCGGCTACAAGGTCATGGAATCTCTTAGAGATCATGGAGTGACTAGCTCCAGTATCCACTAGGAATTCCGCAGACCTTCCATTCACTGCTACAGTCAAATACCACCTCTTCCCATCCAGTGGTGATGGGTTAACGGTGAAACGTTCGAAATCCTTAGTGACACCAAGATCTACTCCCCGTCGTTTCAAGTGCTTCAAACAGGGATGATCCGGGGACAATCGGGCACTGCTGACTACTTCCAGCTCCTGTATCCAATTCGCCGCTTCCCCAGTACTTCCTCCTTGGACGTCTACTTCACTGGGTTCATTGGACATACTTAGAAGGGACTGATCAGGCCCCTCCTCTAAGCTTTCAATCTCTACTGCACCTCGGACTTCCTCGCTTGCACCGCTGGCGATAAGCTGGCTTTCATTCACCTTAGGGGTCACTACCTTGCCATCCCGAGCAACCCCCTCTAGTTTTCCGTTTTCTTCTCCTCAGGCTTTGGTACCGGCTTCTCAGCTGGGCATTCTGCAGCAAAGTGTCCCAGGGCCTGACACCTGTAACACTTCCTAGTGGTCTTGTCCACTCTCGGCTTCGAATTCCTCCCTGTTGATTGCTGGTTTCCAGACATCAAGTCAGTCAACCTTAACAAAAGTTCTTCCATAGAACTGGGAGTTGAGGATGTAGTCGAAGGTGCGCTTGTAGCTCCTGGGGTCACAGGTGGTGTTTTCCTGTCAGCCTTCGGATAGCGCTTCGAATTCGAATTGGAATAAGATTTGCCGCTGTTCTTTTGAGCAACTGCGCCAATCTCCTCCTCCCTTCCAGAATCACCTTCCTCTGTATCAGAGGCTGGTGGGTCTTGTACCATACTGGAAGTTCTCGAAAGTACTCTCGAAGATAGCAGATGCCGTTTCCTGTCATAGTCTTCTATGGCCATGAACAAATCAGTGAGAGAAGTTCCAGCCTTCCAACTATCACATGCTGCGGTCCGTTCATCAGAATCCCTTAATCCCTCAATGAATTGCGAGAACAAATCATCTAGGAACTGTGGGTCATCTAACTGCCATCTTGGTCTAGCCCTTTGCAAGAGAGCTTGCAATTCTAGACCGAACACACGGTGCGACTCGTTTGGTTTTTGAGTCCGTTTCCGAAACAATCGAAGTGGATCCTCATTACCCACATTACCGATCAGATAACTGGCGCATTCCACCAATTGGGTAAACGATCCGGCACCATGCATCGTTCTCCATCTCGAAACAGCTAGCTTGCCGGGGCCATTTCTCAATGCCCGAAGAAGCTCGTCCAACGATTCCTCCTCTGACCACCGATTATACCTCATATCGTCCATGAAGTCTGCAAACCAGTCCTGCCATGGCTGTCTGCCTGTGAATGGAACCGGAGTGCTTGCAGTGCGTCTAGCAGCGTTGTGGTTGTCTCTGTGCAACAGAAAAGACTGCTCAATGCTCCAGTCAACGATATCAGCATTATCAGCTTGTCTGCTAACACAGTCAACTCCCATTTCAGCAATGCAGGGGTTCGAATCATAAATCAATTTCATCCCAGGGGACATTGATTCGCGTCGAGAGACTCGTCTACCTGCATTTGTAGAAGATCTCCCTGACCTCCTTGAGGGCCCACTCGAACGCTCGTTCGGATCGGATCTCGAAGATCCATCATTCGAACCCGAACGGCTTGGTCTCTCTCGAGAGCTCGAACGGCTGGGAGGATTCGAATAGTCGTCATCATACGACGTTGGCCGTTGGTCACGCCGTGAAGATCTTCCATCCGAATCACCTGTATCAATGGTCACCCGTTTCGGTCTCCCTCCGGTTGAGGCAGCGGCACCACCCCCACCAGATGATGAGTTGTATATGCCACCACTGACATGATCGAACCCCGAATGGCCACTTCGAGTTGACTCTTCTTCTCGTTTCTTCTCTAAATCTTCCACTTCCCGGATCAGACGATCCTTTTCTTCCATCATCGCCTTGGTTGCTTCTCGGATCGTATCATGGAGCTCGTCCGAATCATGTATGGTCTTATCTTGACGTTGTTCAAGAGCTTCAGTACGTCGCCGCAAGACATTCCGCTGATGAGAGAACTGGTTTTCCATATGTTCCAGTTCCGCCTTCGTTGTGTCTAAGCGGTTCTGTTTCTCCATTGTTGCCCCGTCTAAATCTTCATTCTTGTTTCGGAGCTGTACCAACCGATGACTCAAAGCTTCAAACTCTTCATTCATCCTGTCCATCTCTGCAATCCTTGCTTCCTCGAATCGCTTCTTCTCTTCGGCGAAATGACAACGTGTCACCTCCTGCCGCTGGTGTCGTTCAGCATGCAGCATGCTCATGCCCTGTGTTGGCATAGGAGCAATGTGCCTCTTCGAACCGCCAGTTTCAAACAAAGAATCCTCTAGGTTTGACCCCAGATCTTTTCGAATAGTATCAGGATTGCCTCTCCTTGGTTCTGGTGTCGAACTCGAACGGCTTGGCCCATAGTGTTTCTCAAGGGCTGCTACCACCTCCGGATCCGGACTCGAAATAGGATGAAGGGACGCTCCACCCTTTACCTGTTCAGCCATGTTCACCCTAACCGACTGTGCTATTCTGTGTTTCACCCGAACTGGTCACGGCGCCAATGTAGGGGTTTCATATGCGTACAACTCGAACACAGGTTCCAAATTCGGTTTGAATGCAACAGGTTTTTATTCGATCACAGCCTCAAAAGTACACGAAGGTTTCTACTCGGTTCACTTGGTCTTTCAACCATTCGAAGACACACAGGATTCTATCGATAGTTCGAAGTCTTAGCAATACCGGACAGTCAAGCCCTGAGCCAGCATGGCTGGTGCAGGAGCCATAATGTGGGAGGGGTGTAGGTGCCCCTATCAAAGCGAAGGTACGAAAGGTGTGGGTCAGAGCTCGTCCTGGGACGAACTCCCTGAGGTAGCCAACCTCGGCCTCTTATATACCCTGAGCGCGGACCAAGCAGTGTCGACGTGGCACTCCTCCGTAGCGCCGTCTGGAGTGCCCTGCCTGGCTCCGCTACTGGATAACCGAAAGGACATGGCTTAGGTGTTGCCACCTAGTGTCCGTTGGAGGCGCTTACCGCTCTGACTCCACGGACCTTATATGTACACGTATTATTCGTGCCCCTACATAATGTAATATACTCATAAACTCTCCTATATAAGATGCAGCCCGATGTTCGGCTTATCCAATGGGCGGCACTGGCGATCTGATTCACATACTAGCCGCGGCCTATACTCAGATACTTGAGATTTTATGGCAATGTAACTACTGAAATATCACAGCTGTTCATCTCATACTTTACTGTGTGATATTACTGAATTGAATTGAAATTTCTTTATACTGAATGGCAGGTAGGTCAGAGACCTGTATTCTCCTCTATCCAGTCAATGGAGAGATTGCAGATATGAAGTGTTGTTATGAGTAGTATACATATAAATACAATAATCAAAATAAATGTAGAGGCATAGGCTTAGAGCCATGACAGAGTCTAATAATAAAAGTGGTTAGTTTAGCTGATATTGTGAAAAGGCAGATGGAAAAGCCTTATCGGGAGGATGTTAAATCCCAATGTTGGACTGATGTTGATGTCCAGGTTAAATGATGGTCAGTCATTTAACAGTAGTCAATGGTAGGCTTCTGTGTCATAATCGTTACTTGCAGCTTATGATAAACACATGTCTAACATAAAATATCAAACATATGTAGTGATTAGGTCAAAGTGATTTCATGTGAACTCACATACAGAAAATATGATGATGTCTATAAGGTACGCGCTGAAACCTCATACAGGTATGTTGGTGGCTGCGGCTGTGAAATGTATCGTGGAAGCTTTATCTATTATCCAAACATATTACTATCCCCATAACAAAAATTCCCCTGAGTCCAATAATAACTTTATAACACGCTGGCTTGTGCTCCCTCTCCATGCCTTAATAACAATGGCCGACACACAACTGGAGAAGACAGAAGTCTAAATCGCGATGCACCTGAGCGGCATCTGTTACCCCGTGGTTCCCGCCAAGCTCTGGCTGGGATTATATACCAGAAATACCCGGGCTATTTCTTGTAACGAAACATTTAATTCTTCAGAAAGAAACCACTAACCTGTGAATGCCCCTGGCACCCCCAGCTCCGGGTTGATATGTAGGGAGGAGAAGAAGGTCTCGTCTGGTATATTCGTGTCGCGGAGCCATTCCTTGAAGTCTTGGGCCACTTTATGATGAAGCACAAACCCCACGAAGCTCCGGGTGAGGGCTACATGGACCGGGCCGAACACTATCTTGATGTTGTGTGGTGGTGGTGCCTTTGGCTGGCCCTTTGACAGGAATTGTGGACGGGCGTAGTGATACTGTACTCGCTGACTGAACTTCTGACTAACCCTGAAGGTAATAATTGATAGGAATCTCTTATGTCCTTATTCATGCATGGTATCAATTTTGATGATGATAGCATAGGGCTAGCACTGTGTCTCATAGATTGGGCCAATGTGAACGTCTTTTACCGGGTGCCATTTTTGACTGGGTACCATCGTTGACCAGGTGCCATCATTGACCGGCCACTATGAAAAATAAGAATTGAAAAAAAAATCTTCTTTGATTTTTAAGGGATAAGATAAAGAAAAGGGCGGTGGTTATGTCTCCATAAATATCCTGCCCTAAAAATGCTTTTTTCTGTCAGGAGGTCAAAGATGGCACCTAGTCAAAGACGTTCACATTGGCCCAAAGTGGTGAAACACGGCCTAATAGGAAGCTTTTATGTAAACATGGTATAACTTTTGATAAGGATGGTATAGGGTTCAGGTGTCAATATCCTGGGCTGAAAACTGACTGCACTTTGATCGATTGTTTCTATAGAACGAGCTGGTCTATCAATTGTTGGCTGTGTCTCACGACCTTGGGACAATGTTTTTGTCTCTGATCGGGTGCCGGTCTCTGACCGGGTGCCGTCTCTAACCAGCTGCCGTCTCTGACCAGGTGTCAGAAAAAGGTGTTTTAAAAAGAATTATACTCAGATATATATAAGGATTTGGAAAAACGTTATGGCGGTTGTTATATAATCAAAGTTATAATTATAATTAGCCTCCCGCTGTTAGTATTTTGACCTTATCAAGCCAAGCCGGTCAGAGACGGCACCCGGTCAGAGACGGCACCTGGTCAGAGACGGCACCTGGTCAGAGACGGCACCCGGTCAGAGACTAAAACATTGTCCCCAGGTCGTGAGACACAGCCTGTTAAAGCTGTACATATCACATGGGTTTCAGAATAATTGATGTATGTTAATACTTTGCATTATGAAGTAATTAAGCCAGGAAGGCATCTTTTAAGTCACCCAAAATAGGCTAGAACAGGGGCACCGTGGGAAGAAAATAATTTTTCAGACAATTTCTGGCATTTCTAGAACTAGCAGAGCAACCTCCCTCAGTACTGTTATATTCAAAGTTACCAACTCAACATTTAAGCTGAAAGACACTTTCCTTAGCTTTATTATTGCAGACATATCTTCCAAGTACTCACTTGTGGTCAAATCCAATTGCATTAGATCCATTGTAAACCTTCAGTATCCGCACAATATCCAAAATGGTCTTGAGCGGAAACTCCTGTCCAGTTAGATTGATGAAATATTTCCAGTCAGTTTTGTTCCAAAGATCATGCATGCAAGTAAATTCTGCTTCAAGAACCGTAAAATCTCCCCAACGAACAGCAAAGTTCCGACTTGACATTATAACGTTTGGAAAACAACTTGCAATCTTTGACAGTCCGAGATAAACGCCATGTTTTGCATTTCCATCCACATGGATACAATAATAGTTTTGGGGTCTATAAATAGCTCTGAGTAGCTGTTCCACCTGGTGGACATTTTTGTAAACAATGAGGCTAAACGCGAGTGGGAATGTCGCCTCCTCGGCGGAAATCGGTTTCATGATATACCGCCTGGATTGGACAAATGATGCACAGTCTATTGTAGCATTGACAAAGTGCTCGTCAGGAAGATGCCATTGCGGAGAATCCATACGCCTACAGATCTTACCATTTTCCGTACCGCGAAATAAAGCCTCACAGTTCACAGCATTGACCTTGACTTTAGGAATATCAAGATCTCTAGAGTAAGTCCCACTGTTGATGTGCACTATCTTATCAGGCTCTTTAAAATTGGAATTTGAGTTGGTTTTCGGTAAGCTTTTGGCTAAGCGCTTCTCTAATTTATGAAGTCCGGTGTGATCCCCCGTTGAAGTGTGCAGGGTGAGTCGCCATGTTATACATACAACAAACACACAGAACAAAATCTGCATCATGAAACATTTCTGTCCCTTGCTGGCTTCAGGAGCACTCATGGTTGCTAATCCTCCCTGAATAATTCTGGATATGATGTCAGGTAGAACTTGCATTCATCAGTTCATTTAAATGTCAGAAAGGGTAGTGTATCCTATGGTAAGTCTTATTATTATTCTCCTCTCTGATACTGTCGAAAACTATGAATAGAATTACGAGTGCCAGTTTCTAAAATAGCTCCTCTAGAAAGGTTAATCTCTCCCCATGTATTCCCTTTTCACAGCATGCTTCAGTATAAACACAGTGGGGATTTGGTAACTACCTTCACTTTGTAAATACAGAAATTACTCTCTTTAATAAAAGAATAACCCTTTAATGATGTCAAATGGTACTAAAAGGTGACATTTGTCAGCATGATGCACCAATGCAGTAACTGGCCCATGCTGCATTGGGGCATTATGATGACCCTTCGGAAATGCAGCACTGGCGTATTACTCACAATACTGCATGCATACATCATGACCATCAAGGGCATGATGCATTCATGCATTATGCCGTCCTTAAAGGGCTAATACTCACTGGGTTGTCATTGATTTATTATTATATATAAATGTATCAGCTTCATACAGAATCTATTCAAATCACATTTGACTCTTTCGCTTATTAGCTTGGCTGATTACATTTCTTTATTTTGTTTACTAGGCCAAAAAAAGTGTGTTTCAGGTTATACGATCTAAAACTCTAGGTAGGGTCGGTTGGATTATTATTATCATTATTTTTTTAATCTTTGGTCTGAAAAGCTCCCAAAAATCGACTTACAAACTCTAGGCCTGCCTCCCTGACAATGGTGTCGACTTGTGAACTATCAATTGACTCTGCAAAAGTACTTAATAATACTTAAAATATAAATTGAATAAAGATTGCTAGGGTCAGCTCTGTTTTGCTAGTTTGGGCCGGGTAACCTGAAACACACCTTTTGTTTTGGCCCTATACATTGTTTAATCTTGTCTCACTTATGCGAAGTGTTATCGAGGATCAAATATTCAGTATATATATATGTGGTATGTTTGCGGTATATGTATCCATTCTCACCATAGGAGGTTGTTTCACAAATAGCTCAGTTGTGGGTCCATGGGGGTGTCTTATCTACGCGTTTAACCATGGCGCGGCCAGAGGGGCCTGTGACCAAGGCACGACGTCGAGGAAAACTGCCCAGTGTTGCACCAAAGGTGCCATGGGGCAGTTTCCCGAGACGGAGTGCCTTGGTCACAGGCTTCTCGCAGCTGTGACGCGGTTAAATGCGGTTCTGACAACAAACAAAATACCCTTCTTAACTGTAAATACACTGTAAATATGATAAATAAAGCTGTAAATACACTGTAAACATTGATACATCGCACTAATTGCGGGCTGCAGGCACGCCTCTCATTGCTGTGCGCTGATTGGCTGTAACCAAGGAGATGGTACTGTCGCCTATATATGCGCCTCAGTGACTTGGTCCCCTGACCAAGTCACGCCGCTTGGTCTAAAGCTTCCAATGACAGAGTCACTGCCATGCATGTTAGAACCGTTGTTTTAGATTAAAATGTGTATAGAATTAGTTGCATAAGATGTGAACTTTGCTCGATTAGAAAAGGAATACTTTTTTCCAATATTTCTTTTTGTGCTGACATGATACCTGAGAAATGTATCTGTAGCCAATGTCTCTTGTGTAATTTTGACCACCCCCATAAAAGATACTATTTGACTAAATTAAACATGTAAACAAAATACAGGTGTCATTGTCAAAATAATTTATTGCAATCCATATAATATTTTCTGTAGCTTAGAATGAGGGAAACAAAAGACGATGAAATGAATGGTTTGTCATATTTCTCAGGTGACATGTGCATTAGATGTGTGACCATAGAGAATATCTGTTATATCAAATGATTAGACAGAGGTCCACGATGATCTGTCTGAATGACAGGTTTCTCCAAAAGTGGTACCTTGGATCATATCACACGAGGCGGAGCCACAATTGGAGAAACAAAGAATTCAGACTGATTAAAGTGGATCTCTGTCATTATTTCATGTAATTATATTTAAAGATGACTTTTAAGATTGGTTCTGTAGCTATTTTAGTGACGCTATCAACGGCCATTCTAGTACTTAAGCACTTAAGTTACTTTGTTTCTCCACATGAAATAATAAACCCTTCAATAGTGAACTAGATTTTGATTATTTTGTTACAGAATGGGATTAATTGTTTGTCGTATTTTCTAAAATGAAATGATAACTCTATAGACATTATCAGCTTGGGTAATGTTGCTTCACAAAGAGAGGCTTCTTATAAGGCTCCAGGTTAAGCCGGGAACCTCCTTTGATCTGTGCCCGAGTCCGATTAAAAATCAACTCCTCCAAACACATCCTCCCGACGGGCTGATGCTCAGAGAAGAACTTGTTGGCAAACATGTCATCAGCATTGGCTAATTCTCCCAAGTCATTTACCCCAAGGATACAGATGTTGCGAGTTATTCGCCCGCCATGTTTGCAGCTGAACCACCGTTTGTAACGCGTGTAGGGGTTTAATTCATTCCACGACTTCAGTCTGTTTCCTGTTGTCAATGAGAAAATAGTGATATTATTATCATTATTTTAACACTCTAAGGATGGCATGATACATTAATTCATCATGCTGGGGCCAAAAAAAGAGGTTTGTTTCAGGTAACATGGCAAAAAAAATGTAGGGTCGGATTTTTTTTCTTTTTTACTTTTTTTTTAAACATGAAAGTAATAGCCAGCCACTCAGAAGACCCCACTGACAAGACCCTAAAATTGACCAAAAAAGGGTAAAAATGCAAAAAGTTCTTCAAATATGCATAAATAAACGTAGGGTCGGCCCTTTTTTGATAGGGTCGGTCAGTTGACCTGAAACAAATCTTCTTTTTTTTGGCCTTGCTGCATTCATGCTTCATGCTGGCCATATGGGGCTGTGCCATTTCCAAAGGGTCGGTTTAGTGCGCCAATGCAGACCCATTGAGTTAAGCTGGGGCTGCATTGGCGCATCATGTAGAAAATATGGGTAGTACGCTGAAATTTACAGCACATATTTTCATTTTTGAGACAAAATGTAATGCCAGATGATAACCTTCAAGTATTAACACAATAAACATTATACAGTATGCTTCTCGTATACATTCAAAAGTTTTATAATTAGCTCATGTAATTAACTTAAATGATACCTACCCTAAGGCCAAAAGCCATGAATAGTTGTTTTCAGGTTACATAGCCCCAAAACAATAGGGTAGGTAGGTTGATTTTTTGTGTTGTTTTTTACCAACTATTTTTGATGGACTTTGAGACAAAATTCCTCCTATTTTTGTATAATTTCAGTAAAGAAATATTTCAGTATGTGTTTTTTGCTAGAAAAAGTCAAAAATGCCTTCCAAAAAATATGTATTTTGGTAGGGCCAAAAAAATTGGATTGCTAGGGATACCTGGACACAACTTTTTTTTTTGGCCTAATACCAATTGTAAAACACAAACCTGTGTAGGCACCCGGTACTCCAAGGTCAGGATTCACATTCAATGACCCAAAAAATGTCT